>OY978452.1:23023080-24273080 GCA_963854805.1 Plagodis dolabraria | reverse complement strand
ATGAAAAACAAGAAACCCTGGAATCATAAATTAATTTCAATTATGGGTAGGCTTCTAGTGACAATAATCAATTTCTTCTTCTTAGTAGCGCAACAGAAAAAGCGATCATCGCGTTTAGACTGAAAATTTTAGAAACTTAAAACTGTATGTTTATAGGCAACCTTACCTAATTGCTGCATCATATGCGATAGGTCCACCCAGAGATGTCGGTACTGAGCCAGTTTTAGCGCCGGATGATCAGCTTCCAACGCTTTGTGCAGGTTCATCGCTAGCCCTTTTGAGGCGTTGCCAAATGCATTGCAATTGATGTACCTAGAAAATAATGTTATCATATGGAAATATTTTCTTTTACTCGTATCACAATGCATGAAATCGAGAATTTCACTCGCCTTGCTAAAATGAAACTTGAGATGCTTTTACGTATGCAGGCTTCATTAAAAAAACGCTAAGTAAAGGTAAAGTAAGGTAAGTCTTTTCTTTGAGTTTCCCGTCAGACGTAAGCCTAAATAAAAAATCTAACTCAGTAGTTTATTTTTTGGGTTTATCTTGCAATTTTGTATTAATTGTTGCCGTACAAGCTACTTATTAATCTGCATCGACTACTTAACGTACCCTCCAAAGCACGGAAGCGCTTAGTAGTAATGCTACTAGCGATCACCCATCCAAATCATGACCGCAGCGGACGTTGCTTAATCACTTAACTCTTAGTTAATCGGTAATAACTTAATAACTTAATAATAATAACTTAACCTTCTCTTTATCTATTGGTATATTTGTCTATGATGCGTATCAGAGATGCAGTACGGCTGATAGTTTTCATCAGATATCCATTGAAATTCACACTCGTAAATTAAAGTTTGTCCAGCCACACCCGTGTTGGTATATGTGCAAAAGAGTGAACCAAAAGTATTCTGGTTTTAGTTTTCCTGAAATTGTGTGGTGTTGTTTTAAATAAAATCCACGTTCACTAAGCGGCACGAATAACTTTTGGCTGTTGATTTACTCTCAAACGCGAACCGGTCTTTGTATATCCGGCTTTGTAAATCCGAATTTACAATTCAACAGTAATATACATACCAAAGGGAGGAAAATCCCTCGAATATAGCTATAGTGTTGGAAAAATTGTGCGTTCGTCCCCTGAATATGATATAAGGCCATTGCCATAATACTTTGAAGTTGTATTGATGTTTCAATCATGTGTAATGGAGCATTTGATGTCATGTTATGTGCCCCGAATGGCTAACAAATACAAAAAATACATATACGATCTATGCAGTACCATTATACTACTATTTATCCTAACATAGTATCAGATATACATATAAATGTGTATGTTATTGGAAAGATCAACTGTTCTTTATGGTTTTTGGTGGTTGACTGGAAATATAATTTCCTTTTGCGGGCTGAATAGTCAGACGCGCCATTGCTAGGAGATAATTGCAACTGCTTTCATCAGAGCAGCTCATGCATCTTTTTAACCCTCTTCCAAAAAATAAATATGTACTTTTTATATATGACCACCCACAACTTTTACTAGATCAATACTTTTAATTTTTTTTTAATGTTTCCAATAACGCATGCTCTGCGGATAACATTACAAAATTACAAATTTACGAAAATTTTCCTCTCGTAAATTTGTAATGTTGTAATAGATCAATACTTTTTTTGTTAAGTAGAGTATTACTTAAAGTTGATCCCTATAAATATAAAAATGAAGTGCTACCATCGAATCTAATGAAAAGTACTGTACGTGAAATATATACATAGGCTACTTACCAAAGAGAACAAAATCCGTCCAGCATAGCTATAATGTGGTAATAGGCAAATGAGTGCCACAACTCAAAATCATCCTGCAGATAGTATTGGGACAGAATCACTGCGAAGCTAAGTCCCCAAGAAAACACGCAGAGGCCCCAGGTTAAGGAATACAGATTTGGAAATATTATTGGAGTACCGGTGATTTTAAGGTATTTCAGCTGAAATGTAAAAAGAACAGTTTTTAGTAGCTAACATAAATAACTTTTTCTCAAACATGCACGGAAATATTGTTATTAGTTTTGAATAAAGAATACGGGAATATCATATTGACGTACACAGAAAAACCAAATAGGTTGCCGGTGGGCCGGCAATGGATTTGGTTATCTGGATCTCTATAGTCGACAAGTATGACCATACATAGCACATGACGTACCGCAACCACCCGGGGACCTAGCCACCAAATGGGCACCAGACTGCACCAAGCCAGGACGCCTTACATAGGATAGGTTACCCATTTTATGAATTTTGCAAAAGGCGCCAGCAGTTTGATATAAAAATTTATTACAGGCGTACTGGGGTGGTATTTAGTAAGCATTGTTTGAATTTAACTTTCATTCTAACAATCACCGCGTCGTTCGTTTAGGAGCATTATATTAGAAAGTTTATAAAATTTTAAATATATATTTTCTCGCAAGTTATTTAAGAACTTCGTCGTAATAAACGCTTCATTACGCTTGCCGACTCAGCATCGAGCGTAAATACCAACATAGCTCACTGGTACTTTTATGGATTATAGTTATATTTTATTCATCCTAGTTTTTAGCTTATGCAAACACACAGTACAGCTTATGCAAAGACACTGTCTGCTAGGCTATGCGTTATACTGAGCACATTATTTTATTATTTGTAAAAATAAATACGAAAATAAGTGCATGAATTATATTCTTGTCTTAATTATTATCTGATACTCATTGTCACATTATTTTCCCCATCTCACTCAATATTGGGTGGATTCTTTTTTTTATTGCGGATATGAACACAATCTCACTTGGTGGTAAGATGGATTATTGGCTATCATGGTAATCTGCCGGAACACTCCTTCCATTGCCATTGCCACTGAGCGATCATTGCTACATAAGAATGTCTATCTAATGACATATATAGAGACCCAAAACTTTATCATACATTTTTGGCCTTTAATTTCGTCACGGACATCCTGCCTGTCGTCCCTGGGAATGCTTTCGATAGTAGTTAAGCCGTTATATATTGGTTAGTAATGTCGTTAGGATAAAAAAAAATCTTATTATGCGCCTACTATGCAAAATATCTATTAGTTATTCTATATTTTCATTGTCGATTAGCCTTTAACTACATTATCACCACGACGGTAAGATTACGTGGTCGAAGGTGGTAAAAAGATTTAACTTAATGAAAACTTGTCCTCAAGGATAGCTGCCAAAATACACGGTTAGGTGCTAAGTGATAGATTTTATATTTGAGGTACCACTCTCTAACAAGGCGGGCATTCGTAAAATGCCCTACCACCAACAATGTGTCGGTGTTTTCAGGTCGCCAAAAAAACTTAACTGCAATATACGAGTAAAATAAAAATGTTATCTAAGGATAACATTTTTACAATAATAAATACAATAATAAATGTAAAAATAATTTTCACACACAAAATTAAGATTTTGTGTGTGAAAATTATTTTTATGTTTCAAAGCTGATGCTTGTCGTTTGGTCCCATTAAAATTGATCTAACCGTTTTTGAGTCACACTCCAATAACTGAAAAATATTTACCTATCTTGATGACACAGTCGTTGACAATGAATGACAATCGATCCCGTAAGTAGCAAGGGTTACTAAAAGGCGTGAAATTTTGTAAAAAAAATGGAACCGACTTCCAAACCCGAAGTGTGAAATAACTTGTCGAAGTCGGTACCATGCGCACAATATTGTGATAATAGGTACTTTTGAACTATCATGGAACCGACTTCAAAAAATTATTTCACACTTTTGGGTGCTGAAGTTGGTTCCATTTTTTGGTTGAAAATGTTTATTTAGCTTTAGTTTTTAAGCCTTCATAGAGTTTATAATAACAACAAATGCATTTTCATGGAGAGTTGGAGGACCAACACAGCTCTTTACTTATTAAGTTCTCTTACTAATTCTTGTTTCTGGTTTTATTGGGAAATATACTTATATATTTCTCTCGATGTTAGCTTACAGAGAAAATATATTGTAAATGTCGTAATGTTAGGTCAGTTCCTCAGGTAAAAACATTTTTTGACAAGTACAAAATTTTAATTTTATTTTACAGATGCTACCTGATAATGCGTCCACATATTTTTGAAAATTGCCACTTGAGGTCCATGGCGCCAAGATGCAATCGGTAGGAGAAAGTGCGGTATTAAAATGCTCAAAAATATTATGTTGTAGATAACTTCGTCAAAACGCTTGTTTGAACTATTCTGAAAATTCTCGTAACGTTCTTTGGCAACTGAAAGAAATAAAAGAAGGTTATGATATTAACTGAAATAGTAAAAATATTAGTATTTTTTTTACTATATTGTCGCAATTGTAGTCCCTAAAGAGTTAGGTAGAAGCATTTATAAACGTCTACGTTTCTTCACACTTTTAAAACTAGCTCTTGGTTGGCATCAATTAAAGTATCTACTGGATACTCTATCTAGTATTGGTTGTCCTAAGAAAAACTCATTAGTTATACCAAGAAGTTCGTCAAGATTTCGAATTCTTTACTGCTTTAATTCTTCTTTGTCAGACAAATCCAATAACTTCAACTCGAAATAGAACCCGGTGCCTTGAGATTCCAAAACAACACTTTTACAACTTTGTCAACGAGACAGTCAATCATAAATGTCGGAGCGTGACAACAGACTCCACCACATTGCCTTCATCAAGTCATCAAGCAAGTTTATGAACGTCAAGCGGGTATTAGGAGAGAGTTTACTACAGAGCTGGTAACACTAGACTTGTGCGGTTGGTACACTGACAGTTTGATAAGGTTGGCTAACATGTCAGAGGTAAGGCACAGCATGATAGTTAATATCGGACGTGAGGACCGTGAACTAATCAGTGTACATCGTACATCGATACTATTATATAACTATATGGTGATATTATGATTGGGAGAAATTTGACAAGTAAAATATGGTTTTATTTCGTAGATTTTATTCTACTATACGTCTTAACCGTGACCGTGATGATGCAAGATGATAGAATCTAGAGCATTATCTAGAGCAGTATACTTTTAAGATGACACCGTAAGACAATAGGGCGAATGTGTTACAGTCATGATGATTTATGACCAGTAGTAGAGAGTGGAGATCGGTTCTGCAAGGCGTGAATTGTAATAGTAATAGAGTGAGGATGGATCCCATGTATGTGATATGTATTATGTATAGGATATACGCTCATTAAGCACCTAAAGGTGTGTTACGGCAGCTGTCCTTGAGAGCTATTAATTCTAGGTTAGCCTGAACAACACCTTCAACCACATCATCACTTACTATCAGGTGAGAAAGTGGTCAAAAGCTAACCTATCATAAAAAAATCATTGGCCATTAAACTAGTGATGGTTCTTTTAAAAATAATAATCCAAATACATAATCACTTGACATATAACTTATCACAGAAAAATATACATTATAATAATTGTGTTTACCTCGAACAACAATGATGCTTTCTAAGCTCCAAACCAAGTAAGCCCAAAGAGTAGCTTTAGATATCCAGTTGTATGTAGTACGTTTTGTAGTTTGAGCATCTGAGAACAAAGAGAGAGTAATGTTTTTCATAAATAGTTATCTTTCAATTTCAAGTAGATGGAATATACGCATTTGCGTTAACCTAAATGAAGAACAGAAGTGCCAGTATGGACAAACGTACAAAATCAATTTTAATAAAATGATGGCGTCACAGCTATGGTACTGTAAATATACAAAAAACATCTTGTCTCTTTATCTACGCACAGGTGCAGGTATGTCAAATACACTTGTTTCATCAGATTACCCTTACCAAGGTTGATGGAAGATTATTTTTACAAAAGATAAGTTTTGCCAAAAGAAATTTTACCAAAGATATGTTTTACCAAAAATATGTTTCACTATGTTTACCAAATATGATTTTTGATTCCAAACGGGGTTAGTCTATTGTCATCTACCGGGCACAGTTTCAGACTCCGCATTTGAAAATTATAAATCCAACAACAGTTCTTTTCGGGACCCTAATGCTTACCCACGAGTGTATATCACAAGAAATTGTATATATATATATAATTGACCTTATTGTATAACAAGACGGGAAGATTTTTGCAGCTTCGGATGTTTTTATTGTTTTACATTCTGGAAAACGCTGACATCTGCAGTGGGGAGATTTTTTTTCTAATACTTTTTTATTCACCTTGTTTGGGGTAAACCGTTTTTTTATAATTTACCGGTTTCAAATATTTTAGCAGTCATGGGGTAAATAACTTTTAAAATAATACAATCGGTAGTAGATATTTTAAACCCCCGAATTGAAAGTCATGAAATCAAAAGTAATTAGTAATGAAGTACAATAGTAAACAAAATGTTTGTTTAAATTTTGAATTTCTTGCTCAAGACGTAAGTTTTCACCTAAAGTCCTTTTATTTAACAAAAGAAAACTTCCGAAGCTGCGAGGAAATTTCAAGGAAGAAACACACGAGTATTTTCCTTCCGTGAATTTTAAAGATTAAGATAGGTAACTTGTGAAAGTAAAGCTTCTGGCACGACGTTCCAACATAACTTTGCTTCTATATTTTCAAGGAAAATAAAATGTGATGGTGAACGACGATATTTCAACTATTGTTAACGTAGTTTAATCTATTAAATCTGAACGAACAATGCTTAATGTGTATTGGATATGGCTCTAATGATTTGGGACACATTTTGTACAGAAATTAGGTATGGCCTTTTAAGTTTATTATATCATGACTATGCAATTTTCTTGAATCTTTTCTAGAAAATTTTAACAGTTCTTTTTCATGAATCGATATAGCCTACTTATATGTATGTCATATTTCACTTTCTTGTAAATTTGTGTCGTACTTACATTGTTGTTGTTAGATGAGAGCGTGACCCACAAAATAATATAAACAAATATACCGTTTCAAATTACATTCCTTTCATATAAACATCTAAAAATATAAACAAAATTTTACGTTGAAATTAATATGTAGATTATTCAACAAGTTTGAGTTGAATAAACCCATATGCAACAGAATCTGTGTGCCAATTCCCAAAAACAAGTTAAATGCCTTGGGCTCGAGAATTAAGAAATAAACAAACATATTGACAATGTTTGTAAAGTTTTATACTTTTTAGTAGTAGATTATTAGGGGTTTTGCTTCTTCCGATCTTTACTAAGATGACAAAGGTCCAACCACTCTTCAACACAATGACATCCCCTTCTTCTGTTTGCTCGTGACCACGATCATTGCATTTTGGTTAAAACATTAGTGAGTTAAATATTTTGTTATATATTTATACTGAATTGAAATAAGATATGAGTTGAGTTCACATAAATTAAAAAGAAAACAGTAGCTTAGTGACGTTTTCAAGTTTCCAAAAATCTGTTTGTCAGAATTTTTATTGCTGTGTAGGTAGATCCTTACTTCGTGGAACGCGCATGATAGGCATCACACCCATGATTTGGAAGAGCACTAAAAGGCTCTTTGTAGTCAGGTAAAAGCTGTCATGTTCATCCAACAGGGCTCCATCGCTCTCAGTTATCTGTGGTCCATAGATTTCTTCAGCTTTGTAATCTAAAAATTGTTAAATATATTTGAATATGCCAATTTAGGGAAAATATTTATATAGAAACATATCCAAACTCGTTTAAATTCCCGAAAGAGTCGTAAGAGGTGCGGATCAATCACTCACTTTGCAATAAATACATCATTGGGGCTTATATTATTTAATAATGAAGTGTGCTATTCAACTATAATGTTAAGGTACATCTAACTTTAACTTTTGGCCTGCAGAGGTGGTAAAACAGCTTGTTCAGGGAAAGGAAACACGACACAACTGGCTATGTAGTGTCACAAAATAAAATAATTTTTAATAATTATATATTTTGGATAAAGGTATTTATTTTCTAAGGGACTGTACAATTTAAATTAATTTATTGTATATATTAGATGAAATGAAGACTTATAATTAGTATTATAAACATCATTTGGAGTCTCAATTTTACTCAACTTAGTCTCAATAGCAAAAAGTAAATAAATGTATTTGTTACAGTACTTATTGTTTTTTTACTTATTAGACTCTTCTACAAAGAGTCGGTAGGCCCTCCACTATGTGGACTGACGACATCGTAAAAGTCGCGGGTAGCCGATGGTTGCAAGCGGCTAATAGCCGTTCTTTGTGACGTTCTATGGGGGAGGCATTTGTTTAACAGTGGACGTCTTCCGGCTGATGATGATGATGATGATGAACCTTCTACGCTCGATGATATGATACACACAGGTTTTTTTTCTTTTTCTTGTAACTTTGTAAACTTATTTGCTTGGGAGGCGTTAGTGCAATAATTACAATGGTAGATATATTGGGTTTCGTTTTCGTAAATAAATTTAAAGCTAATTAAAAAAATAGTCATATACTTATGTAGTTCAATTCAGTTTGGCTGCAGATATTGCTCCGTCCCCTTAAGACGGTTAAACAATAGGCAGGAAAGGATACATTTAGTCTGTGATTCACACATCACGATAGTTCAATTGGCAGAGCCTAGCTTTAGGAACAAATAGTCGCGTTCAAATCCCGCTCTCGGTTGAACTTCCTTTCGTTGTGATTTTATAAGTATTAGGTGTAAAAATTACAATGTTACGAGTAGATTATTAAATTTTTATCAATTTGAGATAAGAACACTAAAAAAATATTTATATTGCATATCATATTTATAAAATATAAATTCGTTCAACGGATTTCCCTCGCAGTACAACGGGGGAATGCGGCTAGCCTAATGGGCACGTTTGGGCGAGGGAATAATATTATGACGTAATCTTTTTAGATTTAATATTATTTTATTGACATAATGACATGAATTGTAGAAATATGAAAATAAATATTGTGTGAAATATAACATTATAAGTATTATGATTTTGAAGTATAATTTTTAAATATAAATTAATTAAAAATGTAAAACACCCGGTTGAAAATTGTTTATTTTCGTTCAGCGTTTTATCGTTCCATTAAAATTATTTAAAAACATTAAAACTGCAAACTATATATATATATATATATATATATAATTTTAATATCGATTCCATATATATATATATATATATATATATATATGGAATCGGTATTAAAAGCCCTTCATTTTGATAAACATCTCGATAGGATTGGAAGTATTTTCTTTTATCTCACAATAATATGGCACCTTATATCCGCCAGTTTATTTAATTTTTTTATGTACCTAGTGTCACTTGCGCTATAAAGACAAATCTAACGAAATCTCATATATTAAAATCATTTAAACCGTTTAGAAGTTATATTAAAGAAACTCACAAACATACATATAACATTCATGAACCCCGAAAACATAACTTTTCTTTTTTTGGGCAGTCGTGTATGAAATGTTGACATTTATCATACTCGCACTCCTTATACGATTATTTGTTAATTTTACACTCATGATACGATAACTTTTTAACTATCTTATACCATAAATAAATATTACCGATCAACAACTTCATATCGTTCGATATTTTACAACATGGATATAAAAATTGTAACTGTTTTCTCGCTGTCTCTGAGTACATAATATTTTTATAAGCACTCGCTTTCTTGACTTTATTCCCTCCGTTCAAGGACTTGCACAAATAAATTGCATTTTCTCTCGTCAAATGAGCAAAGTTAAAAATGTTGCCGAGTTTTTATTACTTGTTTTCCTTATTTAAGAAAGTTATACATACAAGAATAGCTACAGAGATTATTCAGCTTCAAATAAAGTTGACTTAAAAGCTATGAGAAAACATTAACTTTATGATAATAGTACAAACTAAACTGATTTTAACTATAATCTAAAACGAAGATTCAGATGTGGTGGAATTTTTTATATTTCTTAACACAATTACTCTCTATTTGATTGTTTGCATTAGTTGGCTTAATAAGGTTGAAATATTTTTAAATGGACAGATTTGTCTTACTCCTAATTGGATATGTTGTATATATAGGATACTCCCTTTAAATAGAGTTTTGAATATTTACATCGAGCAAAGTTATAAAAAATAGGAAATAATACATTACAGGCCTTTTAACATCAGGTGGTCCTCGTACTTATGCAGTAAAAAAAAAATTAAAAAACACAAAAAAAAAAAAAAACTAAACAAAATAATCATCTCAAAATATTTGTTAGGACTAGCAGAAGTCAACCCTAAGAGGTTGTTAGTATTTTTGCAATAACCCTGTATATAGGAACTAATGATTATTGCCTGAGAGCTTTTAATATAAATATTATGTGTGGAGATGACACCTAACTAAACACTTAAAACTGTCTTAAACTTCAACATACATCGGCTCTAAAACAACATTTACAATAACTTTTGAGCGTGCTGATATTTACACTAAAACACCAACTATGAACTATAAAGTTTTCATTTACCAAAATAATAATACCTCCGACAAGATATCGATTTCTTCGAAACGTTGAAAGTCTAATACCATTACTAAAGACCTTCAACAGATAACGCGTGTGTATAACTTATTAAGAAAATATACCTCTTATTTCAGAATCATTCATCTGGCCAAACATATCCCTATGCCGAATCTTTTCATTTTGATTAGGATTGTATATCCTTTTGTCCTTTGTTCTCTCCATGGCATAGAGAAAGACAATAACTTTATCTTTATCAGGTCTCTATAGTATGAGTTTCGTAAAAGCACTGGTCTGTTAGAGAAAAAGGAATAATCAATCATCAGCCGTCTCAGTTTACTCAGTAATGAGGTTATGCGCGTTTGCTATCAGAAAACTATGGAGACGTATTTTCTAGTTAGGTTAATAAAAAAATAATATTAATGTATACCTGCAGGGGCGGTTTTGTAGATTGATGATGTTTTGAACGACGCCGTGCACCCAGATTCTCCCTGAGGCCAAATGAGTAATGAAACCTGCCTGCAGGGTGGCTTTTTGGCTAGTTGATAGTTGTTATTGACGCATTGAACCCAGATTCTAAATTTTAAGTATTTTATTATCATTTTAATAAAATAGATACCAACGTCAGAAGATAGGATGGAGGTAGGTAAGTATTTATTTATAGTAGATATTTACTACACATATATCCTTAGCATCGTTTTGTTGTTCAGGCTAACCTTTCAATTACTGGTTCTCAGAGATAACTGTAGAAATTCACCGTTAAGCGCTTATGCCAGGCGGGTATTTGCAAAATCTCCTACCGCCATTTATGCTATAACGACTGCCATCCTAGACAACAACCGGTACCACCAGCTTTATGTGCCCTCCAAAGCACGGGAGCGCTGGGTATTAATGACACTAGCGGTCACCCATCCAAGTCATGACTGTGGCGGACGTTGCTTAACTTATACCTAGCTGATCAGTTAAGAACGGCTAAGCAAACTTCACTACGAGCGCTTCATGATGATGAAGACCAGTACCAATTGTTGAAACGAAAACTCGGAGAAGAGTTAAAGCATAACAAGCCATACTCTTGACTCACCGATTGTTTACCATACATTTCCTGAAACGAGTTCAAGTAAGTATATACTATGCCTATCTATGCTATTATAGCCGCGAGCTTTTCATTCACTAAATTCACGTTCGTTTAGATCGTACCAACAAAGCTACCACATAAAGCTTATAAGTTATTCTAAGGATTGTATTCAACCTTTTTATGAGGTAACGAAATTGTGTAGTAGTGAAGAAACCACACTTGGTTGCACATTTTTATTCAGAAGTGACACGCGAGGGTTAGATAAGGGTAGATCAGCAGTCATTGGTTAGTAAAACGTATATTTAGTTAGTATATTAGTCGTGCAAGATTAAGACCTTGCACGACTAATATACAAACTAAATAGATAACACTAAAGTAATCTTCTTAAAAAATTATATAAGTTTAATTCGACTCTATAGTTTTCCATACACTAGAGCAGAACTAGGCACAGAACGACGCCACGGCGACGCTCACCAGCCATTAATTCATATTTCACACTAATAGCGACTTTCGAAAACACTTAACGGGCCCTAAGTGAGATGTGGCGCGACCTTCCCGCCCTGAGCGTTAATATTCGATGACGTGGTAAGGGGTAACACTTTATAATTCAGGAATATCGCTTAGGAATGTACTCTAGTTGGGTGTTTAGGATAGCTGTAGTGTCTACGGGTTCGTATTTACTTGATAAAGCGAAGCTTTAAATGTAATGGCTTTGCTGAAACTTTAAATGTAATATTTCGAATCATATCGTGACGCAAATATAGTTAAAACATTGTTTTAAGAATATTGTTTACGTTTATTTTTAGTTTTTTTTTTGACCTAAAAATGGAACCGACTTCAACACTCGAAAGTTTGAAATAACTTGTTGAAGTTGTTACGATGATAGTTCAAAAGTACCTATTATGACAATATTGTGTGCGTGGTAACGACTCAAACAGGTTATTACACACTTATGAGTGTTGAAGTCGGTTATATTAATAGGTATTATCTCTTGTTACTTATGCGATCGTTGTCATTCACTGGCGATGACTATATCATCAAGATGGGATAAAAATCAGTTATCCGTAACTGATTTTTTAACTCAAAAACGAATTATAAATGGATTTTCATGAAATTTAAATGGGACGGCACGATCAGTTTTCAAATAAAAACATCAAAGTTGGTTCACCCAGTAAAAAGTTTTTTCATGCATGATAAGTTAGCCTTTGTCCACTATCTCACCTGATGGTAAGTGATGATGTGGTCGAAGATGTTGTTCAGGCTAACCAAGAGAATTACTGGCTCTCAAGGACAGCTGCCGGAACACACCATTAGGTGCTAGGCGACAGATTTTCTTTTTGAGGGACGACCTTCAAGTAGAAAATCTGTCACCAAGCCAGCTACCAAGCTAGCCAGGCGGGCATTCGCGAAATGTCCTACCAACATGCTATAACGATTCCGATCCTCACCGACGACGCAGGCTTGGCGTCCCCAAATGGTAAAACGGCTTTGTGCAAATGTTCGCTTGTTTGACTTTCACTCTCAAGTAGAAAATCTGACGCTAAGCACCTAACAGTGTGTTCCGGCCGACCTTGAGAGCCAATAAAATTAAGTAAGTATATCTTTTATGCCTATCTATCCGTTTATAGCCGCGTTCCATTTACAAAATTCACGGTTCGTTTAGATCGTATCAACAAAGCTACCACATAAAGCTTATAAATTATTCAAAGGATTGTATTCAACCTTTTTAAGAGGTAACGAAATTGTGTCATAGTGAAGAAACCACACTTGGATGCACATTTTTATTCAGAGGTGACACACGAGGGTTAGATAAGGGTAGATCAGCAGTCGTTGGTTAGTAGAAAGTATATTTATTTTGTATATTACACACAGTGTTCACCGCTAGCAGAAGACTGATGCTTCAAATTCTCTAGTAGTAGTAGTTCAGTTGTTAGTCAGATTACCGAACTAGACCAACAAAGTCCAACTTTTTAGTGTCAATAGTTGGTAATAAAACTACAAAGCATTGAACTCTTGCAACTCAAGTACCTAGCAATAGTTTGGTTACTTATTTATAGATAACGAGAAGGAGCAGTGATATCAGAGCGTATAATAGTTTTGGACTGCCGAGCCGCAACGTGCATGATTCCGATCTCCACCACCACCCCGGCTTGAGCGTTCCCAAATAGTAAAACGGCATTTTGCAAATGCTTGCTTGACTAACTACCTCAAGTAGAAAGTCTGTCGCCAAGCACCTAACAGTGTGTTCCAGCAGCCGTCCTTGAGAGCCAGTAAAATTACAAGCACATGAGACTCAACTAGTTTATGTCTCAGGGAGATGGGCGCAATGCAGTACGTCCCTTATGACAAAATGCGTCTGTTATACAGAGAGGTTACCGCTTAACATCAGGTGAGGTTCTTGATTGTTCCATCCTTGGAGGATGGAGGTGGACAGGTAGTAATATGTAAGTCGGCCTTGTCTTCATCAAATGGGCCGTGACGTTAATTGTAGGGGCGTGGTTCAGCTTAGTCTTCTCTAGGCGCTAGCCGTTAGTGAACCACGTTTGAAAATATCGTGACCATAATTACATTTTCATCGAATTCAAAGATGAATTGTTGTATTATACTTGTAACTTGCAAAAATAGTTGGGATCAACTGACAAAGACCACCGATGGTATTACATTTCACATGCTATGAAAATATATTTTTGATTATATACATTAGTAGGTATAGTACCGTTGTAATTTCTCTACGGTATCCGTACCCAAAGGGGTAAAAACGGGATCCTATTACTGAGACTTCGCTGTCCGTCCGTCCGTCTGTCACCAGGCTGTATCTCAAGAACGGTGATAGCTAGACAATTGAAATTTTCACAGATGATGTATTTCTGTTGCCGCTATAATAAACACAAAAAGTTGGCCAAGTGCGAGTCGGCATCGCGCACGTTAAAACAAGAAAGGTTAATATATGAAATCTAATGTTGTACTTGTATAGCTAATGGTACGGAACCCTTCGTGCGCGAGTCCGACTCGTACTTGTCCAATTTTTTTACTACTAGAAGATGTCATCAGCTTTTGGAACTCAATTTACCACCGTATATGCAGATTAAATAACATATAGCTTTCAACTTTACGTGTCGACCAAAGTCTAACTATTTTTATTTATATAGTCTATACTTTTCTTAAAAGTGTGCTATCTCTCTCTAAGTGACTATTTTATTTGCACAAAAGCAGGTCCGTATTTATCGTCAAGCTTTTGCTATTTACCGTCAGATGGTTTTAGGAATATGGTAGGGCTAGGCCAGCTTTCCACTCTCCTTCACCCCGCAAACTGGCGACACGTTTCGTCGCGGGACAATTTGTGATTAGCTCCTCCTCTCCCTCTACATCCTCCAAGGTTTCTTCACAATCACAAAAGAAAAGTTATTGAGTAAGATGGGATTTCAGAGTGAATGATCGTGTACGAGTATATACTGAAACTACTGATTGGGATGAAACTTGGAATATAAGTATTTTAGATACTGAATTAAAACAAGAAATACTATTTATTATCATAATTATAACTCTTCATCTCTACGCGAGTGAAGCCGCGGGGCGCAGTTAGTCTCACATTATTTCAGTTAGCCAAGAACAAATAGCAATTTAGTTTTGTTTGGATTTGATCATACATTGTCAACAAAATAAATGACAACGGGCTTGATGACATCATTTCATCGTTATGGGATAATTGAGTAGAAATTAGCGTAAACATGTTTGAACATCCACTGGGATACGCTAATTCGTTCCGCTTGGGCCTACTCGAGTGGAACAATTGATTCTAATTTGGATTTATAAGCTAGTGTAATATGAGCAGCACAGTTTGAAATTAACTATGAAACGATGTAATGGAGAATTTACCAAATTAACTGACGAAAATTTTTACAACTTCATTTATATATAGATGTACATTCGCCATCACGGACATAAAGCGTGAATAAATTACTTCTAGAAAACACACACAATTAGGTATACAATATCTCTTAAATAACTTTAAAAGGTTAATAGGTTAAATAGATGTCAAGAAATTATCTACTCGAGAAAAAAAAATAAACAACAAAACATGCCTGTCTTCAAAAGTTCAAGGGGTATAATAATTTTATGCGGAAATTTAGAAATTGCACCGTTGTATTTCGAACAAAATAAAAAGAAATAGACGAGTCTTGTCCAGATAAAAATAACTAGTCAAAACAATCGAACAATAAAATAGTAGATAAGTGCATAAAACAAGTCATTTCACCCGAGACGTTTAAGTATTTAGGTCGAACCTAAAATGGGTTTTACGCATGGGTTATACACTTATATTTTCACTTTAGTAACGAGATAAATAAAAAAAGCTATTAGTAATACTTACATAATATATATATCTACAATATCTACATATATATATATACATACATATATAGTAATATCCCTGATCCATGGCTTTTAAATAGCCAGGCAAACTTCTTGCATGAAAAATACTAACTATAGAAACTGAACATCTTTATATTAATAACAAAATACTTTTTTTACACTTGTGCTTAGCAACAGTATTTTGTGCACTAGAGCATAAAAGCCGTTTTATTCCGCTACACCGGGCATAAACAAGAACTTTACGAACTTAAGAAGTAAAAGTATTTATTTTATTCACTGCTCTCGCCGTGTAAGCTAATGTTCCAGCACAGTTGCAACGTGATTTTTCTAGTAGGAACGTCCAAAGAGTTTTAAGTGGTCGTTGTAGCACAAAAACATGCATTTGTAAAGTGTCACAAACCCTCGTGCTCTTATCTTGGTGCTTTGTCATTCTACCACCTCAAACACGCGACTTAAACTCTTACGCTTTGGCAATCATATTTTACCCAAGAAATATAACCATCAAAATATTCGGTCCCAATTAATTTTACATAAAAGTAATGCTGATGATTGTGAAGGTGATAAAAATGTATGAATTTAAACGCAACTGCCGCTTCAAATGTTGTAGTTGAGTGTAGATAGAAGCTGTTTTCAGAAGTAGAGAATCCAGCTGAATCAGTACAGTACATTATAAATGTACTGTACTGTATGATGATACGGTCGAAGATGTTGTTTAGGCTAACCTAGAATTCCTGTAGTAAGTGTGGGGTTTAAACAGTGCTTCAGGAATGAGTACGAAGGGTTATAGTCTGTTGTAACAAATCATACTTTAGCCATGGAATTTAAAACGCATTCAGGTTTCTTTTATTTTTATGCCTGATTTTTTTTTTGTTGCTGGTAGGTAAGCCTTTGACCACAATCTCACGAGATGGTAAGTGATGATGTGGTCGAAGGTGTTAACAGGCTTAAACTCGAATTGTCTCTCTGGGACACCTGCCGGAACACACCGTTAAGTGTTTAGTGACAGATTTTCTACTTGTGGGTGGTAGCTACCCAGGCTTTCGCAAAATTCCCTACAGCCATGCAATACACGATTTAGTTTTTAAAAAGTATTTTACTCTATTATGGTTACACTCTTTATTTATGCTCCAGTGAATAAAAAAGCGAGTAGATATATTACAATGGATTTTAAGCAAAACCCAGTTGGTTAATGGCGGCCCATTTCCCTCAGTAAATCAATTCTCTTACGCTCGAAAACCTCAAAATGTATTTAATCAGGAAATTTTACAAATTTTCTGTGGAAGTGAATGTTTGTCGATATGGTCGGCAATTGTAAGAAAGTTAAATTATCAAGCCTGCACCGAGGCAGCGATACGTAATTGTGGTTCGTTTGTACCCTTGCTGTATCTTTATTTCTTAATTTTGAGTTATGTAACCAATACATATTATATTTAAGGATTAATTCTATAAATTATACAGTTTGGAAACACGATTACTTAAAATTGTATCTATAGAAATTAAATTCAAAGTTACATCTAAAAACGAAATAAACCCTTAGTACGGCGTAAATACTTAACGGAGAGTCATCCGTATTTGAATAATAAAATAAACAACATGTTTTCTCTAACGTATACACATTTTATTTTTCAAATATGTATTTGTTTTTATTATACGAAGGAAATACTCAAATTCACGCATGTTCCGCACATTTTAGTCAGAGCCGCGATGCTTTGTCCCTATCCCCTTTAGTAATTCTTCGGCCGTCGGACGGGGACGGATGCTGTTGGCGTACCCTACTTACGCACACATACGCGGCACGCTTAAAAAGCTCGGTGCGCCCTTAAATATTCTTTATATATTTTAAGACGAATTGTACTATCTAAGTATCTTACATTATTTATTACAAATTAAATATAAATGCGAAAGTGTAGTATAAAGAGTAGTTAAGTTGTGTTTGTTTTTCACCTTCCAGACGGTTGAACTGATTTTGATGAAACTTAGTACACTTATTTTTTGGGTCGTTTATTAAGCCATGAGATCCTTATTTATTGCGATTTACTCAGAAGTTCTCATGAACGAGCAATATAGCTGATACCATGGCGAGCGTGTCTGCCCGGCGGAAGCAGCATTTTCTTTTTTTTATGACAGATTGCAGTTTAGAATATACTATTTATTAGTAGATGTCTGTCAATCATTTCGCAGATAATTTGTTTTGATATGTAAGTTATATTTAAATTAACATTGATAAAACTGTCGTAGTTTTTCCTGACTGCCAAGGAAGAGTTATGTTTTTCGCGCGCATCTTTAAGTATGTTTGTTAGTAAATTTATTTTGTACCTAGTTAACTTTGCGGGAACGTCAAATGTGTTTTTAAAAACTAAATTTTGAATTAAAACGACGAAAAGATAGTACGTCTACGCAGAGTGAGATGCGTTTATTAATTAATTTCAAACTGTGTCTTAGAGCTACAGAGTCACGGGCTTATCAATACAGACGTTCGGAGAAATCATGCACCAGACTGCAGCGTTGCAGTTTTAGGCTTGAACAGTTATGGTTCGTGGTACAGACGAGTACATAACTACCTCGTATCTTCCAAATGACTCGAAAACAAATCTCTTTTGATATTGACAAAATAAAAATAGGCGGATTTTTGGCGTGAAATAGTAATAAGTTGATAAAAATAAATATCAAACCTATCCAGTAGGAAATCAAAATAAAGGAAATTAAAAGGGAATCACAAAGTATATAACGTGGAGGCGGGACTCAATAGCATAATATGCTAATGCTATTATAAACCGAAAGAAAATTAATGGGTTCAGTTTGCAACTAAACTTACTGGGGGATTCTCAATCTTGATATGGTCTTTTTAGTGCAGTCGAAATTCCAGTTTTTTAATTATTTATTTTATAAGCTCATACGTTTCTATCACATAACCAGGTTTGTAATGTGTCCAAAGCTTAAACCTAGAGCTTCAGCATAGAGAGAGGTACGTCAAATATAGAAGACTATGTGAAACGTCCGTCCAGCAGTTTTGGGGTGCATCAAATAATATACCTTCACATTTATAGTAGAAGTGTGATTAACTAAGTAAGCCTCTGCTTTAAAGAATATGTATTTTGCACTAACTTCATTGAAATCTGCAAGCAGAACCACAGGGCACAGCCAAAGTAGAAACAGAAATTACAAGAATCCCATTCCCCAAATTTTTATGCAACCTTTTGTTACGCATTGAAAGAAATTCGCAAACTAACTACACCCCGAGCTAAGAAAGGTTGAATTTATGAATCATAATTTATTGAATGAAAGCTCACGCCCCATCTAGAAATAAAAATAAATATCACTTTCGCAACAGAAACGAACAGGCTAAAACTTTTTACGTATGTTTGCAAGCTGTTAACATACGTAAAAAGTTTTAGCTACACTGAAAACTTGAAGATAGTTTCTATCTTAGGTCATTTGCCTTATGCTCTTCATGGAAAATACTATAGATATATGCTGAAGGCATCTTACATATGCTTAAAGGTAGGTACTTAGGCTTTGAATATGGTATATATAGTCGAATTATACTTAAGCGTTTGTGTTTTAGAGTGGGCTTATACCCTTCGATCCAGCCGATTCTTATTAAGATCAGGCTGCCTGAAGGCCGGAATCCAATACAAAATGTGCTGGTGCAAACATGTTCGGTCCAGCGCGACAAGCAAGACTTGTCAGCTAGCTACTGCACGGTGGGAGTGTGGAGCATGTTGCCGTTTAATCACCAGACCAGACCAGACTAGACCAGATCAGGCCAGGTCAGACCAGGACAGATCACATCGGACTAGATTAGAAGAAACTATTAGGTGGACTGACATCATCAGAGCCGTTATGTGGCTATATAGCCATTTGTTAACGGCTCTTTAGTTTATTGTGGCAATCTATGGGGGAGACTTTTTTTTAAGAAGTATACTTTTTAAGAAGTTACTCGGTGCAGTGGACGTCATCTGTCATCAATCAATATAATATATTTGACTTTCACTAACATATGTACTGCTTACTTTTTTAAGGTACCGTTTTGTTAGTCAAACAAAGAGTTGTATGCTATAATTTGCACATTGTCTTGGGCATAGAATTCAAGAGTAAATATGTGAATCTCGGCGTCTCAATGCTTTATTGGGCATAAGTTTTGTAGCATTATCTCTTCCAATAAAAACGTAACGAAATTTCGTGCTCCAATTGTATTACTTTAACCGTCATAGGGGACGGTGTGACGTCATATTGGTTTAGACATCCGGCGTGAAATCGGAGAACGCGGCTTTGATTCCCGCCCGGGGCATAAAATTGTGTGCTCCAATAATTTGTGAAAATATGATTTTCGCTTAGCACGCGATTGTGCTTTTATTCATTTCAAGAAATCTAGAAAGGTAGCGACATCATTCCGAAAGTTATGTGTTTGAAAAAGCATTTCTTTCGAAGTCTAGTAGTTTGATTGAGGGCCGCGCACCGTCCCTTTGACGGTTAAAGTCATACAATTGGAGCACGAAATTTTGGCTCGAAATTTCGGCTAGAAATTTCGTGCTCAGGCTCAGGCATTAGACATCCGGCGCGAAATCGAAGGACGCGTGTTCGATTCCCGCCCGAGGAATACTATTTTTGCTCCAATAATTTTTAAAAATATGATTTTGGTCCAATACGCGATAGTGCTTTTAATCATATTTAGTCATATAATAATTGTTTCAACTACTCAAATCATTACTAATGGTATAAGCATTTTGTTTCTTAACAAAATGCTTATTATACCATTGTAGTAAAGTTGTATTACTACCTACACACCTCCTTCAACCAATTCCTTAATGATACTTACCTTAAAAAAATACTGATGAGAGTCCCAAAATATTATTCAGCTGTTTATTTCCAAGTGCCGTCACAATTAAGGTACCAACTTTAATACAAACAACCCTCGCTATTACATCAAACAATGGAAGTCGGAGATCGCATACCGAAGATAGCAGGAGTAAGTCTGAGCAACTTTAGAACAATCTGGAACAACAGAACTTATCCATTACAGTATCGGCTTAATCGATCTTCTATTCATACTGCGCAACTTAAACAAAGCCTTATTTTATAGGCAGTTCGGTTTAGTTTCAAATGAAGTGATAACGATAAGAAGATTATTTTAGGTAGTTATATATTCTGTCTATTTGCGTTATTTGATTGTAGTCTAGGCACAGTGTTGATACTTGTAATTGTTGATGGTATCGAGTTTAATATTGTACGTGATTAATATCTATGAGCCATGTATGTATATATACATACTTATACCTTATACCAAATATACTTGTAATACATATGAGTACATATATGAGTTTGTGATATTCATAATTCGTAATTGAGACATGTTGAGGCTTATGTTTATTTTATTCAGGCTAGTTTTAGACATCAATATTGTTGATGTTAAGTGTTTAACTTACATCCGTGTTTAACTGTTTGTGCTTACTACTTTTCTTTATATATAAAATAGTTTATCTTAAATATTTAATGAAAATAATAAACATGAGTAGAAGATACTTATATAAAATTAGTTGCGGAGTTAGAACAATTTGTGAAATTTAAGTAAAATTTTGATAGTTTTTTTGTTTATAATTTACAACAAAGTAATTACCTTATATTTACGAGTATTTATAACCGTCCCAATTTTATATGTTTCTTTTTTTAAATTTAAATATGGAACACAATGCGTCTCCCCATTCATAGGTGTTTTTTTATCTACACTGCTAAAAATTTTTTCATGTAACGTACACTAACTTCACAAAGTCACATTAGGTAATTATGATATAAACTATTTTATTTTAGCCTTTACGTAAACACGAACGTAGTTGTTATTATTTTTTTTATAAAAGGAGAGTATTTTAAAAACTTAGACATTTAATTTTGTTTACACCAATGATTACCATGGTTACAAATCATTCCGGCCCAAAAGAAGGAAGCATTTTCTATGAGTTTTTCCAACCCTTAGGTGGGAAGCAGCGTCTTCCACCCGCTATTACAATCAAACAAACACTACTTTCCTAGTATTCGAAATGAAAAATATTTTGGCTTATATATTTTGGTTTGATATCCATTCCCTGATGCCAAACTTTCCTGGCCATCCATTAGCTACTCACCGCTACAAGTCACATGGCAAAAACGCGAATACATGATAATAATTACGTAATGTGCAGTAACACCTCAATTTACGTTTGTATAAAATAATACCATGCTGCTCATTTGACGTATAGTTTTCCTTTAGTCGGCTAGTAAAATATGTGTAAAAAAGATTGTTGTGAGATGGCGAAGAACAGTGTGAAAGAGAAAAATATGTTATTGGGATCAGGGTAAGAAAAGTAATGGAAGCTTGAGGTAGATTGGAACAAGAGAATATATATAAATAATAATAAAACTTATTTATTTTTATATATAAAGACCGTAATGTAACTCAAGCAAGTTTAAATAGTTTATATATGCGAAAAAAAAATTGAATGGTGTATAGATATTTAATCTTGAAAGTAAAAATGCTACATTCCTAAACACTGTATGTTTTCTATAAAAAATAATAATATATCGTTTATTTACCAAGAGATACAAATATGTACTACTTACCTAATATTAATTCATAATGCGAGCAAAACATGATTTGTATGCAGCATGCTTATGTATGTACGTCTTGTGGCAGCTAAAGTTTAACTACATGCATAACTTACATACTTACTTCCGGGAAAGAACGGATATTGAATTTGATATAAGTTCATACTTTACTGGGAATCAACTTTGTTTGTATACAACTGCTTATGGTATTAGAGCATTTTGCCAATGCCACCTTGGTAGAAAATATGTGTCCAAGAACAACAAAAGATCTATTTTGTTGTTCAAAGCTCTCGTTTAAACCTGTATACCAATTTAGATCACATCATCACTCACGATGATTTTCTCTTTGAATGGCTGAATTTCTTTACATCCAAAGGTTGTCTGGAAGAGATCGCTTTTCAGCGAAAACACCGCGAATAGTACAATATTACTTTTTTTATTTTATTGTTTATAATGATTCTGTTATTTTGGTGTATAATAAATAGTTATCTATCTGATAGGAAAACAATCAGTGGGTAAAATTACTACAAACCCTATCATCCAAACCAATTAGGCATGTAGGCGTAAGTAGGTACTCTACGCATAATACAACTGCATGACGTTGACGTGGGTGAGGAACTGACGCATTATTTTTAACGCACAAACAAAGCCTAAATCAGATGGTTTCTAAGTTTGGTTACTACCTACTAATATCAGTTACTCTTCGTAAAATAATATTATTATGCGAAGAGTCACTGATATACCATAAAGCGCTCGTACCGTGGGTTGCTTAGCCATTCGCCATAATTAACAGGTTATGCAATGTCCGCTGCGGTCAAGGCTGAGATGGGTGTACGCTAGTGCCATTACTACTGAGCGCTTCCATGCTTCGGAGGGTCCCTTTTATCTTAGGATAGCATGATGAAGTCGTTAAAATATGATGGTAGGGCAATTTTGTAAATGCCTGACTACTTAACATCTTCAAGTAGAAAATCTGTCGGCAAGCACCTAACGGTGTTTTCTGGCATCTATCCTTCAGAGTCAGTAATTCTACGTTAGCCTGAACAACATCTTCGACCACATCATTACATAGTATCAGGTAAGATAGTGGTCGAAAGATAGCGTATCAACTATAAAAATAAACAACAAGTACTTACATTTCTTAGGGAGATCGGTGTAAGCTACAGCTGACCATTAAATAAAAGCCAAAACATATATAATATATACATGTGAGATAAGCGAAAGACATTAAGGGTTGGAAAGATGATATACTTACCAAGTTAATCATAATAGAACCTAATACTCTTACATCGAAGTTCCCAAATCGCTATGAATATGGAATAACGCGGAACGTTCCAGAACAAAGTTATTCATGGAGTGGAGGTCATATAGCACTTTCTCGGGTCGCTGCCGGTTGCCATATGACGCATACTGCTACATGATGCTGGAAATGCTATATATACTAACGAGTAGGTATTTGTTTGGCGAAAGTATTATTTGTTTCGAGCAGGTGTTTCTTTTGGTAAGCTTTTATAAATGACAAAAGCTAAATTCTACTTATTAAGCGCACAGTTTCCTGTTTTGAAAACATGGAATAATACTTACATATAGTAAAATTAAAACAACGTCGTTATTGCATAACTGTCAAAGCAAGGTCAATAAATTCATGTCCTTAATCTTTTTCCTACAGTTTTCTACCTTTATATCTTTATATAGGTCAGTAGACTATTTTTTTACAACACATGTTAAGAAAATGATGGCCGATATTTTTTGAAAATTTGGCTTCGTTTTTTACCGTTCGCCTTCTGTAAGTAGCCCTCCTTGGGAATGTTCGCGTTGGGTAGGTATACACCAAATATTTCCTTTTGTTAACATGATCCGTCAAGTATTCGGCCAATTTCGAAGTTTAGTGTACATCAACACCTTGTTAATATTGAGAACGTAAGTGGCAGGCTGTCCATTCGGAACATTTCTTACAACATCCACGGAATTCATAGGACAGTCTGCATGCAATCTGCATAATATAGGTGTACAATATGATTGTATCAAAATTATTAAAGACAAATAGTCTGATTAGGTAAAAAAAGCACACGTAGCGTAGCTCACTAAGTTGTAATTAACCGTTAAGAAATGTCCTCTGCGGTCATGACTTGGTTGGACGACCGCTAGTCGCATTACCGATGGGCGCTACCGTGCTTTGGAGTAAACCGTCGGACCCGGTTTCTGTTTTAGGATTGCAGTCGCTACAGCATGAGGGTAGGGCATTTTGTAATGCCTGCCTGATTAGCTACCTCTAGTAGAAAATCTGTCGCCAAACACGTAACCGTGTGTTCCGGGACCTGTCTTTGAGATCCTTACTGGATTCTTGGTTAGAAAAATATTATATTTATTATAAATCAATAAAATTTTCCGAAACGGTCTAGGAAATTTTAATTTAAGTGTAGGTAATTTAGCAGGAATTTAATGCAGAATTTTGGTATATTTGCAAGTCCTGCAACATTTAGAGGATTTAAAAAATGTTGTAATATAGGTATTCCGTGAGGAACAAACTTTTGTGGGCTATGACATACAGAGCACATCCTAGCTTTTATATCCGTCCATAAAGTGTATCTACTCTTAAACACGAACAATAAAGCCAAGCTAACGACACACTGTAACGCGAGGACACAATACATCGCGTAATTAAAGTGTAATGCTTTAGTTACGACTACGAACCTCAAAATATGTTGAATATGTCGTGTTGTAATTAAACAATTAAGAACAAATAATTATTCTTGTCTCGGGGACCATCCTTCTATCTCATAGGTGACGTAAGATGACTTTAAAAGCGTGCAATTCTTCCGCTGCCTCGTTTGTACATCATGAATATTTGTTTGTTTACTAAAGCCCATCCAGAATATTTTATTAAACGTGGCGACGTCATTACTAGCCATAAAGAACACAGTATAAAAAGTTATTATTCCAATCTCTGTGCCACACAGTTTTATATGGAAAATGTTAAACAGAGTCATTTATATAAAAAAATAACAATATTTTATAGGAATTTATAACAAATTATCAAATACAATCCAAACGATAGAAGGAAATAGCTTAAAAAAAACAATTATGTGACTGGCTCTTAACCAAATGTTTTATAGTATTTTGGAGTATTTATATTATGACCGATGATGAGTATTTATATATTATGTTTAATGCTTGCACGTCTGCTTAAAGGCTGATTGCTGTCCCTACTTGACATATAGTAAAATCTTGTTAATATATGATATTGTACTGTATGTATGATTTGCACATTAACTGAAACTTCGGAACAAAGCAAACCTTGTATTTTTTTTAGCTTACTTTTAATAGGTGAACCTGGTGGTAGGTTTCATGGTTGTTAGGTAAGAGGCTGTCTTGACCAGCACAGTATCAGCCTCCAGCAAAATTTCATATTTTGCAGATAATTTTTTTTTAGAGTTTGCGAGGCACTGTAGTACTATAGATACATACTTACATCAACATATATAACGTCTACATTTTTTAATTTTTATTTATTTATTTAGATACACAATACAAATGACAATCATTACATCAACTAAGTGTACAATATGTATATTATATAAATATATTTAGTTTTGAACTGGATTGTAATTTAAACAGATGTGCATTCAGCACAAACAAAAAGTACCGAACGGGCACTTTTGTAATCCAATAAAATAAGGAGTAATCATATATTTACAAAAAGGTAATTTATAAACCTGTGACTTAATATAATGATGCTTATGTGGGGACGAGTGCACGAGCAAGCAAACAAGCCAACCGATATGCTACAAACTATACGAGTAGACATATTTTAATTTTCTTTGTTAATAATAATTATAATTATCCACATAGCTAGCAGCAAACAGCATCAATTCAACCACCATGTACATACGTGCCCACTCACATCACTTATATATTATTATTGATAATTAACTAGGGCCATACGGACACGTTTCATCAGACGTGCCCGAACTTTCCGTATTGGGATAGAGGATATCTTTCATAATTTTTATATAACCGCTGAGTTTAGGATAGAAAATATCTAATTCTGGATAATTTTTTTCATTATATTGACGGAACATTCTAATTGACGGAACATTCTAACTAGAGGGTTGAAATACGAGATGTTGTTTGTGTAAACATTGAGAACAAATAAAACATAAAACATTTGAATGAAAGCCTCAACCATATGGAGGTTTGTCATAATCCACACGCTTGGTAGGTGTCTTGGGGACGCTATTCTAAACTAGTATCGCACGGGGAAGAAAAAAACGTAGATTATGTTTAAAAATTAGACCTCCATTTCAGTACGTCGCGGGGCATTTGACAATAATTGTAGTTATAGATATAGGTATTATGACGCAATCAATTATCCTAAGCATTGGCATAAATCTACAAATAAAAATTGATGATTTTATTGTTTTTATTGCTCATAGGCTTTGGCATTAATAGTAGTATATTTGTGCTTGAAGAGGGCGATTATTTTGTGCTCATTACGGGCAGTACCCCCTTTTCATACATGGCTTACATCAGGTTGCTTGCCCTTGCTTATTTACTGTATCTATAAATGTATATATAATCCCCATGCTTGGCAGGCGTCTTGGGGATCGCAGTCTATGATATCAGTTTCTCAGAAGGCGCTGCTGCCCACTTTCCGGTATTTTACCTTTATTCGCCTCTTACGACACCTACATGTAGTAATGAGGGATTGACATTATAATGTTCATATATATAGGGGCTATATAGCTATATATATTATGATTTATAGCAATGAGACCATGGGGTGCCGGGCTATAGCCCATGGTCTCATTGCTCATCTGTCAATCAGTACTAATATTATAAATGCGAAAGTAACTGTCTGTCTGTCTGTCTGTCTGTCTGTCTGTCTGTCTGTTACGCTTTCACGCCAAAACTACTGGACCGATTTGAATGAAATTTGGTATGGAGATAGTTATAGACCCGGGAAAAAACAAAGGATAGTTTTTATCCGACTGCGCAAAAAGAGGTTAATGTTTACGCGCGATAACCGACATACGCGCGGGCGGAGCCGCGCCCGGAAAGCTAGTCTGAAATAAACACTAAGGTAAGTCCGAACGTAACGCAAAAAAAACATTTAATTTGATCACACTTAACGACGTTTTTTGTGTCTGTTGTTTATAAACAATATGGTGTACATAATATACAGAAATTTTGAAATGTCTACAAACACATTAACGGCCTCCCATTTCTTATTTTTGTAACTCAAAAGGGAATAAAATATTTAAAAGAACTAACCTTCGTTTTACTCGTCGTCCTTGCAAAAATACAAAAACCACATTAATAATAATAAACGCAATTAGGTGAGGAACCGGTGTCGCATGGGCGGTAGTTGTGACACCATGCTTAGCAGTATATCTGAAACAGTAGATGACATTGTGATAAGTGATAGCGGACGCGCCCCAGAATGACGATAAGTTATATAAATAACTAGCTTTCCGGGCGCGGCTCCGCCCGCGCGTATATCGGTTATCGCGCAAATACATTAACCTCTTTTTGCGATAAAAACTATCCTATGTTTTTTCCCGGGTCTCAAACTATTTCCATACCAAATTTCATTCAAATCGATCCAGTAGTTTTGCCGTCAAAGCGTAGCAGACAGACAGACAGACTACTATGAGTTACTTTCGCATTTATAATATTAGTACTGACTGATAGTGAAAAGTGTGACGTCGGTTCTGCAAAGTAAGGACTGGAATAAGTGACGGGGAGGGTGGAGGCCATTTCGGGGTTTACCTGAGGATCAATGTATTAATTATATTGATATATATTTATATATATATTTCAATATGTATAAGTGTAGTTTATGTAGATATAAGTAGTTACTTTTCTTGTTTGTGATTCATTATTAATTTTCTTTAGTAATGTATTTTTGTCTTTATTTGATTATACCTTTTCTTTTATTACACCCCGTCTTGTTATTCCAGTATTTCCTCTCCATCCAAAGGTTGCCTGGAAGAGATCACTATTGGCGATAAGGCCGCCCATTGTGACACTTTATTGTAAGCTTTCTTTTTGATGATATTTTTGTATACTAAGTGGCGTAACAATAAAAAATTATCTATCTATCTATTAATAATAAATATGTTCACAATAATGATGATTTTGTGCCTTCTCATTTGCACGATAACCATGTATAGCTATAACTTTCAAACTGACAATGAAATGCTTTTTAATTGCCGCACGTATAAAAAAATCAATTAGAGAAAATATTCGGTTCAAAATTATAAAAAAAAATATCTTTATAAGTAACACGTTTGAGTCATTCCGTTTATGATCTAGAGATCCGTGGCATACCAACGTTTAAACAAACATATACCAGTGCCACGAATAAATAAGACTATACTCAGCGCGTTGAAGGGGTACGTACCCAAAAGGGTACGGTACCCTGAAAAAAAACATTTACCATCTGCACATCACCACCCGTTAACCTCGTTAATTCCTCATTAAAATCATCCGGACCTCTTGGCAGTGTAATTGCATGAAACATCATCTACCAACAAATTAGGACTTCCCGGTATGAACGGTTTGTAGCCAGAACTCCCTTAATATTTAGTGGCTTATAGACACTGACAAAAGCTTGCTGTGATACTTACTCGTATTAAGAAAACGGGGTAACTGTAGATTTTATCATTCATTCAAATACTTGTAGTACACTCGTTTATGAGATTGGACAGTTACGTGCCGCTTGTGTGAACATTGTGAGAAAAAAACGATATAAAACATAACCATCCATATACCCCTATAGTAGGTGACATAGGTAGCTCGGCTAGATCATTACGCGTGTTTCCACAGCATTATCTCCTAAGGAAAGGAAATATGGACGATCCGAGAAAGAGAAAGACTAGGTATTGATGCATTTGAGATGTGGTGCTGGAGCCAAATGATAAGAATCCCATGCACTGCAAAGCAGACGAAAGCACCCATTCTAACGCATTTTAAAATTGAGTGTTTTTATCCACATTTTGTCATCAGAGAGAGAGGACGATGTTCTGAAAAACTGGTTATAGTTGGCAGCACTGAAGTCTAAATTCTATGCCGTATGAGGAAGACCACAGACCAAAATCAATGGAAACAGTTTGTCCAATCCCACTTAGCCAAGAGTGACCACATCCTTCCATATATAAAGTAACGACTGTAGAGAGAGAGATGTATATCGTAAGGTGTCAAAGTCAAAGTCAAAGTCAAAATCATTTATTCAATTTAGGCGTCTACGACGCTCTTATGAAGGTCAATTACAAATTTTAATATTGAAATATACTACATTGTACTGCCACGTTCAGCAAACAAAAGTTATAGAGCCACTGCGAGAAGAACGGGCAAGAAACTCGGGGCCATTCTTTTAAACGTTTTTTAAAAATGTGTTAAGTACATACTATATAATAAAATTATTACAATACTTAATTTACATTACGTAGGTGTTGGGCGCTAGCTTGGCAGAGGCGAACCAGTCCAGGCATTTTTGTCGTTTAAGTAATCACAAACTGTGTAGTAAGATTTCTTTATCAAAATATTCTTCACATGCAACTTGAATTTTCTTTCTGTGAGCGTTGTAATATGTTTGGGCAATTTATTATAAAACCGCACACAATTTCCTAAGAAGGACCTTTTACTTGTCTTTGCTAATCTAAAACCAAAAAAAAAAAAAAAAAAAAAAAAAAAAAAAAAAAAAAAAAAAAAAAAAAAAAAAAAAAATTGAAAAAGAACTTGACAATCAACGTGACAGGTCAGTAAATTTCAGATTTATTTTCAAAAAATAATTAATTTTATTTTCAGATAGTAGATAGGCATTTTCTGCCCGCATTCTTCCTAGTGGAATTTTGCGAGGTATTGTTTGTGGGGCTCGTTTGGGCCTCTGTAGTTAGTTTCATTAGCTTATTTATTCAATAGCTTTTTGACATTTCTTGTCGAGCTAATTTCTAATCAGTTATTTTTGTTTCCATGGCAACGCTGCCTGCGACACCGGCGCGCGCACTACGACGACGTTGTTGACGCGAGCCTTCATCCGGGTTGAGACGTCACACTAGAGATTCTAAGATAAGCTTTGCTTTATTTTGTAAACAATGCTTTGTGCCCCAACTATGAATGCTGTAACGGGGATCTTTGTATCGCAAGATAGCCAGATGTTGTGTCCGCAGTGCCCCCAGGCTCGTTATTTCAAAGGTCATAAAGGCCTCAAAATTCACCAAACAAGGTGTCATAAACAAATAGAAATTCCCCTTTCGGCACCAATTAATAATCAAAACGTAAGTAGTAGCAGTGTTGCGAGCCCTGCTACGCCTTCCAAACCGTTTTGGGAGTTTTTAAGCTCATACAAAAATAACATTCCTTTATTAAAACGCATACCTCGGGGTGCAAGAATTTCTGTTGCCCAATCTTTATCTTGTTCCATTAAAAACGTCTTGGCTACTAATACTACGCAAGCCTGGGAGCATCTTCTAGCATTCCCGTACCACGTATTTCACGTGAATTTTGATCCGTCTAACAAAAAATCACTTACTACTAGAGTAAAGGAAAACTGCGTGAAATACAGGGCACGTGAAGAGCAATCTTTTGGCACAACTATAATCATTCCGCCACTGCGGCGGAATACAAAAACAAATAATTTCGATTCAGCTACTATTAAAATAGTAGAAAACAAAATTACTGATGGTGATATTAAAAACGCGGCACGCATCTTGTTTTCGAGTGATACAATCGCTCCTTTTACATCTGATACGTTGAATTCCCTAATTGAAAAGCATCCGCCTGCAACTGCAGGTCTCCACCTTCCCGAATCTCCTATACAAGACATTGTTGAGGTGACCCCACAGGATGTTTCTGCAGCCGTGGCATCTTTTTTAAGTGGCTCAACCGGTGGCCTTGATGGCCTCACGCCTCAGCACTTAAAAGATATTTTATCTTTTAGTTCTGGTGAGGTAGGCGAGACACTTTTAAGGGATGTGACGGCTTTGGTTAATTTGATGTTGTCGGGTCAGGTCAACAATGAAATTACCGAAATTCTGTACGGTGCGAATTTATGTGCCCTAAATAAAAAAGATGGTGGTATTAGGCCTATAGCAGTAGGCACCACTTATCGTCGCCTCACAGCCAAATGCGGTTGTAGGAAAAAGGTTGCTTTTTTAAGTAATCTTTTTCAACCACTGCAACTCGGTTTTGGTTCACAGGGTGGCTGTGAGGCTGCTGTACATTCACTTCGCACATTTCTTGATCAAAATTGTGGAGATGTGCTTTTGAAGGTGGATGTTAAAAATGCATTCAACTCTTTAGATAGAGGCACTCTTTTGACTGAAGTGAAAGATAAAATTCCGGAATTATACCCTTTTCTTTGGCAATGCTACGGCAAACCGTCAAAATTAACATACCAAAATAACGTTATTTTATCTTCCGTAGGATGTCAACAGGGTGATCCTCTGGGACCAGCCATTTTTAGCCTTGCGATCCACTCAATAATTCAACGTCTCCAATCAAAACTTAACGTTTGGTATTTGGATGACGGAACCTTAGGAGGCGATGCGAACACGGTTTTGGATGACTTGCGAGTACTTATAGACGATTTTCGTGTTATTGGCCTTGAACTAAATTTTTCTAAATGTGAACTTTTTGTTTGTGATACTTGTCCGGATAAAGTTTCGATTATTGAAAAATTCAACTTACTTGCGCCTAATATAAAATTAGTAGAAAAAAGTTCGCTTCGTCTTTTGGGTTCACCGATTCTTAACGAATCTTTATCACCATTTGTCGAAGAACAAATTCAAAAGTTTAGAAATGCTTCTAGCAGATTATCCAAAATTAACGCCCATATGGCTTTTACAATTATAAGATTTTGCCTTTTCGTTCCTAAATTTACATACTATTTAAGATGTTGTCAGCTGTGGCAGCACAGTGAGCTTTTGTTAAGCTTAGACAACTTAGTAAAAGATACGTTAGTGTCGGTTTTGAATGTTGAGATGGATGATAGGGCTTGGGTGCAAGCTTCCCTCCCTGTGAGGTTGGGGGGCATAGGGATACGCAAAATTTCTAGTGTGGCATTACCAGCTTTTTTGTCTTCTGTACACAGTACACACAAATTAGTAGAAAAAATTCTTGCACGATCTTTAGGCTCTTTCGATGTAGCATATCTGGCTGAGGCCAAAAACACATGGAGACTGGCTTGTCCAAATACTGAATTCCCAAAAATGTTGTCATCTCAGAAAAAGTGGGATCGGCCCCTATGCGAGCTAACACGGAAAGATCTTTTAAATACGTGTTCTAGCATCGCAGATCGTGCTCGTATTCTCGCTGTTTCTGTGTGGGAATCCGGTCTTTGGTTACAGGCCATTCCTTCTTACAAAACTGGTAGCCTTATAGATCCATCCGCTTTTCGTCTAGCTATTAGCTTACGCTTGGGTGCAAGGTGTTGTGTTGCACATCACTGCCAGTGTGGTACTGCAGTTGATCAACTCGGTCACCATGGCCTCTCCTGCTCTCGAAGTGCTGGTCGAATTTCCCGCCACGCCAGCCTTAACGATATCATTCGCCGGGCTTTTACCAGCGCCAATGTTCCAGCTATTCTCGAACCGAATGGTCTGATGCGTGACGATGGTAAAAGACCTGACGGCATGACTCTGGTTCCGTGGAAGTTAGGACGGTCCTTAGTGTGGGACGCTACGTGCGTGGACACTTTAGCGCCGTCACATCTTTCTGAAACCAACGTGAGGGCTGGCGCTGCGGCTACTTCGGCGGAGCAACTCAAGCGGCGCAAATATGCTAACCTCGGTATGGGTTACATATTTGAGCCGTTTGGTGTGGAGACGTTGGGTCCGTGGGGACCGGGAGCTCATCGTATTTTCCAAAACCTATCTGAGCGCTTGGTCGATGCGACGCGTGATCAAAATGCTGGCACATATTTGGCTCAACGAATAAGCATTGCAATTCAACGGGGCAATGCTGCCAGCATGCTGGGCACGCTGCCAACTGGGAGTGGGCTGGAGCATTTGGACTGCCTATGAGTCTGCTATGACTTATAGGTGTCTAAATGCTTTTATTGTAGTAGCTGTAGTGTTGTATATAGTTCATAGTATTTTGTTTAATAAAGACTTTGACATTTGACATAAAAAAAAAAAAAATCTAAAACCTGGCACCGCTATTTTATCTTTATTCCTAGTGTTATAATCGTGAGTGTCACTGTTTGATTTAAATTTGCTCAAATTTTTACGAACATACATAATATTTTCAAATATATACAGACTTGGTAAAGTTAAAATATCAATTTCTTTAAAAATATCTCTCAGGGATTCCCTAGGATCCATTTCATATATGGCTCGAATTGCACGCTTTTGTAAGATAAAGATTGTCTCTATCTCAGCAGCAGCTCCCCACAGCAATATACCATAAGACATAATACTGTGGAAGTACGCGAAATAAACGAGCCTAGCAGTAGCTACGTCTGTTAGCTGTCTTATCTTACGAACTGCATATGCAACAGAACTAAGTCTTCCAGATAGATCATGTATATGTGGATTCCACTGTAAAGTTGAATCCATTTTAATTCCCAGGAAGACTGTCGCATTGTCAAAAGAGAGTTTTTCTAGGCCAAGCTTAATGTTTGGTTCAACATAAGTAACATTTGGTAAAGAAAACTTTAAACATTTGGTCTTTTTTGAATTTAAGAGAAGATTATTAGCCGCGAACCAGTTAGAGATCATAGATAACACATTATTTACATGAATAAGTTCACTATCCCTCCTATCTACTTTAAAAATTAGGGAGGTATCATCTGCGAATAAAACTATATCGCAGAAATTTTTAACCATGCAAGGCAGATCATTTATATATGCTAGAAACAGAAAAGGTCCTAAAATTGATCCTTGCGGTACGCCTATTCTTACCAAAGACCCGGAAGAAGTATTGCCATTTATTCTAACCTTCTGACAGATATGACTTTATAAGATCCAGAGCTTTTCCACGAATACCATAATGTGAAAGTTTTCGAATCAGAGTGCGGTGCTCTACACAGTCAAATGCCTTAGAAAGGTCACAGAATACGGCAATAGCATCCTGTGAACTCTCCCAGGCTTCAAGTATATGTGACATCAATTGAGCACCTGCATCTGTTGTGGATCTGCTCTTTGTGAAACCAAACTGATTCTCATTCAATATATTATGCTCATTAAAATGGGATAGAAGTTGTTTGAGCATAATTTTTTCGAATACTTTACTCAGAACAGGTAAGATAGAAATAGGTCTGTAATTGCAAGGGTCAGATGTAGCACCCGACTTCAGAATTGGAGTGATTTTACTTTGTTTCATTAAGTCGGGGAAGTTTCCTTTATCAATACAAAGATTGAATATTGTTTTTAAATATGGTGCAATAATGCATATTATAGACTCTGCCACTTTAACTGACATACCCCACAAGTCTTCGGTGCTCTTAACATTTAAATTTTTAAATGTCTTTATAATTTCAAATATTGTTGTGTGTCTGAAAGAAAAGTCCGGTGATTTGCAGGGGAAATTATGTATTAGCAGAGTTTCTGCTACATCGGGACATGCATCCAATGACTTAGTGACTTCTAGGGGTAAGTTAGAAAAAAAATTGTCAAATATATTTGCCACTTGTATTGGATCAGATATTTGATTTTTATCAACATTTAAGACATATGTAGAATCTCTAGGTTTATTTTTTCCGGTCTCAGTATTTATAGTATTCCAAATGGTTTTTATTTTATTTTTAGACTTGCTAATTTTATTTCTAATCAAAAGAGATTTAGCACACAAGCAAACAGACTTAAACATTTTTGAATAGTTCCTAACATAATCACGAAACTGCTTGCAGGATGTCAAATTCTTCCTGCGATACAGATCAAACAAATAATCTCTACTTTTTCGAATACCTGTAGTTGCCCAATCACCGAACTTCAACTTTCCATTTACTTGTTTCTTTATTTTTGGACAAACTTTTTGAAACTCAGTATTTACTAGAGAGAATAAACTATTATAAATGTCATTCGGGTCACTATGAGAAAAACTTGTAATGGCAAGCTTAGCTTCTATATTGGTACTGAGTATTTCTAGCCTACTGGTTGTTAACGGCCTATGTTCAATTTCATACCTTGCTGTTTCTCTGCTTCCATCAAATCTAATTGCCAGGCCCTCATGATCAGATCTAACACCCTTCATTATTGACTTTTGTTTAGTCTTACAGTTCGAGTATATATTGTCTATACAGGTAGCTGAAGTATCTGTTATTCTAGTGGGCTCACAGAATAGAAATTTCAAATTAAATGACTTAAACAATGAAATAAGATCAGTCTTATTTTTAGATTTCAATAAAATATCTACATTAAAATCACCACATACAAATATGGGTTTTTTACATTTAGAAATTTTTAGTAGTATACTTTCCAGAGTGGCTAAGAATTCTGTAAAATTTTGAGCTCGACCTTCATCTGTTGGTGGTCGATATACACACAACACAAGATGCCTGTCCACCTCCACACAAGCAACTTCACAGACACGTTCAACAGAACATCTGACTAAGTCACGGCGTTCTTTAAATTTTAAGTTATTTTTTACAAGAATAATACACCCTCCTCCTTCTGCAGATGATCTGTTAAACGCACTGCCTACACTAAAATTCTTAACATTAAATAACATTGTATCAGCTCTTAGCCATGTTTCAGTAAAGCATAATATATCAAAAGGATATTTATCTAAGAGCATTTCAATTTCAAGTATTTTGCCAGAGAAGCGATTTATATTTTGGTAGTACAGTGCTATGTCAAAACACTTCCCTGTTGTCGGACTTAAAAGTTTAAACAGTTTGACTCAACATTTGTATTAGTACATGTACTAAAATCTGTATCGTCAATAGAAGACATGGTTATATTTCCTATAACCGACTCAATATTATAAGCTACCAAAGTAGCAATTAAATTCTTACATTTCTTAGGTAGGTACATCCTATCCTGAGTCAACATAAATTTAGTAATAAATTTATTACAGTCAAAAAATAAAAGTTTGTCTTTATGACGACATGTCATATTATATAAAATTGTATTTAAGCAGTTAATATGCTCATTCTGACTTTTAGTTAGTGCATCTGAGTAAGGAAAAGCACATAACATAATTTTAAATGCATTAAGGCTTAACAATGAGGTTACATTTGCTATAACCTGTTTCCTGTCTATACCTAAACTTTGGCCTAAATAGACAATGACTATGGTATTGCTATCAATTGCGGCAGACATAATTTTTTTCTCAATTTGAGCATAAGAAGCACCAGGCATGCAGTAATTTTCAACAGAGCAGTCTAGTGAATTACAAAGCACAGAACCAAAACTTCTGCCTATTGCATCTGAAAAAACTAATACTTTGGTAACCATATCCTGGTTTGAGGTGATACCTTGATTCTCCCTCTGTACTGCTTCAGTGCATGTTTTATTCAATGGCTGAACTGTATGACAAATTGTTGGTATTGAATCTCTAGTTGGTTGCTGATTATGAGACTTTGAGCATGCACACTCAGTAGTTCTCACACTCTCCATATTGGTGGTCACAAGATCCATTAAACTTATAGCTTCATTGTAGTGCTCACTAAGATGGTTTTGAGCTGATAAGTAGCTAGAGAAAATATTTTGCAATAATTTTTCTTTATCTAGCAGCTCAGAGCGAAGACTCAAAGTATCATCATCATACAATTGCTTAGTAATTTCTACTTCATCCAAACAATTTTGAAGTTTTTCCTGTAAAACTAGCTTATCTTTCACCAAATTCACATTTTTATTGAAATATTTGCGGTTTTTAAGTTGTTTTTCGCACTTACGCATCAGTTTCTTAAGTTTAAAGTTGTTGTTGTGAGTAGCAGCAGTTGATATAGTAACCATCCATATCGTGCAAAATTGGCTAATTCGTACTGTTCATGGAACGGATTCTTGCAAATCAATAAGGGATTTTGAAAGAGATCAACAGTAACATATACATAGACGCCCAAATTGAATAAATATTTTGCCTATAGAAAACGCAAAACGCCGACATCGCTACATAGGAAAACCAATAATATTATCATTTTTTCGTAATGGTATGAATCTAGTCTTTTAAGTAAGGCATGCTAACGTAAAACATATTGATACAGCGATAAAAATTGGAAGGGGTATAACTACGTTTTATTAATACGGGCGTCATCCAATTAGTTTCAAGTTATTTAGGTTTATGTCGCCGACGTCAAAAAGAATTTAATCAGTTGATAAATTAAATATGTCCGGCACCCATTTCCATTGCATCATTTAAAATGCACCAGGATATGTATAAATTAGTTTTGGGTATTCTGCAGTTATGTATTAAAGTCCCGCTGGAAGTTATCTATTTACATCCGATATAATTTCTAGGGTTAGGATTAGTCGAGGCGAGGGTCGTCCTCAGGACACATCACCATCTTAACAGCATCATTAAAAGAAAAGTATCGAGTATACTTCCAAGAGCATTCCAAAGGAAGGTTAATGTCGAGCATGAACTAAACACTTTCTATAATAATAATATTTTGTTCCACGATGTGCTGTATGAGAATATATAATGCACCGAGACCGACCCCACATACGTTGGAAAAAGATACGTATAAACATGTATAAATATAGTAATTAAACAACTTTAAACGGTTTAAATCGCGTATATTTTTCATTATTTCTTTTGTTTAATTACTATGTATAACAATCGCGAAAACCTAAGACAACACTATGTATAAATACATTGAAAAAGTAAAAAACCCAACTGTAAAATAATTTATTTCAGTTTCAGTTAAACATTTTATCGTTCCGTTGAAACTAAAACCGCAAGTTATATATATGTTTATGGAATCGTTTTCAAAGCCCTTCATTTTGATATCCCATTAGGTGGTTTTAGATGAAAAACCTTTTTTTTACGCACAATATCGCGTCTAAAATCCGCCAGTTTGTTTTTCTATTTATTATGTACCTAGTGTCACCTGCGCTATCGAGACGAATATAAAGACATATCATACATTACAATTGGTTAAGCGGTTTAGTAGTTATCAATCAATCAAAGTATTTATTTCAACCAACAAGGATCATGTTACAATATTTATAATTATATTACTTATATGGTTTTATTGAGACAAATTAATAATTGAATGCCAAAATTATTACAATTCATCAAAATGTAGCATCAAAACTAAAATGTAATTATAATTAAATCAACATTAGTAATAATCAATAAAATTATTAGCAAATTATATTTAGAAAATTCAATTATTAAATTAATTTAATATATATATATATTCAAATTTATTATTACTAATGTTGATTTAATTATGGTGGAATAAAGAAATTCACAAACATTCATACATGAACCCTGAATACATAACTCTGCTTTTTTAGGGCAGTCGTGTAATGATGGCAGTTTTTTTGAAGTGTTGTGTTTTTTTACCTGTGGGTTATCGTTATCAAGAAAACACTATAATTTATACAAAACCTGCTATAACCACAGCTACGCCAAAAAAATTTCGTTTTGAGATACCTAAAAGCACCTAATATTTCGGAACTGAAAATGTACTAAAGGGGCATTTTTCCTTTTTTTTTTTTTTATGCCTGATAGGTTAGCCTTTGACCACTATCTCACCTGTTGGTAAGAGATGATGTGGTCGAGGATGTTGTTCAGACTAACCTAGAGTTACTGGCTCTCAAGGACAGCTGCCGGAACACACCGTTAGGTGTTTGGCGACAGATTTTCAACTTGAGGGTGGTAGCTAGCCAGGCGGGCATTTGCAAAGTGCCCTACCACCATGCTGTAACGACTGCTATCCTAAGACAACAACCGGGACCGACGGCTTAACGTGCCCTCCGAAGCACGGAAGCGCTCAGTAGTAATGCCCAACCAGCGGTCACCCATCCAAGTCATGCCCGCGGCGGACGTTGCTTAACTTTGCTGATCGATTCAGAACGACCTAACCTACATCGTTAACAAGATATAATAGTACCGGAATACAATTAAGATGATTATACTAAATTCTTAATAAACTATGCTATTAGAAAAATGTTTTAACGATTGAATCATATAAAACGTAAAAAAAAATAATATAGAATAGACTTTTTTTTAAATTTCGGTCTGCCTGTTTTGCGTTTATGTTTCGTATGGCCCTGATATAAGGGGTATAGTTTTAGGGTCACTAATGAATGACATAATACCTCGAGAATATGCCTAATTCCTATTGTAAAAATCATATATCGCAATAAGGTATTGCCTTAATTTACAATAATAATAATAACGGAACTTAATCGCTTAGTAAGTATATAAAGTCTAATTAATGTTAATCATGTCTATCAATCTTGTAAGTTTGGCTAAAGAAAATAGATTGCCTTAGTGTTATCTAAGACCTTGCACGAGTAATATACAAACTAAATATACGTTCTACTAACCAACGATTGGTGATCTACCCTTATCTAACCCTCGCGTGTCACCTCTGAATAAAAATGTGCATCCAAGTGTGGTTTCTTCACTACGACACAATTTCGTTACCTCATAAAAAGGTTGAATACAATCCTTTGAATAATTTATAAGCTTTATGTGGTAGCTTTGTTGGTACGATCTAAACGAACCGTGAATTTAGTGAATGAAAAGCTCGCGGCTATATGTAATATGATAGATAGGCATAGTACATATGCTTACTTGAACTCGTTTCAGGAAATCGATGGTAACCAATCGGTGAGTCATATGTATGGCATGTTACGATTTGAACCAAGTCTTCGTATCAACAATTCGTACTCGTAATCATCATTATCGTACTCTTAGCCCACTCATATGAGGTTGGTTACTTTTTATTGCTGATAGAACTAGCTTTTCACCACTATCTCACCCGGTAGTAATTGACGATGTTGTTCAGGGTAACCTAGACTGCCTGTCTTTTGGACAAGGACAGCTGTTGGTACACACCTAATTGCTTGGCGACAGAGTTTCTACTTAAAAATGTCTGTTGGGCTTTCGCGAAATACACTACCACATTCCAATGTATTTTCTAGCAACATCAAGGAGAACTTAAGAACATAATATAAAACATATTATGTTTGACGTCAACAACGCTTATGACAATAAGGGCCAAAAGTTCATCATCTTGAATCATATTATCGCATAGCTATACAACATGAGAATTCATATTATAACCTATTTTTGTTTAAACGTGCTCGAGTCCGACTCGCACTTGGCCAACTTTTTGTATTTGTTGTTATAGCGGCAACAGAAATACATCATCTGTGAAAATTTCAACTATCTAGCTATCACCGTTCTCGAGATACAGCCTGGTGACAGACGGACGGACAGCGAAGTCTCAGTAATAGGGTCCCGTTTTTACCCTTTGGGTACGAAACCCTCATAAAAACGACGTCCAACACTGAAAAATATAACTTGTGTTCTGGAAGTTGGTACCCTACTGATTAAAAACACCGACCTCTAATTATGATGGTCCAGACTTTCACAAGTAATTTCATACTTTCAATGTTCAAAGTCGTGCCGGTTTATAAAACCGTTTTTTTTTCAATCTTTTTAGTGATGCTTACTGCTTCGAAGACCATTGTCACTCACCTAAAATACGTTTTACAATAACCAAGAGTTTCAATTACCATTAAATAATCCAGATGTGCAAAAACTTTATTCAGTCCATTACCTAGAACTGCTCAACCGATGTAGATGAAATTTAAATGGAACCAATACATAGGTATACCCTACTCAACGAAAAAAATCATCTAAATCAATTCATCATTGATGGTAGGTTCTTCGTACAGTTGAATTGAGAATCTTTTTCTGCGGTTATGCTGCATGAACAATATTAATACGACATAATGAGAAAGTTTCTGTGCATACCGACTATACAACTTAGGCATATAGTTCGCAGGCGCAACAAAGCTATTTTCATTACTTGAAGGCTGTTTAGACGGCTGTCAGAAACAATAGTCCAGAGGCACAATGATATCGATATATATTTTATTGGTATAATACTCGTATGCTGAACAGCTTTTCTGTTAAAGTTTCTGTTACATATTGTAGTCAATTGTCTGTGTTATCCATACATCGAGCTTATTTCAGTCTAAAATGTTGTAACGAAAAATGGAACCGACTTCAACACTCAAAAGTGTGAAATAAATTGTTGTAGTCAGTACCTTTTTTTTCATTATTTTTAGTGACCCTTGCTACTTACGGGATCGATTGTCATTCATTGTCAACAACTATATCATCAAGATATAAATTGGATATTTCAATTATTGGAGTGTAACTCAAAAACGACTTGACCGATTTTGCTGAAATTTAAATGGGACCAAACCACAAGCATCAGCTTTCAAATACAAAAATAATTATTATAATTGGTTCACACAGTCAAAGGTTCTGAGGTAACAAACATTAGAATAAAAAAAGACGTATTGTGAACCTCCTCCTTTTTTGAAGTCGGTTAAAAAGAGTTCTAGCCTCATCCTCATTTGTGACATCTAAAAATTAGTTTACGCTTTATTACACATATCTATAATTTAACTATAATATTTTTTTTATTTCAGCAATATGTATGTCGAAGTTTTCTTAATGACGAGAGTAGTTCACCTACTTAGCTTATTTCGCTTGAGACTTTGTCATACTCATTGTGCTACGGGTGCTAGAAATTGCTGAAACTCTAAATAACTATTAGTCCCCACAATCATAGTAAGAACTATGCCTCAATGCTATCAATCGCTATATTTGGCCAAAAAAATCTAGTGAAACAAAAAGATTATATTTATACAAGAAACCTAGTTAAAAATAATGCTTATGACAACATTATAACACAAAAACATTATCAACAGTGGCAATGGCATTAAGTCTGATCACATTGCGTTGTAATTGTTGTTTGTTAAAGTATTTTTTTATATCCTATTAACACCCAATTGATGTTTTATTTTTCAGATTTACAGATTAATTGGATTAAATGCTTAGAAATGCTTTCTTTTTAATCCCAAAATTTTATTTATTGACTTACATCTTATCGGTTAATATATTATATCTTATTGTGATTATTATGCTTTTTCGTGGTTCTTGTTGTTGAATTTATCCCTCACATACAAAATTTGGGTCATACATTTCTATTACACATTGGTATATTTACAAAGATATCTCTGTCATTATTTTATTATGCCCACCAGGAACAATATTTGTAATAAAACCCAACACATTTCCACCTCGCCATATCAGCCGATACAACTTCAGGAATACATATCGGCCTCATCTATCAGTTACAAGAGTTATTTTTCTATTCAATTCAGGTTATAACTACGAAAGGGCCGTAACTGATGCATCGTTATAAATTCAGCAATCAAACCTATTGAAACGAATACCTGGACACCAAGTAACCTATCGAATAAATATGAAAACTTGACTCACAGTATAGAAAACTGCAATCTATCTAAGTATCTACGTACACACAGTTCTGCTCTATTCAAGTCTATTCCATAAAGCTTACTTTGTTAGAACGGCAAAGCGTTTTCGCATTTTCGAAGCTGAGCTAAGCCGGATACGGAACACAAAAGGTACTCTAGGCCATCGTGCTTACCTGAAACGCTTATAGCGAGGGAAATATAAAATATACAATGTTAGAAACAGTTTCGGTAAAGTTATTGCTATTACCTACTTGCTGCAAGTTTGTTCATTGTAGGTATGGAATTAAAACATCTTGATATTGGAAGTTCAGTGTACGCTCAGAAAAGTATGTGATTCTTTAGGCTATGAAATATTGAGACGGATTATTCGCCCGTCTGATATGCAGTGTCACCATCCTCGTTCTGCTTGACTCTGTATTGCACTCATCGCTCTTAGACGTTAGTTCTTATGTCATTTTTTCCCAGTTATTTCACTTGCAGTACCTTTCATCTTAACTCTATAGGTACACATATTATGCTTCTAGGCAGAATACTGATACTGCGATGTCATCCACCTAGAAGGTATCTTGCTTGAGACTGCTTGAGACCTATCACCTAGAAAACTAAGAAATAAAGGGATAAAAGGGAAAATACAGTCTCCTGCTTTTGAAAGAGACTGTTTCATATTGTCGTTCAACAATAGAATATCATAAAAGCCAAGGGAGTTAATGTGTCAAAAGAGCAACATTCTATAATTTGCATTGTGTTAGGGCATTTTGCGAATATTCGCCCGCCTAGCCACATTAAGCACCTAACGGTGTGTTACGGCAGCTGTCCTGGAGAGCCAGTAATTCTAAGTTAGCCTGAACAACTTCTTCGACCTCATAATCACTTACCATCAGTTGAGATAATGGTAAAAGGCTATCAGTTATAAAAAAAAATGAAAATTGGCGCAAAGCAAGGCTCTCTACCATTTAGTGACGTCCTTTTTCACTTCAGCATTGCAAAGGAGGTTTGACGTTAAAAGGCGTAGCTTTAATACCGAACCCAATACTTTTTATGATAATGTTATTGCGTCGTCCTATGTGTTGACTTTGTGTTGAGAGTAAACATATTTTTTTAATATTGTCTTGAGTTGTTTTTATGTCGTTTAGGATAAATATATAAATTCTTCATAAACTTCTTTATTTTTCTGAGGTTAAGATCAAACATATTGTATATTGTACGAGTAATAGAGCGAAAATTGACTATATGCCTATTGACAGATTCTCACGTGACCGTTTCGTTTGCGATTTGCTACGAGCAATCTGAACGATGCCACACTTTTTTTTTAAATTAGGAGAAATATATGGAATCGTGTTTTTGGATCAGATAGTTATTTATATGATAGTATTTGTTATATCCTCTAGCTAGTGTTAGGTATACATTTGACTCACTCTAAAAAACTTGATCAAAATCTGCCTTTTTGAGACTCAGTTTACCGTATGTTTTTCAATACGAAGTCGTAAAAAAACCCTGTATCAGTGACCTGCATCCCAAATAATAAGCAGTTCCCTAAGGAACGCTTCATTACCAAATTCTCCTGTGAAGCCCTCCAATATTCGTGGCGAAGCCGCTTATACCTATATCTAATAATAATTATGCGAACAAGCCGTATTATTGCTACGTTTATCGAAACTATGTTTGTCGATTCGCTCAGACGGTCTCCTGAGATCTGGTTATCGAAATTTTTGTCTTGGGATTCTACAACCCTTATCCGTGACTCGATTTGGAATGTCTGCAGATATAAAAGATAGGTTGCTCCCAATCTGGATTTATGTGGATGTTTTCCTATCAATAAATTATAAAACGAAATTGTATTTATTGTGATATTGAATTTGTTTTTTTTATGTTATTTTAACGGAACAAGCTCGAGGCCACCCGATGTTAAGCGGACTAACTTGTGCCTATAACACAGACACATTTCGTCACGACTTGCATTGCGCCCGTCACCTTGAGACATTGTTATTAAGTTGCGTATGTGCCTGTAATTCCGTCAGTGCGGTGGTTCTTACTGAAATTTTATATTGCCACCCTATTCATGGTAAAGGTAATGAAAGGAATTGGAAAAGTAACATATTCATATCACAATAGTATTTTGTAACAAGACTGCCCACAGTGGTGTGTTGTTTCGAGGAGGATCGCAGTCATGTGGATTATAGGCTTGTGGATCGATGTCTTTAACTAACATAAAAACATGCACAAAACGCATGCCCATGGGGTGCCGGGCTAGAATGTCAACCCTCTATTGCTAACTGTGGGTGTCGTAAGAGGCTGCTAAAGGTAAAATACCGGAAAATGGGCCGCAGCGCTTTCTGAAGAACTGTGAACTTAAAACAGTGATCCCCAAGTCTGCCTAGCGTGGGGATTATGGCAAATCCTCCTTAATGTGGAAGGCTGTGTTATACAGTGGACAATCCGGCTGATACAGTACAGTACAACACACTAATACTACAAAAGCGAAGCTTATGAGTGTGTTTGTATGTTTGTAACTTCTTCACGCTGAAACGGTCTGACCAATTTTGATGAAATTTGTTATGGAGGTAGATGAGATGCTGAATTAACATAAGATACTTTTCATCATCATCCATGAAAATGAGGGTGATCCTTTGGGGCGTAACTAATTATACAATTTGGCTTAGCTTTATATACAGCTATGGCCTGATGCCAAATCTCATTGATTATTTTCGATTTTATTCTTCCGTTTCCGTGAAAAGAGCAAAACAGAGACCTTTTAATTTCACTCTGCTGTCTGTTTCTCTTTCCGCGTGTCACAGGTGTCAAACTAAAAACGGAAACTATTACATACATAACATTTGAATATTAAGTACAGAGTGTTAATGTATTAGGGGAACTATACTGCTCGCGTCCGTAGGATTTAGCCCTTGATGTCCTACACGTGTCCCCTGGGTGGCGCCAAAAGAGCAGTACTTTTCAGGTGGTAGGCTTATGCCGCGGCGTGTTACCACCCACCAGACAAAGCCATGCCGTCAAGCGGCGTCGCGTGTGCCGTCGCGTTTCGGCATGATGTTTGGTGAAGCCATTATGGGGAACGGGTCGGAAACAGTTGCGCTTATTGCTATAGCTAGTCGTGATACATCGAAGGTCAATTTACCTGGCAGCCAATCTTGGAGAGCAGCGGGATCCGAGGCACGGTTTTCCGCTGGCCGACCGCAGATAGTTGGGGGCCCAAGTAGTGAGCCAGCCACTCATGAAAGGCTGCCCCGCCATCTCGCGAAAAATCCCGGAGGTGCGCCATCGTGCTGGTTGGCGACCAGATGAGAGGACCCGATGGACACCTCTGGGGGGGCTCGGGCGTCCCCGCGGTCTCCAGGATTGGTTCCCATAGGGTGAAAAGGCTTAATTTGTGTCACGGGTTGGTAGTATGCGCCTCGTTTCCACTTCCGTTTCCCTTTACCTATTTTCACTCCCCGAAAAAATGAAAGGAAAAAACAGAATTGAGGTTCAACAGCGGAAGCACGTCCTCTCCCTCCTAGTGCACCTCTCAAACATTCGAGGCTTGCACTCAAATATCAACTCGGTCCACCACCATCTCGAGACCGCTAAACCGCATATTCTGTTCCTCACGGAGACGCAGATCAAATGTCCAGCTGACGCGGCATACCTTGCCTACCCTGGTTATATGCTAGAACATAGCTTCAAAGCCAGGGCGGGAGTATGTATGTATGCCCGCGATGACATTTGCTATCGGCGTCTCCGCAACCTTGAAGACCCCAAATTTTCAGTCATGTGGGTTCTGGTGGACATTGGCATGGAGAAAATTCTTTATGCTAGTGTCTACCGATCACACAGCGGAGATGAGGAGATGACCAGGCTCACAAATTACCTCAGTGAGGCGGCGGATGTGGCCCAACAGAGATATCCTTCTGCTCAATTAGTGCTTCTGGGGGATTTCAACGCCCACCATCAAGACTGGCTATACCCATACCAGAGCACAGACCACGCTGGTCGAGAGATGCGCAAGCTTGCCTTGACGCTAGACCTCACACAGCTGGTCCAAGGAGCTACAAGGATACCGGACGTTGATGGCCACACAGCCAATTGCTTGGACCTTCTGCTGACAACAGATCCAGACCGCTACTCAGTGTCGGTTTCATCACCTTTAGGTAGTTCTGACCACTGTCTGGTGAAGTCTGTATCAGTCTACTCCCCGCCCGATCCCAGCCCAAAAGGCACGCGGCGAGTGTGGCGATACAGGTCAGCAGATTGGGATGAGATGCGTTGTTTTTTCGCGTCTTACCCTTGGAGCCGGGTTCGTTTTTCTTCTAGCGATCCCTCAATTTGCGCGGATGCTGTGACAGAAGTATTACGTCAAGGTATGGAATATTTCATACCATTTTCTGACGTCCCGCTGTCCAGCAAAGCTCGCCCATGGTTTAATGCTAAATGTGAAGATGCAGAAGCGTTAAAGCATGAGGCCTACTTAGCCTGGGCTGATGCTCGAACCCGCAAATCTAGAGATGTACGTGAAAAGAAGAAAGCATTTAACCTGGCTGCCAAGTCCTGCAAAAAGGCCTTAAGAAGGCTCGCGTCGATCATATACGCCGAACAGGGAACAAACTTGCTTCTTACCCCTCGGGTAGCAAAGCGTTTTGGTCCCTGGCGAAATCGATCGAAGAGAACTTCTGCCGTCCCTCACTGCCTCCACTGCTGAAACCCAACGGCTCCCTAGCGCACACTGCTGAAGAGAAAGCAAATTTATTTGCCTCTCTGTTTGCAGAATCTTCACGTTTAGATGCTGGCAATGCTGTACCTTCAAGTCTGCCAAACTGCGGGACGTTAATGTCAGAAATCCGCATTCGACAATCTGAAGTACGCAAAGCGTTGCGCAATCTGGACGTGAACAAAGCTAGTGGTCCAGACGGTATACCAGCTGTAGTCTTGAGGATGTGTGCGCCTGAGTTGACTCCAACATTGACTCGCCTCTTTCGCTTGTCTATGACGACTGGTCAAGTGCCTAAGTGCTGGAAGCTTGCAAACGTGCAGCCCGTGCCAAAAAAGGGTAGTCGCGCAGACCCTGCCAATTACAGGCCTATTTCAGTCACTTCCATACTGTGTAAAACGATGGAACGTGTACTGAACCACAGGCTCCTGGCATACCTAGAAGTTAATGATCTCCTCAGTGACCGACAATACGGGTTTCGCCGAAACCGGTCTACTGGGGATCTTCTTGTGTATGCCACTCACATCTGGAGCGAAGCCATCGAGAACCACGGAGAGGCGCTTGCTGTTTCTCTTGATATCTCGAAGGCTTTTGACAGGGTTTGGCACGATAGCCTTATTAGCAAGCTTCCTTCATACGGCCTTCCCACTGGTTTATGTGTTTGGATTTCAGATTTCTTGAGGGATCGGTCGATTCGAGTAGTCATCGATGGCTGTTCTTCTGACCAATTGGCTATTAACGCCGGAGTCCCTCAAGGATCAGTACTCTCCGCAACGCTTTTTCTGCTGCATATTAATGATCTGCTTAAGCCCGGTATTTTTGGGTACGCAGACGACAGCACCGTTGTGGAGAGTTATACATCTAACGCACGAACCAGTGCATTACAAATCCAGTCTCATAGGGAAGCGATGGTCCAGCGCTTGAACTTTTCTCTGAAGGCAGTCTCCGATTGGGGTGATGCCAACCTGGTTAAGTTCAATGCTGCTAAAACCCAGGCGTGTCTTTTCTCCGCCAAACGGAGCCCTTTTCAGCTGGCTCCTACTTTCAGGGATGTGTCCGTGCCGATAAGTAACCATCTCGAGCTTCTTGGCATCTCATTAACACCGACTCTCAATTTCGGCTCCTATATTGAGTCTAAAGCCCAGCTAGCCTCAAAAAAGCTTGGTGTTTTGGCGAAGGTGAGACAATACTTCACACCGGGACAGCTGCTCAATCTTTATCAAGCGCAAGTCCGGTCGTGTATGGAGTACTGTTCTCACCTTTGGGATGGTTCTGCCAAATACCAGCTGGAGACACTGGAAGCTATTGAGAGGAGAGCCAAGAGACTCATAAACGACGACCAACTTGTAAGCAAGAGACTCCAAAGTCTCGAGCATCGCCGCAAAGTCGCTTGCTTATCGGTTTTTTATCGGATACATTTCGGGGAGTGTGCCACAGAACTACATGATCTGATTCCGCCATCCCCATTCTATAACCGGACATCCAGGGATACTCAGAAGCGCCACCGCTATATGGTGGATATTCCATTTACCCGAACGAAGCGATTTGCATCTTCTTTTATCATGCGAACCGCCAGGGTATGGAATACTCTGCCTGAGGCTGTGTTTCCGGTTAAGTACAATATGGGGGTCTTCAAGAAGCGAGTGAATAGGTATCTCCTGGGTAAGCGCGCTCCATCATCGATCGCATCATCACTTAACATCAGGTGAGATAGTAATCAAGTGCTACCCAGTTTGGAGTAAAAAAAAAAAAAAAAATTTAGAACCAAATATTGTATTAAAATTAATAAAATAATTTGAGGAGTCCAATACATAATATGAAAAATTAATTTAATCGTACAATTATATGTGAATAATTATAATTGAATAAGTATTGCAATTCAACTGGGCAATGCTGCCAGCACACTGGGCACGCTGCCAACTGGCAGTGGGCGGGAGCATTTGGACTGCCTGTGAGTTTGCAAAGACTTGCAGATTAACTAAATGCTTTCATAGAGAAGTAGCGGGAGACCCGACTCGCACTTGGCTTAGTTTTTATTATTACACATAAAATTTTCCATGGTGTTTCACCGTTTCTAAATTAAATAATTAAATAGTGAAGTACATATTGTACTTTTGATTATTACTACCAACCATGCAAAAATATTTTTTTTATGGTTGTAGAGCATTTTGTAAGTACCCGCCTGGCTAGCTACCACCCTCAAAGTAAAACATCTATTACCAAGCACCTAACGGTGTGTTCTGGCAGCTGTGTAATTTTAGGTTAGCCTGAACAACATGATCAACCACATCATCACTTCCCATCAGGTGAGAAAGTGATCAAAAGCTAGCCTACCAGCTGCAAATAAAAAATAAATATAAAGAAACACAATGTCAAAAGCTTTTTCATTAACTTACGATACAATTTAAAATACCTCAATTACCAATCAATTCGTACCTGGCCATCGGCAGTAAATTAATGAAAGGCCATTGTATTCATTTTGCCGAATTTACAGCACAATGAAGCAATTTACAGTTTCTGTTCAGCTTTAAACGTAATCGATCAGCTCTTTCAGGCGTGCAGGTGAGCTGAAAGGCAGAATTAATTATTTTTAAAGGGGCGACAGAGGCAGCGGTTCGAGAAATTTTGCCCTAAGGAATATAGCCTCGTTTCTATTATAGTACGAGAGCCCACGACTAAAACCATACCTTATCGATTTACGGCAAAAACCGTGTTAGAGTTCTTATGTCAAAAAATTGCGGAATTAACTGGGTTGGCATTCACAGTCAGAAACAAAGCAATCTATTAGTATTTATGTGAATAAATTAGGTAAATAAATTGCCCAAACATATTACAACGCTCACAGAAAGAAAATTCAAGTTGCATGTGAATAATATTTTGATAAAGATATCTTACTACACAGTTTGTGATTACTTAAACGACAAAAATGCTTGGACTGATTCGCCTCTGCCAAGCTAGCGCTTGTCACCTACGTAATGTAAATAAATATTGTAATAATTTAACTATATAGTAAGTTAAAAAACGTTTAAAAGAATGGCCCCGAGTTTCTTGCCCGTTCTTCTCGCAGTGGCTATATAATTTTTGTTTGCTGAACGTGGCAGTACAATGTAGTATATTAAAATATTAAAATTTGTAATTCACCTTCATAAGAGCGTCGTAGACGCCTAAATTGAATAAATGATTTTGACTTTGACTTTGACTTTGTTGTGTAAAAAAGCTGCGTTTTATTTTTCATGTGATCTGAACACCTATAGCAAAATTACAATGAATTGAACCATTCCCGTGACAAATACTCAACTTTTGTATTTCCGCTAAAAATACCTACTAAAATACTATTTAATTTTTTTTAATTTCACCTTTAAAAATCTCATAAAATATTGTATCATTATTATTTTTAAATGAACGCCTGCAAAATGCATAGAGTATATCTGAGAAATATATCCTGATCGTATGTTTGATTTCGATACTTTTTGTACATCTGTGCAACTTATTTTATGATGTTAAACAGTTTCAGACGGAATGCTCAGTTACATATCAGTAAACATTTTCAACATGTTATTGAAGCGCTCGTAGCGAAGTTTGCTTAGCCATTCCGAACCAAGGAAACTTGTTCAAATAGTCTGAGAATCGCAGTATTTTCCTGCCAAAACTTGATTTATTTGCATCAAGTGATCCAAATTCAAAACATGCTAGGTACATAGTCTTGATGACCATTAAGTGACCGGAAATCAAGCCCGTGAAGTGCCAGGCCAGAATTGCACTTTCCCATTTCTTCCTGTGAGAGTAAGAGGCAAAGAAGGAAAGATTACCAGAAAGTGAACAGCAGTGCCTTCTGAAAATCTACCATTTTACTATGTAATCCCTATAAGACACCACTAAGTGTGAATTATAGCAAATTTGCCCAATGAAGAGGTGTACCTTTGTGCATCGGTGGACGTCTCCTGACTGTAAATGATAACCCAAATGTAGAATTTGGGTTATCATTTACAGTCAGGAGACTGATAAAAAAAGTATGAGACGGTTTGCAATTATTATTCTTTTCTAAATGTAGTAGATATGTACATTACGGATCGGTGACATTTTATCTGTTTTGTTTGGCCGTAGTACTATAGCGGGCGTTGGCTCTCTTACTATTAGACTCGCTACAGTAAAGGCTAAGTACACATATAGCTGGTATGGCTTCCATTGTTGGAGTACTAGGTCAGGTAGCCTTTGAAATGTGTTGAAAGTAAATCAGTCCAGTATGTCATAATTCGCTTACCTCGATTTGACATCTAAAAGAATCAAAGTATAATGAATTTGAACATTATACATTAATACTTTTAGATGTCATGCCAATAGAGATGTTTTTCTTATTTTCTACCATAATGGGACATAATCGCCATCCTCCTTCCTACGTCTATCGTATGTGGGGGTCGGTTTAAAATGTTTTCTCTCAACACACAAAGCACAACACAATACCTAGGGACGGGTAAGTACGAAAATTTATAAGTACCAATGTTTGGTGGGATGTGTTTTGTGTACTTGTTTATACCTAATGACCTTAATGACAATATTAATATTGAAAAAATCTTCAACTAGCGTGAGAAAGATCTTTGTTCTATTATTTACATGATACATGATACGAATTCTGTGTTCTCTTCGCGGATGATATTTCTCTTCTGACATCGTGCTATAATAATTTTAAGTTAAATGACAAACTAACTGACATGCTTAATTATGTAATAACATGGATGACCGATCACAACCTTGACATTAATTATTCCAAGACAAAAATTATACAATTTCACCCGTATCAAAAAATCCGCTTGACATTAACTTTTCATACCAAAACAATAAAATAGAATGTGTTAACTCAGCGACATTGCTAGGAATAGATATTGATTGGAAACACCATGTTCTTAAGATAAAGGCAAAATTATCAAACTTCACATATACACTTCGGGAACTACGGCGCGCAACTGACCTTAATACAGCTTTAACGAGTTACTTTGGATTCACACAATCTTGGCTCAGATACGGAATCATACTGTGGGTAAATAGCGTATGTTCTGAAGATCTTTTTATTTCCCAAAAAAAATGCGTACGTATCCTTGCCAATATTAAAACCATGGAAAGTTGCAAGCCATATTTTATAAAATATAATATTTTAACCCTTGTGTCCTTATATATATGTACATTTGTAAAAAAAATACCCTCAGTTCTTTAATAAAGATGTAGATCAACATAGAAGATATCCCATTAGATTTAGGCATAATCTCACACTACCTAGCTCAAAACTAGCAATGCACAGTTCTGGTCCCAAAGTAATGGCAATAAAAATATTTAACACGCTACCTCCATTATCCATTAAAAAGTGAATAAAAAGATTCGACTTTTGTCAATGCTTTAAAACTATTACTTAATAAATGTTATTATACCTTAAATGAATTCTTTGGCGACAAATTTTAATAAAATTTAAATGATATGAAAAAGATCGGTCGCTCTACTACTATTATATATGTTGCTAATACCCAAAATGGGTCATATGTATAACTTCATAAATATGTATTTAAGATCTGCATGTACACCACATATGATGCAATAAAGAATTGAGAATTGAGAATTGAAAATTGATAATAAGTATAAAAATAGTGAGACTAAGAGAAGATGGGACGTATGTGCACTGTAACAAAGATAACAAACTCTAGAACTCAACCGCTCGCTGTGCGCAGTAGTACTTACAGTGAATGTAAAACGCAAACGCCTTGACTGTCGTAAGAAGCGACCAAAAGTAACACACCAGAAGGTGGGCAGCAGCGCTTTCTGAGAAACTGATCTCAAACTGCGATCCCCAAGACGCCTGCCAAGCGTGGGCATTATGGCAAACCTCCCCATAATGGGGGAGGCTGCGTTCAGCAGTGGATAATCCGGCGGATACAGTAAGCCATATGTAATTAAAAAAAAATACACCCACACACACACAGCTGTGCGGTAGCGTGAAAGTTGGTGATCAATTCTTTTTAAAAAAATTACCAGTTTAGATTTTTTGGAGAATACCAAAACGATACGTTTTTCCTGCAATCTACCGTTGACGCAACTAACTGTTGGTTCGAGCGGACCTTTAGATTAGCTTTGTACGTTGTACCTATTTTGTAGCTGTGTAAGTTGTACCTATGTCTTGTAAAATGTTTGAAGTGTTTTTTATATTGCGTTAGGGTTCACAATCATATCATAATTTCATTAATATAAGAGATATATACATAGGTACATGGAGAAAGGAAGCCATAGATGCTTACCTTATTATGTCCATCATGCGTTTTTGACGATTTTTATACATCTTTTTTGCATTCCCAAAGCGTTTATTTATAATTTTACCCATGTTTTATTTTAATTGAGATCGCCGAGAAAAGTGACACAGGTCCGACGCATGACGCGGCTGACCGCGATATGAGCGAGGATGATAGCAATATACGTAGATCGCTGGAGTAAATAGTGCGACATGATGTTAACGCTTCTCGGAATGAAAGGGCGTATGTGACATTTTGTAAACAGGCTCATTACGCATTAACTGTGCTTTTTTTGGATTAAAATAATCAATGAAATTTATTGTGCTTAAAAAATCAATATTTTAGAAAAAAAAAACAAAATTTAATACACTAAAATCTGGCGGAAAAAGTAGGAATCCTCTATTTTCAGAGGTGTTTTTGAGATTTTTTTCTATCGAGCCAATTATTAGGAAACATGTTTTGAAATTGATGAAAGTATTACTTATATCCTTGAGTATCGTGTATTTAAATTGCAGTACCATCCGGTACCTGGTTTATGAGATTTTCCATATCATGTTGGCACTATTTCGTAATTTCCGAGCCTTAATGCCTTCAAAGTGATATGATAATTTTTATGACCAATCATTTTTATGGTATGTCACTAGGTATGTACATCTACCTGGCAATGTGTGGAGATTGCAAAGGTGGATAATATTACCTATTATTCAGTAGTACGAAATAGGTTAACCAACTAATATATGTACCTATGCTGTATTTGACCAACATACATTATGATGGTATATATCTATTAGAACCATTTCTACATTCCGTGTTCAGTGCACAACCCCACATCGAGAGGCCCAAGTTCTACAGTTCTGCAATTGTAGTTACATTACAAGTCACATGCCTCTCTTCTTTATCATTCTCACGAATTTTCTATTAGGTATAGCGCAAAGATTAGAAAGAAAAGAAGTTAAAGAGAACTTGCGTCTTCGACCGCCCCGGACGTGGTCTGACAGTTATGCGTGCCGTTATCTCTGCGATTGTATAAATTATTACTATAGTAGACCCGGTGATGTGTGGCTTCACTAGTTCATGTTTAAAGTTTACCCCCCTTCGGCCGTCCGCGTGGCCGGATTTCGTAACACGCTTCGATGGCGAAAATATAAACAACTTGTACATACCTAGGTCACGGTAATGTTATTGATAACGGTAATGTTATAGATAACATTACCGTGTCTAGGAACTTATACAACTTCTATCTGTCATACTCAGACTTCAATAATTAGTATATCTGACGATATTAGCAATAAATACTTTCAAACCTAATTCTACTTACAAGACAACGAAATGTCAGTTATGTACTTCTTCTTCTTATATTTTTTAGTGGCTTCTGCGGTATTTCCACAATTTCGCCAATGTCGCGTGGATAGAGAGAATGATAAACGATGGAGATTGCTCGGTGGAATAGGTAGTGGTCGGTGGTCCCTGTCCAATAATTTTGCATCTGAGTTCTGCAGCAGAATGAACAACACAGGCTATACACAGTTATGTACATTTAAACAGAGTTAAATCATGATTGACATCTCTGAGTTTTCAGAGTTCGGTAGTATGAATTTTATATAAAGCTAAATTTGTCACAGTGACACCTACTCTATTATAGTTACAGCACGTGCTTACAAGGGCATACAGCTTACAACTTAGTCACGCGTAGTAAGTTCAGATGGCGCTTTATTAAATAAAATATAATGTTTAAGATATCTGTAGCAAAGAATAAGCACAAAATATATTTTTTTTAGTAATTCGCTTACAATAACATGAGTTCATAGGCAAAATTATTATTATTTAGAATCATTGGTAGTAGTTTAATCACCTACAATTAGATTTAGATAATTATGTCAAATGAACATTCCTTATTCTTCTGGCGCCATAATACCTATGGTAAATTAGCTCTAAAATTATGAAAGTAGGTACCTAATAGTAAATTACCTACACAATATACTAACTAAATTTGCAGTTTTGCTATTCTGTTGTACCTACAATAATTTAGTCAGATTAAGTGCAATTATAGACAATCTAACATAAAATTAGTTACCTAATCAACTCTAATTTGGTGTCGACTAATTAAGCTGTACCTACCTACCTAATGTTCTCCAATCAATTTATTTTTGCGGTTTTTATCTTAACTACGGCTTTCTTAGTTGGATGAACAAGGAAGCATGCAGCTATGAAGTTGCTATACCTACTTGTAGGTTCTCCGGAAATGATTGAATTTTTCGGTCATTCGAACATAGAGCTCTATGCGCATATAACTAGAGAAAAAAGCTTATAGGCAAGTGTAAAAAAAAACTTGAATTTACTAATCAGTGCACACCTGTAATAGGTACTCAGACGGGTCGCAGATGTGTTTAAATAAAAACTTTCCATTGAATGTAATAAGTTCTCAAGTAGGTGATAGGGGATGAGCTTAATTGTCATCTACCGGACCCAGTACCAGACTTTGGTAGGTATGCCTTGAACCGGGATGTGGGTTTATTCTTTACCTGGGATGTAATATTTATTACTTAAAAGTATATTTAACACAGGTACTTACCTACTTTAATATTATCTAGCAGGATAGGTATTTCGATGCTAGCAGGTAAGTAACCTTCGGTAGCCTTCGTACACCTGTGCTTTGTTATTTTTTCTAATATAAAATCACCAGTATATCCGGATACTGAACCCAATAGGCCCTCGAGATTGTAAAGCGACCTTATGAAGTTGCTGTGCCAAAATTGTAACGCGGCAAAATCATTAATTTTGAGCATTATCTATCACACGATTCAAACATAAACAAAGTTCCACAGGTAAAATACACGAACCAAAGACTAAAAAAAATACAAAATAACTTGAATTGTGCGCCATCTAGCGTTGAGTAGCGACGTTTTGTGATGTTTTAAATTTAGTTCGAGGTAACAACAGAATGACTTTAAGAAATTCTAAAACGAAAATACGAACTTTTTAATAAGTTAGTTAGTGTACAACCATGGAAGTAATAAGTACTACGTTGTACGTAGTATTTATTACTTCCCTATGTACAACAAACAGAATGGCTGCCATTATCCTTTTAATTTACTACCTAGGTACTTGTTACTACTAGGTTTCTTCTACTACCTGATAGATGACAGTGTTTCGGAAGTCTACAATCGAACCTCTTCCCAATACAAGGTTACTATTTATTTCTGTGGTGAAGAATTTTACATCTATACTAATATTATAAAGAGGAAAGATTTGTACCTATTTTTGTATGTTTGTATGTTTGTAATGAATAGGCTCAAAAAGTACTGGGCCGATTTAAAAAATTCTTTCACTGTTAGGAAGCTACACTACCCTCGGTGAACATAGGCTATATCGCATCACGCTATGAGCGACGGGAGCGGAGTAAAGCGGGTGAAACCGCGCGCGGTCGGCTAGTTTTATTATAAAGGGTTATAACTTTTTAAATCTGCTGACGAAGTAAAAATTCAGAAAAAGCGTGGAGCTTTTCTTTTAAAACGAAACATCTTATAAGGATCTAAACTAATATTATAAGGAAATAATTGTATTTTGTATGCAACGAATAAACTCAAAAAATACTGCTTTGAAAAATTCTTTCATCATTAGAATCCTTTTTCTTGGGTGGGGTAATGTGGGGAAATGCCTTCTCACTACCCGTCCACCATGAGGGCGGTGGAAGGGGATGTGTGGGACATGAACCCACTAAAACCCCCCCGTGAGCAGTCCTCCGCCGAGATGGGGCAAGACAGGGTCGGGTTAGCAGTCACCATCTTGCCCCGGCGGTTGTCGGGGTCAATCGGGCCTGCGCCTGTGGAGGGGGTGACCTGGCTCACCAAGGGCACCCCCCAAAGGCGTGGGGCCGTGCAGGCTGGTGGAGCATCATCATTAGAATCCTACAATATTCCTGATGAACATATAGGCTATAGAATATTTTTAAATATATTGGTTCTTTGTTATATTTGTTAAATACCCGTGTGATCCCGGGACGGGCCGATAGTGTGTCATAAAATAATTTATTGTGTTCAATTATTTTTTTCATTAATTTAGATAATTACGCAGGTGATAAGTGGAAGCTTGGCAGAGGCGGAATGGTCCCAGTATGTCGTTTATATAATCACTTAGGTGCTGTATGCCAATTTTGCCCACTTTTTTGTCTAATAATTACATATTTAATATAATTTTTCTATAGAGACTTAAGTATTTTCCTTCATCAGCTACAACTGTAAGATTTTGTGCCTGTGTTCGTTTATCTAAATTTAATATCACCGGTAAATTTAATATATGTTCGGTTTGTGGGCGGGAAAAGTTATGCCAACTTTGCCCACATTGGTTTTTGACGCAAATATTGCCTCTATGCAGATGACATCAAAATCAGTAATAGAATTTTGGTAAAGATGGTGGTTTCTATAGAAATGAAACCGACACTATCAAAAGATTCTTACAAAAAATTACTGGGCAATGTTACCTTGACTTTTTTTTTTTCATGTAATTCACATTGCACCGTTTATAAGTACTAGGCTCGGCACATGGTAAAATATTCTGTTTCTTTTTCCTTTTCAATTGTAACTTTTAAACTGTAGAAAAATGTTTCACTCTTATGTGGATTTAATTACATTTTAAATTACAATGTACACTTTTTTGGCTAACAAAGATTCTTAGGTTCTACTAATCGAGATCAAGTTTAGTAATTTGTATATGGTAGTAAACTAAGACTTGACCACACATTTTGTTTTCTAATTTAAAAAGGAATATTTTTTTATTTCAGTCGCATAAAGTTAAATAGAAGTAAAACATCATATTAAAAACCATTTAAAAATGTGTTTTTAAAATCACCAGGACTATCAATCAAAGGATCATATCAATCAATATTTTGTAATGGATATATGTTTTTGTGGCCTATATAATTGTGATATTTTAATTATTGTTTTTTAACATTTCACTAATTCACAAATTATAGGCTGACTTAAATAACTGGAGAAGACAGAAAATTAGTACTACAATGATAATTATCACTTCAGTGATGTCATATCTATTTATCTAAATTAAAACTTATATTCCCGATCCTGTGTTTCAGAGACCGGCATACTTAAAACAAGGGCCGATCAGTATAAGAATAATATAATATAAAATTAAAATTATAAGGTATGTGGAGCAACTACTTACTTACTCCGTACCCATTAACTAATGTCATCTTTGAACGTTATTAATCAAATAGTTAATAAATCTTCAAAATTAAATAAGCTCAGTAGCAGCCATAAACAAATAAGTTCAAGCGTTGCTTATGTTTCTTTTGATAGCCGGCAAATGTTTCAATCGTAGCTCGGAACATCAGTAGATAACTTTGCCCATCATCGTAACTTCAGTTTTAAAATACTTTGCGCGATGGCACAGCATTAATTAACTTAACGACTAATTTACAAAAAAACGTTATAAATTAAACAAACCTGTGTTCTCGCCATCTCGCAGAATTAACTTTTAAATTTGCTCGCAAAATCTACCTACCACCAATAAATACGATAGTTAGTATTGCCATACACAACCTATTTTTTGAAAAGTCAATCAGTGTTGCCATAATATTTTTGCAAATCAAAGTTATGCTTATAAATTATTCCTCGGGCAAAGTTTTTCTTGGGGGCATGTTGGCATTTTCACGGTAGGCTTTTTTGATTAAATATTTGTCCCGTGTAACTTGTATTTTCCTTGTGCGAACACTGAATGAAAACACAGCAATTTAGTATACCACAGTTTCCTAAGAATATTTTTACATGTGTCTTTGCTGATCTACAGAATCTACAGTTCTGAACTGGCTCAAAAACGAGGATGAGTTATCCAACGACGAAAAGCAAGAGCGGTAGTAAGGTGGATCACAATACGACATAGTGCCAAAAGAATTTCTTTCTTTGTTTTATGGGATAGTAGGGCAAACGAGCAGAAGAGCAGGTAAGTGACCACCGCCCCCACGAACACGTCCTCGAGACGAGACAGAGGTCTCGAGGATGTGTTGCCAGCTTTTGAGGAGGGGATGTGCTCTCTTATTCGCTCTTTTTCTTTTTTTGTATGAACATGAGCCGTTTTTTAACTATTTATCAAATGATGATTATAATGTTTTAGTGGATTTTGTAGAAAAAAGCAAAACATAATTTTGTTAACATATTTTTTAGTCGACATTTATTTTCTATTTTTTTTAACTATTACTTACTAAAACTAAATGTTACATAACATCCTGTTGGAATAATGTTCCTGAGTATAATAAACCATTTTGCATTGCAATGTTTGCTTTTATTTTTTACAAAATCAACGATTTTTAAAAAAGGAGTTTCATGGACTTATGAGTAAAATAATGTAACATACTTTCACCGGGTAAACTAAGGGTTAAATAAACTTTTGTCTCGGATGTTGTTGAAGGCTAGTACACGTAGCGGTTTCCATACAAACGTAGTTTCGGCATATTAAAGCCATGTGTCCAAACTCAGAGAAATTGTTCCTGTACTTCTATCTCTGAGCCTAATATTTATGCTTCTGGTTTGCCAGTTTTTGATTTATAATTGAGTTTACACCTAAGTAAGAATATAAGAATTCTCATATATAACGATTTTTTCGAATATGTTTGAAAATACTTAAATTTACGGAAAACTGGCAAAGGAAAAGTATATAATAGATATTAGGCTCCAGGACATGCTTGCAATTGTTCACCGATTTTGAACCCTTGATATTTTAAAATGACCAAACTACGTTTGTATAGAAAGTGCTTCGAGAACACAAGCCAACACATTTCTAAAATTGAAAAATATTCTTCTATGCTCTTCAAACGACACTGCTATGATCAGAGAGTTGAAATAAAAAACCATTGTGATGTTTAAATCTAAACAGAAAGTACTTATTATTAACCACCAAAAAAGCGAAGAAATCCAAAGGCATGACACTAGTGCAATATAGTGTTTAATATAGGTACCTACCTATATTCAACAAAGGCCTATTGTTTTAGCGTAGGTAAAAAATATTATACCTACCGTAGTATCGATATGATACGATACATGTCACCAGTACAAAACCTGTTATGTATGTAAAAAGAGGTATTAGACAGAATCTCAATATTTATATATTTTCTTATTTATTTTTGAATTTAAGTTATCAGATATTTTGTATTTAATATTTTTATTTTTTGTTTTGCTATTGTCAATTACGTATAACTTATTGCATATTGTTAGTTTTGTTTGTATTATGTAATGTGTTTAATTTCAAAAGCATTTTGATGTGTAATTTATATACTCGTATTATATATATTCATATAGGCTGTTGTCGAAAACAACCTCCGTGACGTCACAAAGCCGGCTTCAACGGAAGACCAGCGCTAGTTTTACACTAGCATATGCTGAGTTGGAGACCATTTTACGACATGTAGCGAATACCTTATTAATATTCTATTTATAAAATATTTTGTACTTGTTTCTTTGCTACTGTTGTAAATAAATTATTTCATATTTCATATATATTTCATAAATACATAGAATAGTTATATCCGAATACCACGGCCCTAAAAGCTTTATTATTTACCTATCTACATACCTACGCACATGTATATGCAGCACAGATTACCTAGTGCTATATGCAGTTTGTAATGACAAGAAAAGAACGTTCAAATATTATGCGTCATATCTGTTGTTAGAAAGAGATAAATAAGCAATTTGTGTTACCACCGAACCGCCACGAGACGTTCCGATCAACATTATCTGTGATCTTTTTCACTCTCTCACAACAAACGATCCACATATCTCGCACATCCATTTCATTGAAATTAGCTCCTAAGATAAAACAAAATGACGATATTTTCTATTTCAACAATAAAAGCAATAATTACGCGTGAAAGGAAAAAGTTTTCTTATCTCTCACAGTGCCTGTATAATTGGTGCAGAGTAATGACAAGGGAAGGCATATATCATCCACAGATTATTCCTTCAAAACACGATTAGAAGCGATGTATTCACCGGACGCTCGGAAGTGCAAGACTGGTAGTGACTACGGTAATTACCCTGCATTCGTCTAATAAATATGAAGGGCACACAACCCATCTACAGGTAAAAAAATCTTAGGCTATGATGAATATACTATCGGAAAGATAGTGTTACCTGATGCCATACTCAAGAATCCAGCATCAGAGCTTTTAAACGTCCTTAAATGCGTTCATTAACAGTTTTGGATTTATTTTTCATTTGGTTTGATTTTGAAACGAACTGTTTCCCGCCAAATTAGTAATATCTTGATGGTTGAGAGAAGTTAACCGCGCGCCGCCGTTATACCGGGGAGGCGCTACTGCCTCCGACGAGGCATGATATTTTGATACTAGGCATAAAAGTTTATCAAATTAAATAAACTCGGAAAGATTTAATGCAAAAAACTGCAGATGACCTTCAAAAACATATTGAGAGCTAAGCATATTAAACCCATCATCAGTTGTGTGACGAAAGGTTCCCGCATCTTTGTCGTAGTCTTTCTTAAGGTTCTCAGCGGCTCGGTTTATTAGGGTTCCGTAGTCCTGACAAGGAACCCTTATAGTTTCGTCATGTCCGTCTGTCTGTCCGTCTGTCCGAGGTTTTGCTACGAGACCGTTAGTACTAGGAAGCTGTAATTTCGTTTGGATATGTAAAACAATTACGCCAACAAAGTGGTAAAATAAAACTTTGAAAAATATTTTTTTTTAGGGTACCTCCGATACATGTGATTTAGGGATGAATTTTTTTTCGTCGTCTATCATTTCATGTGTAGTATGGTTGAATAGGTCTTTTAAAATTATTTAGGGGTTGCTAATACTGTTTTTCGATTTAATGCTCTGTTTACGAAATATTATATTTTAAAGTGCAAATTTTCGTTCAAGCCTCCCCCCCTCTAAAAGCTAAACTGCTGGCTTGAAAAATCCGAAAAAATTCAAACTGATAGTGCGTTTTATGAACTTTAAAGAAAAAGTATAGCGGTTGAGATAACTTTATTAGTTTAGCAGTAATAGTCGTTGAACTTCGGTGTTGGATAATTTTGTACCAAATATAAAATCTATACAATAAATCCTTTAAAGTGACTTAGATGAAGTAGTTGGTGGTTTATAAAGGGTAAAGACTGGCATTGAAAACTTATCTAAAATAAAAAAATCTTAAAACTATAACTATGCCCTATGTCATACATAATAGACTAGCCTTCCAGCCGCGCCTCCACCCGCGCGTATTGCGGTTATCGCGCAAAACCTTAAACCTCTTTTTGAGCAGTTGGATAAAAACTATCCTATGTACTTTCCCGGGTCACAAACTATTTCCATTAGTATAGATATAGATATGACAGTACAAAGATTTGACTTATATTGTTATAAAATACTTTTTGGGTCCCCACTTTCCCTGTACACTAGAAGTATTTGCTGTCTGTACCTGTCGTACCAAGGTCATCGATCATTTCATTTCACACATCATCAATTTGCTGATTGTAGTGCTCTATATATATAATATTGTAATTTTTTTAATCGGTAAAGAGAATATTTCTGTGCCCTTCACTTTCGTATCGCAACGGAAGGCACTCTATTTAATTGTTAAGATTGATTAAGGGCATGTACTGTATATCGACGATAAGCACTGAGCTTCAGGTCTGGTTTGTAATACGCGACATTTTCTTAGTGGGAATCTTCATATCTCGCAATAAGATTATTGTTGAGTTATCATAATATTTTTACTTCCTAATAGGTTTTCGACCAATTCTGGCTTTAACAGCATTAATTTGTAGTTCGAAGATAAGCGGCTGCCCTGATCTTTTATAGTCTTCGACAGAGGAAGTATTGTTGTATCTGTTGATATTACGATATACGAACATACCTACGGCTGATAAGTACCAAGCTTTTGAAGTGTCTGGAATATGACCGACGCGACGGTTCAATACCTACTTTGCACAAGGCGAATACTGCTATCCTATTTTCTTTAACACCTCATTTCATATTGTTATTTGATAATGAACACGAAATAATATATGAAATGGCGCGAAATCGAAAGAAAATTTTAAAGTAATAAACGCCTTGCAAATTCTAAATAATTCTAAAGCTGAAAGTATGTTACAGTAGGTATTTATGGCCAGACTAGTTATATAGTTTAATAGCCCATTTATAAGCTTACTTGTATATATCGGTGTAGGTATACTTTTTATTTTTCTTTCATATATAATATCAACTATTTTATAATAGAATATTTATGCTACAGCAAATAAATTAAATGAAATTCAAATTTTTACAATGTACCAATGGATTCTGAATTACGCTATCGTTACGTTTTCATTCGAGTGTCTACCTATAAAGAATTCAAAAACGAATTCTGTTTAATTTTCGAATTACAAATTGTAATAATAACTTGGCGGCAATCGTACTCTAACTTCTTAGCTTTAGCAGGAAAAAAGTGGAGGAGAATAAAGTACTACAGAATCGTTTTATATTATGATAACGGGCTTCTACGGAACCCTACATTGTGCGTGGCTCAACACGCATTTGATCGTTTATTTATTATCATTATTACTCAGTTTTTATACTGTTTTTGTATCAAACTGCTTATATTATACATACTCAAATAATATGTGCTTATTTGATTCAGCCAAGCATCCAACGACGTGTTTAATACATTGAATATACCCATACTTAAATCGTTTTCTCTGTAAGCTACAAAACTTACAATGCGCCACGCATGAATACACACGTATGAATACATTTTCAAGAAAGTTTTTTTATCACACTGGAACTAGTCGTTTAAAGCAGTGATAGCCGAGGCGTTATAGCTATGGACTGCGGAGCTGGCTTGAGCTTCACCACAAGATGGAAGTGCATTTTGCTGGCTTGGCTAGTTACCACCCTCAAGTAGAAAATTTGTCCCCGAGCACTTAATAGTGCATTCCAGCAGCAGTCCTTTAGAGCCAGTAAGTAATTATAAAATTACAGGCACATGAGACCTGAGGGTCATTGGCGTTGTGCAGTTAGTCACCTGGTGTGAAATGCATCTGATATAGGCGGAGGTTACCGCTAAGCATAAGATAGGCTTCGTCACAATACCATGAAAAAAACTACCCATATACTTAATAGCAGCAGATATATTATTCCTAAACTCTAACAAAATATAAATTCTCTAATACCAGAACATAATGAATATAGGTATGACACTCACAACTTTAGTACGTTCTTACACAGAATAGAAAATTGTATTTAGTCTTTGGGTCCCGTATGCCGTATTATCCCACAATCATTATCATCCGCCATAACTGCAACGCCACAGTTTACTTTCCATTAACTATACACTCTGTCACAGCTTCGACAACAGTATCTAAGGACAAATGCTATAGTTTAGTTCGAAATTATCTGAAAAGAGTGGGGATACTTCTTCGTATACTGTGTCTATGCCAATCTCCGCCTCTTGGCCAATGCGCTTGCGACTAGCTTGCCACAACATAAGTGGAAGTAATGACATGCAAAATTAGTTAAATGGGGGAGATGGAGTGGACAGCGAAATTGCAGCGCTTGTGGGCAGTGCCAGACTATATACAAGTTGTTTGTAAGTATTGGTTTTGATGCGGTTGCATATAGCAATTATGGGTTTGTGCACCTACTTATGTAATTATTAGGAATATATAATTATATGCTATGTTTTTCGTAACTGCATTCCAATTTGATTGGATCCCAAAAAGAAGGAATATGGATAGATTCAGGCGTTACTTTGCGGAAATCCATATTTAATAATAACAAATACTTTTAAAAGTATCCTAAAAAATATTAAATAATATTTAAATAAAACACTTAAAAAGGCATAAATTATATATCTAGTGACAATTCCGCCTAATTTTAGAAGAATACCCGACTAGTTTCGCTTCTAAACGAAGCATCTTCAGGAGGTCTTAACTTACCGAGCGCAATGCAAATGAATGAACAGACTCAATTGGTTTCATCCCCACTGTTACGTATTTTTAGTGATAATCTGCCGCCACAAACTATTTTGTAATGGGGCTCCGGCTTGCCATGTCACAACTGCTATATTTCACACTTATCTTGTATTCCACAATTGGGGTGGGCTCACTATCAAACACTGTATACCTATATGTAATACTGTCGTATATTATACATGGCACTTTGCGTGTTAAGTAGAGTAAAGTCCGTCCACTTCGAGAATCTATTGAAGAGTGACTCGAATTCTCCCTGCAACTGGCCACGTTTGCTCTCCCCTCCAAGTATTACGTCACGAGTCAAATCAATGTCTAATGGACTACGTAATTATCAAATAAGCTATAAAAGGAATCAAATTGAATAATTACAAGTAAAAATGTTAAGCATTAAATTAAGTACAGATTAAATCAAATTGAAACCAACAATTTAAACATTATTTGTAATTCTTGTTTATAATTTTTTCATAACGTGCTGAGCCAAGCCACCCGTCGAACCAGCAACCAGTAATGACGTCACGCTACGAGTCACGCCACCCACCGCGTCATCCCCACGTGTCCCGAGTAGCTACAAGCAGGTCCTGTGACTGTTTCATCGTGGAAGCTGCCTACTTGCCGAACCGAGCTAATAATGATATGGCTCGAATATATACTAATAATGATATGGCTAACAGGCTGATACATGCCTAAATAGCGGTTGAAAATGGCTCTTGAGAACAGCTGTCCTCCTCGGTGTATTCTGGCAGCTGCCAGAATACACCGTTAGGTACTTGGCCACAGATTTCCTACTTAAGGGTTGTAGCTGAAACCAGGAGAGCATTTGCAAAATGACCACTAAATGTATCGGAGTATTCAGACCACCTGAAGGCCGCCTACTTACAAAGATACTTGCTCAAAGATAGTCATTAGACAACAACACCCGGAACTCATTACTAACACATTTACTATTAAGCTTCTGATAGTAAATGTCACTTAGAGGTCACCCATCCAACTAATACCCGCAAAGATTTTTGCTTTACCTAGCTGATCCTACTGAAACCTAGATGAGCTCTACTACGAGAGCTTAACAAATCATATTTTACTGATACGTATGGCCTTATGGCTTCTATACATATGTTGTGGTGCCGTTCTGTCTACCACAAGTCTCATAAAACCAAAAAGAATGTCTAAGTTTGGATCGTAAAAAGTGTTGATGTCAGCGATACATTGTGTTACCTCATGCATGCGTTATTTGGAACAGCTGTATGATATTCTCAGAACGTATAAAGCATATCTTGAAGTCGACTATTCGTATTACTACTTTACGTTAGTTATAGGAGGAAAATGCTATAGCGGTAAACTCTACCTATAACAGCTGTGCATCTGTTATAGGTAGAGGTTACCCCTTCCGTCAGGTGGGCCTTGTGCTTTTTTCGTCACAATAACATAAAAAAACCTATAGCGTTCGTAACAAGTGGCAAACTGCTCTGGTCCCGTCACTCTGAGACATACAGTTGTTGGTTCTCACGTGCCTTTAATTTTACTGGCTCTCAAGGACTGCTGCCGGAATACACTGCTTTCGTTATGGCGACAGATGTTCTACTTGAGGGTGGTAGCTAGCCAGGCAAGCATTCGCAAATTGCCCTTCCATTATGCGGTAAAGCTCAAGCCAGTGATGGGGATCTAACCATCAACCTGCGATACCGCAGTCCTTAGCTATAACCATTCGGCTATCATTGCTTTGGTTTGCTCAGTTTTGTCTTCAGTCAGTTCTAATCTAGAACATACAAAATTGTGTAGCTAACTAAAAATGTAATGCTCAGGAAGCTTTATCTTTTAGTTGCAAATATGAGTATTTAACAGGTGTCCAGAAACATACGAGAGGTTTTCATAACATTTTACTTACTTCAACATCATCTAACTAAAAATCTAATGCTCAGGAAGCTATATCTTTTAGTTGCAAATATGAGTATTTAACAGGTGTCCAGAAACATACGAGAGGTTTTCATAACATTTTACTTACTTCAACATCATCAGCTGGAATACGTCCGCTGTTGAACAAAGCCTTTACCATAGAACGCCACAAAGAACAGCTATTAGCTACTTGTAACCGATGGCTACCCGCGTCGTCAGTCTCCCTAGGAGACTAACCCTTTGTCTTCCGGTTAATGTAGTAACTACTCGAGAACCTTTCTTTCCCTACAATGGTCTGTTCGTCGAGCAATGTGGCCTGCTTATTGGCACTTCATCGTGCAAATTCTAAAAGCTATATCGGTAACTTTGGATCTTCGGTGAATATCCTCGTTCTGGATTTGGCGCGCAAAGAAACTCCGACCTCTCTTTATAACCTCATTGCACGACCCTGAGCTTGTCCATAAGGGTGACAGTTATGACCACGACGAGTTATGGCACATAAGTCAGAGAGTTGAAATACATAGAGTAGTTATATCCGAACACCACTGCTCTAAAAACTTACTAGAATTTACCTATCTACATTCCTACGCACATGTATATGCAGTCTGTAATGACAAGGAAAGAACATTCAAGTCATATCATATCTGTTGTAAGAACGAGATAAATAAGCAATTCGTGTAACCACCGAACCGCCACGAGACGTTCCAATCACCATTACACTGCGATCTCTTTCACTCTCTCATACCAAACGATCTCGGTCATCCATTTCACTGTGATTCGTTCCTAAGATAAAAGAAAATGACGATATTTTCTATTTCATCAATAAAAGCAATAATTACGCGTGAAATTAAACATTTTTCTTATCTCTCACAGTACCTGTACAATTGGTGCAGTGTCTAAGGACACAGGAAGGCATATTGTCCACAACTTATTCCTAAAAAACACGATTAGCGGCAACGTATTCACCGGACGCTTGGAAGTGCACTACGGTAATTACTTTGCATTCGTCTAGTAAATATGGGGGGCTCACAACTCATCTACAGGTAAAAAAATCTTAGACGTAAGTGCCATACGTCATAAACTGGCGACACACTACATTTTATATTAGTATAATTATATTCATTTTCCTTAGCTAGCTTCTATATCTTCTAAATTCGTAAAACTGTGGTGCCATTCTGTACCTGTACAAGGCGCATAAAACGAAATAAAATGTCTAAGTTTGGGTCATAAAGTGTTGAAATCAGTGACACATGTGTGACCTTATGCATACGTTATACAGAATAGCTGTTTACCATACTTTATGATGTCTGGTTTTAAGACATCGAAAATCTTCTAAATTTTTGGCTCTATACCACAATGTTACGGAACGAAAACATAAGCGGTTAGTTACCTTATGAAAGGAAATTAGATTTTTTACTATATGTCCGTCCATCTTGATCATCCACTTCCGTGCTTCCAAGGGCACGTAAAGCTGTCGGTTCCGGTTGTTGCCTTATGATGGCATATTGGAAAAGCATTTTGCGAATGCTCGCCTGGATAGCTACCACCCTCAAGAAGAAGATCTGTCACCAAGCACCTAACCGTGTGTTCCGGCAGCTATACCTACTAGAGTAGAGAGCCAGTAATTATAAGTTAGCCGGAATAACATTTTAGACCAAATCATTACTTATCATCAGGAGAGACGGTGGTCAAAACCCAGCCTAAACGCAATGAGTAGTAGAGTAAATACATTTTTTTTTCCTTTTACTTTCTTTGCACATCGTGCACAGTGGATGCGGAACCTAATACATCCTTGCAATTTATGCTACTTTATTAGCCATTAAAGAAGAATGAACACAACAGATTGAGATATTATGTTTCTTCGTAACCAAATCGGCGTACAAAGTTACGCCTACATAACCTTCGGCGTTATTCCAAAGTTCCCGCCTAAGTTACGGCGTTACTCCCCCATTATCTGTTCTGTAAACAAAATTAGCGGGGTTTCCGCGGAAATCGTGTTCGTAACTTCGAACAATGACCAGTTTATTTAGTTTAGATAATCGTGTGGAATGATGACGGCAAATTGTGCTCCTTTATGGACTAGCCTTTTGCTTATTCGCGTGACTATTCGGTCTAAGATAGTAGCTTCTCTTGCTTGCCATCTTTCTACCCTTATGCTTCCAATGAGGCGTCCCAATATCGAGAATGCATGAAAGTACAATTACAAATTTCTGTTCAAAGTCAAAGTCAAAATCATTAATTCAATTTAGGCGTCTACGACGCTCTTATGAAGGTCAATTACAAATTTTAATATTGAAATATACTACATTGTACTGCCACGTTCAGCAAACAAAAATTATAGAGCCACTGCGAGAAGAACGGGCAAGAAACTCGGGGCCATTCTTTTAAACGTTTTTTTAACAATGTGTTAAGTACATACTATATAGTAAAATTATTACAATATTTATTTACATTACGTAGGTGACAGGCGCTAGCCTGGCAGAGGCGAACCAGTCCAAGCATTTTTGTCGTTTAAGTAATCACAAACTGTGTAGTAAGATTTCTTTATCAAAATATTCTTTCTGTGAGCGTTGTAATATGTTCGGGCAATTTATTATAAAACCGTACACAATTGCCTAAGAAGGACCTTGTTAATGCTATTGAAGTTGGTGATTTATTACACCTGAGTTATGGTACTATCCTAAACCGGTTCTACTTCAGATCCTTTCCCTCCACGCGCCCCGATCACCTGACCGGGTTAGTTTCCGTTACCTAGTCTAGTTAGTTTAGCACGTCTACTTTCACGATAAGACGTATCGTTTTCAAACTTGCACTTGGTGAATAAAAGTAGATTGTGGAAAGTTTTAACCAAGGAATCTGAAGACCAAGGTATGCGCTTAATTTTAATGTATATTATCATTAATACGATTGACTGTTATGTATTTTTGAACCAGCATCAATAGAGGAAAAAAAAATAATATCATGGATTTTGTTTAAAAAGCCCATCTAAGCCTGATTATGAACCTTCGCCTTTGGCTCGGGCTATTAAACGTCTTCGCTAAAATGACTTTTTTATGCACTTGATAGATTATTTGAAAATTGACTCACTATGTAATGAAATATTTGTTCATCTTCACTTGATTAGCTTTAAGCTTAAGATTAAACAACTGGCTTAATGTGACATTCTCATTTCATTTTAATTATACTCTGTGGTTTTTAAGAGGAAAATAAGTAGAGGTTTAATTATCCATGTGTATACCTACTTTATCTGTGGTGTGAATTTAATACTGTACCTAATTGTGTTTGTTGTTAGACTGTGATTAAGCATAATATATTGATTATCATGATCACTTGAATCATTATTTGATGATAATATTACTGGAAGTATATTTTATAAGTAGCGAAATTGATCACGTGACAGTGTAAAGTACTTATTAAAAATAGTTTATAATATGTTCTTTATTTATGATGTGTAAAACATTGAAGATTTTATTATACTTATTGCCATATGTATAGATCACTTGAATCATTATTTGATGTTATTAATACTGTAAGTATATTTTATAAGTAGTTTAACTGGTCATGTGTCATTTGTTGAGATACTTATATAAAATAGTTTATATTATGTGCTTTATTTATATGTGTAAAAACATTGAAGATTTTATTATACTTATTGCCATACGTGAGTTTGAGATCACACAATTGTCAATTATAAAGAGTAATGTGTTTGTGACGGTAGTCGCTTTGTCACCTTGTTTGTTCACTCACTGCGAGTAGCTTCAGTGTCTGTCGGACCGCCGTGCGGAGCGGACCTCTAAAGTGGTATCGAAATAGTCTTTAATGACAAAGTGCTGCCCGATTCAGTGTCTGTCGGACCGCCGTGCCGAGCAGACCTCCAGTGGTGTAGAAATAGTCTTTAACGACGAAGTGCTGCCGAATCAAGATGTTGTGAAGTTAAGTAATTTATTATACTCTTTTTTTGGTATTATATAACGACGAATATGTCAATCAATAGTTGATAAGTGTAAATTAAGTGTATATAGTAAGTAAGTATCACATTGTTAAAAGACATTTAAAAGAATGGCCTCGAGTTTTTTGCCCGTTCTTCTCGAAGTGGCTCTATACAACTTTGTTTACTGAACGAGGAAGTAATGATAGAATATTTCAATGTTAAAATTTCTTTAGAGCGTCGTAGACGCCTATATTGAATAAATGGTTTTGACTTTGACTTTCATTATTCTAACTAACACACTCGTTGTATAATCTACTACCTAATACTAATGTGCCTAATACTACCCTTGCTATACAAATCAAGCTATTATGTGAGTCCGAAAACACATTATAGTCGAAACGAGTGATATAGGTCAAAAATATTGATATAACAGACACCTTACATTTTAAATTAATAAAGACAGATCAGGCTTTCGATTCTTTATATACGTAAACAAACTCAAGTTCACACAAATGTTTAGGTCCCTATCTAGCTAAAGAGACCTCGTTATACGTTTAGTCAAAGAGCAGAAAAAATAATTCGAGGACCATTTTTTCCTCACAGACAAAGGAAGATATACATCAGAAAGTGATATACGAGCAAAAAACTTTCACAAAAGACACATCTAATTGGAGTCCATAACTCAACCGCCAAAAATCTTGAAAATTAGGAGAATCCAAAACTTTCTCAAAAGAAAACTTCACCAATATCAGGGGACAATTCGTTATTATCGAAACCCTTAAAGTTTGAAAGAATGGCTTTTTTCTAAGACTCTGGGGATGGGAGGGAAAGTTGGCGCATCCATTTTTGTTGACTTTGGTTTTTTATTTGATAGCTGTGCGTAAATTGTGAGAACAATTTACGTAGCTTTTTCCCGATCGCTAAAAGACCGTAAAGTTTTTAACTTTTTGTAGGCATTCTTCGAATTGCTATGCAGCCATTTAGAGCCCGATGGATGATTTGCATAAATTTGTCTATGATTGAAACTGCAAAGAACTTTCTATTCAATCAACCAAGAACTTTTACAAGCTTCTGCTTGGTGTGGCATCTTTTAAAGGAAGTTCAGTAAACATCAGACCAATCAGAAAAATCACCAATTAGAATCTTAAAACAGCAGCTGTGACAGCAGATAAAGGATGCTTTTGTTGAACTACTGGCGTAGGTTCTTCAGCAGTGCGTTTGATTTGTAGTTGCGTTATAACTCTGCTAATAGCAACGCAAGCTATTCGAGCGTCGAGCGCATGGCAGAACATGTGAACCAGTGGCATACGGCAGTGCTTACGTGAACTACCTACATTATATCGCATTTAGCTATAAATTATTTGGATATGTTTTGAATCACAAATAAACTAAGTAAGTCCAACAAATGTTTAACTTATGTTTTAAAATGTTTCTCATGTAAGTGACATGCCTGATAGGTTAGCCTTCGACCTTTATCTCACCTGATGGTAAGTGATGATGTTGTTCAGGCTCACCTAGAATTACTGGCTATCAAGGACCGTTGCCGGAATTTACCGTCAGGTGCTTGGCGATAGATTTTCTACTTGAGGGTGGTAGCTAGACAACAGGCTGGACCGATGCGTTTCCTCCAAAGCACGTGCACACTCAGTAGTAATATAGTGACATTACTACTACATATAATAATTCCAGGCAACATTAGGTTTAAGATAAACTTATTTATCATATTCATCTGAAGCGCTCGTAGCAAAGTTTGCTCAGCTGTTCTTAACCAATCAACAAAGTTAAGCAACGTCCGCCGCGGTCATGATTTAGATGGGTGACCGCTGGTGACATTTACTTAACAGCACACCCGTGCTTTGGCGGCACGTTAGTCGTCGTTGCTGGATTGTTTCAGATGACAATCGCTATAGCTTGGTGATAGGGTATTTTTCAAATGTCTGGCTGGCTATCAATTTTAAGTATAAAATTTATCCTCAAGCACTTAAAGGTGTGTTCCGGCAGCTGTGTTGAGGGGCTGATATCATTTTAGGGTCAAAAATCATACCTTATCATCAGGATTTTAGGTATTTAATTGTACAAAAAACCTGGCCCACCAGCATTAAAAAAAAATGCGAAATATTCCTAAGTGATGCTTCCCTTAATTATTAAATATGATTTAAGCACTACCGCGTGCTAAGTGAAAATCATATTTATCAATTATTTACCATTAATTATTTATTTGAAATAAACTACTTTTAAAATGTGAAAAAGTTACAAAGTAATATTTTTGCTTATTGAAAATTGACCTCTTACACAATGACAACACAATTCAATTCCGTTTGACTCGCGCCAGTTTTATCACATTATTATATCGATATCTGCATTCACAATCTGATATATTTCACAAAGTTCGCAAATATAAATCTCCTTCCACGCCGGCGAACTCAAATACATCAGGAATCTATTGGATTCCATTCAGCAGAATTGCAATATTGAACATATGCATTCACCATCTGACTCGATATTCGGGAAAGTTCCACATTGATCTGTGAGCCGGAAAACAATCACCATTAGTTTGATATTGATATAATAATTAATGATGATATGCAGGTTTATTGGAAAAATGAGAAAAGAGAAATTTCAACCTTTTTAAATAGCTCCACGCATCAAAACACGCGGGCCGCGGTCCCCGATCGTGTCCCGTTGGATTGAGCGCGATCGGAGCTATACTTTTTGAAATATAGCAAAATCTTAGTAAATTTAACATAGAAAATTCACCTAAGGTGTACCGTACCCCATACTTTAGGAATACGACATAGTCAAATTCACGTCCCAATATAGAGTGTAGCCTACCAAAATCTGCGTCTCTGGTAGCGCAGACTAACTAAACAGTTTAAATAGTATCGCCCGATAATAAAATCTTACATTAGACAGCTAAAACCTGTTTTTGCAAATATTTTTGTAAGAAATTTCATATATTCGTGTTGTCTCTGTTCATTTCCTAATTGTGTGGTGTATTTGTGTTTGGTAATTTGCAGCCGCTGGTGGCGGACCGTCCTGCGTTGTTTTTAGGTATATAGATTCAATAGTGAAAAAGTTTTCAACGTTTTACACTTACATTTTCCAAAATTTCCTGTATTTTTTCGATTAAAAATTAAATTTCAACCTTTTTAAATAGCTCCACGCATCAAAACACGCGGGCCGCGGTCCCCGATCGTGTCCCGTTGGATTGAGCGCGATCGGAGCTATACTTTTTGAAATATAACAAAATAATTGTTATATACCTAACCTTAAGCTCTCCACTTAAAGTTCGAGCCGAACCAGTGTTGACGTCACTCTGCGACCCTTTCATAATTTTTAAGTTTAAAACTAGTTTTCGTACATTGTTTACTATATTATTCAACATTTCTCATATTTGTAAACACTAAACATACCATATATAACTTAAAATATTCTGTTAACAATTCAATAACCTTTTTATGTAATTATCACTTTAAAAACGTATATCTTTACCAATTGTAAGCTACAACAAAGAACAGTGAGTCACGATCGGGCCTATATAAAGGCGTGTTTAGCCGCTGGCCGTTTCGGGCTATTGTAGGGCCAGGCCCTCGCCCAAAACCCGGTGGAGCTGGACGACCGCACAGGCGGTAGCCAGCATCTCTGTCCTCCCAAAAACAAGCTGGCCGTTTAGTCTCGATCGTGCGCTCGGTAAGTCAAGACCTCCTGAAGATGCTTCGTTTAGAAGCGAAACTAGTCGGATATTCTTCCGGTTAGGCTGCGTGATGTTTGTGACGTCACGTAGATAACAGGAAAATTAGGCGGAATTGTCACTAGATATATAATTTTATGCTTTTTTAAGTGTTTTATTTAAATATTATTTAATATTATATGGATAATTTTAAAAGTATTTGTTATTTATTATTAAGAAGGAATATCTTGATACTTAGCGATTGCTATGTTTAGTAAAGGTACTTTGCTTTTCATGCAAAGCAAATTTTGAAAGACATTCAAACGAAACAACAAAAAAATGTCAAAGACCTGAATCCCACGTTAGATATTAAGTACCTACTCAAGTAATAATTTGTTGAGTATGCTAAAATGTTCAAAAATCCAAATCTCTATATACCTACACAGTGTTTGTTATCCATCAAGATGAGTCGGACTATATTTAGGAAGAAATGTCAAATTCATACAAAGGATCATTCCGTCGTACACAAAATACTAATACAATACCATAACTATTTTTAATTACTCGAATTGACTTTCTAGTCGCGTAGTGTTTAAAAATTTGTCAATGTAAGATCCTTACCATACTATGTAAGATCTTATAGATATATGTAAGATCTTATAGATACCTTTCGTAATCACCACGTAGGTATTTCTATATTATTATTTTATGTTGAAATTCATATCTGTTTCATTCGAAAGCTCAAAACTAAATGCAAAATGTAACACAAAAAATGCTTTGATAATGGCCGAAACTCACCGAAAATCCACTTGGAGCATGTCTTGGGTGGTCCCGGGATGAAATAAAAGATCCTGAGGTTCACTAGCATTTTGTTTGGAGAATCAGTATGGTATTCACGTATCCAAATAAGTAACAGTATTTTCATAATTTTGTATGGACCGCGTACACAGAGGCACGGTAATGTTATCTATAATATTACCCTGACACAGGATGTGTTTGTAGAATGTATTCTCAAGATGTCGACGACAGTAGCGCCACCCCGCTATAATGGTGGCGCGCGGTAAACTTCTGTGAACCAAATAGATTGAACATATTGCTCATTTGGCGGGAAACGGTTCGTTTTTAAAATCAAGCCATATTAAAAATTAACCCAATAATACCCATCATCGCTGAAATATCAAGTTCAAGGTGAGTATATCCTAGGATGAACCTCACTCCAGTATAATGTGGCTACTATTTCGTCACTATTTTTTGAGATATTAACCATTATTGTAGTTCAAGCCGTTTCCACGGATGAGAAGTGAGTACGCCAGACGTAGGTATATCTTTTTAGCGAACTCACCAAACTATAGCTGTAACATTTTATATACTTACAGTTGCACTATTTTTCTTTTTTGTGTCAATATATTTATCATTGTCCTACATTAATTGAAAACCCTGTCATGTAAATTATTTCAAGCATGTAAGTATAAGTTTATTTTTATTTTATTTTCTGTTAGTAAATAAATAAAAGGTTCATCAGCATCTACTTTGATAGTAAAGATATGCCTGCAAAATTTCACCGAGTTTGAACACTTACCTATATCTAGTAATTTAGTTTTGTCATATTGATAAAACTACGTTTGAGCTAAAAAACTGTCGCGAGTATTATCCATAATTATTATTTAGTAACCGTCTAGGACTCGCGTAATATTTACCGGATATTGTTCCGACCAGTTTCGAACTTATTTGAAGTTCTTCGTCTAGGAGTCACGATTGTGCACAACGTCGAGCGCGGGCCTCAGCACGGGACTGGCGTTGAGACGGTTGCGCCGCAGCTGTCAAAGTCAGAATAAACTCTAAGAACTACTTTTGTATAAAAAGCGATACGTGCACACAAAATTAAATTTGAAAACCATCGTTAGTTATTTCCTATACTATTATTACTTATGCTATTTAGGAACTTGCTAGGACTTGTGTTATAGGTACTCCCAGAAATATTTATATTCTTGTTTCGGACTACAAAATCGCAATAAAAGCGAAATTCAGAACAACTAGCGGCATCCAACCACGGGACTAAGCCAGCTTACAACACGAATGATATCCAACCAATGTCGTAGTATATCTCGGGATCACCGTGGTCATGAGACCAAGTCGAATTTGTTCTTTATCTGCTAAGCTTTTATGCATATTATCAGGTAGTATGTTAGTTTCGCACTGTTTTGAAAACCTTTCGATGAAGTAACTACTGCTTAAAGTGGCGAGCGACTAAGTATTCTATATTCAAAAGGGGTCTCAATTAAGTTCCACCCATTCCCCAAAACTTGACTTTCATGTCTCATAGAATAAAATGTCGTTGGCGAGCTTACATCCATGGAAGTAAGACATTTTGCGAATGCTGGCCTTGATAGCTATCACCCTCCTGCAGTAATTCTGTCACCAAGCACTTAACATTGTTCTATCGCTGTTTATTGTTTGTACTAACGTCTGCTAAGCGATTACGACGATACAAACTACACAGTAAAACAACGCAAAAACAAGTATAAAGTTTTATCTTCTTTTAAGGCCAGCTACCCACTTTCTATATCTTTCGGATAATCAGACCATTACGGCAAGAAGCCCTGTTATCCGCCCAATCTGCCGCTACAAACCACTTACAAGGACGTGAGTGATGGCATGCTGCTCATTCAGTATGCAAATGCAGCTGACTTCTTTTGTATGCTTTTGTACCTACCTATTAAGTATATTTTTATACGTACCTACCTATTATAGTTTTATACGTACCTATTATACTTTTGAACGTACCTACCTATTATACTTTTTTATGCCTGATAGGTTAGCCTTTGACCACTATCTCACCTGATGGTAAGTGATGTTGTTCAGGCTAACCTAGAATTACTGGCTCTCAAGGACAGCTGCCGGAACACACTATTGTACCTACATATACATATATACAATTGTACGAACCTACCTATTATACTTCTGAACGTACGTACTTACCTATTATACTTTTGTACGTACCTACCTATTATACTTCTGAACGTACTTACCCATTATGCTTTTGAATGTACCTAACTATTATACTTTTGTACGTACCTACCATTTTAATTCTGATCGAACGTACTATTATACTTTTGAACGTAACTACCTATTATACTTTTGTACGTACCTAGCTACCGATATCACCTCCTGGTATCAGATTTATTGCATGAAAACGGTAATTCTCCAAATCCGGTGAATCAAAACAACAATCATTGTTGCAATTATCAACGAATTGACTAGCAAATGTTAGGCGTGGTTGTGCATATTGATGAGTATCTACATTGTGTTCAGATATTAAACTACGATTAGTTAGGTAAGTACATATTGTTTGTAATGTAACATGCATTACTTGAAATAAAGATTCACGAGTGCATTATTAGTACTTACCCATATGCATCGGCAGTCTAAATAATTACAACTCTCCGATAAAGGAACAGTTCATCTCTGCCTTGTATGCCGAACAATGTCATTTGAATCATAAATTTACTTAGGTGCCTACAAGGACTATATACTTTAAAATCACCGACCAAAGCTACGTCATCATTTTTGGACAAAAATTCAGCAAAGATAGCCGTTTGATAATAGCTGCTATGGACTGCCCGTGCTATGCCGCCGGCCCATAGTTCGATCCCTACCGCCAGCTTGAGCTTCTCCGCATAGTGGAAGGTCATTTTGCGAATGTTTGCCTGGCTAGTTAGCACCTTAAAGTAGAAAATCTATGCACCTAACAGTGCAGCAGTCCTTGAGAGTAAATTATAAAATTACAGGCAGAAGAGATTCAAAACTGTGTTTCTAAGAGTGATGGGTGCAGTGTAGTTCATCAATTCTGATGAAATGTATCTGTTATAGGCAGAGGTTATCGCTTAACAACAGGGGGGGGTCACGTGAGAGTTTCGTCACAATCGAATAAAAAAAATCGTTATCGGCCATAAGCCAAGCCGAAAATCGGAAGTTTGAGAAATATATCAGTCACGTTGATCTGTTGATCCGTCACAGCGTGAAAGAAGAACAAATCACAACAAACCGACAAACGTACTTTCGCATTTATAATGGTGTGGAAACGTAGCATTAGATTAATGTAAAGCCGTCCTAAACAGTGAAGATAAATAGGTCGGACAACATAAGTTTAGTACCTAATAGGATCCCGTTTTACTGTACGAAACCATCGCTGTCGAAATTATTTTCATGAATCTAGGTCCAGTGGTAACAAAACATTTGATGGAGTCATCCTCTTTCATCACATTGACAATTCATTTCATATTATGCCACTGTCCACATACATTCTTTACACTCACATTTGAAATACAAATTTGAACTATCGCCGAGTCCCGCTCCAACGTGTTTGACACATTCCACTCTGAGCTTTCTTAGCGTACGGAGTCTAACATATTTTACCTATTTACTTGCATGCAATCATTTGGATAAATATTGTCTGATCTAGTATTAAGTAAGATACCATAATTTAATATTGTAAAAAAATGCTTCGTTTAATTGTAAAAATAAGGAAATAATTTTAATTTTAATCATGATAACCGAAACATATTACCTATCCAATTATTGCTATCATAAATTCCCATTTTCAGACATTAATGATTATTATTTACTTATTATTATTATTTTTCAGTACTTAGCCGATGCCTGTCACTTTTGTAAACTAAAGTTATTTCAATTATTTTTCCTGGTTATTTTGTTCCTGCTTCACCATTTATCGTCATCTCCACAATACTCAGTTCCGAACTGAAACAAATAATTAGCTTTTGCAGTAACAAGCAATACATTTTGTTTTTTTTTTTTTTTTTTTTTTAGGGAGGACATAGATGCTGGCTACCGCCTGTGCGGTCGTCCAGCTCCACCGGGTTTTGGGCGAGGGCCTGGCCCTACAATAGCCCGGGAGGGAGAAGTGCCGAAGGCACTTCTCCCGAGACGGGCGTAGAAGGCGAAAAGCGCTTTCTACCTCCGTCTCCTGCGGACGCCGAAAACGTACCGCTACTATAGGAGGGGTTGACAGCGAGCTCAAGGGCACCACTGTGGTTCGGACCTCGGCTTGTCTCGCTGTCGAGAGACATGGGGGGGATCGGAGCAAAATGCCTCTGTGCAACTGCAGTGTTGCACAATTGGGCCCTACTGAATAATACTCTTTGACTATTTGGAGAGCAATTTATCGTGACCTTGTTTTTGCCTCGAGCTCGCCGGCGAGCTCGGTGTTTGATTGTGTGACCTCTGATTACCTCACACCTGGGGATTTTACCTCGACGACTTGCGGATAACGCTAAAGCTGCCAATGTAATGGCTGCGATGGGGTCATCCGGGTCGTCTAATACCTGCCGTGGTCGGCGACGGGGGGGTTTGAAAAATGGGATAGAAGAGGCAGTCGAGTAGTTCGATGCCTGGACAACCAATGGGTTCGGGTGGTGGGGCGCTCGATCAAAGTATCGGCGGGCGCAGTCCTTATTGAACTGCGCTAGAGAGGGAAGGTTTAAGTCGCAATGCAACTCGGTGTTCCGGATATACCACGGGGCGCCGGTTGCATTACGAAGAAAACGGTTTTGGATGACTTGAAGTTTATGAAGGTGGGCCTCACTAGCATGACTAAACACTACTGATGCGTAAGTCATGATGGGGCGGATGCAGGCAGTGTAAAGTGTCTTCTTATTACTAAGAGACATTTTACTCTCTTTGCGAAGTAGGGGACCAAGGCGACCCATTATGAAGGCCGCTCTGTTTCGGACGGTTGTTATGTGATCGTTAAAGGTGAGATGACGATCAAGGGTGACTCCGAGGTATTTTGTTCTAGGAACCCAGGGAATGGGTTCGTCGAACAAAATAAGCGGTTTCGGGTAAGGGGAGCGTGTCTTCTCAGTAAAGCACATAGCTGTGCTTTTAGCTGGGTTGACCGCGATGCGCCATTTTCGGAACCAGTCACCGATCTCGGTGATGGCCCGTTGCATGACGAAATAGGACTGTCTGTTGATATGCCACCCAGTGGTGTAAATGGCGGTATCATCCGCATATTGGGCTAGGAATATTTTGGGCTGAGAGCGTGGGATGTCACTGGTATACAGTGCAAAGAGAATAGGTGATAGCACGGAGCCCTGAGGGACTCCGGCTCTGACTGGGTGGGGGGAGGAGAGGGTGCCTTCCACGCGATAGCGAAAGCTTCTGGCTTTAAGGAAGTCTTGTAGGATGAGCACAAGACGTTCTGGCACGCCAAATTGGTATAGCTTGTAGATCAAGCCGTTGTGCCAGACTTTGTCAAAAGCTTTCGCTACGTCGAGGAAGACTGCTAGCGTAGTCTGGGGTTTGGGGTACTTATTGAAGCCCTCAATGATGTGCTCCGTGAGGCGGTGCACCTGTTGGACGCATGAGTGTCCGGGTCTGAAGCCAAACTGCTCATCTGGGATAAGGTGGTGTTCCTTAGCATGGGACTGGAGACGGTTTGCAAGTAACCGCTCGTAAAGTTTGCCTAAGGCACTGAGGAGGCTGATGGGGCGGTAACTGGTGGGGTCAGATGAGCTTTTGCCTGGTTTGTGAATGCCAATGACATTTGCACATTTCCAGGTGTCTGGGAATAAGCAGTGGCTCATAGCAGCATTGAAGATGCTGACTAAGAGATGGATGAGAGGAGGAGAGAGGGTTTTAAGAACCCTGTTGGAGATGCCATCGGCACCGGGGGATTTGCGCGGTCGGAGGGCCTTGATCAGTCTCTCCACCTCAGCGTAAGTCGCTAAGGTGATTGGTGGGAGTTCAGAGGTGACCACAGAGCTTTTACGTTCGACTTCAGCATCCACCGAATCGAGGTGAGCTTGGTCAACGTGATCTACGTTAGGGGAACACTGAGCCTCTAGGCTATCAGCTAGGCACTCAGCTTTGTCTTCGTCAAAGAACGCTGGGACAAGTGGGACTGGTCTGTATAAGGGAGGCATGTCGTTATGGTTACTTCCTTTCAAGCCTCGCGCCAAGTCCCAGTAAGCATGGTGGCTTGGCACGAGGTTTGAAAGTTTATCGCCCCATTGTTGATCACGCAACTCAGACATGCGACTTTGAACCATGCGTTCAAAGTGGCGTTTCTTAGTTTTGTTCTCTTTACTGGGGTAAGAGTCGTAATGTCGGGTCACTGCTTTACTCTCCGTCACCAATCGTCTCACATCCGCTGGAATGACAAGGCGCCGGTCGTCCGGCACTATGACCTCCTTTGCGGATGCACCTACTACGGTGGAGAGGTGATTGGTGAACGAATCGATCGCAAGGGTTACGTCATCTTTTGTCAGGATGTCGTCCGGGATCTTGTCTAGGTCCGGTGAACTGATAGCCTTTAGGGCATCGCCTACTTGCTTCCAGTTCACTATCGTCTTAGTGGGGCGGGGGAGGTCAGTCGTTGGGTCGGGACCTAGTCGCAGTATAATGGGTCGGTGGTCAGAGTGAAGCTCGTGAACCACTTCTATGGAGCGTAACCGGAGTGTTACGCCTCTGAATAGTGCCATGTCAAGCAAGTCAGATCGGTGGTCTGCCATATAAGGGTAGTGAGTGGGCTCAGTGGGCGCAATTATGTCAAAGTTAAGTTCTGCGATTAGGTTTTCAAGTGCAATACCTCTGGGATTGTTGACGTTACAATTCCATAGGATGTGCTTACTGTTGAAGTCGCCAATCAGAATGACGGCGCTTCCTAATGAGAATAGGGCTTCTAAGTCAGCTCGGACGATCGGCTTTTTGCAAGCTTGGTAACAGGATGCTATGACTATAGGTTGATGACCAGTCATAGCTAGGAGGCAACAAGATGCTTCCATATTAACAAGAGTCGGGGTAGGTAGGGGAATGCAGTGCAGGGACCTTTTGTAATAGATAAGAGTGCCTCCCCCACGGGAGTTCACTCTATCATCACGTACCGTTCTGTAGTTGGCAAACCTAGGGTTCGCCTTCCCCGGTTTTAGAAAGGTTTCCTGCACGCATATGATATCGATAAGGTGGGTACAACAAAAGTCGTGGACGAGGTCACGTTGTTTGAAGAGGCCGTCAGCGTTAAATGACGCTAACGAAACTGAGTACGGTTTCGTGCGTTCGGTTGTACTACCCATAGTGGTTGTACTGGGGAGGGGCCTGGGGAACGAAGCGCTTAAGGGCGCTAAGTAAATTCGCGTGTTCCAATGTGTATTGGATCACGTCCGCTGGGGATTGAGCGTATTGCATCTTGTGGAATAGCTCTTGTACCTCATTGATGTCAACCGACATAGCCAGATCGCTGACTAGGTTGATTGCCTCTTGAAGAGGGGCAGCCATCAATGGCATAGGTGGAGCTTGTGGCCGGGAAGCGGCGCGGGGAGGCGCGCGAATGGTGTTGGCGACGGGTGCCGGGAGCGCGGGGCGAGCCGGGGCCGGTGCGCGGGCAGGGGCCGCGGCGTGGGCGGGTGCGGGTGCGGGCGCGGGTGCGGGCGCGCGGGCCGGGGCGCGGGCGGTAGCGACGGTCTTAACCATACTGGGTGGTTTAGACCATGCGTTACGGGCTGGGAGCGGCGCGGGTATTACCTGTGAGGCAGGTACTACCGTTAGTTTGGGGCTTACCCGTTGGTAACGGTCGTAAGAGGGACGGGTTGGCCTATGCCTTGCCACCCTGTGGTTCACTCGTGGTGCTTTAGGGCAACCACGGTAATTCGCGGTATGCCCTTGAGCGCCGCATAACACACAGCTGGGTGGGTCCGGCGAATCCCGGGTGCGAGTGCACGCTGCTGTCGCGTGGTCGCCTAGGCACTTAACGCACCTAGCGCGAGCGAAGCAGAATCGGGAGGCGTGCCCGTATAGTTGGCAGTTGTGGCACTGCGAGGGACTCCCATTCTTGTATGGGGCTTGGACATCGAGTCCTGAGAGGCCACAGACCTTTTTTAAATTAAAAATGGCCTTGCCTTCAGGAGTACGATCTAGTACTACGAGTACTAGATCGTAGGGACTGCGGTCCTTCCCGCTGTACATGCGGTGAACTGCATGTACGGGGAAGTCTTGTGCCTTCAGGTCGGCACATACCGAATCGGTATGTACCTCCTTGGGCACACCGCGGATGACCACTCGGAGGACTTTCTCCTCTTCGAGCGCATAAGTGTGAAAACTTATGCTCTCGTTGCGGAGGAGTTTTGTTAGCGCTCTGTGGTCGCTAATGGAGGAGACTTGGACTTTAATGCCCTGCTGCGTGGAGCGGGCATTAGTATAATGGATCCCACGATCCGAAACTAAACGGGACAGCATGTCCCATTTGGTTTTGTCCTGAATGAACAGGGGCGGAGGCGGTTTTTCGCGGCGCGCGCTCGCGTCCTGAGGGGACGCGGCAGTGGTGGCCGGAGCGGAGGGAGGAGACGCGGGGCGCGGGGCGGGGGTCGGCTTCTTGCCGGAGGCGGGGGCCTTAGCGGGTGCCTTGGCGGGAGGGGCGGAAGTTGCGCAACTAGCGGCTTTAGGAGCACGCTTGCGCTTTCTATCTACGACGGTATAGCCGTCGTTATCTGAGTCCGAGTCAGTGCGTAAGGCGCGACTCGGATCTACCTCCATCTCCGCTTCGGAGTCCGAAGTGGGCTCTACAACGGCGATGGAGGGACGGGTGCTCGCTGGCCTCCCGATCGGTGAGCGCGAGCGAGACCTCTCACGGGGAGGGGCTGCCACCGTGCGTCTGTTGTCTGGGCCCGGAGCGGGCGAAAGCGGACTGTCCTCTGAGAAGGACCGGGTCAGAGGAGGGACGTTGGCCTCCGGGTTTGAAGTCCCGGAGGGAGCGATGAGAGTGTCCGTGAAGCGGGCATTCTCTTCCTCTTCTAGGAGTTGCATATGTGCAACGTATAGATCGGGGTGGCGGAGGGCGAAGGTCTGAAGGACCTGCACCTCACCGTTAGAGGGACGGGACTGCATCCTGAGGGGAATACTCAGGACGCCCTATCCAGGGTTTGAATTCCCTCACACACCTTGTGAGCTCACTGTGTGAGAGGGAGTGTGTACCTACGGTGTGCCCTAGTTGTGTACCCTCTCCGAGCTTTTTTCTCGGCGGAGAGGGGTGCTCCTAAGCGCTACTCCGGGTTTGACTAGGGGCGACCCCAAGGCCAGAATTCCGGAGCCCAGCTTGCTTCGGCTGACCCGTGAAGCGGGAAAGGCCACGGTGCAAGGTTAAACCAAAACAACAACAGTGGCCGTTGTCACCGTAGGGTGTCACACTGCGACCGCAGCAAATGGCGGATTTGATCGTTCAGACGGGTTTGGCTGACGCTACCCCACGCCTGAACGACGTCGCTTAACAGCACAAAGTGTGTTGTTACGCGACTGTTACTATGTTGTGTCGGATAGTAAAGTGGTGAGATGCGCACCGAAAAGTGCGGTCGAAGCAAGACCACCAGCCCGATATGATGTTGTTCGTCCGAAACAAGGGACTGGGTAGGTGGTAATGCCAGACGTCTTAGAGCGCCTCTGCGCGACGGCACGGCGAGCTCGTAGCTCGCGTTGCTCGGCGTTCGGCGGCTGCTCAGCTTCTGCACACAAAACAAAAACTTCGTCAGGACTGCGTATTCCAAGGCACTGGTCTGCAACTAGCGTCGGAACGATGACCCGAGTGAGACGGCAATAGTGCGGGGACTATTGCGGTCTCACTGGGAGATACTGGCGGAGCTGTAGACAGGTGTGCACGGCGTGGCGGCACAGGTCGGAATGTACATTTTGTTTTTTTTTTTGTTTTAGGGAGGACATAGATGCTGGCTACCGCCTGTGCGGTCGTCCAGCTCCACCGGGTTTTGGGCGAGGGCCTGGCCCTACAATAGCCCGGGAGGGAGAAGTGCCGAAGGCACTTCTCCCGAGACGGGCGTAGAAGGCGAAAAGCGCCTTCTACCTCCGTCTCCTGCGGACGCCGAAAACGTACCGCTATTATAGGAGGGGTTGACAGCGAGCTCAAGGGCACCACTGTGGTTCGGACCTCGGCTTGTCTCGCTGTCGAGAGACATGGGGGGGATCGGAGCAAAATGCCTCTGTGCAACTGCAGTGTTGCACAATTGGGCCCTACTGAATAATACTCTTTGACTATTTGGAGAGCAATTTATCGTGACCTTGTTTTTGCCTCGAGCTCGCCGGCGAGCTCGGTGTTTGATTGTGTGACCTCTGATTACCTCACACCTGGGGATTTTACCTCGACGACTTGCGGATAACGCTAAAGCTGCCAATGTAATGGCTGCGATGGGGTCATCCGGGTCGTCTAATACCTGCCGTGGTCGGCGACGGGGGGGTTTGAAAAATGGGATAGAAGAGGCGGTCGAGTAGTTCGATGCCTGGACAACCAATGGGTTCGAGTGGTGGGGCGCTCGATCAAAGTATCGGCGAGCGCAGTCCTTATTGAACTGCGCTAAAGAGGGAAGGTTTAGGTCGCAGTGCAACTCGGTGTTCCGGACATACCACGGAGCGCCGGTTGCACTACGAAGAAAACGATTTTGAATGACTTGAAGCTTATGGAGATGGGCCTCACTAGCATGACTAAACACTACTGATGCGTAAGTCATGATGGGGCGGATGCAGGCAGTGTAAAGTGTCTTCTTATTACTAAGAGACATTTTACTCTCTTTGCGAATCAGGGGACCAAGGCGACCCATTACAAAGGCCGCTCTGTTTCGGACGGTTGTTATATGATCGCTAAAGGTGAGATTCCGATCAAGGGTGACTCCGAGATATTTTGTTTTACTAACCCAGGGGATGGGTTGGTCAAACAAAGTTAAAGGTTGCGGGTAACGGGGGCGAGTCTTCTCAGTAAAGTACATAGCTGCACTTTTAACTGGGTTGACCGCGATGCGCCATTTACGGAACCAGTCACCGATCTCGGTGATGGCCCGTTGGAGGGCGAAAATGGACTTTCTGCTGATACGCCACCCAGTGGTATAAATAGCGGTATCATCCGCGTATTGGGCCAATAGGACGTCTGGCTGAGAGCGTGGGATGTCGCTGGTATACAGCGCGAAGAGAATGGGTGATAGCACGGAGCCCTGAGGGACTCCGGCTCTGACTGGGTGGGGGGAGGAGAGGGTGCCTTCCACGCGATAGCGAAAGCTTCTGGCTTTAAGGAAGTCTTGTAGGATGAGCACAAGACGTTCTGGCACGCCAAGTTGGTATAGCTTGTAAATCAAGCCATTGTGCCAGACTTTGTCAAAAGCTTTCGCCACGTCGAGGAAGACTGCTAGCGTGGTCTGGGGTTTGGGGTACTTGTTAAAGCCCTCAATGATGTGCTCCGTGAGGCGGTGCACCTGTTGGACGCATGAGTGTCCGGGTCTGAAGCCAAACTGCTCATCTGGGATAAGGTGGTGTTCCTTAGCATGGGACTGGAGGCGGTTTGCAAGTAACCGCTCGTAAAGTTTGCCTAAGGCACTGAGGAGGCTGATTGGGCGGTAACTGGTGGGGTCAGATGAGCTTTTGCCTGGTTTGTGAATGCCAATGACAGTTGCACATTTCCAGGTGTCTGGGAATAAGCAGTGGCTCATAGCAGCATTGAAGATGCTGACTAGGAGATGGATGAGAGGAGGAGAGAGGGTTTTAAGAACCCTGTTGGAGATGCCATCGGCACCGGGGGATTTGCGCGGTCGGAGGGCCTTGATCAGTCTCGCCACCTCAGCGTAAGTCGCTAAGGTGGCAGGTGGGAGTTCAGAGGTGACCACAGAGCTTTTACGTTCGACTTCAGCATCCACCGAATCCAGGTGAGCTTGGTCAACGTGATCTACGTTAGGGGAACACTGAGCCTCTAGGCTATCAGCTAGGCACTCAGCTTTGTCTTCGTCAAAGAACGCTGGGACTAGTGGGACTGGTCTGTATAAGGGAGGCATGTCGTTATGGTTACTACCTTTCATACTTCGCGCCAAGTTCCAATAAGCATGGTGGCTTGGCACGAGGTTTGAAAGTTTATCGCCCCATTGTTGATCACGCAACTCAGACATGCGACTTTGAACCATGCGTTCAAAGTGGCGTTTCTTAGTTTTGTTCTCTTTACTGGGGTAAGAGTCGTAATGTCGGGTCACTGCTTTACTCTCCGTCACCAATCGTCTCACATCCGCTGGAATGACAAGGCGCCGGTCGTCCGGCACTATGACCTCCTTTGCGGATGCACCTACTACGGTGGAGAGGTGATTGGTGAACGAATCGATCGCAAGGGTTACGTCATCTTTTGTCAGGATGTCGTCAGGGATCTTGTCTAGGTCCGGTGAACTGATAGCCTTTAGGGCATCGCCTACTTGCTTCCAGTTCACTATCGTCTTAGTGGGGCGGGGGAGGTCAGTCGTTGGGTCGGGACCTAGTCGCAGTATAATGGGTCGGTGGTCAGAGTGAAGCTCGTGAACCACTTCTATGGAGCGTAACCGGAGTGTTACGCCTCTGAATAGTGCCATGTCAAGCAAGTCAGATCGGTGGTCTTCCATATAAGGGTAGTGAGTGGGCTCAGTGGGCGCAATTATGTCAAAGTTAAGTTCTGCGATTAGGTTTTCAAGTGCAATACCTCTGGGATTGTTGACGTTACAATTCCATAGGATGTGCTTACTGTTGAAGTCGCCAATCAGAATGACGGCGCTTCCTAATGAGAATAGGGCTTCTAAGTCAGCTCGGACGATCGGCTTTTTGCAAGCTTGGTAACAGGATGCTATGACTATAGGTTGATGACCAGTCATAGCTAGGAGGCAACAAGATGCTTCCATATTAACAAGAGTTGGGGTAGGTAGGGGAATGCAGTGCAGGGACCTTTTGTAATAGATAAGAGTGCCTCCCCCACGGGAGTTCACTCTATCATCACGTACCGTTCTGTAATTGGCAAACCTAGGGTTCGCCTTCCCCGGTTTTAGAAAGGTTTCCTGCACGCATATGATATCGATAAGGTGGGTACAACAAAAGTCGTGGACGAGGTCACGTTGTCTGAAGAGGCCGTCAGCGTTAAATGACGCTAACGAAACTGAGTACGGTTTCGTGCGTTCGGTTGTACTACCCATAGTGGTTGTACTGGGGAGGGGCCTGGGGAACGAAGCGCTTAAGGGCGCTAAGTAAATTCGCGTGTTCCAATGTGTATTGGATCACGTCCGCTGGGGATTGAGCGTATTGCATCTTGTGGAATAGCTCTTGTACCTCATTGATGTCAACCGACATAGCCAGATCGCTGACTAGGTTGATTGCCTCTTGAAGAGGGGCAGCCATCAATGGCATAGGTGGAGCTTGTGGCCGGGAAGCGGCGCGGGGAGGCGCGCGAATGGGGTTGGCGACGGGTGCCGGGAGCGCGGGGCGAGCCGGGGCCGGTGCGCGGGCAGGGGCCGCGGCGCGGGCGGGTGCGGGCGCGGGTGCGGGCGCGCGGGCCGGGGCGCGGGCGGTAGCGACGGTCTTAACCATACTGGGTGGTTTAGACCATGCGTTACGGGCTGGGAGCGGCGCGGGTATTACCTGTGAGGCAGGTACTACCGTTAATTTAGGGCTTACCCGTTGGTAACGGTCGTAAGAGGGACGGGTCGGCCTATGCCTTGCCACCCTGTGGTTCACTCGTGGTGCTTTAGGGCAGCCACGGTAATTCGCGGTATGCCCTTGAGCACCGCATAAAACACAGCTGGGTGGGTCCGGCGAATCACGGGTGCGAGTGCACGCTGCTGTCGCGTGATCGCCTAGGCACTTAACGCACCTAGCGCGAGCGAAGCAGAAACGGGAGGCGTGCCCGTATAGTTGGCAGTTATGGCACTGCGAGGGACTCCCATTCTTGTATGGGGCTTGGACATCGAGTCCTGAGAGGCCACAGACCTTTTTTAAATTAAAAATGGCCTTGCCTTCAGGAGTACGATCTAGTACTACGAGTACTAGATCGTAGGGGCTGCGGTCCTTCCCGCTGTACATGCGGTGAACTGCATGTACGGGGAAGTCTTGTGCCTTCAGGTCGGCACATACCGAATCGGTATGTACCTCCTTGGGCACACCGCGGATGACCACTCGGAGGACTTTCTCCTCTTCGAGCGCATAAGTGTGAAAACTTATGCTCTCGTGGCGGAGGAGTTTAGTTAGCGCTCTGTGGTCGCTAATGGTGGAAACTTGGACTTTAATGCCCTGCTGCGTGGAGCGGGCATTAGTATAGTGGATCCCACGATCCGAAACTAAACGGGACAGCATGTCCCATTTGGTTTTGTCCTGAATGAACAGGGGCGGAGGCGGTTTTTCGCGGCGCGCGCTCGCGTCCTGAGGGGACGCGGCAGTGGTGGCCGGAGCGGAGGGAGGAGACGCGGGGCGCGGGGCGGGGGTCGGCTTCTTGCCGGAGGCGGGGGCCTTAGCGGGTGCCTTGGCGGGAGGGGCGGAAGTTGCGCAACTAGCGGCTTTAGGAGCACGCTTGCGCTTTCTATCTACGACGGTATAGCCGTCGTTATCTGAGTCCGAGTCAGTGCGTAAGGCGCGACTCGGATCTACCTCCATCTCCGCTTCGGAGTCCGAAGTGGGCTCGACAACGGCGATGGAGGGACGGGTGCTCGCTGGCCTCCCGATCGGTGAGCGCGAGCGAGACCTCTCACGGGGAGGGGCTGCCACCGTGCGTCTGTTGTCAGGGCCCGGAGCGGGCGAAGTCGGGCTGTCCTCTGAGAAGGACCGGGTCAGAGGAGGGACGATGGCCTCCGGAATTGGAATTCCGGAGGGAGCGATGAGAGTGTCCGTGAGGCGGGCACTCTCTGCATCGTTAAGCGATTGCTGATGATCAGCGTAGAGTTCGGGGTAGCGGAGGGCGAAGGTCTGAAGGACCTCCACCTCACCGTTAGAGGGACGTTGCATCCTGAGGGGAATACTCAGGATGGCCTAACGGGTTCTGTCTCCCTCTCGCAACTCGTGAGCTCACTTGTGTGAGAGGGAGTGAGTACCTATGGTGTGCCCTAGTTGTGTACCCTCTCCGAGCTTTTTTCTCGGCGGAGAGGGGTGCTCCTAAGCGCTACTCCGGGTTTGACTAGGGGTGACCCCAAGGCCAGAATCCCGGAGCCCAGCTTGCTTCGGCTGACCCGTGAAGCGGGAAAGGCCACGGTGCAAGGTTAAACCAAAACAACAACAGTGGCCGTTGTCACCGTAGGGTGTCACACTGCGACCGCAGCAAATGGCGGATTTGATCGTTCAGACGGGTTTGGCTGACGCTACCCCACGCCTGAACGACGTCGCTTAACAGCACAAAGTGTGTTGTTACGCGACTGTTACTATGTTGTGTCGGATAGTAAAGTGGTGAAATGCGCACCGAAAAGTGCGGTCGAAGCAAGACCACCAGCCCGATATGATGTTGTTCGTCCGAAACAAGGGACTGGGTAGGTGGTAATGCCAGACGTCTTAGAACGCCTCTGCGCGACGGCACGGCGAGCTCGTAGCTCGCGTTGCTCGGCGTTCGGCGGCTGCTCAGCTTCTGCACACAAAACAAAAACTTCGTCAGGGCTGCGTATTCCAAGGCACTGGTCTGCAACTAGCGTCGGAACGATGACCCGAGTGAGACGGCAATAGTGCGGGGACTATTGCGGTCTCACTGGGAGATACTGGCGGAGCTGTAGACAGGTGTGCTCGGCGTGGCGGCACAGGTCGGAATCGTGTACATTTTGTTACATTCTTGGTAACATTTCAATGTGTAGAAAGTTGTTGAAATATTCAGAAATTTAAATCGGTGCATGCATTTTTACGACCAACTGGCCAATGAGAACTGACAATTAAACTGTTCTGTTACACTGCTTCTTCGCTAATCATGTTTGCTAATCGTCGTTCAAGCAACTGCTATAGTATGTTATCTTTTAATTGTTAAGTTCCTACCGATTATGGATACAATGCGAATGCACTCAATGAATATAGCTTAGATGCAATTTGCTCAACATATATTTATACGAAGATAACTTAATGGTTTAAGTATGGTTTGATAAACTTTACTTTAAACTCAAAAGGCGCTAATAAATTCTGACATTTTCCACCATCGGACTGCGTAGGAGTGAAAGAATCAGCGATGATGACATCCTGATCAATTTAATTGAAAAATAAAATAAGGCTTACACAAAACTAGTAACTTAAATGGAAAATGGTCATATTTAAGGAAACGTGTTTCGGAATTGGTCTTAGAAAATACGATCATGATGAATCTTAAATTTTGTAACAACTACAAATTATATGTTTTGCTAAAAGTTAGTTCAAGTAAAGTACTTGAAAACTACCTACCTTTTAGGGCACTTTTCAGTGCCTTTCAGGTAATAGGAGATATGCAACGAAATAAAATCATAGAACGTCCAAACTAGTAGCACATTTTAAATTTGTTGAATTCCTGTCTTGGTAAAAAGAAAACTTCGTGGTTTGACCTTTATTTCATGTGATAGCACCTGTGTACATATAATTATTATGTATTATCAGCTGAAGCAAAGTGCTCATATATGTTTTTAGTTGATTAAAGTAACGGTACATTTTTAAATATTAATAATTATGCTGATGGATGATTACTACATTAAGAAGTGTATCATTGCATAAGGTCGTCATCGGGGCTTTGTACTTTTTCATAGGGGTACCTGTGCCATCGAACACACGAGCACTCCCTGATGACCTCACCGCCTATGGTCTGCCTATGTCAGTTTCCCTTTATTCACAGTTGTTCTACATACTATTGGACGTGTGACTATCCGCCGCCGCCTGTGCCCCGATACGTAGCTAAGGCTCGCCCCTACTAGAGACATGTTTAGGTAATTTTTAATCCTTGTACCTATGTATGAAATCAAAAACAGAAATATACGCCACTACGATTTTAACGACAGCTTTTGATCTTGATAGTGTGTACATTTAGTCCTTACAATGACTTTCGATTTTTAGTTAAGATATCGGGATTGGCCATATATAATTTAAACCTTTATTTTTGATCGTACAAAACAATTATATACTAATATAACAAAAAGTAATGATTTGAGTAATGAGTTTGTTTATTGGTTTGAATAAATTTTAATGTGGATAATCGTTGAAGACCGATTTGAAAAATTCGATCACCATGAGAATCAAACATTTTAGCTTATGAACATAGGTTATAGAAGATTTTCAAAAAAAGTTCCGTATGAAAAAATCGATAATCGAACCCAATGTGCGAAAAAAATACCAAATAAAATCGTTATATCGCGTACACTGCGGAAATAATTGCAAATAGAGCAAAATAGTGAACTAAAATTTTATAGAAGATATCAATATCTATAAAAAAGTCTGCAATACAATAAGTCTAACTATTACATTTATTTCACAATAACAACTTTTTTATGTGTTTAAATTTATATTTTTTTAAATAATTGTGCAAAGCTTGTGCGGAGTGCTAGTATTTAAAATAAAAAAAAAAACATTTGGGCGGGTTACTAGATATAACATCAACATATTTTGCCATTCAGTAACTCCCCAATTTAGTAAATAAAACATTAAGGTGGGTTACTGAAGTTTCCGGATTCGCAAGCAGAGAATCTTAGTGGGTGGTACTTGTTTTCTTTAGTACATAACATTTTACGCATATAGATACATAACCGTAATTATTATTTACTGTGTTAACGCCAATATTTCTGCACCAATTAGCCTCCCAACCACCTACTATTATTACCATTCACTAGTCATCACCAGTCACCATCGCCTCGAGCAGAAATGCCTTGTAATTCGTACAAATGACATTAATAACATGTATTGGTCGGAATGTCATTTTGTAAATTATGCCGCGTTTATTATCAGTTGGTGTAATTGGAGGGGTCACGCAGAGTTAGGAATGTCGTCTCGAGTGGAGTTGTTAGATCATTAGCTTCGAAAAAGGATGAGATTGTAGGAAGGAGACATGCAAGTGGTGTTTTTTTTTTCGGAGTTACCTTGGTCAAGGAATTAGCATCCTACCAACCTATCCTACCTGTGGACATCGGCCATAGAATAAATAATAGTCACTAAGGGCTGTTTAAAGACGTCGTTGAAGTTATTAATAAAATATCGGATTAGATTTTTTTACAAAACACAAGTATAGTGTAGTAGTTTTCGTTTTGTATAATATTAGGTAGTTATTTTGTCTGTTCCGGCAGCTGTCCTTGAGAGCCAGTAATTCTAGGTTAGCCTGTACAACATCTTCGACCGCATCATCACTTACCATCAGGTGAGATAGTGGTCAAAGGCTAACCTATGAGGCATAAAAAAAATTAAAAAAAATGTTCATTATGTTTAATCTATACTTATAATAAAACTGTAACAGGTCCAATTCTGTACATTGCAGATATTTTGAAAAAAAAAATGTGCAGTACTCTGTAGCTGATACTGATGCCGAATCTGTATTTTATTTTATTTTTGTCTGTCTGTCTGTCTGTCTGTCTGTATCCCGGCCGCGTATCACTCCAAAACTACTGAATGGATTTCAATGAAACTTAGCATGATTGGAGTTCATACTACAAGGTAGGATAATTTAGCTTTTTATCTCGAAATTCAGCATGGTTCCCTTGGGAGAGGGGATGAAAGTCAAAATATACACTTAGTTGTAATTTATTAACGCGTAGTCCGATTTCATACGTTCTTTTTAGGGTTCCATACCCACAGGGTAAAAATTGACTGTCCGGCTGTCCGTCCGTCTGTCCATCCATCCGTCCGTCCGTCTGTCACCAGGCTGTATCTCAAGAACGGTGATAGCTAGACAGTTGAAATTTTCACAGATGATGTATTTCTGTTGCCGCTATAACAACAAATACAAAAAGTTGGCCAAGTGCGAGTTGGACTCGCGCACGTAAAACAAAAAAAGGTTAAAATATGAAGTCTAATGTTGTAAGGAACCCTTCGTGCGAGAGTCCGACTTGCACTTGGCCGATTTTTTTGTTAGAATAGTGGTACTTTAAAATTTGTATATGTTATAGCGGCTATGAAAATACATCATCTGTGAAAATTTCAACTGTCTAGCTATCACCGTCCTTGAGATACAGCCTGGTGACAGGCGGATGGACTGACGGACGGACGGACAGCGAAGTCTTAGTAATAGGGTCCCGTTATTACCCTTTAGGTACGGAACCCCAAAAAGGTTATAATATGAAGTCTTATGTTGTATAGCTAATGGTACGGAACCCTTCGTGCACGAGTCCGACTCGCACTTGGCCATTTTTTTTTATTAGAATAGTGGTGCTTTAAAAATTATCACGTAAATATTTCAAAGTCATCGGGTTTGCAGTTCAGAAATTACAGATATCACAACCTAAATATTACGTTCCAAATAACTTGACACCCAAAATGTACAGAAACCTTTGAACGTACGGCTCATCTTAAGCTGGCGTTTGCACTTTATCGTATATAATAGATAGGTCTGTGTCGGACCACTCCAAAAGACTGATTTTTCAAACGATAAAACACAGTTTTTTTTATTACGATAAGCACAACTTCCCTACGTATATTTTTCATAACATGCAATGCTGTATTCAGTCTAATCTATACCTATAACAGGTTGCAGAAGGCGGGTAGAGAAGTGCGAGGGGTAAGACGCTTACATTTATCTATTTATGTAACAGGTCCAATTCTGTACATTGCAGATATTTTGAAAATATGTTTTGAGAGCAATCTGTAGCCGATACTGATACAAAAACTGTTTTTTTTCTGGCTGTCTGTCTATATCCCGGCCGCGCATCACTCCAAAACTACTGAATGGATTTGAATGAAACTTAGCACGATTCGAGTTCATACTACGAAGAAGGATATACGATACTTTTATCCCGAAATTCAGTACGGTTCTCTTGGGAAAGGGGATGAAAGTCAAAATATACACTTAGTTGTAATTTATTAACGCGAAGTCCGATTTCAATCATTCTTTTTTTGTTACAATAGTGGTTATTTAATTATTTTCCCGTAAATATTTCAAAGTCCTCAGTTTTGCAGTTAAGAAATTACAGATATCTCAAACTAAATATTTCGTTTTAAATAACTTGAACCGCGGAATATTGAGAAACCCTTCAACGTACGACTCATCTTAAGCCCACAGGCAGCCCGGAACCCCACGGGAAGCCCAACACCCCACGGACAGACCGGCATCCCACGGGCAGCCCAGCACCCCACGGGCAGCATGGCACCCTTATTTAGTTTTGCAAGCTTGCTACTATAAAACTCTAAAATGTGGTACATTCACCACAATCAGTTTTTAAAACTACATTTCTTTCTTTTGACGGATACATTTCGGAGACTGCGCAATGGAAGTGCACATGTTGTCTTAGGTTTTCGCGATTGTTACACTTAGTAATTAAACAACTTAAAACGGTTTAAATCACGTATATTTATCATTATTTTTGTCCGGACGTTTCAAACACTTTGTAGTGATCGTGGTCACGGGGTGACTGTCGGGACAAAAATAATGATAAATATACGTGATTTAATCCGTTTAAAATTGGAAGTGCACAACTTTAGTAGATTGTTATACAAGGGACGAAAGGAATTGGTAACTTACACCCGCGGTCAGCTCTCTACTTTTCATTTCGAATTTAATGAAAGTAAAAAAAGTAGCGTTTCTGAAAATTATTCATTGAAAAAATAACATACCTACTTACTAAAAATTTATTGAGAAGTTAGAACTATTTGTGAAATTTTACGTAAAATTTTGTTTGGAATATTTATAGGCGGCTATGGCCCGAATAGGAATCTCTCTGCTTTTCACTACTAATATAAGGATTAACGATATACAAATAGTTTTTTTTTATATTATTTAATAACATGAGCAGTACCTTTTTAAAATTAATGCGGCTATAGTCCAAGTAGGAATCGATGACTTACATCCGTGTTAAACACTCTTCTTTTCATTTAAAATATGAGGAGGGTAAAAAAATAGTAGTTGCATGGTGGTAGGGCATTTTGCGAATGCCCGCCTGGCTAGCTACCACCCTCAAGTAGAAAATCTGTCGCCAAGCGCCTAACGGTGTGTTCCGGCAGCTGTCCTTGAGAGCCAGTAATTATCTAGGTTAGCCGGAACAACACCTTCGACCACATCATCACTTTCCATCAGGTGAGATTGTGGTCAAAGGCTAACCTATCATGCATAAAAAAAAAGTTTTTCTAAATATTTACTAAAAATAATAAACATGAGTAGAAGATACAAAGATACACTAGGAGTTAGTTTATACAAAGATACAATGAAATCTAGGGAAAGTTTTAGTTAGTTTTTTTTAACCTACACTTTTTACCTTATATGTAGTCACTACCCTGCCAAACATAGTTGTTATTAATTGTTTTATAACAACAGAGTGTTTTACAACGAAAAATCTTAGACATATAACTTTGTTTACACCAATGGTTACCATGGTTACAAGTCATTCCTGCCCAAGAGAAGGAAGCATTTACTATGAGTTTTTCCCGGCCTTAGGTGGGAAGGAGCGTCTCCCACCCGCTACTCAGATCAAACAAACACTACTTTCCGAGAATGAGACTTAAAAAAAAAAAATTCGATCTACCGTCAAACAAACCGCCGCCGTTTTAAAATCGAAATTCTAAAGAAACGCACAAGGTACTTTGCTTCAACATTTATTGTGCGAACCGGGAAAGAACTCTCTGAGCTACTTAACTACTGTCTTCTGGAAAATACAACCCGGGAGTTTTGAAATCCAAAGTAGAAAGCTCCATTCTGAGCTATGGTTTACTATAAGAGTGCTGCACCGCAGACCACAGTGTTGCTTAATATGAGATAAACAGTGCACAAATGTGAATAATTAGTCTGCAGGTACGGCAATCGCGAACGAAGTCGCGGGTACAGCTAGTTATAAATAATTTTACTTCATATCAGTGTCAGCCCCACTGATGGTCAAGGGCCTCCTTTGGTACTTCGAGACATCCAGGATTCGGATGAGCTTCATCCGAGTACCGACACCTTTGTGACCTCGGGGGCGTTTTGTGTTTGGCCTTACTCCAAATTTTAATTTTAGCCCCCATATGTATTTTAGAAATTTGCAAGTCCGTCAGAAAATACCCTCAAATCTTTGATAAAGTTGAAGTTTTCTATACCGGATCTTATTTAAGGCGCAAAGAAAGACTAGCCCTCCCAAATATATGTGCAGTTCAGGCACCTATATCATGACTATAAAAATATATAATCATATTCCGAAACATCTAAAAGATATTGAAAAAGATTCATCCTTTTTCGATAGTCTTAAAGGGTATCTTATTAAAAAATGCAACTACTCGTTACAAGACTTCCGTAGAGATAATTCTCAGTAGCTTTCAGTTACTTAAAACTATTTTTAATTTAGATAATAGTTAATAAATTTTAGTCCTACCCAGAGTCCAATAGAGTCTAGAGTTTGTTAGTACATATTAAATTAATTAAGATCTATTTTACACAGGAATGTGGAGATATAAATGATTATGATCAATGTTTATGAAATAACATTTAAACTAAATTTTTATTATTTTGTATTTAATTAACTCATTTAGTACGTGTTTTGGTTGAAACCAACCCCCAACAAACAATTCCAGAAGTATTCGAGTTGTCTGTTTAGACAATTTAATTGAATTCTAAAATTGTTATGATAATCTGACACCAAATTGAGAGCTCACGGTTTCACAAGACTTGGATCGATATTTACAAATCATACATCTAGTATCAAGATGATTTAATAAATTTACGTGTCAACACATTCACTACACATTTCATGTCAAAGACATGTGTTTATATCTCCTAAAACTCTAGTTAATGAACACACTGCTTCTATTGCATTTTATTTAGTTCAGACATTAATGACCATAATCACTTAATGTTCGAAACGTTTGAATTAAAATAAAATATTTTTTATTTCATCGCTTCACAACTTCTAGTATTTTTATATAATTTGCTTTTATTTTTCTGTGAATATTTCTACGTTTGGCCACTAACTCGCCTGTTGGTAAGTGACGGTGTGGCTGAGGTTGAAACTTGGACCCCTAGAAGACATCTATTCACTCAGAAGACATGCAGATTGGATTTATATCTCAAGAAAAAGAAGCGGTAGCGAGTTCCATTCTTACTTCTATTAAATAAAATAATACCGAGAGCCCCAATTGCCATAAAAACCAAAAATCAAGAAAACAAACATCAAGAAGACGGTACACAGGTAAGACACTTAGAAGATAATAGAAAAGATTCACTCTGGCCTTGAATACACCTAGATTTTATATCTTAAAAAAAGAGAAGACGGCAAGGAGTTCCATTCTTACTACTTCTAAATAAATACCGAGAGCTCCAATTGCCATAAAAACAAACATCAAGAAGACAGTACACAGATAAGACATATATAAACACCCACATATCCAGCTTATTGTCATCTACCTAGCACTGTTCCTTTCCTATTCGATTTTTTATCCCGGTATAGTTTTTTATTGTTGATACACCTTGACCGCTTTCTAAATCAATAAACTAAATATACTGGCTAATACTCACTTGTTTCAATTGTAATATCGGACTGATGTTCGGGCAGTAAATATCCATTCTCAAGGAAATAGGGCAGCTTCGAGGGCTGCTAGGCTAGAAGGGTATTTGTCTGACCTGTTGGCAAGTGGTGATTAAAACTTAATTACGACGTAGTTTTAAAGAACAACAACCAGAACACACCGATAAGTGTTAACCGATTTTCTATTATATAATATGGTACAAGAGAGTAGCAAGGTGAGCATTCGCAAAGAGGGTACAACTATATCCCCTACTATCGCACGTTGAAAGTTAAGCCCGATGCAAGAACGATAGCTTGCCAATCGAATACAACATTTTCAATTTGTTATAACAATAATTTTCATCCCGACCTCTAGTCTACTTGCCTTCTCTCCCAGTTTTGCATACCAAGTGCCCTAATAACTCAACCATCGAGATAATACTTATTGCCATTACACCATCACCGCTGGATCAATCGAATCAGCAACTAATATGTGTCTATTCTTCCGTTTGAATAACATAATTCATTTGATCACGCAACAAATTTCAGGAAAGAATAGGCTGAGGATTATGTTTCGTAGGGATATCAGAACTAACCAACATATGCTAGGTTAATGCAAGATTATTGGAGCAATGCTAACAACCTCTTAGAGTTTATTCCTGGTACTCACTTTCAGTGCTGCCACAGCGGGCACTCTTATTTCGGAGTAGGCATTGTATTTTACTACGAGACAAAGAACTTACGGAGGTGGTCCACAAGCTCCCTTTGAATAGAGTTTTGAATATTTACATCCACTGAAAGTGAGTAATCTAAATAATAAATTACAGGCACAAGATACTTTTAAAATCAGGTGGGCCTCGTTCTTGTTCTGTCACAACAAGATCACAAAAGTATTGACTGTAAGAGGTTGTTAGCACTTTTCAATAACCCTGTTTAGGCAGTTACGGTACGTCCCAACTATCTTTTTACTCATAGCCTAACAGGTGTACAATACGCTCTGTTAATCCAAAAAAGATACCATAAAATAAACATCTACCTGTTCAACGTTTCATTAGTTTGTTTAAATTAATTTAATATATTGTTTGATTTATCAAAAGATTCAATTTCACTTTCCTATGCGCCTCTGCAGACACGGCGACGCCAACAATTGAAAGTGAATTTGTTTTCTTGGAACTCTGGACCACGGAACCAGCATAGTCCCAAGCCCTGATCATGATCAGAACTCGTTTGAATACCCTGTTTTCTATTGTTAGTGTAATTGCTTCTGTTTAGCTTAAGTCATCAGTTTTATAGGTAGTCATTATCGTTACTAAGTATTAATGATTGATGCTTTGTTTAAGTAGGCAAATAGGTATTCTTGTTATTAATCATAATTTTATTCGGGCTAAAGTTCTTATAGCTCTCTAACAAGTATTTCATACTACTAAGTAAGATGATAATTTGATAACGTACTTTGTAATAACTGACTTTAAGGAAATTAATGTGTTAATAAATTTCTCAAAAATGTATGTGTCATTTTTTCACAGTAGTACCAAAAATGGCACGACACCACTTTTGTTAGTAGATAGTTTTTTATTTATTTATTACAACTACCTACCTTCACAGGAATTTACTAATGCAATAGTGTAAGTAAAATTCATAATCATAACTTAAAACTATAATAAATACAATGAAAAGTAAATCAAGGTCATATACAAATCAATACAAAATTAAATCATAGTTAAATCAAAATATATTCAAAATTATTCAAAATATATAAAAAATTAAATCAATTGTAAAACGATGAACCAAATTATTTATTTATTATTCATATTTGGCTCAACGAATAAGCATTGCAATTCAAAAGGGCAATGCTGCCAGCATGCTGGGCACGCTGCCAACTGGGAGTAGGCTGGAGCATTTGGACTGCCTATGAGTCTGCTATGACTTATAGGTTAATAATAAATACTTTTAAAGGTATCCTAAAAAACATTAAATAATATTTAAATAAAACACTTAAAAAGCATAAAATTATATATCTAGTGACAATTCCGCCTAATTTTCCTGTCACCTACGTGACGTCACAAACATCACGCAGCCTATCCGGAAGAATACCCGACTAGTTTCGCTTCTAAACGAAGCATCTTCAGGAGGTCTTGACTCACCGAGCGCACGATCGAGAAATTATCTCGATCGTGCGCTCGGTGAGGATTTTTTAGGTGTTTTATTTAAATATTATTTAATGTTTTTTAGGATACTTTTAAAAGTATTTATTATTAAATATGGATTTCCGCAAAGTAACGCCTGAATCTATTTATTGCCTTATAGGTTGTCTAAATGCTTTTATTGTAGTAGCTGTAGTGTTGTATATAGTTCATATAAAGGCAATTGTACAAAAAATAATCAAAGTTGTAGTGATAACATACATGAAATGGCTCTTCATAATCTTTTAATGGTAAACCCTGAACCCTGCCACAGCGTTTACTCCGCCTCTTAGTTTAATCGATAATTTATCATTTATCAAATGACTGCTACGATTAATATTTATTAAAAGACTCGATATTAAACAAGTTAACGGAAGTTATTTATATGAAACAGTAGGTTGAGGAAAAGTCAAGTCATACAATCACATTACACTACGAATTAAATAATAGGATGAAAAAAGAGACAAGAAGCCATTCAACTGAGTATGCACATGGGCATATTCTGCAAATAGAAAATCTGAGGAATATTTTACGTTCATGAAACGTTAATCGTTTTATGAACGTAAAATATTCTTCTGCCACAAGTTTAGTAAACCGGTATAAGTAATAGAGTCAAAACGGACACCAAAACAGCCACCAAAACTTGTGCAATTATTTTACTTGTCTTAATATTTTATTAATGTACTAATGTTTGTCAGTAAATTAGCATACGTGTTGGAGTTTTTCATTTCATGCGAATACAACCTTCGTAACTGCCCGTGTTGGCTGATAAACAATAAATTACAGCTAACATTTACTAGTAGGAAGGGAAAAATAGCCTCCTAAAAACATTGTTGATGATGGTGAACTCCCTCAATTAAGCTCAGGGGGCGAATACCATTTCGCATTGAGAAAGGCAGTGGACAAAGAGAAGTAACGTATATGCCCGCGAATGCTCCCACAATCACTTCAAGCCAAGTATCTAAAACAAAAACATAATTAATCACGACAGATTTATCAGCAATACAAGAGAAACATGGATGAGTCAAAAATTTCAAAAGAAATATTGGTAAGATATATCAAACATATTATAAATGAAGTAGTTGGGAAAAGTTATGTGTCAAAATTCCTACAAAATGACGCTTGATGTAATTTTTATACCATCAGGTGATATAGTGGTTACAGGTTAACCTATCAGGCATAAAAAAAAAATGTTCCTCAAGCTACTGTAGAAAATGGCTCGTGTAACTGAAGTTCATATTTTTTTTATCCTTCTTGAACATAAAGTTGATGCAAATGTTTACCTTCTTACTACATAATACATAACTCAAGCTAAGAAACCACATCAGGTACTTAATAAAAACGTTACTTTTTTTTTTTATTGCTGATAGGTAAGCCTTTGAACACAATCTCACCTGGTGGTAAGTGATGATGTGGTCGAAGGTGTTAACACGCTTCACCTAGAATTACTGGCTCTCAAGGACAGCTGCCGAAACACACCGTTAGGTGCTTGGCGACAGATTTTCTACTTGAGGGTGGTCGCTAGCCAGGCGGGCATTCGCAATAATGCCCTTCCACCATGCAGTGAAGCTCAAGCCCACGGCGGGATTCGAACCATGGACCTGCTGCGCGGCAGTCCATAGCCAAAGCCACCGAGCTATCATTGCTTCAATAGTTCTTCAACTTAGTTAATACCTAACGTTTTTATTACCTATACATATTACCTGTGACATATTAATAGGCCAAGAAATGAAAGTTAGTTATCGATCATATTCATGGAAATACAACCATTAGTGTTTTCCACGAAAAGTGTGACAAACATGTGGCAATCGATAGAAAGACCCTATTCTAAGAAGTTTAAGCCTTCGTTTGTAGGGTTGCTTTAAAACTAAAAATCGATTAGATATACATACCATTGCATATTTGAAATGAAGCCTACTAACCTAAAGAAAAGTAATATTAGTAGTAACATTAGTTGTTATTATGAGTAATCAGTAATAATATAATATAATAGTTTACTCTTTATTGTTACACCACAAACAAATAAAATACACAGTAATACAAGTTGACTAAAACAAATGAATAAGTGAAGTGTTACAATGGGCAGCCTTATCTCTAAATGTGATCTCTACCAGGCAACCTTAGGATGTAGTTTTAAACAAGCTGACGTATTGAAAGCGAGTGAGAATTATGGTATATAAGAAAAATAATAGTTACTTAATATGCTTCTTAAACTTGTTAAAACTTAAAGCCATATCTAACACCTATTTCAGGTATTTTGGTAATTTAAGCCTTAATAGTTGTACGGGCATGCCATACATTAGGTTAATTATATTTTCTGCAATAGATGCATTTCGATGACCTACACAAGGCGCCGACTGAGCGGTAGCGATTGTCACATTAACCTAGTTTGTAATTTTCTTTATATTAGCAAATATTAGTAATAATCAGTGCAATAAAAGTATTCAAACAAGTCACATCTTTCTCTTCATAAATATTTTCTTCGAAATGGAACCTCGCGCGTTGATACCTCTTCGTGCGAGGTTCCGGAAGAACAGTGGATTCAGTGCAGTACATTTACAGTCCAGTACATCTAAAGTAAACATATATACAACTTTACAAAAACTCTAACATTAAGTAGCCAGGGCAATACAGCTCGGCTACAACAAGTTCTGTGGGCACTACAGCTCGCAGACCTACAACCAGCAGCCAGGGCAATACAGCTCGGCTACAACAAGTTCTGTGGGGACTGCACCTCGCATACCTACAACCTGCAGCCAGGGCAATACAGCTCGGCTACAACAAGTTCTGTGGGGACTACACCTCGCATACCTACAACCTGCAGCCAGGGCAATACAGCTCGGCTACAACAAGTTCTGTGGGGACTACACCTCGCATACCTACAACCTGCAGCCAGGGCAATACAGCTCGGCTACAACAAGTTCTGTGGGGACTACACCTCGCATAACTACAACCAGCAGCAAGGGCAATACAGCTCGGCTACAACAAGTTCTGTGGGCACTACAGCTCGCATACCTACAACCAGCAGCCAGGGCAATACAGCTCGGCTACAACAAGTTCTGTGGGCACTACAGCTCGCATACCTACAACCAGCAGCCAGGGCAATACAGCTCGGCTACAACAAGTTCTGTGGGAACTACAGCTCGCATACCTACAACAAGCAGCCAGGCCAATACAGCTCGGCTACAACAGAGAATCCGTGAGCTAGACAACTTGCGGTTCACATGTTGGGTTATCCTACACTCACCTCCGGGTTGCGGACAACACAGCTCCAGCATCCTACATCAACATGACATTCGGGCGCGCTAGGCAGTGATGTCAGGAAATCAAACATCGCAGTGGACGGGCAGCGTCACGAAATGCCGCAGACACAACGAAATAAATGAAATCATAAATAATTCATCTATCTATTTCCTGCAACATCCCGAACGTCATGAGACAACTGCAAGACAACCTGGAACAAGTGAAGGCACAACAGAAGAATGCCTTAACAGAGATTTCGCCCCATGATATCCATCACTATACAATCTCCTACATAATTATCACTATAGTTGTCATTATCGCAGCCATGTACCTTATAATATAACATCCTTAAGGCTAAAGGTGCTAATACGACTACACAACCTCGATTGGAACTGCAACCGATGCCGACAGCGTGTTCTTCAGAATCAGCAAAACCTAGTTTGTAATTTTCTTTATATTAGCAAATATTAGTAATAATCAGTGCAATAAAAGTATTCAAACAAACCACATCCTTTCTCTTCACAAACAAATACTTTCCCCGTTCAATAGTAACTATGTGTGAATCAAAAATACATCAAACTTCCACATTGACATCTGTCACATCTAACACATATTGCAGGTAGTTTAAATATGACCGAAATTAGGTACGAACTATACCCCGACTCTTGTTAATATGGAAGCATCTTGTTGCCTCCTAGCTATGACTGGTCATCAACCTATAGTCATAGCGTCCTGTTACCAAGCTTGCTCCAAGCCGATCGTCCGAGCTGACTTAGAAGCATTGTTCTCCTTAGGAAGCGCCGTCCTTCTGATTGGCGACTTCAATAGTAAGCACATCCTATGGAATTGTAACATCAACAATCCCAGAGGTATTGCACTTGAAAAACTAGTCGCAGAACTTAATTTTGACATAATTGCGCCCACTGAGCCCACTCACTACCCTCATATGGAAGACTTTCGACCTGACTTGCTTGACATGGCACTGCTCAGAGGCGTAACACTTCAGTTACGCTCCATAGAAGTGGTTCACGAGCTTCACTCTGACCACCGACCCATTATACTGCGACTAGGTCCCGACCCAACGACAGACCTCCCCCGCCCCACTAAGACAATAGTGAACTTGGAAGCAAGTAGGCGATGCCCTAAAGGCTATCAGTTCACCGGACCTTGACAAGATCCCTGACGACATCCTGACTAAAGACGACGTAACCCTTGCGATCGATTCGTTCACTAATCACCTCTCCACCGTAGTAGGTGCATCCGCAAAGGAGGTCATGGTGCCGGACGACCGGCGCCTTGTCATTCCAGCGGATGTGAGACGATTAGTGACGGAAAGTAAAGCAGTGACCCGACATTACGACTCTTACCCCAGTAAAGAGAACAAAACAAAGAAACGCCACTTTGAACGCATGGTTCAAAGTCGCATGTCTGAGTTGCGTGATCAACAATGGGGTGACAAACTTTCAAACCTCGTGCCAAGCCACCATGCTTATTGGGACTTGGCGCGAGGTATGAAAGGAAGTAACTACAACGACATGCCTCCCTTATACAGACCAGTCCCACTAGTCCCAGCGTTCTTTGACGAAGACAAAGCTGAGTGCCTAGCTGATAGCCTAGAGGCTCAGTGTTCCCCTAACGTAGATCACGTTGACCAAGCTCACCTCGATTCGGTGGATGCTGAAGTCGAACGTAAAAGCTCTGTGGTCACCTCTGAACTCCCACCAATCACCTTAGCGACTTACGCTGAGGTGGCGAGACTGATCAAGGCCCTCCGACCGCGCAAATCCCCCGGTGCCGATGGCATCTCCAACAGAGTTCTTAAAACCCTCTCTCCTCCTCTCATCCATCTCCTAGTCAGCATCTTCAATGCTGCTATGAGCCACTGCTTATTCCCAGACACCTGGAAATGTGCAAATGTCATTGGCATTCACAAACCAGGCAAAAGCTCATCTGACCCCACCAGCTACCGCCCCATCAGCCTCCTCAGTGCCTTAGGCAAACTTTACGAGCGGTTACTTGCAAACCGTCTCCAGTCCCATGCTAAGGAACACCACCTTATTCCAGATGAGCAGTTTGGCTTCAGACCCGGACACTCATGCGTCCAACAGGTGCACCGCCTCACGGAGCACATCATTGAGGGCTTTAACAAGTACCCCAAGCCCCAGACAACGCTAGCAGTCTTCCTCGACGTAGCGAAAGCTTTTGACAAAGTCTGGCACAATGGCTTGATTTACAAGCTATACCAACTTGGCGTGCCAGAACGTCTTGTGCTCATCCTACAAGACTTCCTTAAAGCCAGAAGCTTTCGCTATCGCGTGGAAGGCACCCTCTCCTCCCCCCACCCAGTCAGAGCCGGAGTCCCTCAGGGCTCCGTGCTATCACCCATTCTCTTCGCGCTGTATACCAGCGACATCCCACGCTCTCAGCCAGACGTCCTATTAGCCCAATACGCGGATGATACCGCTATTTATACCACTGGGTGGCGTATCAGCAGAAAGTCCATTTTCGCCCTTCAACGGGCCATCACCGAGATCGGTGACTGGTTCCGTAAATGGCGCATCGCGGTCAACCCAGTTAAAAGTGCAGCTATGTACTTTAATGAGAAGACTCGCCCCCGTTACCCGCAACCTTTAACTTTGTTTGACCAACCCATCCCCTGGGTTAGTAAAACAAAATATCTTGGAGTCACCCTTGATCGGAATCTCACCTTTAACGATCATATAACAACCGTCCGAAACAGAGCGGCCTTTGTAATGGGCCGCCTTGGTCCCCTGATTCGCAAAGAGAGTAAAATGTCTCTTAGTAATAAGAAGACACTTTACACTGCCTGCATCCGCCCCATCATGACTTACGCATCAGTAGTGTTTAGTCATGCTAGTGAGGCCCATCTTCATAAGCTTCAAGTCATTCAAAACCGTTTTCTTCGTAATGCAACCGGCGCCCCGTGGTATATCCGGAACTCCGAGTTGCATTGCGACTTAAACCTTCCCTCTTTAGCACAGTTCAATAAGGACTGTGCCTGCCGATACTTTGATCGAGCGCCCCACCCCCCGAACCCATTGGTTGTCCAGGCATCGAACTACTCGACTGCCTCTTCTATCCCATTCTTCAAACCCCCCCGTCGCCGACCACGGCAGGTATTAGACGACCCGGATGACCAAATCGCAGCCATTACATTGGCAGCTTTAGCGTTATCCGCAAGTCGTCGAGGTAAAATCCCCAGGTGTGAGGTAATCAGAGGTCACACAATCAAACACCGAGCTCGCCGGCGAGCTCGAGGCAAAAACAAGGTCACGATAAATTGCTCTCCAAATAGTCAAAGAGTATTATTCAGTAGGGCCCAATTGTGCAACACTGCAGTTGCACAGAGGCATTTTGCTCCGATCCCCCCCATGTCTCTCGACAGCGAGACAAGCCGAGGTCCGAACCACAGTGGTGCCCTTGAGCTCGCTGTCAACCCCTCCTATAATAGCGGTACGTTTTCGGCGTCCGCAGGAGACGGAGGTAGAAAGCGCTTTTCGCCTTCTACGCCCGTCTCGGGAGAAGTGCCTTCGGCACTTCTCCCTCCCGGGCTATTGTAGGGCCAGGCCCTCGCCCAAAACCCGGTGGAGCTGGACGACCGCACAGGCGGTAGCCAGCATCTATGTCCTCCCTAAAAAAAAAAAAAAGGTACGAACTAATATAAACATCAACTAATAATAATTGATGTATTTTTGATTACTAGTAAGAAAATTCAATAAGTAAGGGTTTATATTTCTAGGGACTTCTTACTACGTAGAATTTGAACCGGATTGCCGCCAAACATCTACCGTTTAGGCCAATCGAGATCCAGCCGCCGCGCGCCGCCGCTCCGCTGTCAGGAGAGGCCCCGCAACATGGGCGTGGATATATTTTAAAACTAGTTTTCCGGGCGCGGCTCCGCCCGCGCGTATGTCGGTTATCGCGCAAAAACATTAACCACTTTTTGTGCAGTTGGATAAAAACTATCCTATGTTTTTTCCCGGGTCTCAAACTATTTCCATACCAAATGTCATTCAAATCGGTCCAGTAGTTTGGCGTGAAAGCGTAACAGACAGACAGACAGACAGAGTTACTTTCGCATTTATAATATTAGTATTTTAAAATTACTGTTACTTTTGTGTAAAGGATAAAGGTTAGATTTTATTAATACCATATTAACAAATATTTAGTGCATACCTACTTTTCAACATTTATAAAATAAAAAGTCTATAATTTTATTATTAGTCGAGAAACGCTTAGCAAAACAAGAGAGAAAAAAAGAGTTCTTAATGCACTGCCACCGGAGCAACTTGGTAAAAATTGGTAGGTAGATTGATATACCTTATTACCTCTTTGGCGGTAGCCATTACAATATGTACTTCGCTAAAATAAAAACATCATTAATATTGTAAAGATTTTGGCGTCGATTTTATGTCTCTCTTTCCCCTAAAGGCTCCTTGGGAATCATTGCTGATAGGTAGTACAGTCGCTAACTTTACTTAGGTTTACAAGTTATAATGGATTATAAGGGTAGTACAGCGTATTTTTTTTGTAACCTTCCATGGGCTTCTATGGAATAGTCTTGATAGTTATTGCTAGGAACTGTGTTCACACACGAGAGTATGTGAACTCATGTCCTAAGACTAGGCTTGGTACGAACAATACAAACTTGAAAAGAGCTGGGGATTCGTGAAAGTATTACTTATTAGGTTATAGTATCCTATTCTGGTTGTGTCCATCCATGGTCATCAGTGCGACAACACTAGCACAGTATTACGATAACTGTGGAACTAGTTACCAATCGAGCTCCATTCAATATAAAAATTGACCTTGAGCATTGGACAATATTGAATCAAGAAAATAATAGCTACAATTTACAACCGACGCGCGACGACCGTCCGGTAACTAAATTTGACATTAATGATCGTACCTTAACTTTAGAACTGTTGGATGGCTCCATAGACGCTTATTACTTCCCAGAGCAAATCAATAGCCTTACTTATTGAATCTTTTTTATTTTGTCGACAGCAAGTCCAGCCAGCGAACAAAAATTATATCAAATAAACCATCAGACTTTTAAAAACATTACTTGCTTAGGGTAGTAGTATTAAAACAGTGGAACTTTTGGCTTAACGAATAAGCACTGCAATTCAATGAGGTAATGCTGTGGCTAGAAGCATTTGAATATATATATATAACGCGGGTTCTAGCCGTTTCATAATAAGTTAATATGGATAAAACTCGCGATAGTTTTCAAAGTGTAGAAGCATTTGAACTGCCATTGAGACTACTTTTTATTGTCTAAATGCTTCCTTGTACTATACGTAGTTTTGTCTATAGTTTGCAGTTTTTATTTATTCATAAACGTATTTTATATCTATTATGTATCAATATACACTGGCATTACATAAAGTCATGATAATTTACGTTCAATACACAAATAATGTCTCAGATAAATATAAACTTGGGATACCGACATTTGGATTTTTAAGCTCTTCTAACAAAGCTATACGACCGTTAATATTGAAAACCAGTGAATTGAATAACCAATACCATTTTCCCATAAATTTAAAGAACTTTAATAGTATCAATTTTAATTGGAGATTTAGCTAAACAATTATTAAGGAAGAGCGAAAACACCTAACACAAGTAATACTAAATACTTAAAAGGTGCTTTCAACAATGTTATACTACTGTATCTCCTTATTACTGAATAAAGCATTATTATTATTATTATTATATAACTACGTAGGTAGGTACATATGTTTATGTGTCTCTGACATCAACAGTTACAACTGATAATGCAGCAGTTAAAGTTCGAGGCCAGAACAAAGATATGCATCAGTACTGACCTACATGTCACTAGCCCTTGCCTGACCTACGGCTTACTCGCGTGACTAATAGGTGCTATTATGTGGTAAAACTTTCAGTGGGTGTAAAAAAAAACCCATGTTATTAGCGAGAACACAAGCACTATCTATTGTTATATGTTTAAAAAATGGTAGCAGATCAGTTGGAAAATCTTTATTGTGATGAAGATCTTTAATATTAAGGTGCCAGGATAGAGGTTAATTTATATAAAATGAATCTTTTAATAGAAAAATTGTTATAAAAAGAAAACTGACTTTAAACGTAAAATTCCATCTTTATATATAAAAATTACGTGTCACGTTCATTGTCCACGATGGACTACTAAACCGCTGAACCAATTTAAAATTTGAATGTACACCGTGTGCCATTTGATCCAAATTGAAAGATATGATAGATCATCTTAATTTATAGTCGCAAATAACCGTGCGAAGCCGGGGCGGGCCGCGAGTAGAGATATAAAATACTACTTTTTCTCTTTTCTGTGTAAAATACGCATTATTAGGGATAACTCAAATACTACATGTCAGATCTCACACAAATTTCTATGGAACCACGTAACAAGCACCAGCTTATGAATATAAAAAAAAAACATTAAAATCCGTACATCCTGTAAAGAGTTATGAGGTAACACAAAAAAATACAGTCAAGTTAAGAACCTTCACCTTTTTGAAGTCGATTAAAAATAATACAGTAATAGAACTGTGATGTTTGATTTTCAAGTACATATTTTTTATTAAATTCTCGCGTGTTTGACACATATATGAATACTAGCTGTGCCTTGCGGTTTCAACCGCCTATACAACAAAGAATAGTAAAGGTGATAAAAAGTTTGCTGTATAATTCTGGACCGCTTATATATATTCCGAGTGTCATTCTAATCGGTTTAGCCGTCGCAGCGTGAAAGAGTAAAAAACATACACGCACACATCCTCACTCCTCACTCACTCACAAAATTTCGCATTTTATAATACATTAACGTGAAGTATGATGTGATTATTAATTTAATTAATAAACCAGGCAGTGCCCGCCGGGAGCTCGCAGACGCTGCTACGCACTCACCTTGATGATGAACATCTGAGATGCCTAACGATGCATCACGGCAGCAGTCCTTGATAACCAGTTAAATTAAAGGCACATGAGAATAAACAACTGTATGTCTCAGGGTGACGAGTGCAGTGCAGTTCGTCACTTGTGACCCAATGCATCTGTTATAGGCATAGGTTACCGCTTAACTTCACGTGGGCCTCTACTTGTCGTCAATCTAATCGCTGTTCATTAGTTTTAATTTTTAAGCTATTGCATAGCTTCTATCGCGGGCCTTGAGCGTGGAGACCGAATCCAGAAATTCCTAACACCCCCCATTCCGACCGGCACAGCGGTGATAATATATTTGATCAGCGCCTCTACAGTGCGTAAAAGGAACTAAATTTTGGCAGAAAAAAAGGTTTTGACAACTAACGTGTCGAGATTTATAATTGCATAAGTTGATAAAAAATGCTATGTAATAGCTTTACCGCGACAGTCTCCGAGTGCCACACGTCTTTTTTTAAATATATTTTTACTTATCAATTATTAGTTAAGTGATTATATTTACAAGACTTTTTAACGATATATTGAAGGTTATTCAGTATATAATAAAATGTCTACAACTATATAACACAACTATATATGATGCTATAACCTAGAAGGTTCATATGTATTTTATATATATATACCTATTCCTAGCGCCAAGCTGTAATGTTCACATTACTGTGTTCCTCTTTTGAAGTTGTTGCTTCACAATAGCATTAAAATATATAAAGATATACCAAATAGTTGCTACATAATAGCTAGATATATAATTTGTAATGATACTATTATATCTATACGATAGAATAGACACCAAACATGATAAGGAATATTTTAGAGCTGAATTCATGATTTTTTTCTATCAAGAACAACATTTGGAATCGTGTTTATCGGATCAGTCATCGTATTTGTCATATTCTCTAGTATATTGAATATTTTTATCATATATGTAAAGCGTACAATAATTCTAGGATCCATGTTCTAAAGTTGCCTTCTGAAACTCACGTCACCTCAATTACAAGTCACGGTGAAGAAGCATTAAACTGATTGATTTGAATATCAACGTCAAAATTGTTACTCACGTTCGCATAGTTTTTACAGCATTGTAATGGAGGCCTTGCACATAGCCTTGTAAGGCCTCTGTCTTATTATCGTCTAGCTCGACCTGATTTGGTACTTGGCTATTCAACGACACGGAATCGGTTTACGGTCTTTGTGGCTAAGTCTAGCAATGCGAGGAAGTGTAACCTATTGAACTTAATTTTGCAAACTTTAAATGACTTCGCTGCATTAGATTACCCTAATTAGAGCATTACGAAATGTAAATGTATAATTTGCATTTCAATGTCATGTAACATGTTACATCCACGTGTAATCGTCGTCTGTATTTAAAATGCACAGTGACAGTCAAATGTTAGATCAGGTACGTAATGGAGCTATCCTTGGGATAAAATACATCTAGTAACAATACCACCAAAATTTTCAGCTAAGGGGGAAAATTTCAACAACTATCTACGTCTTATAGGGATATCTAATACGAGGATAATTTTAATCTTTGTCCCCAACAAAATATGATAGACCTTTGTAACGATAGAAGTCCACTGATTCCACATTATTTAAAATTTGGCCTTCTAAGAAATTTGTGTTTCCACGTTTATGACGACTGTTACAAAGGAAAAACTCTTATCCAAGACAGGTCTGGTTTACTTCGTATTTTAGTACAGCTGTACATCGGCTAAACTACTGAACCAATTTTAAATTTGATTTGCACACCGTGTGCAATTCGAATCAAATTGAAAGATATCTATAATCTCATAAGGTGTTTTTAGGTATCATATAAGGATAGCTATCATCTCAATTGATAGTCGTAATTACCCGTGCAAAGCCGGGCCGGGCTGCTAGTATAATATAAAACCCAAAAACAATGATAAATATACGCGATGTAAACCCTTTAAAGTTGTTGAATTCCTTTACCATGTTTGTATATTAAAGATATTTGTGTTTTTGCCCAACAAAACCCTGACTATTTTCTGAAACGTAGTGAAATATATACCCATCAAAAAAGATCTAAGTTTGTAAATCTTTTATTCGAACCTCCTGCCCAAAAGGATTTATACAAGCGAAACGCTTATATCAAATTTATAACAGTTTACCCAATAGCATAAAAATAATATCTGAAATTTTTTTAAAAAAAATTTACTGTATGGCTGCTAAATAATTGTTTTTATGGTATTAAGGAATTCAATGAATGTAAATGTATAAATCAAATTATGTAAAATGTAAGACTTATTTAAATTGCGATGTAACTGCATAAAAATATTTTCACGTCTGCTTGCTGACAGAATACAACTGTGTGTAACAATATTTTTAAGATCTTCTTTACTTGTATTCTTGCAAATATTTAATTTGATATATTTTGAAGATTATTGTATAATATCTTATTGGATATCATAAACGACACGGGAAAGAATGCGCCGAATGAGCAGCATCCTATTACTCAATTTAACGTGAGTAGGAAGACAGGGCTCTTTACCATATAAACGAGATATTGGTTTTACTACCAACAATAGCATTAGTATTATGACATTTATAACTCAAGAAGATTGCAGAAGACAAAACTTTTGCAATTTTTTTATGCCTGATAGGTTAGCATTTGACCACTTTCTCAACTGATGGTAAGTGATGATGTGGTCGAAGTTGTTGTTCAGGCTACCCTAGAATTACTGGCTGTCAAAGACAGCTGCCGGAACACACCACTAGGTGCCTGGCGCCTTCTACTGGAGGGTGGTAGGGCATTCACAAAATGCCCTACCACCATGCAAAAATATGTTTTTTTGTGTATCGTCCTGTTTTGTTAGAGAAAACAAAATACGCTTATAGATTTGCCAATTTATAGAGCACAAAATGTTTTATTACAAAACTACAACGAGAGGAAAAAATATTGTCATGTGCGGGAATCGAACCCACGCCATCCTCCTCCATAGGCGGGGTATGCTCTAACCGCTAAGTCAATGTGACATATTACGCATGACTCTAATTTGTCCTTTCGTTTTACCCTAACAACAAGTTTTACCTCAGGGATGTAGGATAAGGATAAGAAGATGGTAATTCTATAAATTGTGCGTGTTGAAAATTAGATTTATTTATATTCTCTTGCCGATGTATTTTCGGCTGCGTACGCGCACTCACTCGAGTGACTTGGCATTCTAATATCGTTTCCGCATAATATGAACGGCTTGTTGATAAATTTATAGACCACATTTTTTCTTAACAAACAGCTTTTTTACAGAGAGTTTTTTATGATATAAAAATAAATTATAACTGTACATTTTTTTAACGAAAAATTTGCTTTTTTTACATCGCCTAGAAACTAGGAAAAAATTTAGATAACCTATTTGTAGATGGTATATGTCTACATGGTAAAATTCAAAAAACTTATTTTTTGGCTCAGTAAATACCAATAGCATACACCAAAAAACAATACCCACGTACTGTTTTTTGGTGTATGCAAATTTTTTATTTGCAATTTCATTCATTAACGTCTTTCAGTATATATAATTTATATCAAAAGAGGTTATCCATTAAATTAAAACATACTGAAGTTATCAACGGTACAGGTTTTCCCCAGATTTACAGAGCAAGGTTTATTGGTATTCATAATACTAAGAACATATGAATATAAAAAGTTTATCGTACCTACAATTACTAATATGTATCTAGAAAGTAACAACTTTCTATTTGTTTTACCTACAATGATTTTTTTTTCTTCTTGGAAATGATACTCTACTTTCTCTCTTGACGGGTAGTGTCGTGTTTGTAGTCCGAAATTTTCCTTGTCTATATTTTGAACTGTTTCTTTAGGACTTTTTTATTATGTGCTTTTGGGACGACAAGGATGTGGTGGGCCACTATCTACAACACAACACGACTTGTCCTTATTACAATCGGAGCTTACGGTGGAGATTAGAGTGGGACATCCCGTCTTCTCTGCACTACGCTTTATTGTATAGTGTATATTAGGATCTGAACTCGTATGACCTTTTGTTATGTAATTGTGATGGACCAAGCACAAAGCTCACCTGATATTAAGCTCTGCCTATAACAGATGCGTTTTCGTCATAAGTGTCGAAATGCACTCCGCCCGTCACTCTGAGACATAGAGTTGTTAAATCACATGTGCCTGTAATTTTACTGGCTCTCAAGGACTGATGCCGAAATATACTGTTAGGTGCTTGGCGACTGATTTTCTCCTTTAGGGTTGTAGCATTCGACCTAACCTTCTAATCGCGAAGCTTTCATACTATGGCTTCTCGGTAGAAACTTGTGAATGGTTTAAAACTTTTCTTATTGGCAGAGAACAATTTGTGGAACTTGAACATATAAATGGAAACAAGAGCATATCTGCTGTGGAGAGGTTACATAGAGGCACTCCTCAGGGCTCGATACTAAGCCCAATCCTTTTTTCTTTATTCACAGCAGATATGCCTGAATGTATAACAACATGTAAATATCATTTATATGCTGACGATACACAAATATATCACAGTTTCAAACCGGAAAATACAGTAAATGCTATGATAAAAGTAAATAAAGACCTGGAGAGAATATATAACTGGGCTCGGAATAATTCTTTAGTCATAAACCCAAGTAAGTCTAAATTTATAATCCTAGGCACAAAGATGCAAATAAGTAAAGTGCTTTGCCTCAACCCTAAATTGACGATAAATGATATTGATATACCATTGGAGACAGATATAAAGAATCTAGGTTTGATCTTGGATCGTGAAATGAGATTCGAAAAACACATAAACGAAAAAACACGGAATGCGTTTTATAAACTAAAGGTTCTGTACTCCATAAGAAAGCATATCTCAGTAGAGATAAGATGTATGCTCTGTGACCTTATAGTGCTATCCCCATTTAATTATTGTAGTGCGGTATATGGGCCAAGACTGTGGACAAAAACAGAAAAAGCCATCCAACGCGTGCAAAATGCGTGCGCTCGCTTCTGTTTTTGTATCCCTAGGAGAGACCACATTACTCCCTATTTAGTTAAAAAAGGGATCCTTAGCATGAAGGCCAGAAGAGAGCTCCATCTGGCATGCTTAACTCAAAAGGTGTTATATAGTAAAAGACCAGACTATCTTTTTGAAAAAATTACGTGGGTCAAAGATATACATCAGGTTAATACCCGCTCTAAGCATGGAAATAATCTAGTGATTCCTAAACATTCCACACAGGGTTTTAAAGGCTGCTTTAAGTACAGAGCGTCTAAAGTCTGGAACGATATCCCACCACCTTTGAGAAGAAAACTTTCCAATCAGACCTTCAAAATGCGTTTTAAGCTAATTCTATTACTTCGCCAAAAACATAACTTTGAAGCAACATTTAAAACCCAAGGAACAAAAAAAAAAAAACAAGAAACCAAGTAAATGTATGTAATAATTTTTTTTTTTTTTTTTTTTTTTTTTAATCCGGCGGTATGCCTTTATTAAACAAAATACTATGAACTATATACAACACTACAGCTACTACAATAAAAGCATTTAGACACCTATAAGTCATAGCAGACTCATAGGCAGTCCAAATGCTCCAGCCCACTCCCAGTTGGCAGCGTGCCCAGCATGCTGGCAGCATTGCCCCGTTGAATTGCAATGCTTATTCGTTGAGCCAAATATGTGCCAGCATTTTGATCACGCGTCGCATCGACCAAGCGCTCAGATAGGTTTTGGAAAATACGATGAGCTCCCGGTCCCCACGGACCCAACGTCTCTACACCAAACGGCTCAAATATGTAACCCATACCGAGGTTAGCATATTTGCGCCGCTTGAGTTGCTCCGCCGAAGTAGCCGCAGCGCCAGCCCTCACGTTGGTTTCAGAAAGATGTGACGGCGCTAAAGTGTCCACGCACGTAGCGTCCCACACTAAGGGCCGTCCTAACTTCCACGGAACCAGAGTCATGCCGTCAGGTCTTTTACCATCGTCACGCATCAGACCATTCGGTTCGAGAATAGCTGGAACATTGGCGCTGATAAAAGCCCGGCGAATGATATCGTTAAGGCTGGCGTGGCGGGAAATTCGACCAGCACTTCGAGAGCAGGAGAGGCCATGGTGACCGAGTTGATCAACTGCAGTACCACACTGGCAGTGATGTGCAACACAACACCTTGCACCCAAGCGTAAGCTAATAGCTAGACGAAAAGCGGATGGATCTATAAGGCTACCAGTTTTGTAAGAAGGAATGGCCTGTAACCAAAGACCGGATTCCCACACAGAAACAGCGAGTATACGAGCACGATCTGTGATGCTAGAACACGTATTTAAAAGATCTTTCCGTGTTAGCTCGCATAGGGGCCGATCCCACTGTTTCTGAGATGACAACATTTTTGGGAATTCAGTATTTGGACAAGCCAGTCTCCATGTGTTTTTGGCCTCAGCCAGATATGCTACATCGAAAGAGCCTAAAGATCGTGCAAGAATTTTTTCTACTAATTTGTGTGTACTGTGTACAGAAGACAAAAAAGCTGGTAATGCCACACTAGAAATTTTGCGTATCCCTATGCCCCCCAACCTCACAGGGAGGGAAGCTTGCACCCAAGCCCTATCATCCATCTCAACATTCAAAACCGACACTAACGTATCTTTTACTAAGTTGTCTAAGCTTAACAAAAGCTCACTGTGTTGCCACAGCTGACAACATAATAATTAATTCACAAACACACACACCCTCACACACATACACACACAAGCACACACACACACCCTAATACGCACGCACACCTCAGTCGTTTAAAAAGAAATGGACTTATTTGTACTGTATAAATTAGGGCCAGTACGGCGTCTGTTTTGATTGTATGAAAAAAAAAAACTATAGTAAGTAATATAAAGTATAATTAATTTATTTTGTGTTTCCCGTATTCTTCAATTACGTTAGCATCTCGGCCAAGACCTTAGCCCGAGCTCAGGGGTACACTGAAAAACAGCGTTATGATCACATCACAGTGTGAACATAACACATGCTGAGTGTACCCCTATTGCCATAAAATATATATTTTTAACTAATTTTAGTGTGTTAATTTGTAATATAGTATGTTTATTTGTATATTAGCAAATGGATAGTGTAAACATTTTGTTATTTTTCAGTGGCAATAAATGATCCTTTATTTATTTATTTATTTATTTTATTTAAAATGCCCTCCAACCATGCGGTGATGTTCAAGCCGGTGCGGCGGTGGGGATCGAACTCGAACCATGGACCTGCGGCACCGCAGTCCATAGATATACTTAATCGCTCGGCCATCATTGCATCAAAACCTTTCGGTCCAAACGCATTTTTTTACAAATATTTATTGAAGCGGCTAATAGAGTGAATAAACGACGAAATGACTGATGCTTGCCTTGTCTAGACCATTATGCTACCATTGCTATTCCATGGGGCAAAATCGCCAGCTTTTAAGTAAGGCCCACGACTAGCGACATTGCCCCGTTGTATATAGTAGAATGAAATGAACGGTAGGGACCTGTGACCCAAGGTTTGTTTGGCTGTACCTTTAAATTTTCAATTTACGTCGATAATAACAGATATACGTGTCTTTTCTATAAGTACAACCTAATCTTATAAAAAAACGCGACCAATTGTGATCATGTAGCTTTAAAAATTGTCATTTGTTTTTTTTCCAATAGAACATTTTTCCTAACTATAAATTTCATATTTATGTTCATATTATCTTTTTACGCAGAACTATTAACATGAAACATTTGCACTATCTAGAGAAAAATACATATTCCTATTACGATCATCCTGTTTGAACAATTTGAAAGAAAAATAAATTGATAAACGCGGACTTAAAACGTGTCTGAATAAGATAATAAACCCACACACATAACGGAATAACTCATTTTCAATGACATCACAATTCATGACAGGTGTTACAGAATGCAACGTTATATCATAAAAGAGTCATCAGTTATCATATTTTATCACACCACACCGGTATAAAATTAAAAATAACGCGTCAAAGACTACGCTAGTATGTAATAGAGTAGGTATAGTAGAGCGCTGCCGTTTTCTATTTCTGTTTAGTATCGGTAACTGTTATTCCACCATAAATTCTGGATTTAAAATGCTTAGGGATGGGAATGTTCCTACGAATAATAAGATTGTTCATAATTGCTTATCGACTCTTTAAAAGTACCTTATGCAACAAGTGCGCGAAGTTGCTTGTTATAATCGAGACGGGTTTTAGGCCTGAGACCGAAAATCGAAGGCCTAAATGGAGGAGAGATTGTAATAAACAACGCGCACGAGTTTCATTCGACGTTTTTCAATACACTTGCAATGAACGAAAACGAATTTTTTTCTTGTTTTTTTTGATTGCAATAATAATCTGATTAAGAAGATTATAATTAAATCTTTTAAAGTTCTTCTTCAGTAGGTGAAAACCTCATTGGTTTGTTTATATATGAAAAACGATAATCTGAGTAAGAAGGTTTAGAATTAAATTTTCTAAAGTTCTGCTTCAGTAGGTAAAAAACTCTTTGGTTTGTTTTTATATGAAAAAAGAACGCAACAAACTACAATCTTCTTGGTGAGAAGTGTGGAAACGTTGTTTTTTTTTCTATTTAAAACACTAATGCGGTAAGGTAAACAAAAAGCACGACTAATGTTTTCTATTTCTGTTTAGTATCGGTAACTGTTATTCCACCATAAATTCTGGATTTAAAATGCTTAGGGATGGGAATGTTCCTACGAATAATAAGATTGTTCATAATTGCTTATCGACTCTTTAAAAGTACCTTATGCAACAAGTGCGCGAAGTTGCTTGTTATAATCGAGACGGGTTTTAGGCCTGAGACCGAAAATCGAAGGCCTAAATGGAGTAGAGATTGTAATAAACAACGCGCACGAGTTTCATACGACGTTTTTCAATACACTGGCAATGAACGAAAACGAATTTTTTTTCTTGATCTTTTTGATTGCAATAATAATCTGATTAAGAAGGTTATAATTAAATCTTTTAAAGTTCTTCTTTAGTAGGTAAAAAACTCTTTGGTTTGTTTTTTTATGAAAAAAGAACGCAACAAACTACAATCTCCTTGGTGAGAAGTGTGGAAACGTTGTTTTTTTTCTATTTAAAACACTAATGCGGTAAGGTAAACAAAAACCACGACTAAAATCGGTGCATTTAAAGGCCCGTAACGAGCGTTTTGAAAAAATAATCATATATATCGTTCAGTTATCAGACCACCTAGATTTATAGTAAAAACATGCTTGGCCTTGTTTTTAAGCTATACATTTTTTGTTTTAAATGATAAAATATTATTTTGATTTACAAACATATAAATATATTACTTTTTGCAATTTTTACAATACATTTTGAGACATTACGCGGCGATTCTTTAAATGCTCAACTTCACCTTAAGAAAACCTGTCGCCAAGGACGATTTGTTCCGGTGATATATTTGAGAGTTTCAGTTGTATTTAAGCCCGTTTACTATCTTAGATAACATCATCACTATCTATGTTACGAATATCAACAGGAGAGATAGCGATTACTTGTTAGCTATGAACAAATAAAACATGTCACTGAAATTTTGTAGGAGTTGATATTTTTTTTTATTTGAAAGCTGGTGCTTTCCTTTTAGTCCCATTTAAATTTCATCGAAGTTGCTCAAGCCGTTTTTGAGTTACTTACACTCCAATACCTGAAAATTGTTTTGCTGTCTTGATGATAAAGTCATTGACAGTCAATCGATCTCGTAAGTAGTAAGAGTTATTAAAAAGAGTGAAAAAATAAAAAGGTTGAGTTGTACACTTATAGTGTTTGGTTAAAAAAATACAAAAATAAATTAAACGACTTCAACACTCAAAAGTGTGGAATAACTTGTCGAAGTTGGCACCTTGTGCACAACAATTGTGGTAATAGATACTTTTGAACTATTATGGTACAGACTTAAACATCATTTTGTATATTTTTTAACAATACACAATAACTGTTTACAGCACAACAACTACTACTACTGTTTTTATCTCATATTGTTTGATTATATTACACATTTGAATTTTTTTTTACATTTTGTAAGGGCCATTTGACAGCAATTTATGTTGTATCTCATAAATATTTTTAATTTACATAATATAGTTTACATATTTAAATTTACATAACTTCTATTCTTTAAATAAAATGCTATGTAATTAAAACTGTAGACATATTTTCTCTGTACAAATAGACTTAAATTTCTCTTACATATTTTATTTAGTTACTGTTACACATGCGTCTTTGGATTGCAAATACTATGTCGGTAGTTATTTGTTTTACTACATTTGCCGTAGTCGATTCAAAAATAAAACCGAATGTGAGTTACGCGCGCGTGGGTGCGGGAATGCCAGTAGTATACCGGCTAAAGGCCCAACCAACACTTCTCAGCCAGAGCCACATTACGCAATACAATGTAAAACATCTGAGCATATAAAGACACATACTATAATACCGGTTTCGGCAACACTATTTTCGCGGCTACTATTGTGGCGGACCATTAAGATTATATACGTGGAAGTGAATTTAACACGGCTGTGTTGTGTTAGTTCTGCCGCGATAACAAAAGACGAAAGACGTGCACTTCTGACACTATTCGCGTTTAAAAAAAGGAAAAAGTTATAACCGGTTCTCTTTTTGAATTTGTGTTGGAGATATTGTTGTGAACTGTGATTGTTTTTATCGAGTCAGAGACAAAAGAGACGCGATACAGACAGTGTATTCGATCTGCCTATCAGCAGCAACTAATGACTGATTGCATTGATAACGTGATCTTCAGATTTGTGAAAGCGTCGTCGACCATAACACTAGTGTTGTTATGAAATCGATATCGTTTATTCGGCTCATTAATTATACATTAATTGATTGAAGTGAGGAACACGCTACGCCCTCTAAACAAGAATAATAAGTTTTAATTTGCGCGTATGTATAAAGTAAACAGTATTGAACTGCGCTGATATTATTATCTTATTTGATTGATTCATGTGGATTGTTTACAGTAAGATTAAAACGTCGTGAGGTAAGTGATTTATAATCTAAAAGTATTATCTCCTTTGTTTATTTTCACTAGGAGGTACACGTAAGTTTCTCTCCTATTAAATACAAATGAACTGCTTGTATTCATAAAAAATAATGTGACAGGCAAATAATAGGTTGTCAATCCGATGTTTATGTTATTTTATAACTAAGTAGTGCAAAAAAAATAGTTTATAATATAGGACGGTTTTCTTCGTTTTTCATTTTATCACAGAATAGATTAATCTGTTGATTTACGCATTTATTATGTTTGTCTTCAGATATATAAGATGCGTCTGAAAAAGTCAGTTGTCAAATTTGACACTGTGGAATGACAGCCTTATTTTACGTCTATTTTATTAATCGTTGGTTTCTGTAATATTCACGGTCTTTTTAGGGTTCTGTACCCAAAGGGTAAAAACGGGACCGTATTACTGAGACTTCGCTGTCCGTCCGTCCGTCCGTCCGTCACCAGGCTGTATCTCAAGAACGGTGATAGCTAGACAGTTGAAATTTTTATAGATAAGGTCAGAGAGTTGAAATACTTAGAGTTGTTATATCCGAACACCACTGCTCTAAAAGCTTACTAGAATTTACCTATGTACTTACCTACGCACATCTATAATCAGTTTGTAATGACAAGGAAAGAACGTTCAAATATTATGCGTCATATCTGTTGTTAGAAAGAGATAAATAAGCAATTCGTGTTACCACCGAACCGCCACGAGACGTTCCGATCACCATTATGCTGCATCTCTTTCACTCTCTCACACCAAACGATACACATATCTCGCTCATCCATTTCATTGAGATTCGTCCCAAAGATAAAATAAAATAACGATATTTTCTATTTCAACAATAAAAGCAATAATTACGCGTGAAATTAAACAGTTTTCTTATCTCTCACAGTACCTGTATAATTGGTGCAGAGTCTAAAGACACAAGGAAGGTGTATTGTCCACAGATTATTCCGAAAAAACACGATTAGCGGCGATGTATTCACCGGACGCTCGGAAGTGCTAGACTGGTAGTGACTCAGGCGATTACCCTGAATTCGTCTAGTAAATATGGAGGGCAAACAACTGATCTACAGGTAAAAAAATCTTAGGATAAGGTACCTATTTCTGTTGCCACTGTAACAACAAATACAAAATGTAAGCGCGAGTCAGACTCGCGCACGTTAAATAGGTACAAAAAGGTTAAAATGTTATGAAGTCTAATGTTGTGTAGCTAATGGTATGGAACCCTTTTTGCGCGAGTCCGACTCGCACTTGGCCGATTTTTTATACAATCTCAACCGAAAAACTAAAATAGTGATCTCGTATTCCAGACGTTACCTACTTAGTTACTATCAGGCCTGTTCATGTCCAGAGGGGAATGCGTAGTGGTATTTTTATATAGTTTTTACACACATTTTCTTAGTAATATTAGTTCATTTATAAACATAGATGGCGAGTGTACCTCGTAATAATTACCGTGGCATGTAGTAATCTACACAGCACAGTCTCTTACATTAGTCTGCTACTAACATTATTTCTATACTTAATTAAATTTTGGACTGTGTCACATACATTGATTATTTCACTATAATGTCACTTGAAATTTACTGGACTCACTTTTCACAATTTTAAATTGGAAAAGACTGAACTTAATTTGAAAGAATATAATTTGGCTATGACATGTGTAATCCTTCGGAAACACGAACATTCCATCTCAATAATAGCCAACAAATTTTTAATTGAAAAAAATAGTAATGGGTTTGAGTACCCATTAGAATCTACAGCTGTCAAATGACCTCTAATATAACTAATGATGTGTTTGAAATATAGCTCCTCTTTATGTATATAGTAGTTAATAGTGTTTTACTTAGCTATATAATAATGAAATTGATAATTGACTTGCTTACACTAAGCCGTACATTTGGCTAAGAGCTTGATAAAAATAACAAGCTTTACTCTATAAAAAACTTTTTAAAAACAACCTTTCATTATGTTCTTCTTTGCAAAAAGAACTAAAAAGTAAAGAAAATTCTAGTAACTTAAGAAAATACTCGTCAAGACGATTTAAATGAGCTGACGATGAGGCTGTGTCGTTTCATTGCGAAGTTCCTTTGGCCACCTTCCAGCTCCATCTTCAGATCAGGACCATGCCACACAATGCAATATCATTGTCACGCGATTTACACATGTATGCAAAATTTCAGCTTAATTGGTAACCGGGAAGTGGATTAAATTTAATTAGAAAGAGTTGATGCCAAACATCGTGTCAGGTGAAAATAAAGTAAAAGCTTGTAAAACGGACTTAAACTGATGCTGATATCGATGCAGCGTATATCCAAAACAGTTGAAAATGGCATGGAAAACTAAGAAAAAGTCAGCAAAAATCAACACTGTTTTGCAAGATTGGTCGTACATCCAGATTTACACTAGGCTAGAGTGCACGTAATGCTTTCCATACAACGTGGTTTCGTCAGATTTAAATACAAAGTGTTCAACTTGGGTGATATTTTGCACGCATATTACTGAGCATAATATCTATGCTTCTGATTTGTAAGTTTTTCGAATTATTATTTATTTTATCCCTAAATGTGAAAATAACAATTCCCATAACATTTTTTCTGATTTTATTGAAAACACTTAATTTTACGGAAATATTGCAAACCAGAAGCATAGATAATTAGGCTTATGAATATGCATGATAATTTCATCGAGTTTGAAAACTTGGTATACAAAATATGACGAAACTACGGGTGTATTGGAAGCACTTTTATCATGGTGGTAGGGCATTTTGCGAATGCCCACCTGGTTTGCTGCCCTCAAGTAGAAAATTTGTCACCAAGCACCTAACGGTGTGTTTTGGCAGCTGTCCTTGAGAGCCATTAATTATAGGTTAGCCTGAACAACATCTTCGACCACATCATCACTTACCGTCAGGTGAGATAGTGGTCAAAGGCTAATCTATAATGCACAAAAAAAAACTTCGAAGACACTATGTTTAAAATGATTGAATTTATATGACAACTGTCATCCAACGTTGCTCGTCTAAGAACAACAATGTGACCCAAGAATAACCATAAAAAATATGACCAGTGTGCACTTAAGATTGCGGTATTCAGGAATTATGTTGCCGAAAAATATAGTGAAATAAAAATTCAGTATTTTAATGACCATAAATAATATAGATCAACTAAAAAAATATAAAAAGAGGAATATGTACATACATAGTGATGTGAAAAAATAATCATGTTATTAAATTTCATAGTATGGAATTACTATGAACTGAATCTTAGAACTGAATAGTAAATAACAAAGAGGAACGTGCGTGACACGATTAGATAACCTTTGTTAGAAAACCCACCGATGACCATTTTTATCCATTTAAATTAATTGGACTAATCAATTCCAATAAGTTCAACTTTAACCTGCACTTATCTGTCGGTATAATCGATTGACAAAAACATAGTATAGAGAAACAGTTTATTTTTTATGGCAATAGGTAAATAAGACTTCAAAATGATATTAAAAGTAACCTCTACACAAATTTTCCACAACACAGCTTTGCATATCCGTCATAAAAGCATTTTGCACGAATGGAAATTGGATGAGAATATGAAAGCCTGTATAACAACTTCAGTCACATAATTTACCAGCATATGAGATAGTAGTCAAAACCTTACCTATTATTATTAATATGAATTAAGTAATTCAAATAGTCCTTATTGTTTGAGAAGGAAAGTGCCTTCGTGCTTCTGCACAGGAGCAACGGAAGTGGAAATGTTGGACTTACTACTAAAACGCCCTCTGGAACTGTTCTTAGTTGACGCGGGGATAAGATGGGGTCGCGATAACATTAACCATCTTGAAGAGGTTATGTCGCCGAAAGAGATTGCGGAGCGGGAGAGAGAGATCACCTCTACACTCCCAATCCGCACCGGAGACCCGGGCGTAGGAGGTGGGTATATCATGCCCTCATCCAACCCCCATAACAGAATTCTTGGTCATTGACATGAGGTGTCCTTCGCCAGCCAAACACCAAAGACCTCGGGATGGCACGTGCGGTGATTCCGTGCGTCAGTAAAAGGTGAATGAGTGGACTAATTCCTACCCTACTCCACTCCTCAACGAGACGAAGCCCTGCTTCGCCTCCTTGTGGGCTGCTGCCTGCTGCATGGGCCACGGTAGAGTTAAGGGTTACGCAGGACCATCGTATGGTTTTTAGTCGATAGGGTCGGTATCTTCCATCACAAAATAACGATAATAAATAGCATTGATGTAGATGAATTAGTATTTCCAATCATCTTTCAAATATTCACTGTGACAAGTTTTACAACATAGTGTCTACCCATACCGTGTTGCCTGTTCAGTGGTTGGTAAAAGACGCACAAATCAGCTGCAGTCTCATGACGTAAGCTTCAAATTGACAGGTGCTAATGTGGCACTGCAGACTCCCAAATGGTTATAGACCGAGGAGGGCTTTAGACTAGCAGCTGTAAGCGTTATTTCTAGTCTGTTATAATTTCTATCTTCTTCTTCCGTTATCTTCTTCTGTATGGTGCTACACTGTTGTTTCCAGTCCCGTAGCAAACTCACTTCAGATACAAGCTTATCGTTCCTGAAAGTTACTTGCTTGATGGATGAACGTTGAGAAGAAACCGATGTGGTGTAGTCTGTTCTCACGTTCTGACATATACTACTAAACTTTTGTGGTTATGTGTGATTTTTATTTTTATTTTAGCAGTTTGGTTAGCGTTTACTCAATATTTTAATGGTTTAAAATTTTCTATTTTCATTTATGGTCTATGTAGTGTATAATATGTTTTACGATCTAGTTGTTATACAAATGTATGTTTTTAATTATTTTTTCTTGTTGCGCACCACCGTCTACACTCTTTCACGGTTATCCTGTACATCCAAAGGTTATCTGTAAGAGATTGCATTAGCAATAAGACTGCTGCTTCTATTGCAATGGTATAATTATTATTTTTATGTAATCGCAATTTTTTCTGCACTTTTATTTGTCTGCAATAAAAAGTTATCGTATCGTAAGCGCCACCCTTGGCGATTACAATTTTATTGAAGTGTCACTTATCGTTCTGCTTGACACTACTGCCTTTACAATTCCAAGACGTTACTTTTTATGTCTCACATTAGCCCAATAATTTCACTTGCTATAGTGCCCTACACACCTAACCACAGAAGTCTATTCTTCTTTAACCTTAAAAATTCTGTATTCTTATTAAAACAAAACTGTATGTAGGGCTACTGACTGTAAAACGTCCTCATAATTAACTTCGTTTAGCATCACGGTCAAAGATATCGCGGCCAATCAAATGTATCACCTCTGTGCTAAACATCGTGCTAATATTTGTATGGAGTGGCACCCAGTCCTTGTGAACTAATATAGATGTGTATAGGCTGTATTTGTTTACCTTGAAATATGAATTGTTCAACCAAGTAATTATACGATAAGCTGTGTAGAGTATTAGGAGTAGAAATAAATTCTTATCAATATTTACACAACTTTGGTTTAGACTGTGATTAGCTGACAACAATACTTACTGCGTATTGTTGTTTCATAATCTTGAAACAGGAAAAACTATCGACCATACTTTGGCACTGTATTTGGTATAATTGGTAACCTGTATAATTTTAGTTTGAATAAGTATTTCTTTGTGTCTCACATCATCACTTATTATGACAATATCGCACGGTATATGATGCTGTGGTTGAAGATATTAGAAGGCTTGCTCTTGAATAAGAACTGGCTTTTGAAAAGACGGCTGCCGAAACTTATTATAAAGTGCATAATGTTATTTTTTCTAAAGTAGAGTGGTATTTACTTTAGAAAAATTGTCATTTTTTCAGTAAAACATTCGCTAAAGGCCTTGAAAATAGTCAAGTTCATAATTTCAAAAACCGTTTGATTTATGAAAATCGGACTTACGCAGCTCTAAGGATACATGTGTGATAACGACTATCAACTCGCCAATAGGAATTCCGGTTAGGACAAATGATGGAAAAGCCGGGAGGCCGCTTGGACAGTGAAACAATAAATTTACGAGACACTCATTTCTTATTAAAATAGGACTATAATAATGAGTGAACATCTTTCTTAAAATTAGTAAGCAGTGTTAATAATATATAGTTAACTAGCTTTCCGGGCGCGGCTCCGCCCGCGCGTATGACGGTTATCGCGCGAAAACATGAACCTCTTTTTGCGCAGTCGGATAAAACTATCCTATGTTTTTTCCCGGGTCTCAAACTATCTCCATACCAAATTTCATTCAAATCGGTCCAGTAGTTTTGGCGTGAAAGCGTAACAGACAGACAGACAGACAGAGTTACTTTCGCATTTATAATATTAGTACTGATAAGTAAGGTATCTATATCTTCATGCATTTAATTCAAAATTTCATCCAAATCTATGTCAGCCGTCAAGTCGTAATTAGGTAGGTAACAGACAGACAGAAACAGAGCAACATACATTTTAAAAGAAAATATTATAATACCCAATTGTATTAGTATCATACATTTAAATAAGTTTCTTCTAGGTAAGCGTGCTCTATCTTAGACCACACCAATGCTTAACATCAGGCAGGGTGTAGTCAAACGCGAACCTATAACGAATAAAAAAAATTGTTCAGATACTACAGAATCCGGAGCGGTATCATTTTTGTACTACCAGTTGAAGTAAATCCGAGAGAATTAGCTTGTACGTTTATTGGTAGTAATAGATGAACAAAGTTGTATCATTTGTACATCTAGCTGTACTAGTCAGTAGTACTATTGATACCGAGCGGTAATAAGTTATTATTACAGCCAGTAATGGCTTTATAACAAATGAGCATAGACCGGTAGAAAAAATCCTAATTTTTGTAAATTTATTAGGTATATAATATAATGTTTAATTAAATTTTATAATAGGTGCGTTTCGTTGTCTCTAAACATTCATACTTGAACCCTAAGTAACAACATTGACCTATATATATATATAATATACTATATCTCGATAAGTAACAATAGACTTTTTGTAATAAATATATTCATTACAAAAAGTCGTTTAATGTAGGCGGTGACACATAAACATCTTGTTCTAATGCATTTTTATCTTTTCTTATTTTACTGTTGTTTCTTTAAGCTCGGTCTAATAAATTTGAAAGATTTATAACGTTTAAATTTGCCAACATTTTTTTTTAAACATGTAGTCATTATTTCCATTATACATAACACAAGATAGGTACAGGAGATGATTGTATTAGTAGGTATAGTAGGTACATTCGTAAAAAAAAGTGTTGGCACTCTTTAATAATTAATTAATGCTAAATGAAATGATGCAAAGTTACCGAGGGTTACTCATTAGTTCAGCATCCACTCGGCCCAGGTACCGCTTGGCCCGAAGAACAGTACCTATATAATATTCCACTTCCAGTTAAGTACAATTAAGTAAAATATATCTATATAATTTCACCAACAAAGGGTAATAATATTTAATAAGCGGATATAATAATAATAATAAATATTTTTAGAAAACATTTAATTAATATTTAAATAAAACACTTTAAAAAAAAATATTAATTAATTCAATGTTTTCTTAAAATATTTTTAAAGTATTTGTGTTATTAATTTTTAAAGTTTTATTATTAAATATGGTTTTCCGCAAAGTAACGCCTGAATCTATTCATTGTTAGGATAACTTTCAACTTTAAGTAAACCATTACATCGTGATATTTATCGGGTATTTGCTATCATATCACGTCAAACATAGTAGGTGATTATAATTTTCTTAGATTCCTGACGAAAAGAAAGGTCATCGTTTTTTTTTGAGATCATTATTATCGGCGAACCATTAAAAATACTAACAACATCTTCAAGCTCCATGGCCCTTCACGGCGCGGCGATATGGGCGGGCTTCCTCCACCTTGAGGTTACCTCTGCCCTATTCGCAGCGCAACGGGTCATGGCATTGACAGTTTGTCGGGGATACCGCACACTGCCCTATGAGGTGGCATGCCTCCTCGCCGGACTGCTCCCGTGGAACCTTGAGGCTGAAGTCCAAGCCTCGGCCTACCAATGCAGAGCGTAGGCTCGGGAGCGGGACGAGCGACCGGCGCCGCGATACAGCAGCTCCGATACAGCAGTAGTGAGCAAACACTACTATAGACGAATAAGACCTAAGAACGAACGTCTTAGAGTGAAAAGGGCAGTGAAGTGTCACGCAGAACGAGAACGTTAGAATATACTTCAACTGTGATGGACAGGTGTGACGCTATCAGGTGAGATGCGCGAGATATTTTTCTAATCTGTCAATACGGTGCTTTAAATCCGCCTTTTTGATATCTATTTTATATATACCTAGTGTCACCTGCTATCGAACGTATCGAACGAGAAAAAAAATAAAGCCGAATCTAACGATATTTCATTCATTAAGATTGGTTAAGCCGTTAAGATGTTATGGTGGAATAAATAAACTCACAAACATACAAACATGAGACATGTAAACATATCACTCTTTTTTGCCAGTTGTGTAAAAAAAATGCGGCATATCTGTTACTAGGTGGACTTATTTAAAGAATATTTATAGTTAGTCGTATATCTTCCGTCAACTGGAAAGATCAAGGTCTGTCGGTCAAAGCTCGCTGGCACGTGTTTTTGCCCACGCAACAGTGGAAACTAATACATTCGAAGAATTGTTGAAGCCAAGGTCTTTGCTGTTTATATAAGAATGCGTAAAGTGATAAGCCACAGCCGATTGCCTGTGCCTATATTGCATGTGGTTTTTTTCTAATTTGATCACATTCTAAACATCTACCAAATGTTCAAACTTTCTGTGTTTTATTTTTTTTTCAAAATAAAAATATTAGGTACCTATGCTTATAAATTTAATAAAGTGCAAATCAATTCAAATCATTTATTTGCTACGATACAATTCGATATATATAAGGCCTTAATATTACTTCCGTCCATGTATTCAGCCTGCAGGCAGGCGTGCGAATATTATACAAATAATTAAAACAATGTTATTTTAGTTATTGTCAGGATCACATCAAATTTCATTACAATAAAATACATTATACATTACAATAATTTAAAAGTTCATATATTCATTAACAATATAAAAACTTACATATTAATATTTGTGCTAATTTTTTCTTTATCACATTATTTGTAAAAATATACGAATCGATGAATTAATGGTAATATTGTGATATCTTATTGACTATATTGTGATATTTTATTCCGGAGCCTAATCATCCTCATGGTCGCCTGAAATTGTCATTAGGGACGGTATGTACGTGTTGCTATCAACAAGAGAAGTAGGAACGGAGAGCCGGATTGTCCACTTCTGAATACACTTTCTCCCATTATTTCAGCCCCAGTATGGCAGGCGTCTTGGGGATGTGTCGCTTCTTCGTCGCGCGGAAATGCGTTCTGCGCGGACGCGCCTTCGGGCGTTATGGCCCCTTTGCGCGGCAGTCCTGCGCCGTCTGCTTCAAGTGCAGGCGGGTCGGTGGGTTGGAGTCAGGGAACCTGGCTCCGCTTCATGGTCTGGGTATTTGGCAAGTCAGGTGTCTTCTGCCTCCCTAGTCAACTCCAGCCCACCGGGGGGTCCCAGTGAGCGAGTCGTTCGGGAGGCGGGAGGTAAAGCGCGCCCAGGCCGGCCCTTAGAGCCTGGGCGACGCGGCGTCATATTTCTTCTGCATGAGGTGTGCTGCCTAGCGGCAGGAAAGGAGTTTGCCGACCCCCGCTAGTACTAGCGGGATCGGGTCCGCTCCCTCCCTGAGCGCCTGGAGCACCTCTTGGAGGGTGCATAGGGCGGCCTCGATAATTTCGAGCTCCGCTGCTGTCCTTGTTCTGCTCTTCTTGCCTGTCTCGCTCGCACATGTGGGCGGGACAGGGATGTTCTGCCGTCTCGTTCTCGCAGCCTGTGCACGTGGTGCTTGGGCGGCGGTGTCTTCTGTATGGTAAGGGACGGGTGGTGGGGGTGCGCCTTCCCGTGATCTTTTGGTTTTGGTTTTCTTCTTCTTTTTCTTCCTCTTTTTACCCGCATGGTCGGTGCTCCGTGGTGGCGGGTTGTTGGCGGCGGCCATGAGGGAAGTCGGGGCTGTCATCTCGTTGTTGGTCACGGTCGCTTTGGGTTGAGCGACGGTGGTAGGTGGAGGTCGCGGGGTTGTGGTTGGAGCTTGAGTTGCAAGCGCCGTTGTGCCCGCGCGCTTGTTCCGCGCCTCCTCGCGGAACACAGCGCAGCGGGGGTTATTCGCGGTGTGCGCTCCGCCACAATTAGCGCACGTCGCGGGCTCGTCGAGTGGGCGTGGGCAGTCGCGCGCATAGTGCTCACCCCCGCACCGTACGCACGCCAGCCGCCGGAAACAGTTGTGGGAGGAGTGCCGGAATACCTGGCATCGGTGGCATTGTGCTGGGCCCCTCCTCCCACGCCATGACTCGATCTTCACCCCCGGCATACACAGTAGCTCGTCCGTTTCATAGATGCCGGGGGTCAGGTTGGGTGTCTTTTTCATGCTCGCAAAGAAGATGCAGCCTGGTCTGCCCATCCGTGCTGTGATTTTCTTGACGTGCTCGGGTTCGTACCCGAGCTCTTCTAATTCCATCTTGATTTCTTCCGGCCTGGTATCAGCCGGTAGGCCTCTGATAGCCAGTTTAAGGCTGCGCTCCTTGGGGAGGGAGTAGGAGAACCAGGTCATCCTTTCCTGCTCATCCAGGCTCGTGAGGTATGCCTGGATGACCCGGTACTCATCCCCATCTGCAGGTGTAAATCGCACCCCCTTGTTGAAGGGGCGTACGGTGGGCGCTCGTCCGAGTCTCTCCTTAAGCGCGCGGAGGTGCTTCGCGCCATTCGGGAAAGTCTCCAGTACTATAGGTGGGTACCGCGTCTTCGGTGGCTGCGGTGGCAGCGCCGAGTGAGCGGCAGTGGGTGACGTCGAAGTGGTGGAGGTTGTCACAGTGGTGGCCGTCGTCTTAGGGATTGTCTTGGGGATCTTAGTTTAAGATATCAGTTCCTCAGAAGGAGCTGCTACCTATCTTCTGGTATTTTACCCATAGTGTCCTCTTACGAAACCCACAGGTAGCAAAAGGGGGGGGTGACATATTTTTTTCGATACTCGAAGGTTTGCAGACGTAGCTATGACTTGTGCCAATGAAACTACATCAGTTACGATCTCGTTATCACTAACACCGTAAGTTGCTGGTGTGAATAATGAAGGAATAACGCTTTTATTTGAAGTTACGAGAAGCGAATACATAGGCGAAGGCATTTCATAATGTCGAAGGTGTGCCCCTTTCATTTGATGTGACGTGTGCCCCATTGGTTCATTTCTGTAACAAAAGTGGTAAAATTCTAAAACAATGCTCGTGTACTAGTACATTTACCATTTTAAGATGAAAAGATACGAAGTTTATTGTTTATTTATTACAATGTAAACTTATGCAAACCGAGTAGGAATTACAATAATTAGCAACACATACCTACAAGTTGATAATATAGTGATATTTACTTACTAATTTTGCTCGGGACTTATGCTTACAATTATGGTTTACAATGTGTTGGCTCCTGAGTTCGACATAACGCATCCTACGCCCCGTGGCTTACTGTAAAGGGGAAGGGTCCAGAGTACATCATTTTAAACTAAAACTACGCGCAACGCTCGCTGGGTATTGTAAGGATAGCAAAAACCGGAATTTTAACTTGCCTATACCACCAATTAGCCAACCTTTACCCCATACCTTATATAAATAATAAACGACACGCGGGCCACAGCGAAAGCTAGTTGTATAACAAATAGGTGGGTAAGTAGTAAATATACAATAATTTTACATACATAGTAATATGTTATAATTACATAATTTTGTTGTTTGTGATTTAATTTCTCTCGTATTTATCTCGAATTAATATACTAGCTACAGATACATCGAAAATAAATAATTTATTATACGAGAGAGAAACTATCCCTTATAGGAGTTATAGGCAACTGACGTGCATATCAGGGACATTGCCATTAAATTAAGCGCAGGCGTCCTTACCTTCAACACAATATACTTCTGTATATCTCCGTCATTTTGGAAAATTTCCAAAAACTGAATTAACAAAATAAAATTATGGTCTTATAAAACCTGCTCACAAAATTCCGTGGGAATCGGTTAAGAAATGCGACCTGTAGCGTAGAAGAGAAAAACCGGACTTATGAAAGCATATTTGTGTAAGACGCTTCGCTCGAATTAAGTTCTCGCTCGGTCAAAAAGTATCGCCTCCCTGCCCTGATACACCGAGTGCGGGATGGCAGTAACATTATCTTACAACCCATTGCGTGGAGATTAGACTCTTCATTGTTGAGGACTTTTTTCGAGTATTCAGATAGTGTGGTTGGTGAGGATAGTGGATACATTCTGACCTTGCTCGATCAAATAAGTTGTCATTTCGAGTTAGTTTTATTTTAATATTTTATTAATAACGTAGATAAGTCACACAAACATTGCATAGGACACATGTCTGAATATATAACAAATAAATTATTATTATTATGTATTATGAATGTAACATCACATAATATGCAAATTTACTAGTAAAGCTGGTTATAAAAATTACTTCAATAATGCTATCTATGGCTGCAGTTATGCCAAATAATATTAGAAAAACTAATAACGACCGTCGTGGTAATCCTCGATGCCTAAAATGATGTACGCCTAAAATAAACAACAGTGGATACCACTCATACCACAGATAAATGACGATACTAATGCACTCTATTAGCTTTTGGTAACAATGGCTTACCGTCTGTATGTTGCAAAATATTAATAGTCCAGCTAATTTCCGCTAGATGTCGCTGACATATTTGCAAGGAATTATTTCAATAATTAGTATTGCTACTACACACTAGATGGCAATAACTACTACTTGCTTTATTTTGAACAACAAGAGCTACTTGTCTCTTTTGACAGTGATAGGTGCCGCTAGCATCTGAAACCGTGATTGAGATAAAAAAAATGTTGTTAATTTAATAACATGTGATGTAATACTAAAGTAAACCAGTCTAGCAAAAGAACAATGATTTATTTTAATAATTACGTTGCATTTACCCAAAGCTCAGTGATTTTTGATGAACAAGTATGGTGAAACTGTGTTTTTTTTTATTGCCGATAGGCTAGATAGACTGTGAACAAACTTTCACCTGTACTTTGAACTCAAGGTAAGTGGTAGATGTTATTGTCAAGGATGACAAACAGACTTAAGCTAGAAAGACAATTATCGACTCATGCTCTTGGTGTACATGGGATCGAAATTGTATCAAAAAGTGGGTGATAGACTCTGTGCACCGATTCAGTGATGGTGGGTAGATACGCGTATGGCTCTTGTCTCGTTAGGATAATAATATTATTAATTCATGTATACATTAAAAAGACGTGGTGAAGGGTTACTAGGTCCGTGTGCTGTAATATTTTTTTTATGATATAACGTGGTAGAAAGGAGACGAATAAGTCACCCGTTTGATCGTAAGCATTACGACTTACTATTACAGTTGCAATGTCACCATTGTCGTTCTACATGACACTACACTGCCATCGTCACTCCGAGATATAAAGTCTCACTTCTCTTTGTCCTGTTTGCGCAGCATTTCAATTTCTGGATTCATGCTTATACCTCTTCGAAATTATCAAACATTTGTAGGTAGGTACATTCTTAACTACCCACAAAATAGATAATAACGGTTGGTTTTAATCAATTCAATCAAAATGTAATTTCAACTGTACATTAATTATGTGCAGTTGAACTGTGTATTTGAAGCAGTGACGGCTCAGTGGCATTGGCTATGGACTACCGCGAAGCAAGTCCATGGTTCGAATCCCGCCGCGACCTTGAGCTTTACCGCATGGTGGAAGGGCTTTTTGCGAATGCCCGTCTGGCTAGCGACCACCCTCAAGTAGAAAATCTGTCGCCAAACACCTAATCCGCTTAACATCAGGTGGGCCTCGTGCTTGTTCAGTCACAACAACATTAAAAAAACAATGGCTCTTTTGAACAAGCCTAGATCGCACACCGAGAAAGCTACGCTTAGGATTTCTTTGCGCGATAATGCTCCATACGAGACGATAAAATCACTAATATCGCAGAGTAAGAATCGTACATATATAGAGCAACTAGCTACCCGGACGGAAGTGCATTTGGCTATGGACTGCCACACAGCAGGTCCATGGGTCGAATCCCGCCGCGGGCTTCACCTTGCATCACCGCAAGGTGGTAGGGCATTTTGCAAATGCCCTGGCTAACGACCACCCTCAAGTAGAAAATCTATCGCCAAGCATCTAACGGTGTGTTCCGGCAGCTGTCCTTGAGACCTTGATAGCCAGTAATTCTAGGTTAAGCTTATTTAACACCTTCAACCACATCATCACTTACCATTATGTGAGATTATGGTCAAAGGCTTACCTATCAGCAAAAAAAAAAACTTGATTAGGAAAAAAGGTTCACGATATGACACTTAACTGAAACACGTAAACCAGGCACGATTCAAACTAGATGGACCGACGTTATCGTTAAAGTTGCGGGAAGCCATTGGCTCAAATTCACTAAGAGCTGATCTTTGTTAATGCTATGACCTTTTTCAGCTGAACAAGACAGAACGCATATCACTGATCTTTTCACAATTTACGATTCAGTCATATGGAAATACCTACTCCATGACTCATAAGAACTAAGTACTACATTGTACCCAGCATCACAGCATGGGTTTTCATTCGTTCTGATAAGTCGTGACGGTACAATCTTGATTATGAGCGATATATTGAAAATCCCCGTGTTCGTGACGCCGCCATTTGATGAATGAAAATGACGTCAGCGCAGTAGTAACAGTATGAAACATTATGCATGTTTAATTATTCTACTGGTTTTTATAGATTTCGAGAAATCGTGAGGGCACAATACCTTGATTGTGAGCGATATTTTGAAAATCCCCACCTGGTCTTGACGCCACTATTCTGCGAATGCAGATGACGTATATAGAATCAGTATGGAATATCATGAATGTTGTATCAATATCTTCCTATATTAACACAACTGGATTAACGTATATTAAAAATCCCCGAGGCCTAGACTTTTTTTTTTTTCTTTCATCGAATGAAAATGTCCATACAAAGCACATTTAAATTAAACGGAACTCACGATTTTACGAGAGTATAACTGTGGTGGTTTTAGTAGTTTTTTTGAAATGTTTATTCCCTTTTTATGATAAGCAATTTTGAAAGCACAAAATTGCTGGTTGAATTTACTTATTGTGAAAATGAATTAGGATAGGAGATGATTATGCTTAATGTGATATGTGATTTTGCAAATCACGTTGAGTAAATGTCATAGAACGTTACATAATATTATCTAAATCAATTCTTTGCCTGAGACGTAAGTTTATATATTAGTATTTTCACGTTGAATGTATTTTTTTTAAAGCACCTATTTCACTGCCTTATTCAAACGTCCGTAGTGTTGTGTTATGCCTTCTGTCAATTTCTTCATACTCAAAATGTGTCTTCCGTATTTTTTTTATTATTTTATTTTAAATATATGAATATCCCTATTGAAGCGCTCGTAGCCAAGTTTGCTTAGCCATTCTGAATCGATCAGCAAAGTTAAGCAACGTCCGCCGCGGTCGTGACTTGGATGGGTGACCGCTGGTTGGGCATTACTACTGAGCGCTTCCGTGCTTCGGAGGGCACGTTAAGCCGTCGGTCCCGGTTGTTGTTGTGGCCTACTCCCACATTATCTATACCGATATATATATATATATATATGTAGGTATATATATATGTGTAGGTATATATATATATATATATATATATCCTACACTATATATCACATTAATGTTTATTCTAAATTATTTAATTTATTCACACAGTCACACATACACTTCAACATTCATAGCCTACAAACATTATATTTATAACACATGCACATTATAACTATTTATTAATATTTACTTATATAATATCCACAACAAATATGTACACATAAATATTAGCTGGCCGCACCGTATCAGTGGACACACGCTCCACAAATGCGTTCTATTGTTCTGCGCTGACGTCACACGAGCGACCGGCCGCGAGCCGAGATAACGGTACCAGCCACCGCACACCGCACGGGCACCGCAACGCCGCCGCGAGCTTCACTCGCCAGTCCGCAATCTCATCCGACGTTGGACGCACGTCAAGTCGCCATTCACTATTTTTATTTACGTATGCGCTTCTCGCTTCAATATTATTCGTAATCGTTCATCTGTGCTTGTGTCTATCTTGTTACCTATACTGTTCTTGACTTTCTGCTGTGCTCATTTTCTTCCTTCTTTATTAACTGTTTATGTGTACAATTGTGACTGTGATAATATATGTGCACTATTGGACTATTCGCTTGGATTATTTCACCTATCATCCCACATACCAGCTAAGTACATCCATCACCTACTTACAACTTACATATAAATACTTGGCCATCACTCGTTGGTGATCATCATCACCAACCACCCACCTTGGCTAAATTGGTGACCCCTCTCAAGACACTATGAGTGACAGCAGCGACTCCGAAAAAACCGTAGTAACACAGGAAGCAGGCGTGACAACACGACGACCTAAACCAATGCGCGTTTCCACTGACACAGAGCGCGTCAAAGTTGACGTTCGGAAATTTAATATAAAAGTTCCACCTTTTTCACCGGATGATCCCGAATTGTGGTTCGCATTGTTGGAAGGCCAATTTGACAATTTTGGAATAACTGAAGATGATGTCAAATTTAATAACGTTATAACCAACTTGGAAATAAGTCACGCGAAGACTGTAAAAGACATTATCGTTAATCCGCCGTCCAGTAACAGATACGAAAAAGTTAAAAGCGAGCTAATCAGGCGCCTTACTGCATCGCATGAGAAGAAGGTGAGACAACTCCTCACTCATGAGGAACTTGGATATCGGAAACCCTCTCAGTTTCTCCGACACCTTCAAGACCTAGCAGGCCCGAACGTGCCGGAAGAGTTCCTGCAGTCAATATGGAGCAATCGGCTACCCCGTAGTATCCAGACAGTGCTGGCTTCGCAGACCACTCACAACCTGGAACAGCTAGCTGAATTGGCTGATCGCATCCAGGAAATATCTGCACCTGGTAGTAACAACTTGGCGTCAACTTCTTCGGCTAACATGAGAACCACAGGTGACAGCAGCTCCTCTAGCGAGATTGCCGAGCTTAAGAGAATGGTTGAACATCTCGCGGTGAAGCTGGACGAGCATACACGTTCTTCACGCACCCATGACCGTTCCAGACAGCAGCAGCGCCGTGCGTCATCACGCAGCAGTACCAGATCGGCTTCGAATTACAGAAGGTACCCCCTATGTTGGTACCACTCGAAGTTCGGATCAAAGGCATACAAGTGTCAGAAGCCATGTGACTTCAATAAGTCGGGAAATGGTGCGGGCAATCGTTAATGGCGACAGAAGATTGTCCCGTCTCTCCAGGTCGCCTCTTTGTGACAGACCGTGCTTCGAAAACCCAGTTTTTGGTCGATACTGGTAGCGACCTCTGCGTTTTCCCCCGGTCTAAACTTCGAGAGCGTCGTGCGTCTACGGATTATAAGCTCACCGCAGCCAACGGGACGACCATCAATACCTACGGCTATGCGCACCTTAACCTGGACCTTGGACTTCGTCGGACATACCCGTGGAAGTTTGTAGTTGCTGACGTTACTAAGCCTATCATAGGTGTAGACTTTCTGTGTCATTACGATTTAATAGTAGACTGTAAAAATAAGAACTTAATCGATAACACGACATCTTTGTCTACTCCAGCTTCACTGGCTTGTAGTGCTAGGGACATACAATCCGTAAAGGTGCTGACTGGCGATTCGCGGTATCATCATCTGTTATCTCGCGATTTTTCTGATATAACGCGACCAGCTGGTACTCAACGCGTCATAACACACAACCAGGCCAGATAGGTAGAACAGTATACACAAGAAAGACAGAAGCACAGATGAATAGCAACGAATAATATGTAGGCGAGAGGCGCGTGCGTTAACAAAAAGGCATAAGGCAACTTGACAGGAGCTAGCCGCCTAGGCGTGCACGATACCGGAGGACCAGGAGTAGTGCGGATGTGGTGCTGTGTGTTGTGTGTTATGACGCGTTGAGTACCAGCTGGTACCGTTATCTCGGCTCCTCCAGGTCTTTCTTGTGTATACTGTTCTACCAAGGGCCCCTGCCTGTTTCGCAAGGTTTCAGGTATTGTCTCACGGCCATAGACCGGTTCACACGGTGGCCGGAGGTCATGCCAATACCTGACATAACAGCAGAAACCGTGGCTAAGGCGCTCATCACCGGCTGGATATCCAGATTTGGGTGTCCAACAGATATTGTCACAGATCGCGGCCGACAATTTGAGTCCGCACTGTTTCAATATCTGGCAAAATCATCTGGATTCCAGCACAAGCGCACTACAGCCTACCACCCTGCTTGTAATGGCCTTGTCGAGCGCTTCCATAGGCAGCTCAAAGCCGCTATCACCTGCCATGCGGATAGCAACTGGGTAGAAGTTCTACCACTAGTGCTCCTTGGTATCCGCAGTGCGTTCAAGGAGGACTTACAAAGTTCCTCAGCAGAACTGCTGTATGGCGAACCGTTACGGCTTCCTGGCGAATTTTTCGACCCAAGCACGCCCACTACGTCTGACATGACAGATTTCACGGCGCGCTTACGGTCCTTCGCCGAGAAGCTGAAACCGGTCCCAACGTCTCGCCACAACAAACACAATGTTTTCGTGTTTAAAGAGCTGGCCACTGCTGAACACGTCTTCCTGCGTGAAGACGCCGCACGTGCCCCCCTCCAACCAGCATATACAGGTCCTCATAAAGTCTTACAGAGACAGGAGAAAGTTTTCAAACTCCTTGTCAAAGGCAAACCTATGACCGTCTCTGTAGACCGCCTGAAACCTGCATTCATAATGGCAGACCACCAGGACTTGTCACGTGACAGCTCTCCACCTGTCACACCTGTTAGGAACACTGCACCTTCCCCTACCACTATACCCAACAACACACCTCCCGTTACATCGCCTGCTCCCATAACCACACGTTCTGGTCGACGAGTCAGGTTCCCCGATTTTTATCGACCCTAACCAGGTCTCTGGGGGGGAGTGATGTGGCCTACTCCCACATTATCTATACCGATATATATATATATATATATGTAGGTATATATATATGTGTAGGTATATATATATATATATATATATATACCTACACTATATATCACATTAATGTTTATTCTAAATTATTTAATTTATTCACACAGTCACACATACACTTCAACATTCATAGCCTACAAACATTATATTTATAACACATGCACATTATAACTATTTATTAATATTTACTTATATAATATCCACAACAAATATGTACACATAAATATTAGCTGGCCGCACCGTATCAGTGGACACACGCTCCACAAATGCGTTCTATTGTTCTGCGCTGACGTCACACGAGCGACCGGCCGCGAGCCGAGATAACGGTACCAGCCACCGCACACCGCACGGGCACCGCAACGCCGCCGCGAGCTTCACTCGCCAGTCCGCAATCTCATCCGACGTTGGACGCACGTCAAGTCGCCATTCACTATTTTTATTTACGTATGCGCTTCTCGCTTCAATATTATTCGTAATCGTTCATCTGTGCTTGTGTCTATCTTGTTACCTATACTGTTCTTGACTTTCTGCTGTGCTCATTTTCTTCCTTCTTTATTAACTGTTTATGTGTACAATTGTGACTGTGATAATATATGTGCACTATTGGACTATTCGCTTGGATTATTTCACCTATCATCCCACATACCAGCTAAGTACATCCATCACCTACTTACAACTTACATATAAATACTTGGCCATCACTCGTTGGTGATCATCATCACCAACCACCCACCTTGGCTAAATTGTCTTAGGATAGCAGTCGTTACAGCATGGTGGTAGGGTCCCGGTTGTTGTCTTAGGATAGCAGTCGTTACAGCATGGTGGTAGGGCACTTTGCAAATGCCCGCCTGGCTAGCTACCACCCTCAAGTTGAAAATCTGTCGTCAAGCACCTAACGGTGTGTTCCGGCAGCTGTCCTTGAGAGCCAGTAACTCTAGGTTAGTCTGAACAACATCCTCGACCACATCATCACTTACCATCAGGTGAGATAATGGTCAAAGGCTAACCTATCAGGCATAAAAAAAAAAAAAAAAACATACCCCTTCAAGCTTTGTAAAGAAAAACGTGTTCCTAATCATCGCTAATTACTGAAAAGTGAAATAAAACTTCTGCTTATATGTATTTAAAAAATGAACTCGTTTTGTCTATTATAATATGACAGGAAATCGGAAGAGCAATCGAATGACACCTGTCAGAAATCTAAAATACCTAGGATTTAAAAAGACCACTATGCTGTGTGTTCAATCCTGCTGAAGCAATGTGGCTATTATTCTGTTTTATGATATATTTTTTATTTCACTTGCCTATGTTTTTCGTCTAAGTATCGGCATAATAAATATTCAACTTGCGTTGCTACTATAGGTACGTATAATTCCATACTGTTTTACGGTTGCGATCTATGCGAGTGACGCAACGTTGTGACGTTGACTTCTGCGTCGTCGGCGCGTGACGCGGCGTGCGCCGAGACAAGGTCGTGGCACGTAACAGGTGACTATGCTATTTATGCATATACATGTCTATTCATACGATATCATGTAAATTTGCTTTTGAGATTATTACAGTTTACCGTATAGAATTTATTAGGCGAAAGAAAGCTTTTTTTCTTTCTAGAACAAAACGTGTCCGACTTTTTACGTAATTAACTTTTGTTTATTGAAAAATTTGTTCTTACTAGTATTTAAACGCATTTTTTTATGCCTTATAGGTTAGCCTTTGACCACTATCCTGATGGTAAGTGATGATGTGGTCGAATATGTTGTTCAGGCTAACCTAGAATTACTGGCTCTCAAGGACAGCTGCCGGAACACACAGGTGCTTGGAGACAGATTTTCTACTAGCTAGCTAGGCGGACATTCGCTAAATGCCCTACCACCATGCAAAATATAAAGGTAAAAAAAGTTATCTAAAACTTTATTGATGTTGTATAAAAGTTGTAAGCTTGGACGTGTATGTAATATACTTAATATCAGTACTCAATAGCTTTGTCTTATCTTCTTTATAGGTTTTATCCAACAGGATAACACATCTTTATTCTACAGAATAATATACATTGATATTATTTCTGTAACTTATGGTATTCTTATAAAAAAAACATCTTCAAAATTATAGTGTTACTCGGTGACTTCACCTTAAATATCTTCTCTCTATCGCACATACATTTAATTGTTAGTATTTATCTCAGTTGAACATGAAAGGACGTCTTTGTTGCGTCGTTTTTTAATCCTGAGTTTCTAGGTTTGATCCTTGGGAAAAGTTAGATGTCAACGTAAAGGGACGCGTAAGAGGGCACGTAAAGCCGACGTTCCCGTTGTTGTTAAATAATGGTAGACTTTATAGTATGACGGATGGGTATTTGTCCACTTGGCTAGCTACCACCCCCAAATAAAATCTTTCGGCAAGCACCTAACGGTGTTCCGGCAGGTTCGCCTGAACAAATTCTTCGACCACAAAAAACTTACCATGCGATGAGATATTGTTCTAAGGCTAGGCTTTCACCAAAAAAATTCAGGAGTCACAATATGTGTATTGAACTTCGGAAAGAACAAAAATCCTCTTGAGTTGTAATTTTTATCTGGGTACTGTTTGAAATACCGGTTATTTATACAAGGAAATATATTTGTAAAAACGTTAGTATTCATAATGTTATTATAAATAAACAAACAAGAAAGTCATAGGTCAAGGTTGCCATTAGAGCTTTTGAAGCGCTCGTAGCGAAGTTTGCTTAACCATTCTGAATCGATCAGCAAAGTTAAGCAACGTCCGCCGCGGTCATGAGTTGGATGGGTGACCGCTGGTGACATTACTACTGAGCGCTTCCGTGCTTCGGAGGGCACGTTAAGCCGTCGGTCCCGGTTGTTGTCTTAGGATGGCAGTCGTTACAGCATGGTGGTAGGGCACTTTGCGAATGCCCGCCTGGCTAGCTACCACCCTCAAGTTGAAAATCTGTCGCCAAGCATCTAACAGTGTGTTCCGGCAGCTGTCCTTGAGAGCCAGTAATTCTAGGTTAGCCTGAACAACATCTTCGACCACATCATCACTTACCATCAGGTGAGATAGTGGTCAAAGGCTATCCTATCAAGCATAAAAAAAAAAAAAAAAAAAAAAAAAAAAAAAGCTAATGACCTGTTAGTCACGCATAATAAGGATAAATGCGCCAATAAATACAAAGAATAATACCACCTGTTTTCCTTCTTCACATTTTTCAGCGATAATTAATAAATAAAAGTAAATAAAAAGTGTTGAAAATGAAAACCCCAAGGCCCGGAGAAAGGTTTCGGCGAAAAATTTAAACGGAAATACCAAAGTTGCTTAGCGGATTGAATGTTTGAGAAATAAGTCATCAATATGCAACCTTCACCTTTCAGAGAGATTGTACTTTGAAATTGAATGACGTGCGAAAAAAATAGATTTAGATCTATCGTTGAGAGATAAATGGTTCACACTTAATACATAACTAACATTATGTATGTGGGATTAATAATGCGAAAAAAGAATGAGCTCGATGAGCAGATTTACAAGTCGGTCTATACAGAAAGTGTTTTGATTAGTACCACTGAAACGTCAAATATTTTGCCGTAAGCAGTACTGTGAAAACACTGTTGTGTTTAGATGTGAAGGACATTGTAGCAACTGAACTACTGGGTGAACGACATTATATTAACTAATTTCTCGGATTGAAGAGCGCAGTGCAGTGCACTACGTTGCTGATGCCTACACCGCCAAGAGGGTGACCAGACCTTTTCAGCACTTAATAAAATAAAAAAAGAGGTGTCCTGAAAATTTACTAGGTCATGAGAACCTTTAACAAACGAGTGCTTATTAAGAAGTAATAAGAACGAAGGAAACAAGAGATTCTAAGATTGTAGCTAGTTGAAATTCATGGTCTCAGCTTTTCAATTTTAAAATTTCAATATTAAAATTTGTAATTGACCTTCATAAGAGCGTCCGTAGACGCTTTAATTGAATAAATTATTTTGACTTTGACTTTGATAAAAACAGTACCGCTACTACACCGAAAGCATTTAGGCAAACTAACATTACAGGCCTACAGGAAGTCCAAATGCTCCAGCCCATTACCGGTTAGCAGCGTGTCCAACATGCTGGATTGCAATACTTATTCCATGAGTATATTTTTTGATATCATATCTTTTTGTACTTTTTTCGACATAAGGACTTAATGTTGTACTCTTGATTTATACATTAGCAAATTATATCACATCATTTATAGAGAATAGAACATGCTATAGAATCCTAATACGAAGTTCTTAATACAGGGTTATTGGTAAAATTCTAAAAACCTCTTAAGGTTGACTTCTACTAGAAGTCTGCAGAAGTCAACCCTTAAAAGTTGTTAGCCTTTTACCAATAACCCTGTACAAGGCCTTCATTAAGGATAAGAAGCAGGGTTGCAATACGATTACACGAAAAAATATCTAAATATTTTTCTTCTCTAGTAGCTACGGTGAAGGATTCCCTCCTTGTCAATTAGTTTATATAAATAATTTCATACTATCTAAAAATCACATAAAGCGTTATAGTGTATTACAAATTCATACTGCCGCACGGGTGGCTGCATCACTTAAAATCCCATTTAACCGGTGTGAGTATCAACCTGCAATCTTACAAAAATTATCTCTTGATTACGCCTACTCTACCTCGCCTAAAGCACCTTAAAAACGATAAAGGTAGATCATCAAAGGGCTCTTAGTCACACAGAGTGTGCAGAATATGCTTCGGAATCGGTAAATACGCGAAGAAAAGAAATATTAAATTTGGAGTATTTTTCCCACGCAATATTGTATGTAGTATTTTGTCATGGTGCATGGTGGTAGGGCATTTAGCAAATATAAATAAAACATAAAATGTGGGGTCTCTTTTATATAATATTGTTTTTGAAGCGCTCGTAGCGAAGTTTGCTTAACCATTCTGAATCGATCAGCAAAGTTAAGCAACCTCCGCCGCGGTCATGAGTTGGATGGGTGACCGCTGGTGACATTACTACTGAGCGCTTCCGTGCTTCGGAGGGCAAGTTAAGCCGTCGGTCCCGGTTGTTGTCTTAGCAGTCGTTATAGCATGGTGGTAGGGCATTTTGCGAATGCCCGCCTGGCTAGCTACTACCCTCAAGTAGAAAATCTGCCACCAAGCACCTAACGGTGTGTTCCGGCAGCTGTCCTTGAGAGCCAGTAATTCTAGGTTAGCCTGAACAACATCTCCGACCACATCATCACTTACCATCAGGTGAGATAGTGGTCAAAGGCTAACCTATCCAGCATAAAAAAAAAAGCTTTTTTTATATATAAACATAATGGCGGAGGCTGCGTTCAGCAGTCGACGATCTGGCTTATACAGTATATGTTATTTAGATCTGTAGCCCAAGCACGAACATTTCGATAGTCCGTAACGTAAACGTATCGAGTTTACAGTACGTTTACGCAGGAGGCGATGGCGTTTTATTTCTTCGAGCTTACGTTAAAATTAGGTTCGTGCTAGTGATTTCATACAAAACCTTTAACGTGACGAAACGTTCACGTTAAAATCTAGACACTTTATATGTCATAACCTTGCAATCTGCCAAAATTAGTTCCTTTTACGCACTGTAGGGGCGCTGATCAAATCCTTTACTAAAATGGTGACATTTCGAAACGTTGACGAAACGGTTACGTTTTCGCAAGTTATTCGTGCTAGGGCTACAGAAGTATTTATACAGATCGAAGCAAGTCGTTCTGAAGCGCTCGTAACGAAGTTTGCTTAGCCGTTCTTAACTGATTAGCTAAGTTAAGTCTACGTCAATGAAGTGCATCGCAATTACCGCTATAGTTACACAAGAAGGCGCCTGATCAGAACATATTCGTCGAAGTCTTATCTATTAGCATTCCTGTAATCTTGAGTTAAATAAAATACAGGTATATCTCAATGACGTGAACCACTTAGGTATGATTTCATTCTTTAGAAATTAGAAAGGAGATCTCAATCTATTTTTTGCGCACGTCATACATTTTCGTAGTACAATGAAAGCTCAAGGTTGCAAATTGATGACTTATTTATCAAACATGCCTAGAATTTGTTTAATTTTCCCTAAAGAATTGAATAAAGGCTTAAACCTAAATTGGTGTTTGAATTTAAATTCAAATAAAATATTATTATATAATTATAATTATTAAGAGTAAAAGTTTTTTTTTAAATATTAACGTAGCTCATGAATTAGATTGATGACTTCGATATAGTGTTGGTATCTTAACATTATTTCCTTAGTTTTATAGTTCTAGGTTAGCCTGAACAACATCTTCGACTACACACATCAATCAACAACATCATCACTTACCATCAGGTGAAATAGTGGTCAAAGGTTAACCAATCTAGTACATTATTTTTTTTTAAATGACCAATGATTTTCAAATTTTTTAAAATACAGTTATATGTTATGTAAACACAGATTTATCCACCCTATATCTATCTGAAAGAGTCGTATAAGGTAAAGATGGAAGGAAAAATACAAGGAGGTGAGCAGAACTGCCTTCTGAAGGACTGTCATCTTATTCTGCAGAGTGGAAAACGCCTGCCAAGCGTGGAAATTAGGCTGTAAGTCCATCGTCATTCCCACTGATCCAAAATTCTTCTGTGTTGTATTGTTGTCAAAATCTAATTTGTATTAAAACAGTAAAATGACGTGATTAAAAATACATAAATACATTAAAACTCTTTCCAGTATCTTTTCTTTTAGCAGTGATGGCTCAGTGACATTGGCTATAGACGGCCGCGCTGCAGGTCTATGGTTCGAATCCCGCCGCGGGCTTGAGCTTCACCGCATGGTGGTAAGGCATTTTGTGAATGCCCGCCTGGCTACCGACCAGTTGAAAATCTGTTGCCAAGCACCTTACGGTGTGTTTCGGCAACATTTCTTGAGAGCCAGTAAATCTAGGTTAAGCCTGTTAACACTTTCGATCGTATCATCACTTACCATCAGGTGAGATTGTGGTCAAAGGCTTACCTACCAGCAATATAAAAAAAGCCTAACGATAGCATTAATCACCAACTGCATTTACGCACATAGCAGCAGGTTTTCCCCACTATGCGTTAAAATCGAATCTTTCCATTTAAGATGGAAATAAAAACGGATGCCCTAAGAACACGACTTAGTCACACTCCTCCTGTTAATCAATCTATGGTCACGATCACTTGACCACTTTTTCCCAGCACTTTTACGGATGAAGTCATGGAATATTTTACCATGCAAAGTAACTGACCTATACCATGACTTTTCCGTCATTGAGTCCGGATTAACGACGTAGAGTTTCGTAGTACGACGAATTACCGGACGTTGAGTGCAAGTCGGGTATCTGGATTTATTATTTCCACTATGATGTGAAGGTCTTGGAAAAATATATTTCAAAGAAATTATCTCAGCAGTATCCGGTTAAAACAAAGTGTTGGACGGAAAAATAACATCCTATTCCTTATTATTGAAAGTTGTGCTTTCTGTGGCTACAATTTTAATAGTCATAGAGGGTTATATAGAAAAATGCCAACGACCTCTTAGGGTTGACTAAGTAAATTTTAGTTTCTATAACTATTAAGTCCCAACAAATATTTTGAGATGTTATTTCATTGATATGAAAAAAAAAACTAATTTTTTGATATTTTATTTTTGTTTTTTTTTTTAATATGTTTTTTGACAGAATAAGCAGGAGGACCACCTGATGTTAAAAGTATCTTGTGCCTGTAATATATTATTTTATATTACTTTCCTCGAAGTAAATATTCAAAACTCTTAAAGGGGGCGCGGCGCGATCTAGTGTTGTCGCCGCAAACGTTATTTGCTTGGAGAACGTATTATCTTGTACTATGGTCCTCATGCTTATTACGTCAATATTTTTTTTTTATCAAAACATAAATATATTCACTTCAAAATATTTGTTAGGACTAATGTTAGTCTAAATATTGCATTTCAATTACTATTATTAATATACATACGTAATGGAATGTAATGATACATTTATTTTTATCCTTTAGAGAATGTAAATAAGAAGTCAAGCCTTTAACGATTACATATTAGCTCCTACCTATTCTAATTTACTTAGTAATAATTAATTGTATAATATATGTAATACAGTACTTCTTTACTAAAATTAACAAGCACATAATAATTATATATGAATAGCCCCGTGGGGTGCCGGGTTAGAATTGCACCTCCCAATATCATCCCGAGGGTGTCGTAAGCAGCGACTAAAGGAAAAATACTGGAAGGTGGGCAGCAGCGCCTTTTAAAGAACTGCCAACTTACATTGCGATCCTCAAGACGCCTGCCAAGCGTGGGGATTATGGCAAATACCCCCTTAATAGGGGAGGTTGTGTTCAGCAGTGGACGGTCTGGCTGTTACAGTAATACCTTATTATTTATTTAAAACATAATAACTGTTCAGAATTATTTAAGACACAAAAACAATTGATTACTGGCGGGATTCAAACACGCGAACTGTTATTCGGTCCTTTAGATTTGAATCCCGATGTATTGATAGATCTCGATAATTCTCCTTAATAAATATTCTCCTCCATTGGGGGGATTTGCCACAATTGCCACGATAGGCAAGCGTCTTGAGAATCACAGTAGAAGTGGTCAGTTCTTCAGAAGGCGCTGTTAACACCTTCTAATGTATTGCCCATAGTCGGCTCCTACTATACCTAACGGTTTTAAATGGTTCTTGTTTAATTATTTTTCAAGCGTGATTTTTCAGTAGCTGGGGGCTTCGTTTTTGAACTTTTTAGAACCGTACGAACCTTATTTGAGACCGAGCGGTCCTAGTTCCTTATTGACAGATGGGCAAAGGGCATCGTTTTCAAAGTAAAATATCAAAGTTATGTCAAACGTAGGTCCATCTCTAAAAATCCATAAACCACGTTATACACTTGGGACCCCGTACCAAGAATAGCATAGCTGCAACACTATCCAAACTAAATGTTTAACTCATCATTATGTATGCCCATGACCACAGCTCATAATCACAACTAAATATTTAAATAAATTTTGTTTCCGATATCACTTATTAAATCAGTCGAGTAGCTCGATCTCGACCGGTTTATAAATATTGGTCTAATTGGCATAAAATCTTATGTATGTTCTTAAAAATTTAAGTAAATTTAAATCAAACAGTGACGATCACGTATATAACACTAGGAATAAAGATAAAATAGCGTTGCTAGGTTTTAGATTAGCAAAGACAAATAAAAGGTCCTTCTTAGGCAATTGTGTGCGGTTTTATAATAAAGTGCCCAAACATATTACAACCCTCACAGAAAGAAAATTCAAATTGCACGTGTAGAACATTTTGATAAAGAAATCTTACTACAAAGTTTGTGATTACTTAAACGACAAAAACGCTTAGACTGGTTCGCCTCTGCCAAGCTAGCACCTGTCACCTACCTAATGTAAATAAATATTGTAATAATTTTACCATATAGTATGTAACACATTGTTAAAAAACGTTTAAAAGAATGGCCCCGAGTTTCTTGCCCGTTCTTCTGGCAGTGGCTCTAATTTTTTTTTTTGCTGATCGTGGCAGCACAATGTACAATATTTCAATATTAAAATTTGTATTTGACCTTCAGAACGTCGTAGATGCCTAAATTGAATAAATTATTCTGACTTTGACTTTGATATTGGTCTAATTCGAAGTAATTTTCATAACTTATCTCCATTAGATCGATAAATAAACATTTCAATCGAATCTTCTCAGTACAACGCGCACGTGGGTTTCATTCTAGAAAATGTTAGTGTTACTCACTACTGATGTTCAATAGTAAAACGGCTCATTCATAAAATTCATGGTACCATTTTCGTGATCATGAAACATGACAGAATGTTACTTATAAGGATTTCTTAGGTTTTCCCGTACAATCATACAATACATAATCGGGCATACGATAATATATACTTACCTGCTTATTATTCAACTACGACAATTGTGCACGAAATTTTTTTGCGCGATTTGTCATGTTAAGTGTCAAGGGCGATGTAACTACTAGACTATACACATCAGTCCCTCTCACACGAAAATGTTATGTAGTAACACTACCTATGTATCGCACCTTGTTCATTCCCAATCTGATTGCAGGAACAGATTTTTACTAGAAATTAAATAAAATTCTGAGGGTTCCGTGGCATCACACAACATAATTTTTATTTACTTGTCGTAAAACATTTAGTTCGGTTTCCTCAGCGTCTACCTCACGCTTGACTGCTTTTATAATTTGTTGTATAAATACATGTAGGTAGGCACATTATATACAAATTATTTTACAACTAAAGCTATTGCGTTTGACCATAAAAATACTCTAACAATGTTGAAGGCCCTCCAATTCCGTTTGTATTTTATAAATTAAAAAGTTATTCCGTTTGCGAGCTTGAAATCTGTGAAGCGCTGATGGACGGATATGGCAACAGAGCGCCGTTCCACTCTTTAAGTATGGTAACTTAAAAAGACTCCTGCTACTAAGTACATCCTTCTATTCCTAGATTATTTTAATTTCCTTATGGTTACGCAATGGCATTATTACATAGGATATTATTATTACCAGTATATTTTAACTATCTGAAAAATTTTATAAAAAAGAAAACTAGATATTGTTTGCTGTATTGATCTTTCTGCGTTCTATATCATTCAGTCTCATTTATATCTTGTCTCTCGACCCAAGGTGGTTAGTTATCTTCAGAGGCAAGAAAGATGCAAACTACTCTACTGATTTATTTCTCCGTGCTATGTGCTATGAGCGTATATAACAACTGTTCACACAAAAAGATACACAGGCTGATGGTCTGCAGGCAAAATATTTTTCCTGTTACATTGAGCCAAAAGTTAATGGTTTTAGTTAAATCAGCAGTAGTACGAGAGCATGTCGTAAGAATTAGTGTATACGCTAAGCTGAAGTATTATTGATTGTATGGGGGTTGGTTTTTAATGGTCTGTTGAATTAGTATGACGCAGTAGTATTCGACAGGAACTGCCGTGCAGTCCATGGGTTGAATTCTGCCACGGATCGAGCTGTATCGTGACATGCGCAAGGATCAATTTTAGGACCCTTTTCTGTTTTAAGCGTATATTAATGACTAGCTGCGCCCCGCCGTTACACCCACGTGGTGATGGATGATGATAATATAATGTATGATATGTGTTAATCCAGCGCCTCATCTACCTCCATACCATATTTTTTTTATTAGTTTGAAAAGGATCAATTTGTTACTACAGAATATGCATTAGAAATTTTTTTTTTTTTTTATGGTATATATCGTTCCCTATTTTGGCGATGATGGCTTACACATAAAAGATAGATATATGCTGTCGAGAACTTTTTTGTAGGTAAATTTAAGATAAACATTTTCGTTGTACATTATGTGCGTGTGACACTTAAAGTTTTTGCAGCGCACGCCAGAATATGTCGCATATGGCTGATTTTTTTCTTACTTTCTTGACACTTATCGCTATATTTTCGACAATTCACATAAAATGTATATAAATTATAGCCTCTGTGTTATTCTGATGTATAAATTATATTTTTGTAAAGTTTCATTAAAATCCGTTTAGTGGTTTTTGCGTAAAAGAGTAACAAACATCCATACATCCTTACATACGCTTTCGCATTTATAATATTAGTAGGATTTACCTTTTACAAAGTCAAAGATTTCTGCGATATTGTTTTAGTTTCAGATGATACCTTTCAGATTTTTGAAGGAGGTAGTGAGGATAGCTAATTTTTTGCACTAAATAATGAGTTATATTTAAATGGTTTATCACTAATAATCTTGTCTTAAATAAAAAAAAAAACTAATTTTTAAGGTTCTCTTTACAAACTTTTGTTCATCAAGTTTTGTCAATTCAATTAAATTCATATTTTATTTGCTTGAGTACGGGTACAAAAGATATAAAATATGTAGGAAGTACAATAGTTTCACCATAAACAACCTCGTACGAGGTGTGCAAATGTCAGTTAAATATATCATACAATGAAATTGAGAATATATATATATAGCAATACTGCCAGCATGCCGGGTACGCTGCCAACTGGGAGTGGGCTGGAGCATTTGAACTGCCTATGAGTCTGCTATGACCTATAGGTTGTCTAAATGCTTTTATTGTAGTAGCTGTTGTGTTGTATATAGTTCATAGTATTTTGTTTAATAAAGGCATACCACCGGTAGTAAAAAATGAAATTGAGAATTGATAATAATAACGATGTCAACATTTTTCTTAATTGTCATAAACTATTTAATACCTAATTACAATTCAATTATTTAACGTGGTAAATGTAGTAGCAATTAGAAGTCGTCTGGAAGAAATCCCTAACTGTACATAGAAACTTTGGTTGACCAACTGGGTAGAAATTAGAATTAGGTAACTCTGTTATAGTTTTTGAAATCGCATTGTAAACGAGAGGCGTCATGTAGGTGCAGTTATTTGTCAATCAGTTGTCTTGAAAACATTAAGTTTGGCCCAATACATTTTCGATTGGCAATGCAACAGTCTTACTGAGATTCAAAATAGATTTAACTTTACAGTAGGATTCTCATATACATGATCTATCAGGAAGACTTAATTCGACTACATATTTAGTTAGTAAGATGAAACAGTAAACGGATGTAGCTACAGTAATTTATATCGCGTACTTCTACAGTATTATGTCGTATAGTGTATTGCTATGGGGATCTGCAGCTGAGATAGAGGCTATTTTTATGTAACATAGTCGAGCAATTTGAGCTAAAAATGAAATGGCCCCTAGCGAATCTCTCAGGACGTATTTAAAGAAATTGAAATTTCACTCTTACCGAGCCTGTATATCTTTGAAAATATTACTTATATTAATTTATATTATACAGTCACAGTCACTAATATAACAGTGAAAAGAAAGATTAATTAGTGGTGCCAAGGTTTTAGATTAGCTAAGACAAAAAAGTAGTTCTTAAAGAATTGTGCTAGATTTTACGTTAAAGTTCCTAAATGTATAACAATTATCTCAGAAGGAGAATACAAGTAACACATGAAAAATAATGTATTAAGAAGACGTAATAGACTACTACTAACCGCAAACTGCAAGAAGACTACTTGCAGTTTGTGGTTATATCAGTTAGAAAACCTACGTATTTTAAATAAATAAATAAATATTGTAATAAAATTGTCATAATATATGTACTTTGTTAAAATATGTTTAAAATTAATGATCAGAGTCATTTTTATTAGTCAAAATATTTGTCTGTATGAAATCACTAGGCCTAATTTTTTGTATAAGTTTTCTTATGTGTATTTGTCGTAATACCGCTGTCTACCATAAACTTACTTAAATAATTATAATTACAAAAGTTCTTGTTCTGCTAACTCTAAAATCTAATATCGCGTAATACATAAAAACGATAAGCCTAAAATTTTCCATCACTCTCAGTCGATTTTCCCTATCCATTCATGTTTCTGTTAATATTAAGTCTCCTTAGTTAGCAGAAGATGACGACTAATTCTGCTTAAAACTACCCTTAATTGCTGAGCATAACTTTAATTTTAGGATTAACACTTTTAATTGTATTATCAATTTGGACTTAAGCACAAACGAAATAAAAACTTTTGTATATAAGTTCATTTTAGATTTTTTTGATTTAATTTGTAGTGCATGATTAAATTAATTATATTTTTATGTACTAAACTTTAAATACCCAACGTGTAGTTTATCTTATGTACATAATAAATTTAATTATACTTATAGCACACTGTAAGAAATCTGTCAGAAATTGCAATATTTATGAACCTTTAGATTGAACCAACGAACGGATTTTTGTAGACTCATTTTGATTTTATTGGTCAAGTATCTAGCATATAGCAAGGCAGGTACAACCAGTAAATAAAATATCAAGGTCTAAATGCCAGTTCCATCACTCCTGATTAGTTCGTGATCCATGTTTATTTTTTTATTGTTTTTATGCCTTATAGGTTAGCCTTTGACCACTATCTCACCTGATGGTAAGTGATGATGAGGTCGAAGATGTTGTCCAGACTAACCTAGAGTTACTTGCTCTCAAGGACAGCTGCCGGAACACACCGTTAGGTGCTTGGCGACAGATTTTCAACTTGAGGGTGGTAGCTAGCCAGGCGGGCATTTGCAAAGTGCCCTACCACCATGCTGTAACGATTGCTATCCTAAGAAAACAACCGGGACCGACGGCTTAACGTGCCCTCCGAAGCACGGAAGCGCTCAGTAGTAATGTCACCAGCGGTCACCCATCCAAGTCATGACCGCGGCGGACGTTGCTTAACTTTGCTGATCGAATCAGAATGGCTAAGCAAACTTGGCTACGAGCGCTTCAAAAACCGTAAGGAAGGCGAAACGAATCAACTCCACTGACTCAATATGAATGAGTCATTGGTTCATTCATACTTCAAGCAGCGGATTACTCGTAGTAGTCTTTTGAGTGTTCTTTTTTCACATCTTGTTTTGTAATACGTTTTTGAAAGTCTTACTTTACAAGAAAAAGTTAATTTGTCTGTGTGTTCTATATGTCTAATAGGAAACACAACCAAATTATAATAAAGAACAGTTAATGGACTTGTATATTTTGTTTTAAATGTAATTTAGGAAATAGCGTAAGAAGTTGGGCAGCAGAGCCATAACCATCTAACGCTGCGATAACCAAGACGCCTTCTTAACATGAGGATTATGGCAAAGCGTTAGGCAATGGGAAAAAAATCAAGATTTTTTTAAGCTATTCCAGTAATAGGTTGTCTGGAAAAGATCACTCTAAGGTATTCAAAAATAGTTACAGCGCCATTTTCGCATTGGGCTTTCATCAAAGCTGCGCTTTTCTATTTCCGTCATTATCAGAGGCGCACTCTAAATTATTTTAAACCGTGTACTGGTTATTGATTGAAAGGACCTTTTTGGCCTCGCAATGGTGGAATGAAATCATAGTCGTTGATTTGGCCCTTAAAAGGACTATCTTTGGATTTGGATCAAGGTCCATTCAGCGTCTATAAGGGTAACTCAGAACAATTTAGGTGTAAATAATACTTTTATATGTTGTACATACTACCGTTACTACCGCTAGTCAAGTGACCCGCAGTCGATCCGCAAGTATTATAAAAATAAAATGATTATTACTTACCATAATTGCGTATGATTGCGAATGTATTTATGGTAAGGCAGTGTGCATTGGGTCGCACCAAGGATAGAGGGCAGAAAAATACCCTGAAACCTTTTTCCCAAGGCAGTAATTGCACTGGTAGGACTCAGCGACTAAGCAACGGTGCGGCCATCAACCAGACTACTAGACTTCAACAAGTTGTAATGTTTGAATGTTTAGGCTATAAGTTTCTAGGTGTCCCTTTTAATGTTAACGTGATTGAACAAGCACAAGCCCCACCTGATGTAAAGCAGTAACCTCTGTCTATAACAGATGCAGTCGGTCACAATTGGCGAACTGCACTACGTTGCTTGCGCCCAGCACCTAGAGATATAAAGTTGTTAAAGTCATGTGCCTGTAATTTCACCAGCACCCATTATCCTTCACACCTGCACGCAGTAATATGAACATAACTGCTTTGCTGTAGAAATAAGTATGGTGGCAAAATACTTCCCAGGACAAACTCGCACAAAGAATTCTACTGCTACTAAAATTATCGACAATGTTATGAATCAATCTATTTAGGTAGGCAAGGTATATTCCGAAAAATTGTGAATTTTAAATCGTATCTAAACCACAATCTGCCTCCTTTCGCCACAGAATCAATTCTTCAGATGATCTCACTGGTCATAATATCCATGCGCCGATGTTCCTCCTATGTAATCTGTGACATGAGTGACAAACATTTTATGTAATTTGTGACTAATCTAACTCTGCATACAAGAGTGCGTGCTGCTCGTATTGTAATTTATATTTTGATTAGCTGTTGGTCATGCAATTATTACTTGTCTTGAAAGCTATGAGTAGTTTCAGTGAATGTTTTTGCACATTTAAATGTTTGAGCCGTATAATTTCCGGCTAAAGGTTAAGAGGGCTGTTCCATTTCCTTTTCTCAGATGTTGTAAACCGCTTCCGGAACACACGGTTAGGTGCTTCAGTGGCAAATTTTGTACTTGAGAGTGGTAGCTGTAGATGAGCATTCGCAAGTGAACATTCGCGAAATACCCTACCACCATGCTATAACAACTCTCCTCCTAATCATCAACCGGTATCGTCGGCTTGACTTGCCTTCCGAAGCACGGAAGCGCTCAGTAGGAAATGCCACTAGCGGTCACCCATCCAAATAATGACCTTATAAACTTAGTTGATTGGCTTTAGTAATTGTTAACTTTGAAAAGAAAAACTTTCCCAAGGTCAGTTGTCAGAATTGCTGCTGACTGTTAAACTGAAGCCAACACTTTTTACAATTTATGTTTTAGTTAATGAAGGCACTTAGAGCGCTGTTTGTGCCTCCAACTCAGCAACACTTTACTCACACCAAACTGAGCAGTGCCATGTTTCTAATTTTTTCTGGTGACTATGGTTCTGAGCTTATCCTAAGGGACGTCTTTAGATTCATAAACTGGAAACTAAATAACTATATCCTGACTTAACATTCATTTGGCATTTTAAAACAACAACTATAACGTGAAAGCAAAATTACCACACATTGTTTTCTTCTGATTAATCTTTGGCGCACTAAACAGGTCAGAACCCTCTCGTTTTCAATACAAATATGAAAATGAGATCGGCTTGAGTCACACTTCGCAATGTGTAATTATTTGTTTATCTGCTCGCTGCCAGTGAATGTGAAGGTCGCTTTCACCATGGCTGTGAATCATTGGATGCTGCGGAACTAGATTTCAGATGTGCAATGTTATGAAATACTGGCAACTTTTAAGGATTAGAGAAAAAAATAAGGCCTCATCTATTATGCTATATATGTCCATGTTTCTTGAAGCGCTCGCAGCGAGATTGCTAGCATTGATTTATGTTGTTTCAATTCAAATTAAAATTTTATTTATTAATTTCAAGTACATCGTTCTTTGCGGCTGTACCTACCAAACTGTATATATATACACCAGAATTTTGATTGGTAGTTCCTTCTCTATATTATTACAGTTTTGTGTGTATGAACAATGGATCTAGTTTTCATCTATGAATATACAGGGCGTTCTATGGCAATGCCACATAGAGGGAAAGTACCTTGAATATTGTACATGAGACATTTTACTGAAAGAAGACATTATTTGAATATTCAAAACAATTTAAACTGCATTCATATATTTTTAAATAATTACGTGGTTCAACCAGGAATCGAACCTGTTACACGAGAAAATATAAACATCCTGTAGCTTTACCATACCGATCGAAAGATTTCATCATAAGTATTATTTTATGCCAAATAGCATAGTGTCAGAAATAAAAGGAAGACTTTGAATTTTAACATTTGATGTGAAATTTTGAATTATTTATTTATAATCAGCCAGCCGCATTGCGATGCACAAAAATCACTCTGTATCTTTTATTATACTAATCGAAAGATTTCATCATAATATATTGCTTATGATGAAATCTTTACAGAAATAAAAGGAAGACCTTGAATTTTAACATTTCATGTGAAATTTCGTTCACTCTTATGAAAAGCTGACATTGCCGTAAGGATGTCCTAACGGCATAATAAGGAAATTATTTTCTAGTGGGTACATTTATTAGTAACAGGTAGGAAGGTAAAATCATTTCCTTTTTATAATTTAAGTGCATGATAAAATGATAAAGAGACACGTTATTATAGTAGGTACCTGGTGGTATGCAACAAATCTCGCCGTATCCTGAGCCGAAAGACGCGTACTTAAATTATTTTGTGCATCGCAATGCGGCTGGCTGATTATAAAGAAATAATTCAAAATTTCACATCAAATGTTAAAATAGTCTTCCTTTTATTTATGATACTACGTTATGTAGCAAAAAATAATCCTTACGATGATATCTTTCGATCGGCATGATGAAACTACAGGATGTTTTTTTTCGTGTAACGGGTTCGATTCCCGGTTCAACCATGTCATTATTTAAAAATCAATGAATGCAGTTTAAATTGTTTGTAAAATTCAAATAAAGTCTTCTTTCAGTAAAATGTTCCATCTACAATATTCAAGGTACTTTCGCTCCATGTGGCATCGACGTGGGACGCCCTGTATATATGGGAATCATTAGATATATAATCTCAATCATTTCTAAATAATTCATCAAATACAAATATTTCTTACAACTTATACAATTTTGAGCTCATTTATAAGCTATTTCCAACTACAGTTTTGTCCAGTCAGAATTTACCTATTTTTCGTCAGTTATGCATATATTTACATTCAATTTATAAACATTTTAAACTAATACCATTTTGTATTTTACAAATTATTGGAGCTCAAAATGTTATACAACAAACTAACCCACTGTGCCCAGGTGACCAGGTGGTTTAGGCATCTGGCAAAATATTATTTTCGCTTAGCACGCGATAATGTTAATCATATTTAGAAATACGTTTTCTGTTACAATTTTCAATTTTCCAATGTATGTTTTTTTTATGCTTGATATGTTAGCCTTTGACCACTATCTCACCTGATGGTAGGTGATGATGTGGTCAAAGATGTTGTTCAGGCTAACCTAGAATTACTGGCTCTCTATTAACCATATATTATGTTGTATATGCTTATGATGTTTATGGGTAAGTTATGAGAAGCTTAAAAAGAATAATCGGAATGGTAACTGGATTTAATGATGGCTCCCGGAATATACCATTACTGGTAGGATGATGACAAATTTACTTCCTGCTTCTGCTTTTGACCTGCCCGTTCTAACTTACCAATTCTAAAGATACATTATGAACAACTTTGCTCGATTATTGAGTAAATTAAAACTATTACCACTTATAGGTTTGGCCTTTGAACGTTGCATACAGTCATTATAAAGTCTAACATTTACACTGTTTTAATATGGAATGACACATTTAATTTTAAGATGAATACAAAGACAGGAAGATGAATACCACAACTGCGATTTATGTATAATATATATGTAAATCATTAGTGTCCGTAAATAACTGTTTCGTATTATTACTTAACAATAAATGTATATTTTCCTGTTGGCGGATATTATCACAGCTTCACACGTCCTTGACCTGTAAGGAAAACTTGCTTAAATACCGAGAGAAAGAAGTAAATCCTGTCATGGTGGTAGGGCATTTTGCTAATGCTCGCCTGGCTAGCTACTACCCTCAAGTAAAAGGAAGTAAATCCTTATTCGACGAAAGACTTCGTTACATGGTCGAAGTGTTGAGAGGTTAAAAATTAGGCTTTACATTTATAGGTGAGATATTTGGTTAGCATGCGATAGTGATGGAAAACAAATTTAGAAAGCGCTGCAAATTAATTACAAAAATATTTTTTTTTAAAAAGCATTTCTTTCTTGTAGTCTGGTTGATGGTGGGGAAAAAAGCAAATTTTTGCCTTTGGCCTTTTGGGTGCTACGGCTCCGTGGTCCACCTAAGTTTTTCTCCTGGCTGAAGAACGGTACCATAACAATGGGCCTATCACTATGCACAGTCTTGTGATAAAAATACCAAGTGTTATTACTTTGAAGCTGTAACTTTATTATTATAAACGGTATATAAACTTTTAATTTACTGGAATGACCTTTATTAACAACAAACTACAAACTTAATACAAAATACATCTACTACGATGATAACATTCAGGCAAACTAAAAGTCATTGCAGGCCTTCAGGCAGTCCAAAAGCTCCAAACCAGTCAGCGTGCCCAGCATGCTTCGAACCCATTTTACCCAGCTTTACGCGAATGGTGCCCTAACCATAGGAGCGCCCTATAACGACATTTATTTATACTAAGGTTACGGAAAAAGTTTGGCTTTGGAGTACGGACCCAAAAGGCCAAAGGCAAAACGTTGCATTTTCCCCATATACCCTTGGTTTGTCAAGCTATATCAATTGTCAATCCTTCTTGCACTTATAACTTTGGTTTTTCTGATATCTGTGAGGTTAATCTGATTGCAAAATGCCATAGTTATGAGCCATCTTTTAGTGCTAAACGACTTTAGCAGACAACATACACAGTGTACATTTTTGTTGTCTGTGGATAGTTGGACTGGATAATTATTATAGTATTCCAAAAGCTGCATCAACTCGAATTGTTGGAATATTCGGTTGACTTTCTTGTAGAAATAGGATATTTCTGTCCAAGCTAGACATAATCGTCGACAATATATGTACAACTGTTGTTGAAAAGGTATTTAAAGAGTATCTTTTCAACTTTTTTCTTTGGCGGAATAGGTGACACAATGACATTAATTTAAATTTTTGCTTGCTCGTTTTTATTCTTAGACCCTTCTTTGGGATACAAGGCGAAACACTCACTAAGCAACTATGCTATATTTTTTTTTTTTTTTATTTTTTTTATTTTATTTATTTGGAACAGCAAACAGCTACATTATAAAATATACATTAATAGTCTTACATAACACAGATTTTATAATAACATAGCCCACGACACTATTCACAGATTACTAAAATAATATTTACTTTGCCACATAGGGCTACTAACCAAAAAACAATATAAAGGAGAAGTAGTACAATTTACAAAAGAACTTGATAAACTGCTGTCTTAAATCTATTAGTGGTACAATTAAAAATATCTATTTCAGTGAAATTTTGATTGTAAGAGTCCACCATTCTACGAGAAGGGGTGCGGTGCCCAGTATTTGTTTGCGACTTGCCCACGGCAAATAGTTGGCGAGTGCGCACCTCTCTCGTTAGTATGGTTCTAGGTACAACATAACATAAACTCGACACAAGTTCAGTGCAATCAAATTCATTATTAACAATTTTATGCAATGTAATTGCTTCTAAATATGTGCGTCTCGACTCTAGTGTGAGCAAGTTATATTTGCTGAGCAATTCAGTATAAGACATATAATATTTACAGCATCTATAATGCATTGAACGCAAAAATTTTATTTGAACTTTTTCAAGGCTCTGTTTATATTTATTGTAATAGGGATTCCAAATCGGTACGGCATATTCAAGTTGTGATCGTACTAAGGTTTTATATAAGTACAGATATGTAGAACTGCGTTTGAAGTTAGAACATGATCTCATTACAAATCCGTACATTTTAAATGCTTTGTTGATAATATTATTGATGTGTATAGCGAGGCATAGTTTACTGTCCAAGTTTGTTCCTAAGTCTCTTATCGTGGCAACATTAGTTAAGGGAGCATTACAAAGGTTATATGTAAATTCAATGAGGTTTATATTTTTTGTAAAGTGTATAAAGTTACATTTCGGAACACTCAGATGTAGTTTATTATTATAACAGTATGTACTCAGTCTATTTAAGTCGCTTTGAAATGCTATGCAATCAGCAATGTTTCTGATTTGTTTGTAAACTTTGAGATCATCTGCGTAGAGTAAAAATTTTGTATTATGAAAGCAATATTTTATGTCATTTATGAAGATAATAAATAGCAATGGACCCAAAATCGATCCCTGCGGTACCCCAGAAGATACCGAAATGCTGTTTGATTGGTAACCATTGATAACAATTTTTTGTGACCTATTTAGGATATATGACGCAAACCATCGCAGCAAATTACCTCGTATACCGTTAAACGCTAGCTTATTTAAAAGTAGTTCATGATCCACCTTGTCAAAGGCTTTTTTAAAGTCCGTATATACTGCATCTACTTGTACATGGTTGTCCACTTTTTGAAATAGGTAATTGGTAAAAGTGAGTAAATTAGATATAGTAGATCTGCGTTTAACAAACCCGTGCTGTTCTTCGATGATGGCATTGTGTAAAATTGGATAAATCTGATTGTGAACTAATCTTTCAAAAAGCTTTGACAGAGTAGACAAAATAGATATAGGGCGGTACTGCTCTATGTCATGTTTGGATCCGCTCTTGTGAACTGGGGTGATGTAAGCTCGCTTCCATATCTCAGGAAATACTCCCTCCTTCAGACACTTATTATAAATGATATATAATGGTTTACAGATATGAGATGCAGTTTTAATTAAAAATAATGGGGGTAGTCCATCTGGTCCAGGACCTTTTGAAGTATTTAAGAGTTTTAATTGTTTTGTAATTTCATGTTCACTTATTTGTATGTTTGATATCAAAATATCTTTATCGGAACTGTTTGAAGGTGGTTTCCATTGTGAAAGTGTAGGTGAGGCTGGTTCAAACACAGATAAAAAAAACTCAGAGAAAAAATTACAAATCATTTCAGGGTTGTTAGACTTTATATTATGATAATGCATGGTAGCTGGAATTTGAGGTTTTATTTTGCGGTTAGATATATAAGTCCAAAAGTGCTTCACATTCTTAATTATATTATCTTCAACAGATTCCATATATTTCATGTAGCATTGTGTACAAACTTCTTTAAAATTACTTCTATGTTGAGAGAATGTTTCATAGTCTCATAGTCTATATCATTAGAAAAATGAAGGTATTGATATTGGTGCCGGAACTGCTAAATCAGTTCCAGTCCAAGAACTTAACTTTTTAAGTGCATATATGAACACTTTCGGAAAAATAAGGTGCTGTCCTATAGCAACACTACGATTAGTCCCGCGGTTTGATTCCATCGTTTAGAAGGCATCATGATTTTTATCTTATGTGTTTACTCCAAATCTAATATATAGCCTTTTTATCTTATTAGAATGGTACCTGATCGATTTGAACTATTTTTCAACATTGTCCTCCAAAAATAATGCAAATTTTGAAGTTTAATTCAGTTTCACCATTTTAGTTTTCTGTAAAATACGGCATGCATTCATTGCCCATAAGTGACTCTCAATTCAAATATAAGAATTGCTTAAACAATACATGTCAGAGATCAGGTGATTGAAAAAGGGGCAAAGATAATGTCATCTTAGAAATATTTTTGAAAGGTACAAAAAGATTTTGGGACTTTCCCAGGAAATGACTAAGATCATATCCATTTAGTTAAGATGCCTCACATTTAAGAGCTTGTGGTTAATACAAGTTACGTGCAGTTAAAGTGCAGTAACGAATGAGTCAAGTTTAATGCAATGTGTATGTCTTTCCGTTATAATAAATGATTAAAAAGAGGAAGAAACATTGTTCCTAAAACAAATTAGGGCTATATGTTTATAGAAGAAACTGATTATTCAGGAGATTGTCACAGTCGACGAAATAGTAGTAGAACAACGAATAGAGACCAGATGATTACTGGCTTTCAAACAAATCAGCGTGTTTGTTTTTATAATGGCAACCTTAAATCTACATAAGGTTCTCTGTTTATAATTGTTGGATAGGGCAAACATGTCTCAAGTTGAACCAAAACAAGATTTTGGCAATTTTTGAAATTCAAATTTTGAGAGATGATCTGGAGTCCAAATTTGTAATAAATATAAAGCTGGAAGAACATAATTTATCTATTGATTTCGGTTATTATCTGTTAGAAGGTATATTTTGAATGATTTCTAAAAAAATTAAGGTTGATTAAAAGATTTTTAAGGTTAGTTTTAAAATTAACGTTAAATTGTAAAATTTTCTTTTTTCATGTGATTTGCCGGAACAACCGGGTAGACCTAGTCACCCTGAAGCGCCCGTCTCCTTGAGACATGTAGTTATCAAGTCTCATGATTTGTAATTTTACTGGCTGTCAAGGACTACTGCCGGAACACAATGTTAGGTGCTTGGCGACAGATTTCTACTTGAGGGTGGTAGCTAGCCAGGCGAGCATTCACAAAATGCCCTTCCACTAAGTGAAGCTCAAAACGACGGTGGGCTATAGGATCGAACCATGTACCTGCGGCATGGCAGTCCATAACTATTACCGCTCGGCCATCATTACTTTAGAGAAGCATTATAGAGACAGATGATGCCAAAACTGTCTTCAATATAGATATTTACAAATTGATCATATAAATCTGCCAGAGTATACACAAAATGATAAATATTAAATAGAAAAAAAAAGGTTTTCTTTACGACTAAGTAGTAAAGAGTATTAAATAACAATCTACAAAAGCGTGTGCTTTTAGCGTGTCGTAGTTTGAATTAATATGGCACGGACGATTTATAAGGACAGTGATTTTGTATATTTATAAGCGTTTGTCTTACCGTCATCCATGCCAGATAGAAGTTTGGAGTTTTTTTTAATGATGAGTGTCAGTAGGTACACCCAGCGTTGACTAATTCGAGTTTCCATCACATTGCCAACATTTTGAGAATTATCTGTTTAAAGTTCAGCTAGATACTTATGACGTAAGCTAAAGAGTTCCTTTGAAATTTGTATATAGTAATGGGGCCGCACCAAGTTTTGTATGAAAAGATAACAATATGCTCAAATGTTGTGCATGACGTCTTTTTCAATTTGTCATTTTCTACTAAATATTACGAAACAGAGTATAATGGAATAATGAGGAAATTTAGTAAATACGAATCAACGGTGAATAGATGGTAGTAGGGTTGTATGTTATTAACAAAACATGCAAGAAAAAAAAGGGTGGTATATCTCTGCTTATCACGATACTATTAATTTTTGTTAATAAGCAAGTTATTTTTTGATTCAAATTCATTTATTCAATTTAGGCGTCTACGACGCTCTTATGAAGGTCAATTACAAATTTTAATATTGAAATATTCGAGATTGTACTGCCACGTTAGAATATAGAGCCACTGTGAGAAGAACGGGCAAGAAACTCGGGGCCATTCTTTTAAACGTCTTTTTACAATGTGTTATAAACAATATAATACAATTATTACAATACTTGTTAAAATTACGTAGGAGACATGTGATGGCTTGGCAGAGGTGGAATTTTCCAAGCATTTTTGTCGTTTAAGTAATCACAAACTTTCGTGTAAAGCAATATATTACAATGCTCACAGAAGGAAAATTCAAATTGCTCACAGAAGGAATATTCGGGAATTTTATTATAAAACCGCACATAATTACCTAAAAAGGACCTTTTATTTGTCTTTGCTAATCTATAACATGGTACCGTTATTTTATATTTGTTCCTAGTGTTGTAATCGTGGCTGTCACTGTTTAAATTAAATTTACTCAATTTTTTCCGAACATACATAATATTTTCAAATATATACAGACTCGGTAAAGTTAATATATCAATTTCTTTAAAAAGATCCCTTAGAGATTCCCTAGGATCCGTTTCATATATGGCTCGAATTGCACGCTTTTGTAAGATAAAGATTGTCTCTATCTCGGCAGCAGCTCCCCACAGCATTGATTATTAACTGATTGATTTATTTACCAGGTAACAGAAACGATGGTAACAATTTGAATTTATAAATTACTAGCTTTCCGGGCGCGGTTCCGCCCGCGCGTACGTCACTTATCGCGCAAAACATTAAAGTCTTTTTGCGCAGTTGGATAAAAACTATCCTATGTTTTTATCCGGGTCTCAAACTATATCCATACCAAATTTCATACAAATCGGTCCAGTAGTTTTGGCGTGAAAGCGTAACAGACAGACAGACAGACAGACAGAGTTACTTTCGCATTTATAATATTAGTACTGATTTATGTTTTCAATGGTGGTATGCATTTATAACCAAAACACTAAAAACTATATGCCAAAAAACTAAAGCTACTAAGTGGGGAACACTGAAAATTTTGCGTCACTCATAAATTAAACAATATAAAATCTAGCTGCACAAGCGAAAATGTTCTTAACACCGGACTTTTGGCCAACTTGGGTCAACCTGGACCATGTAGTATTACCAATAAAGGATTAATATAGTTTGTATAATTTTATGTATGCTAATTTATATGGTATTTATTAAAATGGTGATTTTTGTTATTTTTATTAAATAGAAAGTAATATGTTACCCGCTTTATAAAGTTATCTCATTATATTTTGAACACTATTTCATTGGAACAAACCATTTTTGATATCGTGAAGATCTTTTATCTCGGGGCATGTTTTCAGGTGCTGGTTGACAGCTATTCACACCATGGTCTTTTCTGGTCTAGTAAATGACAAATCATTCATCAAACTTGTACTTATTGAGAAAATAAAAAATTGCATGGTGTAGGTCTGGACTTCACGGAGATATCACGAGCTCTAGCTTCTTTCAGAACCTAAAAATGACTTGGTCTTCTTTATGGTATTGTCAAGGTGCAACAGAATGCGAAATCTTTTTTCCATAACTTCGTCGTTTTTCCATAACTTTTTAAAAGACACTGGGAAATCAAATGGTGGTACTCAGAATTAACTGTCTTCTGTTCTTCAAAAGTGACCGAGCAGACTATGACCTGCCTACGACAGAAAAAAACTGAAATATTTTTTTGCTTATACTTCTCGCTTACCTTAATTTTAGCGCCTTCGAACAGTCTTTAGGAACGCACATGATTGTACTTTAACAAAATCTGTAAACATCAATCAACTCAAGCCCGCTTTTGTTTCATGGTGAGTTTATGAAAAAAATCAGAGGCAATATAAACTGCTGGCTTTCTTTATTTAGTTTGCTTCATTCCTGAAATGAAATAAAAAAAATCTAAGTTTTTCAGAAATTACTGTTGACTTCTCTTAGAATTACTCTTTTAAATTCTATAGCACAATATTTTCATGTCATTAAAACTATTCCCGAAATATGGACCTGAACTACATTCGTGCAGTCATTAATGACGTGTTTCGGTAAAAAGCTATTGGTTGGTTAAAAGTTTGGGAATAACATGAAGTCACTTCAAGTCACTATTGTACTGCATGAGCTATGGTCCATAACGCTTATGACTCACACCGTCTGCTCCAGTTGTGATGACGTATAGATCTTAATCATAGTCAATGAACATTATTAGGACGGGAATTTTAGGTTTCATCGTCATGTTTCAAGGAATATTTATGGTATGGTTGGAGTACGAGTGTTGTGTGCGATACACATTGTAATGATGGTATGTCCAGTGTCCTAGAACGGATGTTCGATGATTTGCTATCGCTGATTCAGTTTCGGAATTACCAGGTGGGTGACTGTGAGAATCTTTATGGGTGGGTTCTTTGTAATGATTGACGTCATATGGCATGAAAGATAGAGACAACTTCATAAACTATACTCCATACCTACTCCGTATATATACTAGGCATTACTATACTCCTTCAAATTATTACTGTATTTAGGATTTGGTTTTCATTTGACCCACTGCTGCGTCCTACATTATAATTATTTATTTATTTATTGAATTCACAAAATCCACAGATCTTAATTTAAAATTAACATAATCATATAGTGATATTTCTTACATCCAATGACGGATTTTATTTTATATTATAAATCCCTTTTTGGCCAGTATTACCTAACCTTTTTAATATACAGTTAGCATAGGAGAGATTTCCAATTTTGTTGGAAATTGCATTGTAGCCACTACGATTACTTAGATAATAGATATAACTTATGAGTTTCTGCACGCCTGGTACTTCCGAATGATTCAATTTGATATTTAATTACCTGAATTAAAGATATTAAATTCTAACCTCGTTTTCGTTTATGTTTCCCTGGCCCGTGTTCTACCTTACATTTTAGTAATGGTTACGATTATAGAGCATGTTAATTATAGAATGAAGGTATCTGTAACCGATTAATATTCGTATTAACTCTAGTAATTATTGCACTTATAGTAGAAAAATTAGAAACTAATAACGTTTAAAATTTGGGTATTTGGGGTGATTATGGTATGTAACTTGGGGCAAATTAAGAATTAGTTTTGCGTGACTAAATATCATGGTGGTGAACGCGGAACAAATTATATCTAAGGATCCGAACCCAATTGATTATACAAATTTAATGTTTAATTTTAGACAATTGTCCATATTACTGAGTAAAAAAAATACATTCGTGAAATTAAGAAACAAAATTAATAGAAACATAAGTAAAATGAAAAAAGAAATTAAACAACATTACATTACAGTAGAATCAATAAAGTTGTTTTACATTTAACTATCCCGCGTCATAGTGTGAAATGCTCGTAGCGTAGCTTTAGTCATTATTTACCGATCAACTAGGTTAAGCAACCCGCTGCGGTAATTACTTAAATTTATGACTGATACTACTGAGCACTTCTTTACTACGGAGGACATATTAAGTCGTCGATCTCGGTAAGGCGTTACAAATGCGCGCCTGGCTAACTACCATCCTCAAGTCGAAATTCTGTCACGAAGCACTTTACGGTGTATGCAGTGGTTGCCATTCTAGGATCGCGATCGCATCATCATTATACCATTAGTTGAGATTGTGATCAAAACTAGCCAAACAGCGTTTAAATAAAAATACTAACAAATAAAGTATGTAATGCGTTATGCAAAAGTTACCCCCGGATTCTGAAAATGTGTCAAAGGCTTGATTCTTAACTGACCGAATACTGAACGCTCATTGATCGCTTGTCGCGTAATTGATTACTATTGACCAATGAGCGTTCAATATTTAGTCTGATAGCTAATCAAGACTGTCATTAACCTTACAGAAACTGAATTGTTTACCATTTACAAGTAATTTAATAAATTAATGAATGTCTGACTCCAGAGACGGAATTCCGTGAAAATAAGGTGACATATGAAATTACTATGAGCCCTCTGAACAAAACAAAAGAGGAAACTCTGAAGCACATATTTGTATAAGCTAAGTAATACGTTACGCTAAAGTGCATGAACCATTTTCGAGTAATTATTGTTTTTGAATTGAATTTGATCGGAAATCGGTCAAAGTTCTGCAGAAATAGTGTGACAATACGCTTTGAACCATTTCATGAATGTATGGTGATTTTCGGGTAATTAATTTTACGTGAATTCAATGATCCATATTTCTTGTACCGGATTCCGTGAAAATTTATGTGACTGTAAATTGAACTTTGGAAACATATTGATGAATAATGGTATACAGTTCAAAGTACAAAGTAATACGTCGCTTTACAATCTTGATGTTCTGGGTTCAATCGCCAGCTGCTGGGGTTTTTTGATATGTTTTATAGTAGCAGTCTGGAGTTTGAAATTCATTTAGTAGCGGTACGTTTTCGACCGCAGGAGACGGAGGTAGAAGGAGCTTTTCGCCTTGTGTGTCTGGAGTTTGGAAGGCCTCCAGTAAACCAAAACATGTTTCTTTATAGGTTAGATAGCTAGCCTATGACCACTATCTCACCTGATGGTAAGTGATGGTGTGGTCGAAGATGTTGTTCAGACTAACCTAGAATTACTACATTTAAATTAATTACTACACACCGTCAGGTGCTAGGCGAAAGATTTTCTACTTAAGGGTGGTAGCTAGCCAGGCGGGCATTAAAAAAATGCCATACCACCATGCTAAAACGACTGCCATTCTAAGACAACAACCGGGACTGACGGCTTAGATATACAGGTAAGAATTTTTTTATTTGGCAGTGTTTAACATGTCTTCAAGAATGCCACTGTTTTGTGAAGAAAAACCAGTTTATAATATAATTTTCACGCTTTTCTCGAAGTTCTTAATATAATAGTTTAATAATGCTATACCGGGTTATTGATAAAATGCCAAGAACCTCTTAGGGTTGACTTCTGCAAGTCCTAACAATATTTTATAACAATAAAAAATACGCCTCAAAATATTTGTTAGGACTTATGACTAAAATAAGTTAATCCTAAGAGGTTGTTAGCATTTTACCAATAACCCTGTATAGAAGTGGTTAAAAATAACCAAAAAAAACCTCATTTACAACTTTTTGGACCACAAAATGTGTGTCGGAATCGAATTGCGTGTCCCAGCTTAAAGCACCGGGTGCCTCCTCTTGGCCACTGAGATTTTGGAATAAGTTATGAATTTCGAACTCTAATTTAATTACTTAACGTTTAGGTAATTTAGATTCAGGCGTTACTTTGCGGAAATCCATATTTAATAATAACAAATATTTTTAAAGTATCTTAAGTAAACATTAAATAATATTTAAATTAAACACTTAAAAAAGTATAAAAATATATATCTAGTGACAATTCCGCCTAATTTTCTTATTAAACTTACGTGACGTCACAAGAAGCTCTTCTACCATGCGGTGAAGTTCAAGCCGGCGTGAGCTTCAACGCGTGGTCATAACCGCATGACCGCATTCGATCGAACCACAGACCTGCGGCACGGCAGTCCCGTTCGTTCATCATTGCTTGATATTCAAAAATGTCTGTTTAGCATGCATTAGTGCTTGAAATCATCTTTGGACTATCAACACTGAAGCGATTGTGTATTTTGAAGCGCTCGTAGCGAAGTTTGCTCAGCCGTTCTTAATCGATCAGCTAAGTTAAGCAACGTCCGCTGCGGTCAGGAGTTGGATGTGTGACGGCTGGTGACATTACTACTGAGCGCTTCCGTGCTTCGAAGGGCACGTTAAGCCGTCGGCCCCGGTTGTTGTCTTATGATGGCAGTCGTTACAGCATGGTGGTAGGGCGAATGCCCGACTGACTAGCTACCACACTCAAGCCAAGCACCTGACGGTGTGCTCCAGCAGCTGTCCTTGAGAGGCAGTAACTCTACGCGTGAACAACATGTTCGACCACATCATCACTTACCATTAGGTGAGATAGTGGTCAATGTATAGCCGTAGCTAATAGCTGTTAAAAAAAATATTTGCATAAAATGCTTTTGTGTCATCATTTGTGTTGTCCAAGAAATTGTTGTAATTAAGGAAAATTATAGTAGCAACACAATGTCGGTCTATATAATATATAAAATACCTATAACTGTAATTAATATGTAGGTGATGCACATTTCCATAAATTTCAAGACAATTAGCATTTTAATGACCCAACTTAAGCGTCTGGCTCACTTGATACAACTTAAACAATGCCCACCAGATAAATAGTATCACGTACTTTAGTAGAACATCCTTTCGGAAATAGGTGCACTTATGTCATATCCTTAGAGGAAAACGGGGTACTATAATAGACTTTTTACCAAGAAATTACGTATTCTTATCTCGCGTATTTCCGATTATGTCAGATAAGGTGTCATTGTGTACACAGCTCTAGGTCATGATATTTTTACTCTGTGACGTCAAAGGTGGAATGGACAGGAAGTTTATCTGTCAATTCCAATACGATGGTTAAAGAACGATAGGAGAAATTTTAAGTATGCCTCATTGTTATGTTAGCTCAATTGGTCAGAGCATATCCGGCTAAAGGGGTGGATGGACGCGTGTTCGAATCCCTCACATGACTTAATTTTTTCTTTCTCGTAAATTTGTAATTTTGTAATGCTAGGTAATCTGTGTCATAGGCATTCCACCTTACATCTGTAAGTCCTTGAGAGCCAGTAATTCTAGGTTAGCCGAACAACATCTTCGACCACATCATCACTTACCATCAGGTTAGATAATGGTCAAAGGCTTACCTATCAGGCATAAAAATTATATATTATAATATATATTAACTTAGTATTACATTTGGTATGAATATCTATGCAATTATTTATTGTTTTTTTTTATGTACATTTAATGTAATTTTATACTTAATTCACCACCGTCCAAATTTTTGAGATCTTTTGACTTCTTTCCATGCTTAAGTTGTCTGGAAGAGATCGCTGTAAGCGATAAGACCGCGCTTTGGACCTACTTAAGTTAACTACTCCATGCATTTTTCCACTGTTAATCTGGTGTCAATAAAGAGTTTTCGTATCGTATTGTATATGATTATTTTATAAAAGCTTCGCTTGTAACTAATACTGCGAAAAATGTCGTACAACTTTCCCCTTTGTGCTTATTGGCTTCATTCAGAAGTGAGCTGAAGGAAAAAAGATATAAGATCGGTATAATACATTTTTCACTATCCAAGCAAATTTTAAAGCAATGATGGCATAGCGTAAATATCTATGGACCGCCACCGTGCCGCATTTACATGGTCGATCCCACCGCCTGCCGGCTTGAGCTTCCCTGCGTAGTGGAAGGGCATTTTGCGAATGCTCTTTGGCTAGCTACCTCCCTGGTAATTTGTCGCTAAGAACCTATCAGTGTGTTCCGTCAGCAGTCCATGAGAGCCAGAAAAATTACAGGCAAATGAGACTTAACAACTGTATGTCTCAGTGTGACGAGAGCAGTGCAATTCGTCTCTTGTGACGAAATACATCTGTTATAGGCAGAGGTTAGTCCGCTTAAAATCAGGTGAGCCCCCTTTTCCTATATTTTGGTGTAAGAATCGATTATAAAGGATTTGTTGTTATAATGATATTGCGGCATATAAAAAGACAAAATATGTCAATTATAGTTCGAAGAATATCTAGTATAATAGTAATGTAGCAAAATAATGAAATTCAATAATTGTAACGATGAATTATTCTTATCCATATAATTTTGATAATGTTGATGGATACTATGGGGTCTATACAACCGTTCACTTTTGAGGGACCATTTGTTTTCACTACCCTGTGACGAAATAACCTTAGAACAATAGACGATAATAAATATGGAACATACCAAACCCTTTATTTAATTGAGTAATAGTGAAAAAGCAAAATGCAGTACCTACATGTTAACAAACTCAGTTGCCTATGACACGTAATATGGCTTGAAGTTCCTTTATCTTCTCGTACTTAAATAGGTCTCGCCTTCATAGATTAACTTTTATCTACGAATGATATAATAAAGAGTTGTCTTTAAATTTATTTCGTCCTATTTGTACATATTTCATTTTTGAAGTCACAGAAACAAATTAATTTAGAACAAAGTTGCCGCGCCTCTCGTCATTGTGAATTGTGTCTTACATGTTAGCAAACAGCATTAATAGTGTGTACTAATTTGGCTGTAGATATGGAGAGAATGGACAGGTTTGTTTGCGTCACTTCCGACTCTGTGACGTTTGTTTCCATATTAAGGTTCTTTTGGACATCGGAAACCGTTAATGGGATATGTTTATATGGTATGACAAAAATTTCAAAATTTACTCTTCTACCTCTTTTTCTCTATGACTTCGGAGATTTAGAAATCTAAATCATGCCTTTGAAAACGATCAAGTCAAGCAACACGTTTTGGTCACATGTAATAGAAGACTAGTATATCGCCGTATTACGGGCTCAGTGCCAGAGTACAGACTCCTGTATGACATATTTTTGTCGCGGAAACCAGCTGTTCTATCTGACTAACAAATTGTTAGTATTATATACATGTCATCTGTCATGCCTTTAAACCAAAATCTAACGCGCTCCTCTAAAAATAATCCAAAGCAACGTGACTAATGAGGTAGTCTTAAATTTAAACATAAGATACCTTAAATACTGTTTAATCAAAAGATTTCTTCACCTATGATTGTCATAAAAAATATTTTTAAACTTATGATTATATTAGCAATATTACTAAATACTTCCTTATTTTTGAGATTGCGATATATACATAATATCGCTTTATTTACACTATACATATTGTAAACTTTTAGCGGGGCAGTAAGGGGAAGTACCTTATCCGTTGCAGCTACTCGGAAATGGTCTTATGAGACTATCTATAATTTGTTATGAAATTTTATTCCCCATTCACAGATTTTCAAAAAAATACAGTAAGCCAGAAAATAGCCATTTTACACAAAAACATTTTTGATGCCAATCGATCCTGTTTCTAATACTGATCAAAAACTTCTATGGGACCAACCATCGTTGGAGTACTCAAAAAGTCACAAATTTCAAAAAACTTTCCCCTTACCTTGAAAGTTAAAGGCCGTGGCGGGATTCGAACCATGTACCTGCTGCACGGCAGTCCATAGCTAATGCCACTGATCCATCACTGCTTCAAGGTTATTTTGGGTTAAGGGCCAATAAACCCCACTACCAACTAAAAACCACGATGTTCCAGAAACTGCTATACTTTCCCAAAACAACCACAACTGTTCCGAAAATTTAAATGTAAGTTTATAAATTAATTGCTAATGAGTTCACCTTTGACCACAATCTCACCAGTTAGTAAGAGATGAAGTAGTCAGAGAAATCAACAGGCTAAACCTAGAATTAAAGGTTTTCAAAAACAACCGCTCAGAAATACAAATTAAACAGCTATAATAACGATTACAAAACTAACAATAAGGGGCAGTGTGGGTCTTAGATAATCATACATCTCATCATAACCTACGGCACAGTAATGTTCAGTTATGCTAGTAAACTTCAACTTCATAACATTCAAGTGATTTAGAAAATCTTCCGTCGCAATTGGCGGTATTGCGATTTTAATCTCCCCACTATAACTCAGTACTCTAAGAAAGAACTTCGTTCTTCGGTACTTCGTCAGGCCTCCGTTGTTAACTCCTCTGTTTTATGATAGCAGTGAGTTTCGCACGGAGATAAGGAAGCGAGTTTCGCCTTCCGCCGGACAAAGACGGGTGTCTTGGGTAAAATTGTGACAAAAAATATTTCAGCAATCACTCACTAGGGCTATAGAGACTCTCGCCCAAAGTCCGGTTTTAAAACAAACTTTTGATCTATTCTAAAACAAAAAAAAAATTACAATCAACCTACAAAACAGATAAAATTAATAGAATATAACAAATAAATATAAATATAAATAAATATAATTTATTTATTTTTGTATTAGTATATGTACTGTTAATTTTTTCTTATTTTATTTTTAAAATATTTGTTGTTATTTTAAAATATGAATTGAAATAAAATTAATAGATGCCCAAATAAAATTAAATATATTGAATTGTTAAGACTTCTTGCTAAACAAGTAAAATAAACATAATCCTGCGACATACATTTTAAGTTAGCCTCAGCATTCCGCATAATTATAATGTGTCAGAAGTTAATATTTAACCTCTTAGTATATGGTAGGTATCTTTTGCAAGAGCCTGTCTTGGTAGGTACTACCACAGTGTCAGATATTCTGCCTCAAAGCAAACAAAAGTGTGCTAAACAGTACTGTGTTTGGGTCTCAAGGTTATTGATGTATAATTAATGGGTGATCCTGACATAAGAACAAACGTCTTCGAGTGACGAGTGCAATGCAGACTTTAGTAAGGAACAGGAAGAGTGGCACTGCAACTGTAATGACAGACGTGACCCTTACTATCAACAGGCGACTTATCCGCCTCATCACTTCATCACATTAAATAAACACTCTCAAACAAAATGCTATGAGTCATCAAAATATTTGGCAGTCTCGTTCATGTTTTTCTTCATTATCAAATCGTCTAGCAATTTTTATATGATCACAACATGTTTTATTCTATTTCATTTCTCATCGCGCATAAAATGGAATCACCATGTATTTCAGTATTTATGAATGTAAGTGATAATGTCTACTACCGCAGTTGATCTTTTGGTCACAAACCTGCACAACTTTTTGAACCGTTATATCTCAAAAAATATGGCTCGTAGAAAAATAAGTATTGATACATTTTTTGTAGATAATGTTATGATCTACATTTTTTGTCTGTAGTATTTTTATGATAAAACTTACCGTTTTGGTGAAAATCGCACAATATTAATTTTTTGACCTTGAATAAAAAAAAACCATACAGGGTAAAGATGGGGATCAAATTTTATGTTTAATTATATTTGAAACAATCATACTGATTTTCAGCTTGGTGGGAATTTATGTAGCTTTACTCTTATTTTTTGGTCTAATTTGACCGGACTAACGTGCTTGCGTTTAATTCCTCGATCCATCATTAACTCTACAATCCCGGTATATGAATCTTATGTATTTGTGTTATATTATCACTAATAAAATCCACAGTTTTATTTACATAAATGCAATATGAACGATTATAACTTTTGACAGATACATTTTTTTATACCTGATAGCCTAGTCTTTGACCACCATCTCATCTGATGGTAGGTAATTATGTGGTTGAAGATGTTGTTAAAACTAAACTAGAATTACTGGCTCTCAAGTACAGCTGCCGGAACACACCGTTAGGGGCTTGGCGACAGATTTTCTACTTGAGGGTGGCTAGCCAGGCGAGGATACGCAAAATGCCGTACCACCAAACTATAACGACTGCCATCCTAAGACAACCGGGATCGACGGCTCAACGAATCCTCCGAACGGGAGCGCTCTGAAGTAATTCCACTAGAGGTCGCCCATCCAACTCATGACCGCGGCTGATGTTGCTTAACTTAGCTGATCGGTTAAGAACGGCAAAGCAAACTTCGCTATAAGCGCTTCAAAATGTAGGTATAAACATCGTAGACGTAGTATTTGAAGAGTTTGTTCTTTGCTAGTAGTGTAGACAGCGTGTGAATGACTAATACATGTGTGATCGTAATAATTTTTACGTTTATTTACATTCAGTCGGATATTTGGTATGATATACCATTGGTAAATAGACTACTGGTAAATACATTCTATGATTCATAAAGTCATTTTGATATCGATATGTTGATTATCAATAATTACTTACGATCATATTTGACTTGCATAATAAGTTAAGAGAAATAGGTATGAGATAATAATTATTTGCTATAATAGTGGTCATAATGGCGAAAATACGAGAGTCTCGGCGATAGTTATATATTTCTGCCTTTTGGAGTAGAAACATTAGGTCCGTGGGGTCCAAGCGCATGGACTTTATATAAAGATTTATCAAAGCGGCTGATAGAAAAGACAAACGACCAAAGGGCTGGCGCTTACCTCGGCCAGAGAATTAGTCTTGCCATACAACGGGGTAATGCTGCCAGCCTTTTAGGCACTCTACCCGTGGACAGTGACCCGAGTTCTGTTTTCTACTTATGATTGCCTCCTGGTAGAAAACAGAGCTCAGAATTTTTAAGTGTAATATTTTTAGGTCATAAGTAGATATAGTTAAATTATTTATTTATAATAGTGGTCATTATTTTTGAAGTGTTTTATGTTGGTATGCATCTATGTATAAATTTTAAAATAGAAGACTCAAATTAACGTAAACTTTTTATGTTTATTCATGCTTTAAATTCCGTTAGCTTTACATCCGAGGCCTCACTTTAATTACTCTTATTATAATACATGTAAACATTCATATTATAATGTAATAATATACTATTTTTTAAATATATTTTGAGTAACAATTAAACCTTGGGTCCGCGCCCATCAATTATTTATGGATTTGACTCTACCGTATAGTCATTTTATCATCATTTGAATTTTAAACTAGATATATATTCGTCAGCCACCAGAAGGCGGGCAGCAGCGCTTTCTGAGGAACTGATATCTTACACTGCGACCCTCAAGACGCCTGCTGAGCGTGGGGATTATGGCAAATAGGGGAGGCCGTGTTCAGCAGTGGACAATAGGGCTGATACGGAATATTTTGGTCTATGTAGCACAGCGCGCATCTATTGTTATCTATCGAACACGATTTCAGATTACAAACTGCCTCAGCAACTTTCTATACCAGAAAAACCTAATGTTTATCCGAACCAGAGCTCGAACCCAGAACCTGCAAATATCACAGCAGCACTCCACACATGTTTATCACCTATTAACTTTATGAAAGCAATGTGTAAAACCAATTGCATTGATGTATTTGGTTTAATATATGATTTATAAATGTCTACATTATAGTTTAAGACGAATGAATTTTTTTTGCATAAAAACTTTTCTCTACTTACTGCCGCAGGGAATATTTAAAAGAGCTTTTAGACATAAAAGGTTACGCATATGGTGTAATAACATATACAAAAGCTAACCAAACTTCTACCTACCTCCATTAAAGAATATTTTATCAACCTTCTGTATACAATCGAGAGAAGAGTTTCCTCAAGTTCAATGCTCGGAATCGATCGTACAAACTCACTCAAGGTCCGACTGTTGAACGATACGTCAACTTCATTGATGATTCTTGTTTGTGTGAGTGCGTTTACAGATAGAACGTTACTGTAGGCGTGATGTTAGCGCGATTCATTTTTATCTACTTGACTTTCATTCATCGTACAAACAAGTGCTGATCGCAAAAACCAACAGATGCTTTTTGGCTGAGCGTTATAATATTATGCTGGACTAAAACTTGTTTACTATTTGGAAATGTGTGCTTGAAATTTTACTGTATGCATTATGAACAGCAAGTTTATTAAATTGGCAAATGTTTTAATCATTTCTGTTTGCTGTTATTTAAATTTGATTCTGTTAGAAGTACAATAAATTACTCAGGAAGTAAATAAAATTGTGACATAATTAAATAATAAATACTAAATAATTTCTGAAACCAATGGGTGTGCTGACGCTGGGGCTTCTTCGGCGGAACAACTCAAGCGGCGCAAATATGCTAACCCGGTAGTGGTTACATAATTGAGCCGGTTGGTATGGGAACGTTGGGTCCGTGGGGACCAGGAGCCTATCGTATTTTCCAAAATTTGATATAGCGCTTGGTCGATGCAACGCAAAATTAAAATGCTGGCAACTATTTGGATCAATGAATAAGCATTGCAATTCAACGGGGCAATGCAGCTAGCACGCTGGGCACTCTGCCAACTGGTATATAATAGTGGTCTGAAGCGTTTGGACTGCCTGTAAGTCCGCAATGACTTGTGGGTTGACTAAATGCTTTCATTGTGTTGTATGTAGTTAGTAGGATTTTGTTAGTTAATAAAAATGCCTAGTGAGATGAGTAGCGTTGCTTTGAAATTTCTAGAACAATAGTATCAATAGTTCAACTCTCGAATATGATAGTGATTGGATTCTGTATTTTACACATTTTACATGGGACCAAAATATATTAATGAAACGTGGTTGTTGGGTGTTGTGGGTCTGATGATTGTTACGTTATAAGGTAAATTGACATTATTATTCAATAATCTTCTGCTAAACAAGCAATACATTTAAATTGTTATTATATTGTAAATAGACTTGGATGCTGCCTGCCACTGCGGCAATTTACATCTCCACCGGTCTTTAGCCAAGGCCCTTATTTCTACTCTTTTCTTGGCGGTATTTTTATATATGTAATAACGTTTTCTAAAATTGTTTTAAAGCAGTGGAAAATTTATAGTAAAGGATTTTTCAGTACTTCTGAAAATTCTCTCCAGGTATAATCTCTAGGAAAACTCCATCGGCACCGATCCTCGGTCAGCCTATAAACCTGAACCCAAACAGTATTCGAATAATACAAAATTACTTAAACTAAATCATGTTTTTCTTGTAAAAGTTTTTGTACTTAGATAAACGTAACTATTAGGTACCTACTTATAGGTAGTTAAATGATTCGTACTTGAATGGATTGAACAGACGGATATTAAACAATTTGACACTTTAAAAATGAATAAGCTTATTAACACATTCTAATGCTGTACAACAATGTTTGTCAATAAATTGACAAATGTTTAATTCCAACATCGTTTAATCGAGTTCCTTACAAGATCCGTAATACTCAATCAATCATTAATCAAACATCACACATGAGTATTAGTGTGTATGTACACTTGTCGAGTCTAGCCATATTCTTCTTAGTCCTTTATCAAAATAAGAACGATAAGAATTTGCTTGAATTTCCAGAGAAACTATTAAGATAACACTGAAGTATAAAATACTTCAACGTAGGTTTACACTTGTTTTACATTGAATTACCTAATGTTTTTGTCTATTGACACTCATTAATGTTATGCCTAGCAGTTAAAGGGAGATTTTAGTAAATATTTGATGAGACAAGGTTCTAGTCTGATATTTGTTTGTTCAGTCGTGTACGCATGTTTGTGACAGGACGCACAACAATAGCCGGAATAGGAAGCGGCGTCGACGAATGGCAGACATTGCGGTTAGAGGTGGACAAAACGAATAGTGCATCAAAAGTTGAATCGATTACATTTAAAACAAAAGAAGTTTGTGACATAAAATTGTTGCAACTATAGTTTCGACCACAGTTGTAGACAGTGACAACAGAGTTCCGCCAAATAGGTGCCAGCATTATGATCACGAATAATTTTTTTTTTTTTCATGAATACGTTGATTATTTAATGTATCAATTAATAAATTGCGTAATAGATTATTTCAACAAACAAAATATTTATTCGAAATGAACGATACCAACGTTGAGTCTCAGTGATAGTTAGTCAGTAGATCTTTGAGTTTTCCAACTGGTGACATATTACTACGAGTTTTATAAGCGTGTCTATCTCTCCAAAAATATTCGTCACCAGGATCAAATTAAGTTAACTTAAAATAATCGTTATGTATTTCGATATATAATTACCATCAAACGCCAACACTACGAGTTAACTGGCCATTTCTATCGTCCAGACAAGATCCGTAACCAGGTTCTTGGCACTCGAAGCGTTTTTGTTGATTGATTTTGTTAATTAAATGCGGACAATGACAAGTCAGAGACGCGTAGAACATTGTGCTCTGATTACTGGCCAACCGGTCGTCGGAAATCCTGGTTCATGATGGTTCAGATCCTGTTTTATAAGAAACTAGCTTTCCCCGCGGTTTTGCTTGCGTAGACTTTCAGATTCATAGTATTTTTTTTTTATTACAAACTTGTAATTACCCTTATCATGAAAAAACCATGAAAAAACGTATCATCCAACACACTTTGGTTTTCCTGTATTACCAACATCATACGGAATTCATAAAAAATCATATACGCAATAGGCAGTTCAAAAACAAAACGCGATTCCAACCGTCACAGTCGTGCCGGAGAACAAGAGTTCGAAATTCAAAGCTGGAGCAGACCAAGATGAATTCGCTCTCGTAGAGAGGACCATGCACGTGCGAATTCGACAGATGCAAAACAAACGCGGAACCGCCCCTCCAACTGTACAACAAACAACTCTGCAAGCTGTAGTGTTGACCGTTCAGATTTATCTCTCTAAATTTACCCAGCTACATCCGGGACCAATATACTTACGATTAAATACATTAATAAGAGATGTGAGAGTCGCCGAACGACATTGTAGGCAGCTTTAAATCGATTAGAATCCAGCAGGACGAGAGATTTCAAGACGAATGTATTTAGTTTGCGTTCCGGCCTAGCAGAAAGATTTATTTAGACGCTTTTGGAAGGCGCGACCGAAAATGTATCCCAGAACTTATTTATTTATTTATTTCCATACATACATCTGTCTTTACAGGTACCTACACACCCAATACAATAGAGTAGCTACTTATACATTTTTAATATATATATATTTTTTTGGTATCTAATTCCTAATTCCTATTACATAGAATATGTAATGCGACTTTTGTAAATTCGCTCAGATCACAACAAAATAGGTCCACTTGATCCGCGATAATGTTGAGGTTGCGGAGTGCACGCGTCAGAGGCGCATCGCGCAGCAAGTTAGTTCGTGCGCGCGGCAGCGCCACCATCCGCGGCCGCCGCCGCCGCCACACGTTATACTTGATCCAGTATATCGACATTATGCACCCTTCCTCTAATTACCCTGAACATATACGAAATGAGTGCGAGCTCCCTCCTGACTCTCAATTCGTTATATCCAACCATACCAAGGATAAATAGTGTAGGGTACATTAATGGACTATGTACTTAATTGACTATGTATTTATTTAAAGTATCATCACTTGCTTGGTGGAAAGGCATTTTTCAAATGCTTGCCTGGCTAGCTACCCCCCTCAAGTAGAAAATCTGCCGCCAAGCACGTAACAGTGTCTTTGCGCTGCAGTCCTTGACAGCTTGTAAAATTACAGACTGTATATGTCAGGGTGACGTCACAGTCACAGATGCATTTCGTCACTTGTGACTTGTGACGAAATGCATCTGTTATTTTTTTTTTTTAATAAATAATACGGGATAACTCACGTGAATCAGTCAGATAGCTCCGACTATAGTTTCAACCACATTCGGTGGTCTTTTTCAAGGAGAGCTCGGGACGCCCGCGTTGCCGTCTCGCTTAGCACTGCCACTGCATCTGCATCTGTTATAGTCAGAGATGGGCGTCATGCGTCTTCCGTCACAATTAAACTAAAAAATATTTTTGAGTCTGTTATATATATTGGATATATAAAGGATCAGTGAAAATACTTTGTTTATTCTATGTGAAATGAGGATTTATTAATATAAATAACTTTACCCCTACCTCTACTCTTATCCCAAAACTTGCTCACAACTACCCCTAACCCAACCAATGCTACATGAAACCTTATCTTAGGAGTAACCCCCACTCCTATGCGAACTCCCACCCAAGATCTTTGCTGTGGCCGATGGGATTTACCATCACCAATGTATAAGGAACTATCAAAATTTCCTCACATGTAGAATTTTATGAGTAACCTGCTCAGGTATTCTCTATATCTCTATTTGAAACTTCTAAAAGCCCGAATACAACTGACTTTTATATACGGGAAAAAGCCTTAACACCATTTTCCATTTATCTCCACATAAGACGAACTTACTCACCTAACTCCTTTTAAGTGATTAATAATGAAAAATATCTACTCAGTGCTCACCTATGTACGGGTACATATATATTATTTTTACAATCGTGATGGAAGAACAAGCAAGAGGCCCAGGAACTTCTGCCTATAAGACTTACAGTTCGATAAAAAGCACATAAAACCGTGGTTTTTAGATAACTTATCTGCATGAATTCTTTTTTAAACCTAAACTGATAATTATGAGCACTACTGACGCATGCTAAGCAAGATCATAATTTTTTTCTTGTATTTTTTACTTTAAGGTATTATTTATACATAAATTTATTTTATATCAACTTAGGTTGCGTAATGAGATGGACTCCTACACGTATTACGTTGTCATTTAATTTCCATTATGATAACGTTAATTATTTGTTTGTTATTACAGTCTATTGACGTTGCGGTATTTCACCGATAAGGTGCCAGACGCATTTTCATTCGATCTGGAAAAATAAATACGCTGTATTTTTGTTCAATTGAAACTTTTATATGAGTTAATATTGTAATTACGTAGCAGCAGTTGGTAGGCCCCCCACTAGGTGGACTGACGACATCGTGAAAGTCGCTGGTAGCCAATGGTTACAAGCGGCTAGTAGCCGTTCATTGTGGCGCTCTATGGTGAGGCCTTTGTTCAATAGTGGATGTCTTCCGGCTGATGATGATGATGAATATTGTAATTAATTGTAAAATGTTATATAGTTTTTAAATATTTAATTTGTTAGAACAATAAACAAAATATAATAATTTATTTCTCAGCTAAAGTACAATGCTTGAAGATCTATACCATCTATATGTACATTGCATAGGTACTAATAAAGACAAGATTAGTTTATATATATATATATATATATATATATATATATGGCTTGAGTTTATTATTCTGTTACAATATTGACGTGCAGAATCTACATTAAGAATACTCTTGTATCGTAGATTCTGCATTCCCTTCAATGTTCAAGTATAATATTAAACATAGCCTAAAATATCTAGTGAAAATATAATTATATTGAAGTTAGAGAGAAATTTGAACAATCAAAGTAAGTTAAATAAAAATTATATAAAAGTAAACTCAAAGGTGCGAGTGAGAGGGTGTGTGTGTGTGAGTGAGGGGGTGTGTAAGTGTATGTAGGTTGTTCATAGATTATGTGAGGGAAGAGTGTGATAGTGTGCTTGGGTATTCTATTGTGAAGAAGCCCAGATGTGATACGGCATGATCATCATCATACAATAACTTTGAGCAGGTTTTCTGTTTCTTAATAACTTAATCCTTTGAGCCAACTTGTTAAAATATTGTTTGCTTCTCTGTTATTCAACTTGAGTAAACATTTAAGAACTTTGCTGGTGTTGCTGTACAGATATGGAACGAGAAAACATAAATGTTTACGAGCTGATTTTGTATTAGTTTTTTGTGTAGGAAAAATTAGTTATTCAAAAAACATCAAATAACAATTATTTGTAATTTTATATATCGAGATGTCAATATACTGTCATTCAGCCAACATTTTTTGAAGAACTGGGAGAAATAAGTTAGCATTTGACTTCTTTTGAACTTAATACTTAACCTTACAAGGGAACGGTTTCTCAAAGATAGAGCAGACCAAGATGAATTCGCTCTCGTAGAGAGGACCATGCACGTGCGAATTCGACAGATGCAAAACAAACGCGGAACCGCCCCTCCAACTGTACAACAAACAACTCTGCAAGCTGTAGTGTTGACCGTTCAGATTTATCTCTCTAAATTTACCCAGCTACATCCGGGACCAATATACTTACGATTAAATACATTAATAAGAGATGTGAGAGTCGCCGAACGACATTGTAGGCAGCTTTAAATCGATTAGAATCCAGCAGGACGAGAGATTTCAAGACGAATGTATTTAGTTTGCGTTCCGGCCTAGCAGAAAGATTTATTTAGACGCTTTTGGAAGGCGCGACCGAAAATGTATCCCAGAACTTATTTATTTATTTATTTCCATACATACATCTGTCTTTACAGGTACCTACACACCCAATACAATAGAGTAGCTACTTATACATTTTTAATATATATATTTTTTTTTGGTATCTAATTCCTCATTCCTATTACATAGAATATGTAATGCGACTTTTGTAAATTCGCTCAGATCACAACAAAATAGGTCCACTTGATCCGCGATAATGTTGAGGTTGCGGAGTGCACGCGTCAGAGGCGCATCGCGCAGCAAGTTAGTTCGTGCGCGCGGCAGCGCCACCATCCGCGGCCGCCGCCGCCGCCACACGTTATACTTGATCCAGTATATCGACATTATGCACCCTTCCTCTAATTACCCTGAACATATACGAAATGAGTGCGAGCTCCCTCCTGACTCTCAATTCGTTATATCCAACCATACCAAGGATAAATAGTGTAGGGTACATTAATGGACTATGTACTTAATTGACTATGTATTTATTTAAAGTATCATCACTTGCTTGGTGGAAAGGCATTTTTCAAATGCTTGCCTGGCTAGCTACCCCCCTCAAGTAGAAAATCTGCCGCCAAGCACGTAACAGTGTCTTTGCGCTGCAGTCCTTGACAGCTTGTAAAATTACAGACTGTATATGTCAGGGTGACGTCACAGTCACAGATGCATTTCGTCACTTGTGACTTGTGACGAAATGCATCTGTTATTTTTTTTTTTTAATAAATAATACGGGATAACTCACGTGAATCAGTCAGATAGCTCCGACTATAGTTTCAACCACATTCGGTGGTCTTTTTCAAGGAGAGCTCGGGACGCCCGCGTTGCCGTCTCGCTTAGCACTGCCACTGCATCTGCATCTGTTATAGTCAGAGATGGGCGTCATGCGTCTTCCGTCACAATTAAACTAAAAATATTTTTGAGTCTGTTATATATATTGGATATATAAAGGATCAGTGAAAATACTTTGTTTATTCTACGTGAAATGAGGATTTATTAATATAAATAACTTTACCCCTACCTCTACTCTTATCCCAAAACTTGCTCACAACTACCCCTAACCCAACCAATGCTACATGAAACCTTATCTTAGGAGTAACCCCCACTCCTATGCGAACTCCCACCCAAGATCTTTGCTGTGGCCGATGGGATTTACCATCACCAATGTATAAGGAACTATCAAAATTTCCTCACATGTAGAATTTTATGAGTAACCTGCTCAGGTATTCTCTATATCTCTATTTGAAACTTCTAAAAGCCCGAATACAACTGACTTTTATATACGGGAAAAAGCCTTAACACCATTTTCCATTTATCTCCACATAAGACGAACTTACTCACCTAACTCCTTTTAAGTGATTAATAATGAAAAATATCTACTCAGTGCTCACCTATGTACGGGTACATATATATTATTTTTACAATCGTGATGGAAGAACAAGCAAGAGGCCCAGGAACTTCTGCCTATAAGACTTACAGTTCGATAAAAAGCACATAAAACCGTGGTTTTTAGATAACTTATCTGCATGAATTCTTTTTTAAACCTAAACTGATAATTATGAGCACTACTGACGCATGCTAAGCAAGATCATAATTTTTTTCTTGTATTTTTTACTTTAAGGTATTATTTATACATAAATTTATTTTATATCAACTTAGGTTGCGTAATGAGATGGACTCCTACACGTATTACGTTGTCATTTAATTTCCATTATGATAACGTTAATTATTTGTTTGTTATTACAGTCTATTGACGTTGCGGTATTTCACCGATAAGGTGCCAGACGCATTTTCATTCGATCTGGAAAAATAAATACGCTGTATTTTTGTTCAATTGAAACTTTTATATGAGTTAATATTGTAATTACGTAGCAGCAGTTGGTAGGCCCCCCACTAGGTGGACTGACGACATCGTGAAAGTCGCTGGTAGCCAATGGTTACAAGCGGCTAGTAGCCGTTCATTGTGGCGCTCTATGGTGAGGCCTTTGTTCAATAGTGGATGTCTTCCGGCTGATGATGATGATGAATATTGTAATTAATTGTAAAATGTTATATAGTTTTTAAATATTTAATTTGTTAGAACAATAAACAAAATATAATAATTTATTTCTCAGCTAAAGTACAATGCTTGAAGATCTATACCATCTATATGTACATTGCATAGGTACTAATAAAGACAAGATTAGTTTATATATATATATATATATGGCTTGAGTTTATTATTCTGTTACAATATTGACGTGCAGAATCTACATTAAGAATACTCTTGTATCGTAGATTCTGCATTCCCTTCAATGTTCAAGTATAATATTAAACATAGCCTAAAATATCTAGTGAAAATATAATTATATTGAAGTTAGAGAGAAATTTGAACAATCAAAGTAAGTTAAATAAAAATTATATAAAAGTAAACTCAAAGGTGCGAGTGAGAGGGTGTGTGTGTGTGAGTGAGGGGGTGTGTAAGTGTATGTAGGTTGTTCATAGATTATGTGAGGGAAGAGTGTGATAGTGTGCTTGGGTATTCTATTGTGAAGAAGCCCAGATGTGATACGGCATGATCATCATCATACAATAACTTTGAGCAGGTTTTCTGTTTCTTAATAACTTAATCCTTTGAGCCAACTTGTTAAAATATTGTTTGCTTCTCTGTTATTCAACTTGAGTAAACATTTAAGAACTTTGCTGGTGTTGCTGTACAGATATGGAACGAGAAAACATAAATGTTTACGAGCTGATTTTGTATTAGTTTTTTGTGTAGGAAAAATTAGTTATTCAAAAAACATCAAATAACAATTATTTGTAATTTTATATATCGAGATGTCAATATACTGTCATTCAGCCAACATTTTTTGAAGAACTGGGAGAAATAAGTTAGCATTTGACTTCTTTTGAACTTAATACTTAACCTTACAAGGGAACGGTTTCTCAAAGATAGCTGCCGGATCACATCGTTTTTTACCCTAGGCATACCTAAGAAGTCTAAAAGCAAGCGGGGATGCTCGAGCCCGTGGCGGGATTCGAAGCGCGAACTCCCTGCGCAACAGTTCATATCTATTGCCGCAGGACCATCACTACATGTTGTAATTGTAATGTTATAAATGCGACAAAGATTGTTTGTTTCTTCGTGTCACTTCCGTAATGGCTGAAGAGTTTTTAAGATATTTTCTTTATAACCAGTACTTTAACAGGTTCTAGTACTTTTACAAGTTCAATGTGCGGGTAACTAAGGTCTACTATCTTATTTTCTCGTTTAGTTTACGAGAATAGCCTACTGAGAATAGAACCCAGGATTTCAAAATTACGACGTAATGCTCTCCGCCACTGAATCAAAGAATGTATAATATCTGAAGTAAACGATAATTTCTGCGATTCCATATTTTTTTTACTTGCTTCGCAATAGCACGGATTAGATTAAAGTTATAGTAATGGCTAAAATTGTGCTATGAAAACAGAAAATATTTTGGTTAGGCAACGCAATCCTATTTCAAATGTATTTCAATCGTATGAATCTGGAATTCATTTAGGTATTAAAACGGAAAAAAATATTACTAGCATGAAAAAGTGGTAGGAAAACGAAAAGCATCCCTAAAATCTATGAATCAAATTACTGTGACATATAGGCGAATAGGCTAAGCGAACATTTATGATACTCTTTTTGTCATAAAAGGAGTTTCGTTATGATACTCTTAATATTGGATAAGAAAAAGCGGTCTGATCTTAGTGCGCACTTGCTGTTTGCGGGTGTGATTTGTTTAAAATCATTTTATTTCTATATGTTTATGATTCTTTTAATTTAATTTTAAAACGTTCCACATAAAGCAATCTGCAGTGGTTTCAAATCAGGATTCTAATAGCGACCGTTTAAATGTGTAGCTTTTTGATGATTTGCTGTATCAATTATTGTCATGACCTTCTTTTGTACCATGAGCGTGTCTGCAGTATGACAGGTTGTAATTTTGGTATCGATGACTAATGTATAAAGATCTCTAAATGTAATGCGATCGACAAGCAATCATAGTTCTTAATATTTGGCTATAGGGACTGTTTTGATCCCATTTTGAAGAATGAGGGTAATTTTGACAAAGATCTTGGTTTACTGGTGATGCGTTCAAAAAGATCTAGGTCACGAAAACCATTGCTCGCAGCCCCCAGGCTTAACCATCGAACCTAAATACTAAATTATCGTCAAATGCAGGCTAATCATTAGTTTAAGGTACAAAAACTTATTTAAAATATGAAATTGACTGTGTTTTTTTACGCAGTGTGAGTTTTTGTTTTTGCTAATGTTTTTTAATCTTCTTTTGTTCGCAGGAATAAACGGTGCCACTCCTACCTGCTGAAATCGTAAGGTGAGTTTACAAATTATTTATTTATAATCCGTGAACAACAGGAAACTTGAATCAGAATTTATGCAAAAATTGTGATTATTATCAAACCCGTCGGTTGCCAGGCTAGAAAGACGCACAAAAGAGCGCTTTATCACCTCAACCCCCTTCATAACCAAAAAGTGTGTTATGGACCAACATGAGAATTACCAAGGAAGCACGTTTGATTGATAACAGGCAGGCAATACAATATTGACATTGTAAAGTTTACTTTGTGTTATTAGAAAAAAACTTATTACACCAACTTCCCATGCGTGGGATGAAGGTATGAAAGAGATGATGTACGAATTGCTTAAGTTGCTTCGAAGTAAAATATCACACAAACAAAAGACATCAACGCGATCACTGATCTCCACCATTTCCATCTTCAAAATTAACATTGAACGCAATTTAAAGATATAAAAACTGTTTTATAATGAAACGAAACTTTTTTGTTATTATATATTTTTTTCTAGTAAAGCTGTCTTTATTGTGACAGCGTCATTCTTGTCAATAACACGCGATTTCTGTGCGTTCTCAACGCTTCTTGTGAGAAATTTGGAATTTAGTTTTTTGAATATTTTTCGTAATCTATTTTTGAGGAAATTGTTTATTGTGAGGCGATGGTAAAGTATCATGTGTGATTTATTTGTGGCAGTGAGATTATTAGTTAGGTGTTCGGGAAAACGGATCCAAGTGTATTCATCATGTTGAACGAATGGTTTCATCGAAGGATAGAAGATATATTCACCGTAGGAGAAGAAAATATTCAGGTACTTCTTTTTACTACAACGGCACTAAGTTCTCAAACTATATAAAATATAATACGCATATGTTGCCCAAAAGGATATGTAGATATGTCTATATACCTACGTTTCGTCGGACTTATTGGTTCAGCTCCACTCGGCCCAGGTTCCACTCGGTCAGTACTATCAAGTTCTTACAATTTACGTGCCGAAGTACTCGTACCTACCATAGTCCGATTGGATACTAAAAATTTATCATTGTCACCTAAACAGCTAATTTACTCGGGATCTATCTCGGGTCATCGAGATCACATAGCTTAACTTTTGGCTCTAAAAAGGCAGCGTTTTGAAGATGTGATGTAGTACTTCTTCTTTTGCATATGAGCGGAAGGTATGGTTCAAAGCTGATTTTCATGTGCAGAGCTGCAGACACCCATAGTTTAACAACAATCTTTAATACATCATCACTTTTAAAAGGAAGATATACCACTTCGAACCTCCTTGGTTTCGTCATCGAGGGGATTTAGTGTCATAACACGGCCCATACCGTGTAGGTGCATAGATTTTTCTAGTACCCTTATTCAACAGCTCAGCAATATTGGAGTACGTGGCACTTGCTTAAGGTAGTTTAAGTAATACCTTCTGTACCGTTCTAAGTGAGCATGTTTTGTTGACACTTAGAAAGGCGGGCAACAAATTTCAATTCAATTGTTGCAATAGAATTTATTATGCAAAACTCGTAGTATCGCATTTGCGAAGCTGTAAAAAAACTACTTCATGGTTAATTTAAAAACGGGATATTTGACCCCCGTATTGAATAATGATTGCGCTCTTGATGTTTCTAAACTTTCGCAATCACTGCAATTATAAGTAAATAGAAGTGTAAAAGTGTCAACGTGTGGTAGAAAAAGATCCCTTTAAGATTATCAAATATAACGTAAACGTGAAATTATCAAATATACTGTATTCCGTTTTCGATATCAGTACTATAATATTATAAATACGAAAGTAACTCTGTCTGTCTGTCTGTTACGCTTTCACGCCAAAACTACTGCACCGATTTAAATGAAATTTGGTATGGAAATAGTTTGAGACCCGGGAAAAAACATGGGATAGTTTTTATCCAACTGCGTAAAAAGAGGTTAATGTTTTTGCGCGATAACCGACATACGCGCGGGCGAAGACGCGCCCGGAAATCTAGTTAACTATAATTAGAGCAGTAATAGCTATGGACTGCCGCGCTGCAGCATGATTCGATCCCCACCGCAACATAGTCCAATCTGGATCACCGCCGCTGGTTGAAGGTTCTCCGCAAGTGGAGGGGCACTTTCGCGAATGCTCGCCTGGCTATCCACCACCCTCAAGTATTTTATCTGTCGCCAACTACCTAACAGAGGTAAACTCTTAGCCAGCCAGCAGTCCTTGAGGGCCATTAAGTAATTATGAAATAACAGGCACATGAAGTCAAAGTAAAAGGTTTTATTTGCCAGATGTAGGTTACATGTTGTAAGATTTCTAATATAAAAATTGCCATATAAATCCTTGCCATAATTAGCATGGAAATGATACATGATACAAAAATTTATAAATACAGATTTATGTAATGTTATAAGAAATAAAATTCATGAAACCATCAATATAATTTAAAAAGAAATGTCAGTGAATAAATAAATGTCAACGAAAAATTGCAAATAATATTAAAAGTAAAATTTCCAAGTTATAATTCATAGATTTCATTGTCATTTAGATCATTGATTATATTTTAATAACATTTCTCCATAAGTATTTTCTTAATTTTTAATTTAAAGCTAAAAGTTTTAATTTAAAGGATTACAATTTTTTATATTTTCTGGTAAATTATTATACATCCTTGGAGCTATGCAAAATATTATACTTTTATATAGTAAAGCCGTGATGATACTTAACAATAATTTGTACGCCTCAGGGTTATGGGTACAGCAGTGCTGTTCCAACTTATGACGAAATGCTTCTGTTGTGGGTAGCCGCTTAACAACATGCAGGCCTCGTTTGGGAGCCGTAGCAATGACATAAAATCAAAATTAAATAAATAAAGCGATGACCGCGTATCTTAAAAAAAATTAATAACATCTTTTTCCTAAGGGAACTCAGAGAGCAAAGAATCACGGACCATATCCCCCAAATAAAAGTACTGCGTGACGATTGTGAAAATTTAAAATAATGAATGTACACATTACGTCCAATATCTACAACCTTGTTAATAATATATTATAAAAAAAAAACAAATAATCACGAATTTTTATTCCCATTAAATAGAGTACTAATATCCCTACAACCGTTGATAATTTTGGCAATCCTTATTTAAGTTCTCACCAAAAGATCACCCTAGAATGAGGTTCAAGTAACAATATATGCCATTTAAATAATTGCATGTTTTTTGGAATATTACGTGGTTATCACTAATTTTAGTAAATAATACGGGATAACTAACGTGAATCAGTCGGATAGCTCCGACTATAATCGGAGCAACGGAGGAAACTTTGGTCGGAGCTATCTGACTGATTCACGAGAGTTATCCCATATTACAAAAACTATAAAAGTTATTGTAATCTTCTAAATAATATAAATATAAAGAGCTAATACGAATAATAAAAGATAAGAATGTCCGAAAAGTAAAATGTTACTACGGGCATTATTTTTAAATTTTTAATAAAAAACAAAGTCAAAATGTTCGCATGCCACTCCACTGCCTCACATTATTTCCTCTTTCCATTAATACCCGAAGAACCGTTCGACTCCCAGTTGCGTCAATTACGAAATTAATTATCTGCTAATTAAAACGTTAACAGCATATTTGTCCTGTACTAAGGTACAGTTTATATACTAGTTCAGTGGGTAGTTAGCGTATTTTCCGGTATTATAGTACCGTTATCGTAATGATACCACAAAAGAGCCTGTGGGTAGGTATTAGTATAGGTATATTTGTACGACCCGCCTTTTCTCTAAGGCATAGAGGGAGGATAACGCAGAGGGTACGGTCTCGCCTTTCTAGGAGTTTTGCGGCCTGTGGGCGGCTTTCTACTGTAATGAGGTGCGGTTTTGTGAAATTAAGATGGCGGCTATTATCCAATATTTAGCCGTTTGCTTTAGAATTTTTGATTTGCAAAGCAATTTTAGAAACATCTATAGGAAGATTAGTGATGGATGGATTGTATAGAAGCTTCAAGTGTCTTTTGTATCTAGCTTTTGACCGCATTAACTAGTGGCTCGCTGATAATACAAAAATATTGTAGTAATTGCAGTGATTTATAGGGCTCCTTACAGTAAAACCTTTTTTTTATTGCTAATAGTCTAACGTTTGACCTCTATCTCACCTGATGGTAAGTGATGATGTGGTAGACGATGTTTTTCAGGCTTATTCTAGAATTACTGGCTCTCAATGACAGCTGCCGCAACTCAAAGTTAGGTGCGTGGCGACAGATTTTCTGGTTGAGCTAGCCAGGCGGGCATTCGCAAATAGCCCTAACACCATGCAAAACTTGACACTATTACTAAGTCTCGGCCAACCGCAAAAGGAAGCCGAAATTTTCACAGAAAAAAACTGAGGGAAAAAAACCCATCAATACGATCGCTGCACTTATTAAGCACTATATGCACACGTGACTAACTTGGTATGATAAAAATCGAATATCTAACAAATACCAGGAAACAATAAAAATCAGCTTAGTTCGGACTTACACCAAAGATCTTGTAGGTACATTCTTTCTTGGTATGAAACCTGTGGCATGCAAGTTCTACTCGCAATTGGCAATATAATGTCAATAATTATCAGTTGTGATTTTGTAAGCTTGTTACTATAAAATACAATATGAGATACATTTTAGACGATAATTCAATATAAGCCTAGCAATTAGAAAAATAATGCCTCATTTTTACAATTAGACAATAAAAAATAACTACGTCATAAAAAGTCACTTCTGTGACTTAATACTCTTTGATGGCGGAGGAAAAGAGGATCACTTCCCACTCCAGTTTTTACCATCTTCGATAATAATTGTCAAGTTAATTACGAAATAATTTGACGACGGGTAGAGTAATGTTTTAATTGTAGCCCCTTATCTGCTTGCTTTCTTGATAATTGGTCAAGATTTAATCATTATATTATCTGAATGTGATGAAACTTTCTTTTGTAGATCTTGCGTGAACAGGTCAGGGAAGCGTTTATACAATAAATGGCAACCTTTTTGCGTTAAAAATAACAGACAATTGAAATCTAAATTCAAACCTTTCACGAAACGCTTACAAACTTTATGGTTGTATAGAACTGTTAATAATCAAGTTAACAATTTGGAGAGTATAATACTGTTCACACAGTTCCAAATTCGAAATTAAAAACAAAATTCCGAAGGCTCGTCCGACCGCGCCTGCCCACCCAGTCGGCGACGTAATGCCGGCCAGCTATGTCCCTCCATTGCGGTCGTTGGCGAATACCGCCAATTCCTCAACCATAACTGGACCTTAGACCATACGTCTTATAGTCATCATTGCCCACATGCGAATCTAGACTCAACAGTATCGCATTAAAGTTGAAATTTATGTGAAAATTTGGTTCTGTTTCTCCGACTGATAATGATTAAATTGTTTCGGCATGTCAAATCAAACGAAATTATGCTGTTATAATCTTGTTTAATAGGTATTCTTTTATGTTTGGATGCCAACTCTCAAGTGATATCTCTCCCATAATAAAGAATTCTTGTAGAAATATTTCTGTCTAGGCTTGGACCTCTATGAGAACATTAATTACTCTGGACAGTGTCGTGTAATTGACTTTTATGTTTATGTTGTCACATTCATACAAAACGATTTGCTTTAACGTAATCGTTTAAGTAAGCTTGGTAAGTTTGTTCATTACTATATATATAGTAACAGATTTTTTTAAATTCTTTAATTAATTTCATATGAATGTTTTTTTTATGAGATTGTAATGGAACAAACACCAGGCTCATCTGGTGTTAAGTGGTAATCTCGGCCTATAACAGATGCATTTCGACACAATTGACGAACTGCACTAAGCCCGTTACCCTGAGACATTGTTGTTAAGTGTCATGCCGCATGCGCCTGTAATTTTACTGGTTTTAAGGGATTGTTGACGGAACACACTGTTGGACTCTTGGCAACAGATCACTTATTGAGCTTTTGCATTATGCAGTGACGCTCAAGCCAGCAGTGGGGTTCGAACCATGGACCTGCAGCACGGCAGAACCTAGCTATTATTGTAATCCTGTCCTATCCTGCGTGCTTTTTTTGTAATTTCTAGATAGCACAGTACTGTATTGTATCAGCCGGTTCGTTCACTGCTGAACACAGCCTCCCCTATGTAGGGGGCGTTTGACATAATCCCCACGCCTGGCAGGCGGCTTAGGGATCGCAGTGTAAGATAGCATAGTTCTTAAGAAGGCGCTGCTGCCCACCTTCTAATAGTATTATTCTTCTAATAGACTTTTACGAAACCCACACGGGATGAAATGGGGAGGTGCAATTCTAACCCGGCACCCCACGGGGGACCCGGCACCCCACGGGGTTTTTTGCTTTTACAGAGACTGACATGAAAGTGATATTTAACTAAGAATTTGAATTTGATTTTTATGATAAATCTTAAAGATTAAAGCGAATGAAATAATATGAAAAAATATCAGATAGAAGCCTTCACAATGCCACCCATATGATTTTTGAAATAAAAAGATTTCGGTCTTACCTGACATGAACTTTTCCCGATATTCAAGAATTGCATTCTGTTTTAGTTACAGTGTATAATAATTAATTTCAATTAATAATTATTAGGTACTAATTGTAAGTCAAAAACGACTTTCCGTTTAGCAATGATAAGTAACAACTCAACAAGTAACGTCAAGGTTAAAAAGTTATACGTGACAACGATGACCACTTACCGTACATGTCCGTTTTGTAAGGAAGTGCCAATAGAACTGTATCATTGGTTTTCACAATACTGTCTCTCATAATACATAGTACATACAAAGTCGCATAAATTATAATTGCAATTCGGCAAACATTACGTTTCGTTTTATACCACCTTTGGTTTTTTTTTCAGCCATTTGGATAAATTCCTTCTGAAATAGCAATTTGAAACATATACATATAAAAACGTTTTAAAATGTCAAAAAGGGCAATCAGATTAATAAATGCATAAAAAAAACGTAGCTCTGGAAGACAAATACTTCAAACAAAACCAAATAATGACTGTGATTTCACTTTACATTTACAATTGCTTATTAGAAATTCATACAGACAGGAAAAAAATAATGAGAAAGAAGGATGTGATACCATCCTACCTACGTCGTAATGAACATTTTATTTATACTATAAACTAGGCTATCCAAATCCGAAATCAGGGCCGTTGCTTTAAACTGTGTAACAATAATATTATTATTATTATAATATAATTTTATATTATATATAATTTTAAGGAATTCAAGCAAACGCTAAAGGCTTTTATCCTAAATAATACATTCTTTAGTGTTAATGACTACATGTCAATGAACATCATGAAAACGTCATTCTAGTGCCAGGAATCAGCATGATTACAAATATTAGAAATTAGTAAGTTAAGGTTTTTAATTTGTGTTATAAGTTCATGATGTTCAGAATAAATGTAATAATGTAAAAGTTGACCTACCTGTAACGAATGTTATGTTATGGCCAACAAATAATCTTTACACTGACTAACATTACGACTGTTTCCTGGAGAGGTCAGCAGAGGTCAAGCATTTATTGACTCTACTTCCTATGATCCAGATTTACTTACCTAAGTATAACAAAAGTGCGTCTGTCACTCGCATCACATTTTTATACCCATTCATTGGTCCTCTAGACCTGGCAATTCTTTCGAATAAAAATTTGCTACCGAAAACTACTCATTTAGTACAAAGATTGCAATGGCTTAGTTTGTTATTCCTTATGTTTTAACTGGCGTGAAAGTTAAATACATAATTTAGTTAATATAAAATGGACAAACACCAAAATTGGAAATGGCATCTGGAAACATTAACTACGACGAAGAAGATGAGGAATGCCGCGTAGACTCGTAAAGACGGTTAATTAAACTGAATCATGGAATACGATAACGTTACGCAAAAACCGTTTTTAGAACGGAACTTTGTACTATGGCCATAATTGTAGCGTCAGAGGCTTTAAAAATTAACCTACACCATGAATGACGCGAGTTCGTTGTTATCTCAGCACGTAAACGTGAGGTGGGCAGACATTTGCTTAATCATTCTGAGTTTACTTTTCTTAGCATCTCGTAACGACGGGAAACACCGACACCGTATCCTGCAAACAATGACTAATTTTCTCAATGAACTTAAAAATACGCGTGCGTCTAAATTGAGCAATCGCAGCCTCCACGTGAATTGAAAGATTTGGTGCTGACCTTTACGAAACTGTCGATCACGGCAAAAAACATCTCTCATTGACAAAAGACAATATTGAATCGGTGAGTAATAAAACAAGCAATGGTTACTGTTTGATTAAATAAGAGGCCAGTTTACTACGAATATGGCGTCACACAGGTGTCGTTGTAACTAGTTATGGAAATAATGGTCCATTCAGATTGCAGATGTTGGTTGTCGTTTGGTTCCGATGAATCATTTGGCCTCGCGATGATTATTTGATTTTTGGTCAATATTTTTGCGATCGATTACGAGAAATCTACGTAATAGTATATAAATGTAGTTGGATGCCTGCTCGTGCGGGTTTTTGTTTTGATTGAATTGGGTAATAGAAAAATAAAAGATTTGCTTATTATCGTTGTTGATCATAAAGTTTCGATGACTTTACAAAATTGTTGCACATTGCAAAAGATGTTGGTAAACAAATATCTTCAACGAGTAAATTAAAGATACTCCTAATGAGTAGACATGTAATTTATTACGTTACATAGTAACTGCAGTAACTCGTCTTGAATGAATGTTACATAAATCATTTGCAAACTCGTCGTCCGTTCCATTAACTTCGATTCCTCCATCCGCGTTGCTATTTCATAATCGAGGCAATTTCACCTTTCGCGCAACTTATTGCAGATTTGTGCAATTTTGGATTTGCCCAATTTCAATATACTTAGTTTATCTATTTACCTGTGGGTCGATTTCGTTGTATTGCTGATATTATTTGTCTTTCTCCGATTGCGGCATGAAATGACGCTCATGGTGATAAGTCATGGATGTTGCTAAATTTCTCTAGATGTGTATTGACCTTGATGTATTGGCTGATTACAAAATAATATATTACTGAGTGACGAAAGTTATTAATTTTAATGAAAAAGTTAACTTGTACGATTTGTGAGATACCTTATTAGTTCTATATTTATTAATATGTAGAGAAATATGATTAGATATATTTTAAGAAAATATATCGTATCGGTACAGAACATTTTGCCCACTAGAAGGAAATTAGATCGATCTCGTTTTCGTTAAGACATTTCTTACAACCACTTTTGTATATATAAGTTAAAATTGACTTATTATGCAAAGTAATTCAAGTTCCAACTTGGAAAGACAGAATTAATTTAACCTAAAATAAACTGGATATTTTGTCTATTCTGAGAGTCTAATGTAATCTATTCAAATATCGTCCTTGAAATCGTTATATGACCGTAACCATGACATGTCATAACAAGCATCCGACATCTTAATTCTAGCGTCTTTTCGAATCCACTCGAACCGGAAAGGGGGCGTATTGTTGCTTCACATTTATCACACAAACATCCAATGATACATCTATTCATAGCGTTTCTAAGCGCGATTTCACGGCTTTTCTTCACCATCTTTAATTGTATTGCGTACGGACTGAACCAATTGTGTCGCATTCGTTTATAGAGCCGACATGACAATAGTGAAATTTTTGAAGTCGCACGCTTTTTGTGACACGGACCTCCTGAGCGGTCCAATATCTACTACCGTTAAAATAAAAACAAAATTGGTGCCCTTAAAATGGGACGAGCAGACAAAAGCGAGTTTATTGCGTCATATATAACATAGTGAAAGTTAACAGAAGCTTTGTTCTTTGCTGTTAATTTGTGTTCGTTAACGGTACATAATATTAGCCGGTGGAACAAAGGAGTCGTCCTTGTACAAGAATATACAGAAGTCGACTATTTTATAAGTTATAAGGTTGTAAAATATTTGCGAATTGTTTGTTTTGTGCGCTTTTGTTTCAAGTTGGAATGGGATGCGTAACAGTTACGCCTTTGAGAGTCGCGATTTTTCGCTTTTGTTCGTAGTGATTTTGTGCGATTTTTGTCTATAATGTTGAACCTTTTAGGATATTTCTTATTTTTAGTGGCTATGACTGAACAAGCATGAGTCCCACTTTATTAATGTGGACTAACCTCTGCCTATAACAAATGCATTTCGAATTGCACAGCGCCCGTCATCCTGACACATACAGTTGTCAAGTTTCATGTGACTGTAATTTTATTGACTCTCAAGGACTGCTGCCGGAATACACTGTTAGGTGCTATAGATTCTATACTGGGTAGCTAGCCAACCGAACATTCGGAAAAATCCGTTCGACCAGGCGGTGAAGCTCAAGCCAGGGCTGAGTATCGAACCATAGACCTGCGGCATGGAAGTTCATAGCTGTTACCGCTCGGTCATCATTGCTTCGAACTATGGTTACATTTAATACCATCATATTGTAGCTTAGATAATAAATTATAAATATAGTTTTTAAAAACAGATATAGAAGAGAGAAGTCCAGACCTTTGCTTTTAATGGAGTTCTATAGTGCTCTGCAAAGACTCTTCTATATTAACTTGATGTATGTTCTAGAAAGCGACTAAAGGAAAAATATAATGAGAACATTCCACAAAGCAAGCCGTCGCTAGTAGAGTGTTCTTGTATTTTACACACAAAATAGGACACTTTTCCTTCTAATTTCCTCATTATCTATAAGATAATAAACTTAGGTACTCAGGGTTAATGCAAACAAGAGCTTTTTCATGAAAATCTCCCATCAGAAAAGTGGCCGAGTAAAAAACTGAACCCACTTTTTTACCATATCTTCTTGTATAGACTTTAGTGTTGTTAGAGAAAGCAATTGCTTCAATAGAGGTAGGAAGACGTTGTTGTTCAATTTATATACTGAGCATAATTACCTTAATATGTATGTTTTGTGAATGCTTATGACTGAAGCACGGCGGGTGATGTCCGTACTGATTGAAAAAATATTATGTTTTACTTTCAAAACGTTATTAATTTGTAATCGTTAACTATTTTATCTGAGCTATTATTATGCTAGGCCTAAGAGAGTCGTTATAGGCTACGAAGGGAAAGTGGGTAGCAGCGCCTTCTGAAAAACTGCCACCTTACACTACAATTTCTGAGACGTCTGCCGAGCGTGGGGATTATGGCAACCCCCCGCCCCCCATAACAGGAGAGGCTTTTCTAAACGGTGGACGTCATGCCTATTTATAATGATGATAATTATCATTTAACAAAGAGGAAAGCAACATTCGAAGTAAAAAAAACGATCCAAATAAAGACGTTATGCGGCATGAACACAGACAGAATTTTGCACAGCGGGTGTCGTCATCCGTTTTGCTTCACAATTGTGTCTTTAGAATATTTCTTTATTTGAGGGTGGTCGTTGAAAGTACCCTATTTAAAATGTTCATCAAGTACAAAAAAACTGAACTTTTTTGCTCGGTTAAGAAAGACACGTTCTACATCGCGCCGTCTCCTATGACGGTTCAAGTAATACAATTGGAGCACGAAATTTCGGCTAGAATAAGCGTGGCCGAGTGGTTTAGGCATCCGGTGCTAAATTGGAGGACGCGGGTTCGATTCCCGCCCGGGGCATAAAATTTTGTGCTCCAATAATTTGTAAAATATGTTACGTTCTGTTTTAAAATGTTTATGTTTGAGCTTGTTGTATATACTGACAGTTGGAGTACCATCATCATCCACATCTTAACACCCTTACCCTACATAATGTGGGGTCGGTAGCAAATTAATATAACAAATGGGACACTTCGTAATTGAGTGATTGAGGATGTGAGTCTGTTGCTCCTTCACGCTGAAATGGCTAAGGCTCAAGATTGTGATGAAATTCGGAATATTAATAGTATAGGTTCTGGATTAACACATAGGATGCTTTCCAATATAATTACTATCACTTTTCATCATCATGGTCTACGTAGGTAAAAACGCGGCGTGCTGTTAAGCAATATATTAAACAGGGTTATTGGTAAAATGCTAACAACCTACTAGGGTCGACTTCTGCTATTCCTAACAAACATTTTGAGATAATTGAGATAGTAAAAAAATATATCTTTTTTGTGCCTACTCCGAGCCAAGAGCATCCACCTAGGCAACACTGGACCGCGCCGTGCTCACTTTGAATAGACCCATGAATAATTACGTCGAGCAAATTTAAGGCACAAGAGACTTTTAACATTATATGGGCCTCGTACATATTCCATCAAAACAAAATAAAAAAAAAACTAAAAAAATTTAGAATATTTTTTTTTAATCGTAAGAAAAAAAACATCTCAAAATGTTTGTTAGGACTAGCAGAAGTTAAACCTAAAAGGTTGTTAGCATTTTTCCAATAACCCTGTATATTTTATGATATAACATAAGAACAGTTAAGTTTTGAGTGTTAGTATTGGCTTCGTTTTTAAGCCAGCTATCTGACTACTATGATGGTAAAGAACTTTGTTCACCATATTTCCTGCAACATCTTACTACACATCGACGTGACTAACACGATATTGCTCATTCGGTGCAGTTCCAAACATGCATTATTAAATAAACGTTGTTTCTTATGAACTATTCAATTGTGGATTATCCAAATTATATTTATATAATGCCTAAGACAACAACCGGGACCGACGGCTTAACGTGCCCTACGAAGCACGGTAGCGCTCAGTAGTAATGTCACTAGCGGCTACCCATCCAACTCATGACCGCGGCGGACGTTGCTTAGCTTTAAGAACAGCTAAGCAATCTTCGCTACGAGCGCTTCAATAGTTTTACTAGTCTTGTTCCAGTATATACTTTATATTGTAAACTCCCCGTTTTGTTTGACGACGACAATCATGCGTTTTAGTCACCTTGCATCCTGCTTCAAAACACTAGGAATAAAGGTTGCCATGGAACTGAGGCTTTAATTACTACCAATACTCATAATAAAATCACTCATCTAGCTCATGTTGTAAGTTAATATTTGATTTAATATGTATATTCCAACCCATTGTTACAGTTCTAATGAAGTGATAAAATTGTTACAATAAATTGCAACAGGAAGTTTTGATGCGATGTTACATATGTTCGAAATTGTCATGGTTCCTGCTAATGAATTATATGTCACTAGCTTTCCGGGCGCGGCTCCGCCCGCGCGTATGTCGGTTATCGCGCAAAAACATTAACCTCTTTTTGCGCAGTCGGATAAAAACTATCCTATGTTTTTTCCCGGGTCTCAAACTATCTCCATACCAAATTTCATTCAAATCGGTCTAGTAGTTTTGGCGTGAAAGCGTAACAGACAGACAGACAGACAGACAGAGTTACTTTCGCATTTATAATATTATAGTACTGATAGTACTGATTACAGTGAATGCATTTTATTTTAAGAACACACTTCCTAACGGTTTGAATTTTTGATATACTAACCTAATCTTGCTCTCAAAATAATAGAAATTATGTTGAATCGATAATAGCTATATCCGTGGTATCACTGCATGATGGAAGAGCATTTTGGGATGCTCGCATGAAAAGGTACCACCGTCAAGTAGAAAATCTGTCACAAAGCACCTAACTGTGTGTTCCGGCAGCAGTCCTTGAGAGCCAGTAATTCTAGGCCTAGTCCTTACCATCCTCGACCACAACCTTACTTACCAACAGGTGAGATAGTGGTCAAAGCTAGCCTACCAGCTGAAAATATGGTGCGTGTGACTAAATACGTAGATTAATAGAATCTTCAAATGCAACAGATACATGAGGATTTTTAAGCCGTTCTACTTCAACACATCACCTAAACTAATGGCTCGAATTAACTTATACGGTTAAGTTTTATGAAGTCATCTTTCTTTTTTTTATTCCTGATAGGCTAGCCTTTGACCACTATCTCACCTGATGGTAACTGATGATGTGGTTGAAGATGTTGTTTAGGTTAGCCTAGAATTACTAGCTCTCAAACACACCGTTAGGTGCTTGGTGACAGATTTTCTACTTGAAGGTGGTACCTTTCCAGCCGAGCATCCCAAAATGCCTTTCCATCATGCAGTGATATCACGGATATAGCTATCACTGATACTGCTAGCCAGGCGGGCATTTGCAAAATGCCCTACCACCATGCAAGTCATCTAAGTCAAAGACAATAATTCTTGGCAAGAATATATTTCTTGTTAAGACTGATTATTGACAAATATTACAATCTTGTGGATGGTAAGGACTAGGCCTAGAATTACTGGCTCTCAAGGACTGCTGCCGGAACACACAGTTAGGTGCTTTGTGACGTATACTGATTATGATGAATAAAACAATCACCAAACTGTGCGTATCTTATGTTTACTATGCGTAACATTCATTAGATAAACACACAACTTTAGAAAGGATTTGAATAACTGACGCGATTGAATGTTTTGATTGTCAGTCAGTGGAAATGGCCTAAAGATTACAGGTATCGGTGTCATATATGCGTATTCATTTTATCTGGCAGTCTGTTGTCTCATTTCCTTTCTGAAGTGATTAATATTACGAAATCACATAAATAAGTAGATTATTTATAATATTTGCTACATAAGATAATTAAGACAGAAGTCACGAGCGATAGTGTTAAAATACATATTTATTAATAAAAGCGTTGATTGCCATATATACCAATTTACGTACCTATATAATGGTATTTCCCGCTGCAATACTACCGTGTTTAATGATAAGGAGTGCATGTCACATCATGAAGGTCTTATTAATTTACTTTTATGTGAGCTCTTCGTATTTTTCGTGGTGGTAGGGAAATTTTTTGGATACCCCGCCTGGCTAGCTGCTGACTCAAATAGAAAATATGTCGCAAGGCTTCTTACCGTGTGTTCCGGCAGCTGACATTGAGGGCCAATTCTCATGCCTGTTAACCAAAACCGACCACATTATCATTTTGGTATCATGAGTTGAGATTGTGGATTAAGTGTCGTCTAGTTTATTTGCACTGTAAAAACATAGGTCCTAGAATAGGATAAAATGCGTCAATATATACAGTGAGTACGTGATAAGATCTAATGACCGCTGTTATAGGTTGCTACGGACTTTTTATTTTTATGCCTAAAAGGCTAGCCTTTGACCACTCTCACAAGATGGTATGTGATAATGTGGTCGAAGGTGTTGTTCAGGCTAACCTAGAATTACTGGCTCTCAAGGACAGCTGTCGGAACACATCGTTAGGTGCTGGGTGGCTGATTTTCTGCTTGAGTGTGGTAGCTAGCCAGGCGGGCATTCGCAAAATGCCCTACCACCATGCTATAACGACTGCCATCCTAAGACAACAACCAGGACCGACGGCTTAACGTGCGAGGGTACGTTACTCACAACACACACCCACACACACATTCTATAAAAATCAATCGAAAAAAAAATAAAAAAAAATTCCATGGTCGTATGTATCGAGTCGTTTAGTTTCAAAACCAGCTAAAACGAACTAACAACAAATTTGTTTATAGCCTTAGGCTATGTACGAATGATGCTGTTGTACGAATGTTACTATATTTTCCGATCAAAATCAACTAAAAGACTACACAATAAGCATTTGAAATGAGATTTACTTTGCGAAATTCGCTAAAACACGACACGTTTCTTTCAAATCTCGCTGAAATGAATCGAGCAAGTTCTCCGATCACGTGAGTGTCAAAAAAGTATGGGGATATTATTTTCCAAAACTTAGAAGTGTTCTTCAGTTTTTATTGTTTTTACAAGCTTTTATTTAGTTTCACCAGTCCCGATGTTTGTCATCAAATCTTCACGTTTACCAATTGAGCTGAAATTTAGCACACATGTGTAAATCGCGTGACAATGCAATAATAAGAGACATAGTACTGATCTGATGATGGAGCTGGAAAGTGGCCAATGGAACTTCGCAATCAAACGACACAACTTCACTGAGTTTGGGCTCGCTTGAATCGTCTTGACGAGTATTTTTAGAATTTTTAGTTCTTTTTATTATCAAGAACATAATAAAAGCTTGTTTTTAAGTAGTTTTTTTTTAGAGCAAAACATGTTTAAGATAAAATAATGGAAGGTTTATTTTATTTCATCAAAACTGCAAGTTTAAAGAAGCAAGGAAGAAGCTTGTTGATAAAATATCCTGGAATCGTATGAAGGAGTGACAATAATGCTTAGGGAAATGTCAACAAAATACTTCACTTTATGTTTTTGGACATGGTTTTGTAGAAGACTCCAATTTTATATAATAAAACTCATTTTGAATTTTTCATTCCTTTGAATGTGATTTGAGAAACCTATTTTACTTATATAATGACGAATTCCATCAACACCTTGGAATTTGCTCTGATCAAATCCCGCTAAATTACAATATGTGCGTTGGAAACCCCATCAAAGTCTAATTTTCATAACAAAGTCCGCAATGATGAATATATTTTTCGTAATAATTCAAATGATTAGACAGGTATTTAGAGAAAGAACGCTTTTTTAGTATTGCCAGATGACAATAATAAATTCGTATCAGCTAGTATTAGTTGAAGGGTAATACATTTTTGCTGAACGGGTTTTTCGCACAAGGGTAATTTTAAGAAAAGTGTTTTAGCGGGGTTTGATACTAGACGACTCATGATAAAGCCTTTTACGTAACAAACGATTTAACAAAAACAATTAAAAGTAATAAAATAAATTTTATGCAGTGTTTCCATTGCATGGCGGAAAATTATGTTAAATGTGCGTAATTGGCAATTAAAAAAAAGGTATACAGCGTAATGTCACCATACTATTCCTTTTGGAAAATAATTATCGGATAGGTGGTATTCGCTAACCAAGAATTACTCTCAAGGATAGCTGCTGGAACACATCGTTAGGTGCTTAGTGACAGATTGTCAGCGGACGTTGCTTAACTTAGTTGATCGGTTAAGAACGTCTAGCAAGCTTTGCTACGAGCGCTTCGAAAAGTTTTGAAACATAGGTGCAGAATAAACTCCCAAACTTTTCTTTAACCTGTCGTCTTTACACTAAAATGTTCATTTATACGCACACTCTTCACACTATCAAGTAGAAAAAAGAAGAACTTGTTCTTACTGTTCATATCCATGGTATAAAAGGTTGTGAGGCGTTATAAGACTCTTTTGATTCGTTGTTTAGCAATTGCTAATCGCAATTGGTATGCTTAAATAAAAAAAACCTAACGTGCAAGTATAAGGATACAGAGAATAGGTGCTTATCACTTCTCATACTACCACCAAAAGGTGGGCAGCAGCGCCCTCAGAAGGACTGGCATGTTACACTGCGATCCACAAGTCGCCTGCCAAGCATGGAGATTATGGCAAACACCTGATGAGGGTGACATTTGTTCATGGGTGGAGATTAAAGCTATCGATGGCTTCTCTATTTTAGCTGCCATTTAATTTAATGTAGAAGATATGAGATAAGCTAAGAATTTCCGCACCGATAAAAGTGAAATGTCACCTTGTTTATAGATTCTTCGTCAACGCTTTTATGCAGCGTGTGAAAATACCAATGTTCTAATTGCAAACTAAGTTTAAAGATTTCATGCGAAACGTAAACAATCTGAGATACCTACATAAATATATAAAATCTCTTTCCGGCCAGACAGCGTGACGACTTCTTATCAGGCTAATTTGCACACATTGATGTGTATATGTGTGTTTCATTGACTATTCGCCTGGTGTGGGCGTTTGGCTTATCTGCCAGGAAACTCTTTGCTGATGCGGTGATCAGGTGTTTCACCGATGTGGTTGTGTACCTTTCAGCGAATCGAAAGTTGACGTAACGCCTTCCGGTGCTTGGATGACATTGCTATGGTGAATTGTTGTGCATGCTTCGGATACCTTTCCCATACTCACTGATTTGCTGATGCATTCGATTGCGTCTTTTTAGTTTTTAACAAATATTCCTATGTCTCACTGGTCTGGAGTTTAAGTGGTAGGTTTGGCTTACATATATAGACTTGATAGGTTTTCCACCTCATGAAATAATAATTTAAGAAGTTATACAGTTGTTTTTATGCTTTTTATAATAAGGCACAATCGTAACAGATTTTTGTCATGGTGATCTAAACAATATAATCGTTTATTTCTTCACTCGCGATATTTTCATTAATAATGCATTAAAAAAAATTCTTAACAGAAAACACCAATATAGCTCTTTTTTAAATATTTTTAGGAACAAAAGTTTTGTTGACATGTCCTTATACCCACGGAGAAGGAGGTAAAAGTGCCTATAAAACTACTACTCGTACTACCCGATATTTTTGATGTGGGGGCGTGCAGGTTGCCATTTATTGGGATCAATTCTAGAAATTTCGTCAGAAAACCTATTTATGCCTCTCGATCAATGAGACACTCAAAATGTAATAAAAACAAATATTTTTTAAATATTTTAAGAAAACATCAAATTAATATTTTAATAAAACACTTAAAAAATACAAAAATATATCTAGTGACAATTCCGCCTAATTTTCCGCAACCCGACGTGACGTCACAAACGCCACGCAGCCAAACCTGAAGATTTTTTTCGTCCTGGTAGCCCGACGTGACGTCACAAACGCCACGCAGCCAAACCGGAAGAATTTTTTCGACGGATTTCGCTTCTACACGAAGCATCCTCAGGAGGTCTTGACTCTTCGAGCGCACGATCGAGAAATGTAGCTCAGATATATATTAATGACTAATAAAACACAGGTGTGTGTTATTAGAGTATTTAATGTTAACTAATTTGTTAATAACGGCTAATAATTGTAGGTATATACTTCTATTTCCTAGTGCGCTAATGATGCCGCTACCGAAATAGTTGTAAAATAATCTTAATTAACAAACGATTACTTCTCTTTATAAGAAGGTAAGTAGATAATAATGTATCTACCTACAAAATATGGTTAATAACCCGAAGAAATTAATCATAAGTAAGTATATTTATGGCATCATTAACACTTTTGAAATTGAAAGAAATGTCTTTTGGCACGACTAACTAATTCAGAAAAACAATATGAAATTCGTATAAGTGAAATATTATAAAGAAAACTTCAAAGAAATTTGTATATTATTGTATAAATCTGATTGAAATCCAAAAAAGGCGGAAAAAGGCTTTTTATAATAGCACACGCTTTGAATTTTTAGAATTTTATATTTCTCTATATTTAATTATATTAATTCAGGACAATTTTTCCTAAAATTTAAGCTATATTTCGACGCTCAATTGTTGGTAGGTCAATAGATAAAATACTTAAAAGTATAATTATATATTCTGTACACAGTTGAGGTAGTCTACGATTATTTTTCATAAGTTCCGCTAGAATCTATACAGTAATATTTATTTTGCGTAGCATACATTATTGCTGTACATATAATAAAATATTCAATTGATGTAGATATATATTATAATTATATATATGACTATCTTTAAAATATGCATTTCTTATAGGGTTGTAGGGTTCACAATCAACAATACTTATCCTGTACCTACCAAGTGAAGCACGCTGACCTTAATGCAAGATAGCAGTGGGTTGTATTGATATTGTAGATATATTTTTCTTAGTCGTTACACTCTTGACAGAGTGGTCGTGGTCGTCAGATCAGGAGTAGTGGTACGCCTCACAGTCCGTCGCCATTCCTCCCGCACCGCTGCCTTCCTGGTACACTCGTGGAGTGGACGATCTGGAGCATCCTTCACTTGGTCCGACCAACGCATGGGTGATCTGCCGCGACCTCTTTTAGTAGATATACCATCTCAAAATGAACTGTTTGACTGAGTGTTTTGTTTGTACTAGCTTGGCTATATTATTAAAGTTATTTTCTCCTTTAGAGCCACTGTAAGAATCCAAGATTGAGTAGGTCTTAGTCAGTGAAATAATTTCTTAACTAGTTAACTATTACTGTGCCTCGCGGTTTCGCATGATACTAATAATCCATAAAATGGCCTATGTATTAATTTTGACTTACACGGTCTTTATTCAAAATTGTATCTATTTTGGTTCAGCCGTTACCGCGTGATTATATACAAAAAATGCTATAATACTTCATGCGTTTTTCATAAAAATCGGCAGTCTGTTATTTACGTAATCTAAATGAAATCTGAGTCAACTGAATTCTTCAGTGACTAACTGTAAATAGTTGCGAGTTAAGAAAATGACTCAATAATGATACGCGCTGGAGAAATTATAGCATGATGCCAAAATAAATAATCAACCTTGATCATCAGCTCAAATCATGATGTGAAGTTACAAGCAATAAATTTATAATATATTATTCAATTTACAATTTACAAGCAACGGTATGCCCTTAAAAAACTGGCATAAGTGAGTGCTTAAACACCTCGGCCTAACCCTAAGCTGATATCTAAGACGAGAAATAGTTTATTTTAGTTTTGTTGCTTGTTCTTCTATGTCATTGTGAGCATTGGCTTTTAAAAACTTTTCCAGATAATACGAGCAATATTATTTTAAACTTGCAAATGCTATGATCATGGAGAATAGTTTCCAAACTTAGCTACAAGCTCGATACAAATATACTATGTTATGCGTGGTGCTTATTTTCTTTCGCAACCTGAGATGTTGTTAAAGATGAATATTCTAGCTGATATGTACTAGGTCAAAACACTCTTTCACATCAGCCAATACCGTGCCAACGCTCGCGTTCACATTAGAAATACCCGCTAACTTTTGAAGCAGTGATGGCTCAGTGCCATTAGCTATGGACTGCCGCGCAGCAGGTCCAGGATTTTTCCCGCCGCGGGTTTGAACTTCATCGCATGGTGGAAAGGCATTTGCGAATGCCCTTCCACCATGCGATGGTGGAAGCACTCAAGGGCTGCTGCCGGAACACATTCCGGCAACAGCCCTTGAGCACCAGTGAAATTACAGGCTTATTACAAATAAAATAAAAAAAATTACAAATTACAGACTCAAGGTCTATGTCTCAAGGTGACGGGCGCAATGCAATTTGTGACTTGTGACGAAATGCATCTGTTATAGGCAGAGGTTAGTCCGCTTAACATCAGGTTGGCCTCAAACTTGTTCCGTCACAATAACATAAAAAAAACTTTTTGTAAACTAAAGTGAAAGAGTGAAAAGTTTAGTGATGTGTCGTGCTCGCAATGTGTACCACCCAACATCACGTCGACCATAATACCTATTAGTCTTCGTTGAGTTCGTAGAGCTTTCGACACGAGACGTGGATTTGTCATATTTTAAATACCAAGAGTTCATACTCGGTGAAATTTTGCACGTATGTCGTTCTAGAGTCTAGTATCTATGCTTTTGGTTTTCATGTTATGTTTCATTATTAATTGTATCCCTCAATGTAAAAATAAGATATACAGGGTTATTGGTTAAATGTTAACAACTTAGGGTTGACTTCCGCTAGTCCTAAAAAACATTTTGAGATGAATTTTATGATTCTTCACAATAATTTTGTATAAACATAATTTTAGGGATGTAATTCGAAGTTAATACACGACGAAACTACGTTTGTATAGAATGAAAGTTACGACGAAACTTTCCTAAATAGTAGCATACAAATACTGGTCATTCATTTCATTTTTTCCCTTAGTTGCCTTTACGATGACAGAATATGGAGCATCCCTTAGATTCTTAAGCCGGAACTGTATTCCTAAGGCTAAAGGTATAATGTATAGATCTGTGTTTTTCTGTGGCCTTACCCAGTCATTGATGTTTATTCGTTCTCGTGTGCAGATATTGTTTCAGGTTGTATGATAAATTCAGTACAAAGATTACAGTGTAAGACGGAAAAACCCATTGTAAGAGCTATGCTTCATGAATCAGTGTACTATTCAATTGAGAAGATAGACAACGCATAAGGATTTCACGCTTACTAAGATCCTTTTCATGTTGACTAAAATCCTCCTATAATATGATATCATCATCATCACATTAACCGGAACGTAACGAGGTCTTCCCCATTGAGGATACTTGCTCTCCACACTTGACAGGCGTCTTGGGGATCGTAGTAGAAGTTGTCAGTTCTTTAGAATGCGCTGCTTCCTTACAGTACTTTACTAGTAGTCCAGTACTTACGACACCCACGGGATGTAACATTATATCATAGTCTTTTGCATTATATGATCCTCATAAAAATATATCAAAATCTTTATTTTGATAGATCTTATTTCTAACATTATAATAAAAAAATACTCAATCTCATTCATTATTCATAATCAATACAAAAATAATATACATAAAATAATTATCAAAGAACACAAGATAAAATAAGATGTAAAACACTCATACTTTTTTTAAATGTTTTTGTGACAGAACAATCACGAAGCTCACCTCTGCCTATAACAAATGTATTTTACATCCCAAGTGACAAACCGCACTGTGACCCTAAGATATACCTCTATTAATTCTCATGTGCATGTAATTTTACAAGCTCTCCAGGACTTCCGCCGAAATACACTGTTAGGTGTTTGGTGACAAATTTTATACTCGAGGGTGGTAGCTAGCCAGGCGAGCATTGGCTAAATGCCCTTCCACCATACGGTCATCAAGCCAGCGGTGGGTATCGAACCATGCACCTGCGGCACGGCAGTCCATACCTATTACCGATCAGCTGTCATTGCTTCATAAAAATACATTATATATAAATTAGCACGCGATAGCGCCTGTAAACATATATGGTAAAATACTCGCAAGCACTTACATGCTACCATATAATCTTGTTAAAATCATTTGTATCAATGTACATATTGCCGATTTTTTTCTAAGGTTTTGGTTCCCTACTTACATCGTAGATTAAACTTTTTTTATTGTGGTAGGCACTGTGGTGGAACAAGCCTACCTGGTGTTAAGAGGGTAACCTCTAAATATAACATGCTTTCCTTAAATGTGAAAAACTGCACTGCGCCTTTCACCGTGTGAAATAAAGTTGTGAAGTCTAGTGTGTCTGGTATTTTACCGGCGACACGCAGACCCTTCAAACCTACAAACAGTAATGCCAAAATTGCTGCTGGCTCTATAGATAGGTATAGTGGCATTACCAATTTCAACTGATGAACCCAATCACAAAGAGTTCTACTGTTTCTAAAAATTTAGTTGTTATTTTGTTATATTAAGGCTTCAACTACGTTGCTGTCCATTTATAGTCGCCTTGCCTCTTCATGATATTGATTATATTAACTGCTTAACATCGGCGAAATCGAATTCGCAAAGAATAACATTAGATTCAATTGTTTTGTTTACCCATCTGTATTGCATATGCACGCTGTTTCCAAAAGCTTACCAAAGAGATCCTAACTTTAGTAGACAATTTTATGACCAGTTTAATGAAATTTGGTCATGCTATTTAAAGGGTTTTTTGCATTTCTTATGTGAATAGAGAAAGCCTAGACAACTGATATCTTACTCATAGTTTTAGAGTAGCTTAGTTATCTTCTTAGATTTAAACGTTGCATGTGATAATCTTGTGCAGTTTATTAAATTAGGTTTGAAATTACAAAGCTAATTCCTATTAGTTCAGATACGTGTTAGAGTATAATTAAATTGGCATAACAAAACAAAAAGAACTCAAACTGTATCTAATTTAGGTATGTTTTAAGTAGTTCAATGCCGTCAGTTCAGTCTATGTCTTTTTAATAACCAAATATTTTTATTTTGTTTTACAGATTAGCTCAAAGTAGCTCTATTTTATTGCCTAATAAATTTTAAATGTCGTCAAGATCATCATATAGACAACATAATTAAGAGGTAATAGGTTTATAAATTTCATGTACCTTTTTATAAAATTTAAATGATAGGTAGGTCGGTAAGTGCATTACAGTAGGTACGTATGCGAGATATATAATTCCAGATTAACTATATTAAATAAAAAAAACTACAAGCAAATAAATGCATGACTTTATAGTTCTATGCATTTAAAAATATCTTCTTTTCATTTGGAATTTATCAAAAAATTGCTAATATGCAAGGATGATTTTTGGAAAAAGGAGCTCTACATAATCCAGCCAGTTATGTATATAATAATGGTCATTAGTTGTAAGTCGACGCAATAATGACCACGCGTATCACAATCGAAAAGCAATAAAAGCCAACCCTTATCTACCGGCGGCCAAATGGACCCCTCGTACATAAAGGTACTTGTATTGGGTGGGACCAAGGCCCGCCTTCCACCGTAGGCGCCCACCATTGGCGCACGGCGGTATACCCTACGGCGGATTCGTCACTCTCCCCACTGCCTCAACATGTGGCACTGAACAGCATTTATCTTCCGCGCGGTCACTCAAATTCATTTAGTCTCAGTCCAGACCTAACGCGTGATACATCGCGCCAGTTTTGGGAATGTTATTTGCGATCGTCGTATAATATGGATCTCATTAGTATACCAGCTTGTGCGATGTTCAGGAGCGTTGGTACTGTCATAGTTAGAATCAGGATGGAGGTGCAAGGTGGTTGCTGTGGAGGACAGGGACGCTCGTCTTCCCGTCCAGTCTCGGACATGTCGTCCCCCTTACCGTCCGGTAGTGAACAATGCAATAGGACTAGATTAATTAGCAAACACAAAAGTGACTGTGAAAGTGTTGTGGAAAAACTTCGACCTTACAGATCGAGCACGGCAAGAAGTAGTAAGCAATCTTTTCTTATTAACATTTTATCGCTATATATTTATATATTCTGTTTCTTTTTTAGATTTATATTAGGGATATCATAGAGAATTACTTATATGACTATTTTCGAATTCCGCTATAATAATAATCGCTATATTTTGACCTATAAATTAATAAATAATTATTTTTAACATAATTACTGAGATTCCAAAATTACGAAGAAATTTTCGATTTTATGATATATTCCAATTCATGGATAGTATGATATAAGGAGATTTTTTATTCGAATATATTATATAGGTATATAAAAACTGACAGCTATTTTCTAATTATTGTAATGAGTCAATTATTATACAGAAATATTAATGTTAGACCTGTCTTTCTTTTTGGCGTGATTAAATATATTTTTTATACTAGTATTATGTTAATTTTAGAGAAATTAAATACCTTAAATTTAAAATTATCATAATTGTTTGAAAACAGATAGATATATACAGAACTCTTTATTAAAACACCATAATAACAAAAATAAACTTTATAATTTTCATAAACATATGTGCGCATTTACACGATATTCTGTTTCAAACATCTTACCTAAATTGAAAGAACTTTAATATAAAGAATGCACGCACTACCGATTCTCGAATCAAAAATGAATCATTTCTTTTAAATTGTTTATATAGCTGAGCCTTACAAACAAAAGCTCAGACAAATGGCCCGGCATAAACGGGGTCACTCACATAATATTTATGGACAGGTAAGTCCCCAGCAAACAACTCCTTATCATCAAATAAAATAAGCAGTGTCGCCTAAGACTATTTATAAACTAAATATCCGGTGGAACGGTAGACTCTCATCCATGCGGCATAAGCAACACGTTTCTCGGCCTACGAGCGTAGGATATCATTATACCTACGCATAAATTGTCTAATTACTTACCAACATTGTTACACATTCAAGCGTTCTTCCGTTACGAGACATATATGATAGATTGTTTTGGTAAAAGCTTAGTAGAAAAATTAAGATCGTGAAACGTCAACGCCAATGATGCGTTAAACTTTTCCCGCGTGTCCATTACGCTTTTCAAATCCAGTTGCTTGGTTTTAAAGTAATCTGTACATTTGTCGGTCAGTCTCAGGTAATTAAACTAACATACTGTTACCGGAATAACATAGCTTACTAAATGTTTCTGTCCTTAAAAAGCTGTACAGTTACGCTCGCTATGGATGCCTTATTTCGAAATTGGATAGTGTATTTACGCTGATGACTTTATGCCGGTTAGAAAAAATGTTTCCTCTATAACCAATACGTTATTACAAGAACTACAACGAAAGTATTACCTAAAATGCTTTCATTAAACTTGAAGTTAAGGTCATCGCAAGCGTATATATTTCTTAATGTTTGACGCTTTTTTTTATCTTTCAATTAATGAGTTGAAATTTGCACGTATTATTCAATATAAAATGATTAGTATTTTAAGTATAAATGATAATATACATTGAAGTATAATACATATTAATTATATAATCTCGGGTCACGTTTTACTTGGTTTTTCTGTAAATGAAATATTCCGTAGTAGGTAGTCAGAACTTTGGCACTTTAACCGTTAGTTTCGCCTCACATTATATGGGACAATACCTACATGCGTGTACCTCTTCCTACTTTTTTCGGGATATACGGCGTCAATATGTGAGCTTTTTTATTATAATCAAATACCAGTAGCATTACAATTTCAGGCATCGAACAAAATTGTTTTTAAGCCATCCAAAAATTGCATCACTGATTTTCCCTAATATTCAATTGAACTCGTAGAAATAATGACATAAATCTTGAAGAGACTAAATTGCCAACTTGCATCAGACCATTGATAAAATAAAAAGATGAATGAAGATACGTAATAGCATCAACGTATACGGGAGAGAACCTTTGACCGGATCTATCGTTCATTGCGTAGATTCAACGTAAGCAAGCAAACTAATTGCTCCAGTAACAAACTATTAATATAGTATAATAGATTATCATCAAAGCTGTATAGAGATATTTTTATTACAACGTATCTATTTATAGCTGTTATGAATCATATACTCGTTGTATTTGAGTTTAGTTCTAATTTATTCAATCTTTTATTTGTTTTTAATACATAAATATGTACTTCGTTCGTGTTACGTTCATTAAGCTGGAGAATTAAGCTTTTGCTGTTAAACGTATAGCTTATAAAAGGTTTATATTAAGCAGCATATTATGGAACTCAAATATATTTACTTGTAGGTACCTACCTATACAAAACATTTGCTCTAAAGCCACAAGTCAAGTTTTTAGTAAAAAATATTACTATGATAAAAATTCCTAAAATATGTTATTAATAATGTGGATATTCTAGAAATTATTTAGCATTTTAATCCCTTGTAGTGCTGGGTAGAATTGCACAAACCTGTATCTCCCTGTAGAAGTTGTAAGAGTCTTACACTACGATACACAAGACGCCTGCCAAGCGCGGAGATTGAAGTAAATAACCTTTTAAAGATAAATTACATACAGATTACCTATTCAAAACATAAACACGACTGGATTCTCTTTTTACTTTTATAACAAGATGGTGTCATGATCCAATATACCTATATTATCAAAAATAGAATATTAATATAATGAGAAAATCTATCAAATCAAATAAAGGTGTTTTTGGGCCTTGGGAGCTACTAGTTCAAGTTTAGCCTGAACAATATATTCGACCGCAACATCTCTCTACATACTGTGATATTATGGTCAATGGCCTATAAGCAATTAATAAATAGTTTCTTCATTGTTTTCTCCTTTCTATTTTCCTTGAAAATGTGTCGTAATTAATGTAAATAAACACTATAGTATCCGTTACAAATTAATATCAGTTGCCCTTGTTCAGTGATTCATCAAAATCCGTAAAGTCAAGTGCCTATAGTACTTACGAGCATGCATTCACTGAATTGAAAACTGGCTTCATGAGAACATTGAAATACACGTAATTGATTACTGCGTAATGCAAATAAATTAATTCAATAACATACATTAAATTTGCCATTTAATGTATGTAGGTAAATGTGATTAAAATTAATACATTCAGACAGTGTTTTACGGAAGTCTATATTTAATATTAACAAATATTTTAGAGGGCATCAAATTGATAAGAAAAACATTTAAGTGATAATTCCGCATAATTTTCGTGCTAGATTTATTTTAAATACTTAGAGGAGGAAACGGTGTGTATAATAATGAAATTAATAATTATAAGTCAGTATAAGAATAAAATTAATAATTATAAGTCAGTATAAGATATGAATTTTATTGCAGATTCTCACATATTTGCTAGCGGTACAATTGCTAAATGTTAAGACAATCGGAGTGTGTTAATTCATCAAATTACTAATTTATTACTTTCTTATTGAAATTACTTTAATTATTAAGTCATTTATATAAGAAGAACCATAGAAAAATCAAAATTTTAACATCGGAAATTTTAAACGTTTTGTTTAGTAAGGAATTTTACTTGCAAAAATAACTATCCTATTAAATACTATATAGCTTATAAATATATCATAAAAAAAACAATACATAGCTTAATATTTTATTACAGTGTCTGAAAAACATTATGAAGGCTAACAACCAATTATAATATCACTTATATTAATTTAGTAAACTATGTCTAATTTTTTTAATCCGTGACGTTACAAAAAATAAATAATTGTGAACGTGTCAGGCGCTGGTTAAAAATCAATCAATAGATCAAAGCGTAAATTGTATACGTTCAACTCTGACCAGCAAAAATCATTTTAACATTTTAATTCGCTAAAAAACATACCGCCTACTTATAAATATATAAAGAATTGTAAGTCTCATACAGTAACCTCTTTTATTTCGGACTCATCAAATTCACAAGTAACAAATCTTCCAAATTCAATTGGATTGGTACATTGATTTAGCGCTTAGATATCCGATTGGTCGCGTCAAGGTAATGTTGTCACCGCCGTCATTGCCTCAATCCATGCGCATCGTAGATAACGATAACAATAGAATTTCATTCATAAATGGACGATATCGTCCACGTGGATGGTCAATCCGTAATGTTGCGGCGCGGCGTGGCAGCGGAGCGGCCGACAGCTTGAGAAATATAATTTGTATGGATTTATTAATGGCGTAAACCGCACTAACGATTGCGGCTTCGGAGAGGAGCTGCGCGGTGCGACACAGCTGTCTCCGAAGGCAACTCTGCCGCGCCACTGCGACAAGACACTTGCAGCAGTGGCGCTGCGTGGCGCAGTAAATATACAGTCATTTCACGTTCCACTCACATTTGAACAATCATTTTATGAAGCGCTTGTAGCGAAGTTTGCTTAGCCATTCTGAATCCATCAGCAAAGTTAAGCAACGTCCGCACCGGTCATGTCTTGGATGGGTGACCGCTGGTGACATTACTACTGAGCGCTTTTGTGCTTCAGAGGGCACGTTAAGCCGTCGATCCCGGTTGTTGTCTTAGGATGGCAGTCGTTACAGCATGGTGGTAGGGCATTTTGCGAATGCCCGCCTGGCTAGCTACTATATACCCTCAAGTTGAAAATCTGTCACCAAGCACCTAACGGTGTGTTCCGGCAGCTGTCTTGACAGCCAGTTATTCTAGATTAGCCTGAACAACTTCTTCGACCACATCATCACTTACCACCAGGGGAGATAGTGGTCAAAGGCTAACCTATCAGCTATAAAAAAAATCTCAAACATCTCTTTTAACATATTCAAATATAGGTGATATATGTGAAGTCGATTTTTGTATGTGAAGAGTCACGAAAAAAATCATTTGCTTAAACGAGATGAAAACTTTTGGCGTATCTTTCACCCAAATAGATTAATATTTTTTTTGCTCTAGCTTCTTCACAAAACACCACGTTTGTTTCTTCTTCGATGATTTAGTCCATTTCGATTGATTGCCATGAGTTGGAAGAGCCATTTCACCACGCAGCATTGCTATTGTGAACAAAAAAGCCACGCCACTTGCTGCAGCTCCGCTCTGGGCATCCGTAAGAGCAAATAAGCGGTAGTGTCGCGTTGCTCAACTGCTGCGCAGCGCCGCGTCTCTGCAGTGCGGTCCCAGCTTTATAGACGCGTGAATGGTTTTATACCACGATATGTAAGCTTGTTTACGTATTCATTTTATATTGCAAGTTTTTCAAATAGATTTATCGTTTTTCTTGCATTTCTTTTCAGTAGATACAAAACAGAAAAATACGACATCAACTGACACTTCAAAGTGACAATTGACTTACTTGTGGGCATTTCAAAGTAGGTATTTTTACGATATTTGTAGCACATAATATTTGACATAAATATTAAAAATACCGAAATAAGTACAATATAAGAATATATAAAATAATAAAATACTGGATATTACGTTCATATGAAATGTTCTAAGACTAACGGTGTTAAGTTCTTTTTGATTTAATGTAAAGTTTATGTTTTATAAAACTATCCAGGGTAGTCTATTAGTATAGGTTTCCAAAATATTGTTGGTATTTTATGAAAGTTACTCCCGAATTTTCATACTAGTATAGCTTCTCCACTATTTGACAACACGCCATGGTATTTTCGCAGACATAAACAACGCAGAAGAACATTGATAAATTCAGTTAAAATTTTCCGCAGTACAACCGCATGACGCGAGCCCACTTGGCGAACTAAGAGCGCCGCTCGGCACACTTTTTAAACCACGCCCACCGTGGTATAGTTGGCGTACTGCACTTAAAAGCTTGAATTACATTTCTTTACATATTTATTCGTAGCATACGGCTTATATAAACAACAAGCAAAAAATTTTAAAACTAACATTTTGCTTGATATTTATTATTATTCACTGATCCGTAAGTATATCAAACGCTAGAAGCAAGTGGGTTAATGTTGCATTAAATTTCCTTTATTTCCATTCTTTGGTGTATAAATTGGCCTACCTCATCTTCTTCCTTCTATCGTCCTTTACATAAGTCGTCATGTCATATAAAACGGCTGAATGTCTTTCCCGATCTATTTTATATAGAGCTTAGTGAACAGTGTTTCTCATGGACGAAAGCTCTGAAATCCACGTTTGACTTTTTTAGCTTGACTTTATTTTTAATTATTTGCTAAGAGCCAAAAACAATACTGTGATGTTTATAACGTTTAAGTACGTACAACATTATTTTATGTGCGTTAATTTATTATCGTATAATATGAATATTATCGTACTCACACGCTCAGGCCACAATGCACGTCACATCCGTGCGTACAGTAGAAAAAATCACAAAAAAAATTAACAAAAAATAATGAACAGTAAATACTTATATATAAAAAAACAGTACCTATATACAAAAAAAAAAAACAAATTGAAAAAAAAATGCGTTTATTTGGGAGGCCAATTAGTGCGGAAATAGACCAGATCTAAGATATATTTTTAAATTAAGTTGGTTAAACACTTTCATTGATAATAACAAATATTTTTAAAATATTTTAAGAAAATATCATATTAATATTTTAATAAAACACTTAAAAAATACAAAAATATATCTAGTGACAATTCCGCCTAATTTTGCTGATAAGCCGACGTGACGTCACAAACGCCACGCAGCTAAACCGGAAGAATTTTTCGACTCGTTTCGATTCTACCCGAAGCATCCTCAGGAGGTCTTGACTCTGCGAGCGCACCATCGAGAAAGAAGGTTTGGCTGCGTGGCTTTTGTGACGTCATGTCGGCTTAGCAGGAAAATTAGGTGGAATTGTCACTAGATATATTTTTGTATTTTTTAAGTGTTTTATTAAAATATTAATTTGATATTTTCTTAAAATATTTAAAAAATATATGTTATTGTTAAATATGGATTTCCGCAAAGTAACGCCTGAATCTATTCAATAACTTTCATTGATATATGAAACACATAAATGTTAGCGATAAAAAACTGTAATCCCTTTGCTCTACAACGTTTAGAATAAGCTGTTGCTAAATAACGTCGATTTAACTTTTTGCGACGCACACTTATCTATATGAAAGCTATGTCATAATAATTAAAGCAAGGTACAAGACCGAGCTCGATTTCATGAACTATGTCCGCATCATTAGGGCTGCGATCCACTCCCTCATTAGCAACATTTTCACATAAAACGATGTTCGTTTACTCGATGCAAGGCAGCCGCTTCAATTATATACAGTTATTTCAGTGAGACACTCCACTCATAATTGCAGTGTTTAGCTGTCGCCTGTCACTCATTTACTAAGAGATGTCGATCCTTGCTTAGACACATCTAATTAAACCCTTTAACAACGCGCACAAACAAAAAAACAAATGTTAACACGAATAATGTTTGAAATTACACCCGCACCGCTGTAAATATCTAACGAGATATTTTCATTTTACACGGGGCCGTAAAAAAACAGTAACTTAAAATTTATAATGTCAGTTGTTACCTTATTAAAATTAATTCAAGAAAAAATCGCGCTTGTTTCGTTAATTTCGAAGCGGATGGGTCGATCGACAATCGTCGCAAAGCTATTACCATTTAGAGCGATTTTCAATTAATGAAAAGTGGTACTCATCACACGGCCTGTGATACGCGCCGCCACGCGCGTCTCCATACGATAATCGCCCTTATTATGAGCAGTCAAATTTTACGAGCGCATCGGTTGTTAGCCGATACTAACTAAAATGATCACTCGGGTCAAATTAAACCTCTATTATGATGGCTGAACATGATTTTCTATGTAACGTGACGTGCACAGGATTAGTTTACCGTTAATGACATAACGCGACAACCCTATCGCGGCGGCATCGGTTGCTCCCGCGGCGCGACTCCTGTCTTGAAAATAAACAACGCCGAGATTCATAAAAGATAAGCCGCCAATAATTTGACGGGCGTTTTGTAACGAGTCGCGAAGACGTTGCCCGCTACTCTGATATGAATTTTGAACGCATTTATAACAACAATAATCGAAATTTACATAATGATTGCGCGGGCGCCTGCGTCGACGACGTCCGGTGCGCTGAACGGTGGACCGCACTTTTCTCGGTTTTCGAGTCGAAATTCTAGTTAGCGGGCGCGCGATTTCTTTTTAAAAAGGTTAACAAGATGTTCTCGTTTCGGTCGTTTTTCGTGCCGCGAGGACCTTTTGTGAACGAGCGAGCTGTTAAAAAATAAACGAACTCTTTGTTTCTCGGGTAGTCGGTCCGACCTCCGACGCGGTCCCTACTTTTTTATGCCCCCTTATAACCTGTGTACTACCTACGTGTAGGTATCTACGGTTTTTATGGTCGCCCGGTCAGTTCTTCAATGGGCTAAGGAATTCGATCGAGTCTCATTGTTCATCTTAAATATCTCCACGTAAGCGTTGTTGGAGGTATAAGGAGGGTATCAATTAAGTACTCGCCGCCCTTATGAAAAAACACTCCATTAATTGCTTTTAATTACTTTTAAGTAAATCCTATTTCAAATCGTAATGACACTGAAACTCCCGCTACAAATTGTTTGATATAATTGGCGTGGTAACATGTGGATAAGAAAATGTCTTGTATCGTCATTAGTGTCAATACTCATTAGTGATACCTTCTACGGAAAGTTTTGTGTTACCGTTACATTATGTTACACTATTTTGTGATATAGTGAAAAACGTACTTTAATGCGTTCCATATCTCATTCACGATATCTCGAGAAAATATTTGTCTCACAGTGACTCCACAGCTTTTATGAGTTGACCCGTCTTTTTTTTCTTGAACTTTTGACGGCGGTCGCGCGGTTGCTTTTGACCGGACCACTAATAAAATGTTATGATCGTGTGTTTAACGCGTTCTGTGTGTGTCGGACCTTCCTTTTGACATGATCGTTATTCCTCGGCTCCACCTTTGCGGTCGCCTTTTGTAATCCCATTGTAACAACATTATTATTGTGTCAATTAGAGGGCAATATAGTCTACAACTAAATCGTGGCTAGTTAGAGGTGCGCGTTCGTATTTTTTTATGGTAACGAGTTGTTTGCGCTCCAACGAATAATATAGAGATTTTTTTTATTTGCATATTTATGTCTGAAATGGGTTACGATCTTTTCAATTCCTTAAATATTTGACAAATAAAATTTGCTAGTTTGAGGCGTAAATGCCAGTTGAGCTTTTAAACCATGAAACAAAAGTATACGACTCTCCCTTTCACTTTAAAACAAGAGGGGCGTGTAATCGGTATAAGTTCACAGGCCCTAGTTAAATAATAAGCGGCGAGGCGCCCTATAACTACACTCAATTTCATTCCGACCTGTGCCGCCACGCCGTGCACACCTGTCTACAGCTCCGCCAGTATCTCCCAGTGAGACCGCAATAGTCCCCGCACTATTGCCGTCTCACTCGGGTCATCGTTCCGACGCTAGTTGCAGACCAGTGCCTTGGAATACGCAGTCCTGACGAAGTTTTTGTTTTGTGTGCAGAAGCTGAGCAGCCGCCGAACGCCGAGCAACGCGAGCTACGAGCTCGCCGTGCCGTCGCGCAGAGGCGCTCTAAGACATCAGGCATTACCACCTACCCAGTCCCTTGTTTCGGACGAACAACATCATATCGGGCTGGTGGTCTTGCTTCGACCGCACTTTTCGGTGCGCATTTCACCACTTTACTATCCGACACAACATAGTAACAGTCGCGTAACAACACACTTTGTGCTGTTAAGCGACGTCGTTCAGGCGTGGGGTAGCGTCAGCCAAACCCGTCTGAACGATCAAATCCGCCATTTGCTGCGGTCGCAGTGTGACACCCTACGGTGACAACGGCCACTGTTGTTGTTTTGGTTTAACCTTGCACCGTGGCCTTTCCCGCTTCACGGGTCAGCCGAAGCAAGCTGGGCTCCGGAATTCTGGCCTTGGGGTCGCCCCTAGTCAAACCCGGAGTAGCGCTTAGGAGCACCCCTCTCCGCCGAGAAAAAAGCTCGGAGAGGGTACACAACTAGGGCACACCGTAGGTACACACTCCCTCTCACACAGTGAGCTCACAAGGTGTGTGAGGGAATTCAAACCCTGGATAGGGCGTCCTGAGTATTCCCCTCAGGATGCAGTCCCGTCCCTCTAACGGTGAGGTGCAGGTCCTTCAGACCTTCGCCCTCCGCCACCCCGATCTATACGTTGCACATATGCAACTCCTAGAAGAGGAAGAGAATGCCCGCTTCACGGACACTCTCATCGCTCCCTCCGGGACTTCAAACCCGGAGGCCAACGTCCCTCCTCTGACCCGGTCCTTCTCAGAGGACAGTCCGCTTTCGCCCGCTCCGGGCCCAGACAACAGACGCACGGTGGCAGCCCCTCCCCGTGAGAGGTCTCGCTCGCGCTCACCGATCGGGAGGCCAGCGAGCACCCGTCCCTCCATCGCCGTTGTAGAGCCCACTTCGGACTCCGAAGCGGAGATGGAGGTAGATCCGAGTCGCGCCTTACGCACTGACTCGGACTCTGATAACGACGGCTATACCGTCGTAGATAGAAAGCGCAAGCGTGCTCCTAAAGCCGCTAGTTGCGCAACTTCCGCCCCTCCCGCCAAGGCACCCGCTAAGGCCCCCGCCTCCGGCAAGAAGCCGACCCCCGCCCCGCGCCCCGCGTCTCCTCCCTCCGCTCCGGCCACCACTGCCGCGTCCCCTCAGGACGCGAGCGCGCGCCGCGAAAAACCGCCTCCGCCCCTGTTCATTCAGGACAAAACCAAATGGGACATGCTGTCCCGTTTAGTTTCGGATCGTGGGATCCATTATACTAATGCCCGCTCCACGCAGCAGGGCATTAAAGTCCAAGTCTCCTCCATTAGCGACCACAGAGCGCTAACAAAACTCCTCCGCAACGAGAGCATAAGTTTTCACACTTATGCGCTCGAAGAGGAGAAAGTCCTCCGAGTGGTCATCCGCGGTGTGCCCAAGGAGGTACATACCGATTCGGTATGTGCCGACCTGAAGGCACAAGACTTCCCCGTACATGCAGTTCACCGCATGTACAGCGGGAAGGACCGCAGTCCCTACGATCTAGTACTCGTAGTACTAGATCGTACTCCTGAAGGCAAGGCCATTTTTAATTTAAAAAAGGTCTGTGGCCTCTCAGGACTCGATGTCCAAGCCCCATACAAGAATGGGAGTCCCTCGCAGTGCCACAACTGCCAACTATACGGGCACGCCTCCCGATTCTGCTTCGCTCGCGCTAGGTGCGTTAAGTGCCTAGGCGATCACGCGACAGCAGCGTGCACTCGCACCCGGGATTCGCCGGACCCACCCAGCTGTGTGTTATGCGGCGCTCAAGGGCATACCGCGAATTACCGTGGTTGCCCTAAAGCACCACGAGTGAACCACAGGGTGGCAAGGCATAGGCCAACCCGTCCCTCATACGACCGTTACCAACGGGTAAGCCCCAAACTAACGGTAGTACCTGCCTCACAGGTAATACCCGCGCCGCTCCCAGCCCGTAACGCATGGTCTAAACCACCCAGTATGGTTAAGACCGTCGCTACCGCCCGCGCCCCGGCCCGCGCGCCCGCACCCGCGCCCGCACCCGCGCCCGCACCCGCACCCGCCCGCGCCGCGGCCCCTGCCCGCGCACCGGCCCCGGCTCGCCCCGCGCTCCCGGCACCCGTCGCCAACACCATTCGCGCGCCTCCCCGCGCCGCTTCCCGGCCACAAGCTCCACCTATGCCATTGATGGCTGCCCCTCTTCAAGAGGCAATCAACCTAGTCAGCGATCTGGCTATGTCGGTTGACATCAATGAGGTACAAGAGCTATTCCACAAGATGCAATACGCTCAATCCCCAGCGGACGTGATCCAATACACATTGGAACACGCGAATTTACTTAGCGCCCTTAAGCGCTTCGTTCCCCAGGCCCCTCCCCAGTACAACCACTATGGGTAGTACAACCGAACGCACGAAACCGTACTCAGTCTCGTTAGCGTCATTTAACGCTGACGGCCTCTTCAAACAACGTGACCTCGTCCACGACTTTTGTTGTACCCACCTTATCGATATCATATGCGTGCAGGAAACCTTTCTAAAACCGGGGAAGGCGAACCCTAGGTTTGCCAATTACAGAACGGTACGTGATGATAGAGTGAACTCCCGTGGGGGAGGCACTCTTATCTATTACAAAAGGTCCCTGCACTGCATTCCCCTACCTACCCCGACTCTTGTTAATATGGAAGCATCTTGTTGCCTCCTAGCTATGACTGGTCATCAACCTATAGTCATAGCATCCTGTTACCAAGCTTGCAAAAAGCCGATCGTCCGAGCTGACTTAGAAGCCCTATTCTCATTAGGAAGCGCCGTCATTCTGATTGGCGACTTCAACAGTAAGCACATCCTATGGAATTGTAACGTCAACAATCCCAGAGGTATTGCACTTGAAAACCTAATCGCAGAACTTAACTTTGACATAATTGCGCCCACTGAGCCCACTCACTACCCTTATATGGAAAACCACCGATCTGACTTGCTTGACATGGCACTATTCAGAGGCGTAACACTCCGGTTACGCTCCATAGAAGTGGTTCACGAGCTTCACTCTGACCACCGACCCATTATACTGCGACTAGGTCCCGACCCAACGACTGACCTCCCCCGCCCCACTAAGACGATAGTGAACTGGAAGCAAGTAGGCGATGCCCTAAAGGCTATCAGTTCACCGGACCTAGACAAGATCCCTGACGACATCCTGACAAAAGATGACGTAACCCTTGCGATCGATTCGTTCACCAATCACCTCTCCACCGTAGTAGGTGCATCCGCAAAGGAGGTCATAGTGCCGGACGACCGGCGCCTTGTCATTCCAGCGGATGTGAGACGATTGGTGACGGAGAGTAAAGCAGTGACCCGACATTACGACTCTTACCCCAGTAAAGAGAACAAAACTAAGAAACGCCACTTTGAACGCATGGTTCAAAGTCGCATGTCTGAGTTGCGTGATCAACAATGGGGCGATAAACTTTCAAACCTCGTGCCAAGCCACCATGCTTACTGGGACTTGGCGCGAGGCTTGAAAGGAAGTAACCATAACGACATGCCTCCCTTATACAGACCAGTCCCACTAGTCCCAGCGTTCTTTGACGAAGACAAAGCTGAGTGCCTAGCTGATAGCCTAGAGGCTCAGTGTTCCCCTAACGTAGATCACGTTGACCAAGCTCACCTCGATTCGGTGGATGCTGAAGTCGAACGTAAAAGCTCTGTGGTCACCTCTGAACTCCCACCAATCACCTTAGCGACTTACGCTGAGGTGGAGAGACTGATCAAGGCCCTCCGACCGCGCAAATCCCCCGGTGCCGATGGCATCTCCAACAGGGTTCTTAAAACCCTCTCTCCTCCTCTCATCCATCTCTTAGTCAGCATCTTCAATGCTGCTATGAGCCACTGCTTATTCCCAGACACCTGGAAATGTGCAAATGTCATTGGCATTCACAAACCAGGCAAAAGCTCATCTGACCCCACCAGTTACCGCCCCATCAGCCTCCTCAGTGCCTTAGGCAAACTTTACGAGCGGTTACTTGCAAACCGTCTCCAGTCCCATGCTAAGGAACACCACCTTATCCCAGATGAGCAGTTTGGCTTCAGACCCGGACACTCATGCGTCCAACAGGTGCACCGCCTCACGGAGCACATCATTGAGGGCTTCAATAAGTACCCCAAACCCCAGACTACGCTAGCAGTCTTCCTCGACGTAGCGAAAGCTTTTGACAAAGTCTGGCACAATGGCTTGATCTACAAGCTATACCAATTTGGCGTGCCAGAACGTCTTGTGCTCATCCTACAAGACTTCCTTAAAGCCAGAAGCTTTCGCTATCGCGTGGAAGGCACCCTCTCCTCCCCCCACCCAGTCAGAGCCGGAGTCCCTCAGGGCTCCGTGCTATCACCTATTCTCTTTGCACTGTATACCAGTGACATCCCACGCTCTCAGCCCAAAGTATTCCTAGCCCAATATGCGGATGATACCGCCATTTACACCACTGGGTGGCATATCAACAGACAGTCCTATTTCGTCATGCAACGGGCCATCACCGAGATCGGTGACTGGTTCCGAAAATGGCGCATCGCGGTCAACCCAGCTAAAAGCACAGCTATGTGCTTTACTGAGAAGACACGCTCCCCTTACCCGAAACCGCTTATTTTGTTCGACGAACCCATTCCCTGGGTTCCTAGAACAAAATACCTCGGAGTCACCCTTGATCGTCATCTCACCTTTAACGATCACATAACAACCGTCCGTAACAGAGCGGCCTTCATAATGGGTCGCCTTGGTCCCCTACTTCGCAAAGAGAGTAAAATGTCTCTTAGTAATAAGAAGACACTTTACACTGCCTGCATCCGCCCCATCATGACTTACGCATCAGTAGTGTTTAGTCATGCTAGTGAGGCCCACCTTCATAAACTTCAAGTCATCCAAAACCGTTTTCTTCGTAATGCAACCGGCGCCCCGTGGTATATCCGGAACACCGAGTTGCATTGCGACTTAAACCTTCCCTCTTTAGCGCAGTTCAATAAGGACTGCGCCCGCCGATACTTTGATCGAGCGCCCCACCACCCGAACCCATTGGTTGTCCAGGCATCGAACTACTCGACTGCCTCTTCTATCCCATTTTTCAAACCCCCCCGTCGCCGTCCACGGCAGGTATTAGACGACCCGGATGACCCCATCGCAGCCATTACATTGGCAGCTTTAGCGTTATCCGCAAGTCGTCGAGGTAAAATCCCCAGGTGTGAGGTAATTAGAGGTCACACAATCAAACACCGAGCCCGCCGGCGAGCTCGAGGCAAAAACAAGGTCACGATAAATTGCTCTCCAAATAGTCAAAGAGTATTATTCAGTAGGGCCCAATTGTGCAACACTGCAGTTGCACAGAGGCATTTTGCTCCGATCCCCCCCATGTCTCTCGACAGCGAGACAAGCCGAGGTCCGAACCACAGTGGTGCCCTTGAGCTCGCTGTCAACCCCTCCTATAGTAGCGGCACGTTTTCGGCGTCCGCAGGAGACGGAGGTAGAAAGCGCTTTTCGCCTTCTACGCCCGTCTCGGGAGAAGTGCCTTCGGCACTTCTCCCTCCCGGGCTATTGTAGGGCCAGGCCCTCGCCCAAAACCCGGTGGAGCTGGACGACCGCACAGGCGGTAGCCAGCATCTATGTCCTCCCTAAACAACAAACGCCCTATAACTATAATCTTCTTTTATTTGGACGCGGCAGCGCCTCCGGGCGAACCGCCACAAAGCTTACTAACGAGATGGAAAAAATATACACGCACACATTTGCACTATCGTGTCTGTATTGATGAATTTGACTTTGGATTCTTTTTGAGATTTTGACCGTTCCCATAGAATACGTGTTAACGTATACTACCTTTTTGGTCAGTTTATATTGTTGTGGGAAGCAAGCCAGTACCTTTACAAGATTATGTTTATTGTATCAGTGGCAGAAAAATATGATTCAACGAAATATTAATGGGCGTGGTGGAGTAAATTTACGTTTTTTTTCTACTGACCATCAGTTTGAACTTTTAAATTGAATATGTCCTTATTAAAACTTGTATATTACTACGCTTTATATTCAATAAGATAGGGATTCTGGATCATATACTTAAGACCATAATTTTTGAACTTTTAAATTAAATATGTCCTTATTAAAACTTCTATATTACGTCTTTATATTCAATAAGATAGGGATTCTGGATCATAAGTTTATTTACTAAAAATATTATTTGCTCCACGTGGTCGAAGCATGATAACATATCGTCCAAAACATTGAATTGGGTGCCAAGAATCTGAGGAATGCCTAAGAAATGATATCTGCCGCTGCTAACGTGAATTTAGTGAAATTCAAAACAAGAGATTGTATATCCTTAGTCATAGACAACATTACTGAGTCACACATTGAGTCAATACGCTGAAAAATATATGAAACTGGTAACTGAACAGTGACTAAGATAACATAAGTACATAACATAGTTGAGCTGTTATGTCAATTCCATTATAATGTACTAAATCCTTTGCTCTACATATCTAGTCGTTAAATAATTTATCTAACAGGACATTATGTAAACACAAGTAATACTTGCAAGAGATATCAGTTTACGCGAAATGAGCATGCCTTGAGTCAGAATTAGATAATGACTTGACAGTTTATTAGTTCAGTTTTTGTAATATTTTTCTGACCACTATCTCATCTGATGCAGAGATGACGTCATTGATGTTGACCAGCCTAGAATGCCCCGTGGTCCCCGTAGAGTACCGGGTTAGAATTGCACCTCCCCATATCATCCCGTGGGTGTCGTTAGAGGCGACTAAGGGAAAATACTGGAAGGTGGGCAGCAGCGCCATCTAAAGAACTACCAACTTACACTGCGACCAAGACGCCTGTCAAGCGTGGGGATTATGGCAAATACCCCCATAATAGGGGAGGCTGTGTTCACCAGTGGACGATCCGGCCGTTACAGCCTAGAATCGTAACTGGCTCGGACAACTGCCGGAACATACTGTTAAGTATTTTGCGACAGATTTTCTACTGGAGGGTGATATTTTTTTCTTAAATCTTGGAAGAGTATAGAAAAATCTAACAACAGAATTCTTAAAATGGTCTTCTTAAGCCCACTGTATGTAAATGCAAAAGATAAATGACTCCATCGAAAACAGGAACTTACCGACGACGTTTATGTATTAAAATTTTGTGACGTGCAACAAACACCAACATCTGTTTCAGTAAAATTGGTTTTGTTGCAATGATAACTCTGTGTTTGTCAACATATCAGGCAAACTTTGTGAATGTTGCTGTGACGCATTAATGTTCTATCGTTTACATTTAATACGTTTTGTGGGTTGTTGTTGTTTTTGAAATTCGTTATCGTATCGTCATATTGGGTGTATTCGGAATTTCTACGTACTTATATCATGTTTACTGTGTTTTTTTGAATAATTTAAGCTTTTAACAATATTTTTCTGTAGTTTCTGTAGTCATACATAGATAATTAGATAATTTAAATAGGCAGGTGAATATGAACGGGTGACTGAAGTTTATCAAATTAAAAAAATATATGTCAATCACACATCAAATTATTACCTTTTATGGGCTTAAGATACAGCTGGAACGGATGGTCTTTTTACTAACGTTTACGCATTAACTGACGACGGACGGCTGTTTATTCTGGTCGTTAGCTAATGTTTATATTTAAATTACATAATGTAGTCATAGGATAATGAAACCATTTTTTATTTCATTTTTGAAGCACTGCGGCGATGATAGCAGAATATTATATTTTTAATAACATCGTTGCTTTTTACTGCCTTAAGTAATCCGCAGGAGAATAAGATAAATATATTTAACGTGATAGTAAAATTAAAATATATATTTCGTATTTGGCAAGCACGATATGGGTTCAAAAGGATATTGAAGAATAAAAACTATGTTGATTAATTGAATATAGATTTTAGGTACGTACCAAAATTTAAATTTTAAATTTAATCAGAATAATTACCGGTTATATTAGAAACTATTTAAGCTATCGTATATCGGCCAAATTATACTAGAGCTTTAAAATATGCCACATTAGTGATTCACACAAGTTCAGTGGACAATTAGCAAAGGCTGTCCACCTCTGGGCTGCGATGTATTTATTCATCGGATGTTCATCGATTACCATAATCGATACCAACGCGCGTATAGCATACGGAACGTCAATGTGGCTCTTACCAAATGAAAGAGATGCATTAAAATTGTAATTATACTTCCGTTTTGCTTTGATTTGAGATTAGCGCCACCTACTGCTTCGGTGGTTATCGATTAGTCTATTTATCCTTTGGAGCACATCGATGGATTTTGTTATTTTTGTCACCAGTGTCAATTGACTGAACACGGCCAATGTTCAGACAGTTTTTTGCGAGCTGTTTGTTGACAAATAAGCCCTATCTGACCTATTTTACATAGTGAAGAACAAAATATGCTAAGAGCTATTTCAAAAACTTGTAATACTTCACATCACATCGAAATCCATAACCTCCACTATTGGACAAATGCCTTTACCATTAAAGGGGGGTTTGATTTATTACAATCCTACGCTTAGCAGGCTTCTCAGTGTTACATGGCATTTCTTCAGAAGTCGTTTCTGCATACCTATTTGCACTTCTGACTTCATTCTGGAGCGGTGGGGCTGGGGATGGTACAATTGGCTCGTCGGTTTAGCCTTATAAGGTTCACAGATTATACTAAATCTTGCTATTAAGTATCATTTTTTTGGTGTATGAATAGCCCCGCAGTACAACAATACGAAGCTTTTACTATTGATCTCATAACATAACTAACCTGCTTGTCCTTCCACCAGGATACGTCAACGTCTGTGCGGCAGTCTGCTTGGTGCTCGTCGTCGGTAGTCTCTCTACTCACACCATGGCGGCGCCGAGCCGGAGGGTTCCAGTTAATAAACACTTGTGGGAAAACCCATGCGATTATACAGATGTAAGTAATGTCATATAACTATTAGAAAGCATTCCAGTTCAAACTAAATCTTATTGATATCAGTGAAGACTGGGGAAGAAGATAAAGATTATGTTCTAACACCAATCATTAAATTGAATTCAGTTTTACTTTGAATACTACTCTCCAATAAGTTTTATTGTTTTACTTTTTTACATATGCAAAAATGAAAGGAGCATAAAGGCTGAACCTAGTATAGTTAATGATATTGGAAGATATTACGTCTGAGCTTAATTAATTAAGCTTAAGTGCAAACTGCTCAAAAAACTAAAGTATATTTTCTATACCTTACGAGCAGCTTTCCATTAGCGATGCCCAATATAAGTGTAACTCGCTGGAAACTTTTAGTAAACTTTAGCATCCGTATTACAGTCATATTTTAATGTGTGCCAATATTACATTGTGATTATTTTTTCTTTTCAGGGCGGTAAAACGGTTTCCTCAGTTCAAGAACTTGCGGACAAATTGGCCAAGCAAGCAGTATCCGCAAACAAAACAGCGTTTGAGTACAGTGACGAATTGGTAAGCATTCTAACGTAACTAAATTTTTTTTCTAACCCTTCTGGTCACAAAGTTGAATTCCCTGAATTTTGAATTATCATAATTTGGAACTACCAACGATCTAAATGATCGTAGGAATCTATAAACAATGTATGTAGTAAAGACTTCAAGATTCAGCTAGTTATGTTATTAATCGCAAGAAATACGGGGCGATCCCATAGCCACTTTACGGGCACCACTCCAGACTTTAACGCTACTTCAAACTCCAAATTTGTTTGTTAAGATAACCGATGCATAAATTGAGGCAAACCGATACGACTTAGGAGCTTTCAATAAGGGAAACCTTCCTCAAAGACCAGCAATGTATCTTCGAGGCCTCTGGTCTTGCAAAAAATACGTAACCCACATTATATATTACGTTGATCATTTAACACGAGTTGACGACTCACCTGGTATAGAAACCTATACCATAAATAAGGGAGAACCAATAACACTGTCCGTACTGAGGATTGTTCCTAGGATATCTAGAATACAAAGGAACGCTTTACGCAACTTGATCAATGAGGCAACCCTTTCTTGCTTTCATTAAACATTTCCAAGGCAGCTATAGTATTCGCGGAGATATTTGTATGCCCGCCGCGTCCCGCTAAATGAACGGACGAAGCTTGCGGTCAACCAATACCAATAAAACTTGGTACTAACGTCGACGCATAGCATCACATATACGCAGATATTATTGATTTATGAATGAGAGTCTGCGGTACGCTTCCGTCTCGCAGGGGAAGCTACCAATGACGTATGTTCAATGCACGCTTTGATGAATAGGTAACACTGAAGTTTAGCTCTGAATACAAAATGATCATCTTTGTGTGGCCAAATTCCAAATAGGTTATGGCCCGATTTATCAAGCATCGTATAGTTAATTCCTCAGAATAAATGTATTTATGAACTACCAATATAAAAAAAACGCTTGTTGGTTTTTTTTTTTTTCCGGCGGTATGCCTTTATTAAACAAAATACTATGAAATATATACAACACTACAGCTACTATAATAAAAGCATTTAGACACCTATAAGTCATAGCAGACTCATAGGCAGTCCAAATGCTCCAGCCCACTCCCAGTTGGCAGCGTGCCCAGCATGCTGGCAGCATTGCCCCGTTGAATTGCAATGCTTATTCGTTGAGCCAAATATGTTGGTTGTTTAAAATATGAGTTCATTTATTTTAAATTATGCCAATTAAAATTATATATCTGATGATTGAAAATCTGAGTCTAATTTGAAAGTCGGCAAGACATTTTGGAGAAGATATAATATTTCGTTTTATATCTAATATTAGATATAGTATTGGAACAGCACCATAAGTACAAAACCCAATTAGGCGATATTTTGTCTAAAATGAATCCGTCTTGATGGGTACCACAGTGTTAGATATTCCGCCTTGAAACAGATGAGTAAACACTACTGTGTTCAAGCGTGAAGAGCATTGTAAGATACGTATACGTAATACGTTTAAGAACCATCGAGATATACGTTACACGTATATTATATTAGAGGTCAATGTTAAGAACTAAGGTCTCGGAGTGAGGAGCGCAGTGTCGTGTGAACAAGGACGATGACACTGCCATTGTCATAGGCGGATGTGATGCTTAAGCAGGCGTACGACTTGTTCCTTCTCCTTCAAAACTACTTATAAAAAGCAGGTCGGTTTCAACTTGAATATTATCGAGACACCTTTTTGTCGGCGCGTTCAGAGAGAGTGGTTATTGACGGTTCCAAATATAAAATTGTAAGTTCACCTCTTTGGTCAAAATTTCATGTGAAATGTGACCCATTAAAAATTCAGTGCGTGCACGTTTTCGGTGTGGTTTTCTCACCGCAGCGAGGTGCATCGTAGTCGGAAAGATTGCATCGGCAGGCGCCGCCGCCGCCGGTTTCGCGTCCATACGTCCGCTTGGCCGCTTCCTCCCTATTCACATGAATTAACATGTACGCAGTTACAGAACTTGGTATTTTAAGCAATTCAAGTAACTAGTTTCAGAAATGTTTTCAGCAGTAAACACACCGAAACCAATACACTAACACTGCCGGCTCAGACTGTTTGTTTTAGAACTTCAGTTGCGTGCACTTATCCTCCTCCATATAGTCGTATCCTTCCATGTTTGTGTGCGTGTCAATTTCTGTTGTATCCGCGAGTCTGTACTGCTGGCCGTTCAGTGTCCTCTTAATTATTATTTCGCACTGCGTTTTCTGTGATGCAACTTCGATATCATTATATCGACAAGACGGCAGCCTTATGCATGTGGTCTGCCTAATTGATATTGTGCATAATTTCTTCAAAAACTAATTTTCCTCGCATTAAGTTGATTTTGAAGTCAGGATAAAAATAAAATTGTGCACGTCCTAATCGCGAAATAATTATATCTTCGATTTATTTTTATACATTATATGTATCTGATTTTTGTTTAAATGTACAGAAAAAAATTACCAGAAAAAATCTCAGTAATAATACTAATAACTCAATAATGTCGTAGACATTTCAACCTATATATTGAGAATTCATAAAACATTCACGAATGATAAGAAATAAACGTTTAGCATGTTAATACAACTATTCAAGCGACGACGGTTCTATCGTGTCAATCCTAGGAATATAATTTCCGAATCGGAAGTAAGGTGGGCCGATCAACGAGAAATAATGCGGTGTCGATGTCGCGCCTCGAATCATTTATGGACGTCCATTTACCACCGAACTCAAAGATAATATTCGCATGACAAATCTTGAGGGATACATTACGGGTATTGGTGTCGATATGTTTGATAGATCGGGGATCGGAAGTTCGATGGTGAGCGAACAATGGGTCTACGCAGTGATATGTCGGTGTGGTATCGACGTCGATGAAGTACGGTGGCATTGTAATAGGCTTGAGAGTCGTAACGACGGCGACGTCCTGTCCGCTGCCTCCTCGTAAAACGACATTATCGACGCACAGTAGCCGGAACGAGGTACAGGACGGTGCGCATACGCGGAGAATACTGATTGCGCATTAGTATTGCGCGACACACCTGCTCGATGATTTTTTTCTGTCTCTCCCCTTAATGTCGGTCATTCGTTACTAATGTATCATATTTATTGCGATACACCTATTCGCGAAACGAAACGATGGCGATGAACCGCCATTGTTTCTCATATACAAGGCCATTTACTTTATTCGATCTTCATCACATCGCCATCTACCTCTTTATCCCCTGTGTTTTAGTGTATGATCTTGATAAAATTAGTCATACGGGTCGAGTTGAGATAAAATTCTAAGTTAAATATAAATGATAGTGTACCCCAAATAAATAAGACGGCCACATCTGTCGTCGAGCTCGTTCCGGACGAATAATAACCGGCCGCGTTGTACTAAGAACGCAATAACAAATTCAACGAACTCTACCAGTACCGTACTGTGTGACTCGCAACTGGCCACCACCGTGTGAATGTGTCATAACACTCATGCTTTTGACCATGCCGGTGTCATATAATCGCGTCAAATTTTCGACAGTGGAATTCCGCTCGCCTTTAAAATCTCCTCGTGTACTTTGAAAAGTACGTAATTATAATAAACAATGCCTGGTGATGATTCGCGAAGTAACTCGATCGGGTTGGTGTGCTGCGCCGCGCCGAGGCATGCCATCGATGCCTCGTGTGCATCGCGCTTATCTCGTTGTAACGACTTACATAAACATTGGATTACATAGAGTTACATAGAATATGCGACGCTTACATAGTACGATAGCGATGTTGGCAGGCGACAGGCAGTCTGCGACCGTTGGGTGCGTTGCGTACGTGTGCCGTAAATACATCAATGTGTCGCGCTTGTGTGGGTGCATGTTTATTTGATAAGCTTCCGATGTTCCGAGTTGGCTATACTGATGCTAAGTCGTCAAATTTCTTGTTTCGACGCCCACCCACGACAACACCGCGAATGCTGAAGTAATCGATTCAAGAGATAGTGCATATTGGAATATTTATTGCTGCTTTCAAAGCGTTTTAATCTTAGAACGGCTATAATGTGATCGTGAATGCTCAAGATGAGACTGAAACGGGGCTTGGAATCGTACCTATAACAACTCACTACTCACCTCAATCCTACAGATTTAGTGTACAGTTTAAATTATTATTATAATATTATTAAAACTTCAGCGCATAACTTAGCTTAGACTGATATTAAAATATTTTTTGACGCTCAATCGTGCAACATTGTACCTAAACACATCAAAGTTACACATTCGATGTAGGTATTGGTTATGGACCGGACGGACGCACACCTGCACTAAGTACCTTTAAGTATCCGTGGCCCACACGGCACATTCCAATTTGATATGACCACCATGGCATTCCTATACGTAGCACTTTTAGATGTACGAAAATATTATAATTGGTTAAGATTATAATTCTATTCTGATTCTCAATTATTATTGCTGAACATTTCTCGGGTCACAGGCAAACTATTACATTTCATGTTTACTTTTAAATCTGAATCAAATACCTACCTAGTATGTACATAGAACTAATGCAATCAAATGAGAACAAGTTTCCTTAATAGTGAGTGCTTACCTCTCTAAATTTAAAATATTCAAAACTTTTGTACTTGTGCAATGGGTATACTTTTCAGGGATAAAAGTCACTATCGTGTTTGTCATTGAATTTATATTGTAGTATTATATATTCCCAATACATAAACACTACAATGGTATTTGCTCTAAATATACTAAACTATAGATTTATGTTTCCAAATTTGAACTCTGAAATCATTGATTTAACTATATATGTTGCTTGTAGAATGATTGTAGCGTCAAATTTAAATAGCCAAACATTTATGACGTTAAATATCTTCGATGGAGGTGTACCTCCGATTTCAGTCTCATCTTACATACGACCTTCGTTTCCTGACACTGGACAGATCATGCCACCAATCATAATTGAAAAAATAATTGCCTATTTGGCAAACTTGTTGTGTTTTTATACGCATATTATTACTGTTTTATTTGTATTTAATTATTTGAACATTTAGTTATGAACAATATTAAAATATATTTTTTTTATTTAACGTTTATTAAATAATATTTAAATTAAACAGATGGATCATAGATAAAGAGGATACGTGTACTTTCCATTTAACATTTTAACTTTTTAGTTAAATGTCTCTGATTTGAAGCACCTAGTCTGCGATATTACGACTAGGAGAAACAAATTACATAATAAAATATCCAAAACAAATATTTAATTTTGTTGGAGAGAGGTTGTTAACACGGAGGTATTTATAACTTCAATTGATTCAATGAAATGGATAATTTGTCAATCATTTCACGGAGAGAACTACATCTTGACTTCTAAGAAGAAGAAGTACTAATAGAAATTTACTCTTCTAAGATATTGGTTGTTTTGACTGCTAAATATTTTGAGTCCAAATTGGTAAAATGTATTGATACAATAGTTGATACTCACTATTTATGTTGTATGCTCATGAATGCATCTGGCTTAAAATGTTCACTTTTAGTTAGTAGGAGTAAAATAAAATAGAGGCATATATGAACAGTTTTTAACTATATAAACTAAAAATAAGAACAATATAAACTAAACACTTCAAAGTCTTTCCGAGTTCCTATTTGTATCAAAATATATATACCAGAAATCAAAGAAAAGCCTACTTTATCAATAAATGTTTCAATGTTTTCCAGTAAGACAATCATTGGTCATTAGATGCAGACATCTATTTTAATCTTACAAAGAAAAAAAATGGTTGTGGGACTGACTCATTGCTCTATGGAAATCGTGGTTTCCTAACATAGTGATTTAGTGACCGTGCGCTTGACTTTTGCTTCGTTCGAACGAGTTCTAGTTGAAGGTTTCTATAGTAAATGTTGTATTAAAGTTGTGAAATAGATCAAATGAGGGGTTATCAATATATTTGTAACAGTTGTGTAGATAAACGACGATAGCTCAACATTATTTTGTTTGGTGTGAGACTTACATATTATATATTATAAGACGAATCATATAGTTGACATGTAAGCATGGCGAGTTCTCATCACAGTATGTTTAAAGTACCTAGGTACAGTTACGGACTCGAGAAGCGCCAACACTTTATAATCTTATAGATGCGCTACATACCAATGAAAGTATTACTCTATCTTATCATCTTTTCCGTTTTACATTTACTGCGAGTTTGATTTTGCAGATCTAAACTTACTGAGAGCAAAACAAAGTTAATACCGGATCGTTTACAATCTCTATTCTAAGCCTTTTATAAAATAAGGTTTTAAGCGGTGTAATGATGATTTTAAAATTATATCTGTTTGTTTCAGGCGTTTCAACTGCACAGTTTTCCACAATATAATAGTTTGGATAAACTATGGGGCTCATATGATTGGTTGAGGACATTCCCGTGGTACAGAGATGAAGTGCTTCCCAAGGAGAAGAAATTTTCCGTTGACATATCCGATGAATATTTGAGATCAGTAGAGGTGAGTAAAGCAATGATTGGTTAAATTTCATTTGAGATACATGCGAGTATATCTTAAGAATCTTCTATAATATTACTAACCATGAAAATAATCCAGATAAAAAGATAAAGACAAACCATTGGATTGCCCAATGTCCTTCATTATTCCTAATGGATAACAATTTAGATTTAAACAGTTGAACAATTATATAAGGACTGTTACATATACACAATCATCAAAGTGCGGCAGATTTGCTGATCTCAAAAACGTGCATCCAAACTGTTTTTCAATCGAATTCGTGGAATCGACATCGTCGGTGGCTATCATTGTTGTCCTCTGACCAACGTGAGAACGTTTCGCAATATATACGTTACCGATGATTGATATTTGGATGTTGATCAAGAGTTTATCGCACTTTATCTCTAAAAAGGAAAAGGGAAATCATAAAATACTTAAAAGGTCACGTAGCAGTGCGAAAATTTAAAATCTGTTTTAACTCTACCATTACTCTTTTTATTACTTGTTTCTCAATGACCGTGAATATAAACTTATAATGATTTAATATGAAATGAATACTTATAACGTAACTAAACAAACTTTAGTATAAAAAAAAACATACGCATTGCGGTATCGCACAGAACCAGAATATTTGCGTGTTTCTAAATAACATATAAGCAGCGGCAATAGCCTAACAAAAGTGAACCTTATGTGGATTTACTACCATATAACATAAAATAACTCCTTTTCAGCACAGACTGCATCGATGTTATGCAGCAAAAGCGTTGCTTTGTAATCTCAAGATTCTTGTCAATAAATTCTTATTAGTAATCTGGAGACTATATTGTACTTGGTAGATTGCAATACATTTTTCCTGGGTTACATGATACCAAACCATTTATATTGGAAAACTTGCGTATCAAAACACACTTTTGCCCACTTTATCAAGAAATACAAGCGTGGCGATATATTATGTAAGATAGAATTAACTCGCGGTAGTATTAGGGCAAAACTATCAAATAGTATAATAATATTCTATGTAAGTTGTATCAATTTTCTAATTTTGCAATATTTGTCCACAGGCAAACCAAAACGAGGTTTTACCCTATTTGCACAAGGGTATGAAGTTGATCGTTGCTGCCTTCTGGGCCTTTAGCGATGGACTCGATGAGACTATGGAAAATGAAAAAATAATGAAGCCTAAAATCATTCAGACTTTCAACGACGTTCGTGCTGTGCTCTGCTACTTTACTGTAAGTATCTTGCATACTTAGATAAAATTATTTCATCAAATTAAGAGATGTATCCAGAAATTAAGTTGGATTGCGATCTGCATGGAACAAATGTATTCGCCTAATTTCTTCCTGGGAAATGCGTCTAGCGCAATATTCATTTCCATAAAATCTAGGCTTGCTTATCATTTCTTTTTATTCACCAACTAATTATTACTAAATAAATATGTCCAGACAAAATTTAAAAGCTATTATAATAAAAGAAAATATGAGTATAGATAGGTATATTATTTTTTAAATGCTCAGTTTTCGAGGAGATTACAAGGGCACACGAAATGTTAATCTCGCGAATTTTCTTCAAATACATCGCAGGCCTCGTTCTCTCTTGAGAAATGAATGTGCCATAAATTTTACTCGTTGTTCAAAAGGCTTGAGAGTCACGGCTCCAAACCATAATGTCCCGGGTTCAAACCCCAGGTCAGACAAAAATTTGTATAGTTGTGTGTTTTTGAGAACCAGTAATTCTATGTTAGCCTGAACAACATCTTCGACCACATCACTTACCATCAGCTGAGATAGTGATCAAAGGCTATCATGAACAAAAAAAACAAGGAGACAATTTCACAACAGAAGTTTGTTGTATCACTTTAAAAGACAAATAAAATATTGTTTTATAAATAAATAGTTCTTATACTTATTTTTACTTTTTATTAAATATAAGTCATAGGTTATTGTAACAGCCGGATCGTCCACTGCTGAACATAGCCTCCCTAATAAAAGGGTTATTTGCCATAATCCCCACGCTTGGCAGGCGTCTTGGGGATCGCAGTGTGAGTTGGCAGTTCTTTAGAAAGCGCTGCTGCCCACCTTCCAGTTTTTTCCCTTAGTCGCCTCTTACGACACCCACGGGAAGATATGGGGAGGTGCAATTCTAACCCGGCACTCCACGGGGAGTCAAAGGTTATAGGGCTTCAATGCAGAGTAACAGTTACTAGAGTATGAGCATAATAATCAATAGAAGTTGTAGTCTCTAACATGTTGTGTTTCTTTTTTGCAGGACTACATGAAGGTTCGCAACCTCGAAATATTACAAATTTCGGACTCTGAGATCCCCGACTTTTCAACGGATGGAAACAAACTCTTTATGTCATTCCTCGTTTACAGAGATACACTAATCTACTTGGAGTACATTTCGCAAATCTTCAAAAAGCTGTCGGCTGCAGATGTTACTGTATAATGTTTCTATTTATATGTGATGATCTTATTAAATTATTAAAAATAATATTTATACGTACTTTTCGTGGAGAAGTTAACATATTTGATAAAAGGAACGTTAGGAGTTTAACAAACGCATCTTAAAAAGACTATATAGATTACGTTATGCTCAAGATAATATATAATAATACAAGGACACGTACTTAAAAGCCTAATCTGGCTTATTAATACCTACTGTACGGCAAAAACGTTAATTTTATTTGGCGCAGAGTAGAAAACAGTCTACATTGACATTATTTTGACCTTAACTTAATTCATTGAATTTACTGGTGGTTACAATAGTGATACATCCTTTCTATTGAAGAACAACGAATTGGGTATTAAAGACGATGGCAAGAATTAAATTCGATTTTGTATATATTTAGAATAACGTCTTTAATTAATGCTTTAAAATGGTATTTTATAGTAACATTGATCCCATTTCATTGGAGTTCTCATAAGTTGGGTAGTTTTGCATCGCAATTTTGTTTAACTTATATTATGCAATTATTTCTTTCCCCATTTGTCCTGAAAAAACATGGGTTCGTATCACATGGTAAATTTTCAAGATTGGAACAAATTCTATAGAATTTTTATTCTGATTTTATAGTCAAGCCCACATAACAAATAATACTCATAACAAACTTTATCCATGTTAGTAAAATTGTAGATGAATTTTGTGTGTTCAATTAATTATGGAATGTAACAATATATGGTTCTGACTCTCGCAATATCGCGATGACAGCAAAATGCATTGTCATCGCTCTAACACCAAACAGATCTTGTTTGCAATGTAAAGAAAAGCTACGTAACTTTTTTCCTTCAGTCATTAAATCACTATAGTATTATTTTACCGAAACGGGTAATTCCGAACTTTGCACGTAGCTATTGTCATAATCACATTGCAACGCGCGCTGTAACTATATGGACTTATTTTTTCAGACATTAAATCAACAAAAAATTCATAGGTACAAGGTGAAAATGATCTATATCAGCAATATAAGATATTAGAGAACAAAAGGAATATATAATATTCAACCAGCAAAGCATCTCCAGCAATAAAACTAAGTTTCTGAAAGTTACATGGATATATTTTTTGCTTTGAAATGCTAACAAAAACTGAATACACAAGCTTAGCGAAATAATAGATAATTGTCAAGCCATATTAGGTTATTGTAACTTCTTAGCAATTTTGATTAACATCAAAATTGCAAAGAAACCTGTTAACCAGGGGGTACGCAGAGGCTAAATTTGGCTCTCGCTCAATTCACTTTCGTCGTGTTCTTTCTTTGACACATGATTGAAATTAACTCGGTCGTTCCTTTTATCAAGTCAAAGTAACAATTAGGTAAATGCTTATAGCAATGTAAAGAGTAATTCCTGCTGTATTGTAAACTATTTACTTGTTCTTTGGTGCTTGAACGTTACTCTTCACGGTACGTATAAGCAGTAAGCTGTCTAATGGAGTTATCCGAGTTACTCATTCAGCAGAATCGTTTGCGTCTTTGGCTGTTTTTAGAGAATTAAACTATTAAAACGTCTTTGCCATTACATTGCCATTGTGGTGTAGAACGAATTAGTTCCTTTATGTTGTAAATAGTGGACGAATTTAAATTGTATTATTTATTATCATCTGAATAACTCTCCTTCTAAATTTTCCGATAATCCTAGTCAAGGTTCTAACTTATTTATTGCTCGCTTAACTTCCAATTTTAGTTACAAATTCTTTATTGTATTTAATTTAAGATTTGTTTTAGAATTAGATTTCATTCCACCATTTGTTTGATTGAAGATGTAATAGTTGAATTGGTGTTGAGATATGTTCGGAGTGTGGATTTAAAGTCCTTAAACACAAATTGTGTAGGCAAATAAATATGCCTATTGAATGTTCGACGACTTGTGTCGTGTCAACTCGAATAATTTTAATTTGTACATTCTTATTCCTACTTTCTTTAGTATTACTTAACTATTTGTTAACTATTTATATTACTGTTACTTAAATCCAATGAAATATGAATCTAGCTTTAATAGAGCTGTTAATTATATTATTGTAAAGTACAGAGCCAGTGTATTTATGACTTAATCATTATTTGTATAGTTCAATAGTACATATTTATAACTGTGACAAACATATCAATGTTTGTAAAATTAAATTATTATTATTATACTAACTGCGATGTTTTTCTTCGATCCTTTTTGCCCACTAGTTATATAGGTATAATCAAATCGGTTTGTTTACTATATTTGACCACAAGGATTAGTAATTTTGTTAGACTCATATACATATTAAGGTTCAGAGAAGAAAATTATTCGAACCATACGAATAATAAGATTTCTGACATTATAAGCATTTTTTTTTATTTTATTGTTGTGACGGAACAAGCTTGAGGTCCACCTAATGTTAAGCGGACTAACCTCTGCCTATAACAGAAGCATTTCGTCACAAGTCACGAATTGCATTGCACGAGACGCGACACCTAGAGACATAGTTGTTAAGACTCGCATGTGTCTGTAACTTCACAGGCTGTCAAGGACTGCTGCCGGAACACACCCTTAGGTGCTTGACGACAGATTTTCTACTTGAGGGTGGTCGCTAGCCAGGCGGGCATTCGCAAAATGCTCTTCCACCATGCGGTGAAGCTCAAGCCCGCGGCGAGATTCGAACCACCAGTTCATAGCCAATGCCACTGAGCCATCATTGCTTCGAAATCTCGATTGTAGCATGTATTTTATCAATGAATGACTAAACTTTGACAAAAGATAAGTAATGTTATTGAAGGTCACAACAGCTGTGTCGTGCCTTTTTTTAAATTATCACTTAAGTGCTATAACTTTTCGTAAAACTTTGATTACCAGTCGAGGCTAGTATTAATTAATGCATCTCAAAGTTGAGATCGATTTTAAGATTGAGCTTTGATGCAACCTAAGTTGAACTATAGGTTAAAGAATGAGAGGAAAAATTAGAGTTATGAGTCATTGTCATGGTACCTCAGTCGGTCAGAGTTTACCCTGGCTATAGGAGTGGATGACGTAGGTTTGAATCCCGCAGATGACTCTATGTATGAATATAATTTTACTTCACGTAAATTTGTAATTTTGTAATGCAGCTTCGATGCTTATTGTATGGATCATCTATCAAAATTTGCACCATAAGACAGATCTAAACTTTGAAATGCATTTATGCATACGAGCCTCATATATGTAAGTATCGTAGGTTAATGAAAATTTTGAATGTGTTTCTTCAATGTTAAAAATTTGTATCTTTATGACTTCGACATTTTATTCATACCTCAAGTTCAAGGAATACCTACTGTTTGACCATCATAGTTATTTTTATTTTAGTATTTTTTATTGACTAGCAATACCCACGATTTTTAATTCGTTTCATATCCACAGTAATTATAAATATCATAAGTTATTATACGTTATACGTTATTATAAATTATATTTAATTACATACAACTTATCAATATAAATATACTTATGAATCAAATTATCGTTACTTGGTCAATTAAAAATTTAACCGAACGCGACGAAACGCTGTAAAATGAATGGGGATTAATTTGCTTTATGATGTATTAAATCTTCATAATTGGGGCTTATGTATCAGTCTCACACATACACAAACATACACTGAGAGGTTACACTTGGCCTAATAAGTTTGTTTTATCGCAACAGATTTCTCAAGTCTTAGAATTTCTAGGACAAGAGAAAATATAACTTACTTACCTACGCAAATACCAACTATTTCAGACAACAACATCTCAATCAAGAAAATATCAATAATCTGACATATATTAAAAATTCAATATAGAAAAAGTAAAAATAAGGATGGACGATGGTGTGGGTTTAGATATTATACTTACGTTAAATGGGATACTTTATTTGGGACCATACAAAATAATACAACTCGCTTGCAACTTCAGGAATATATTTTTTTCATGAGGTTATGTTCCTTTCAAGGATATTGTAATATTTCCGTTTCTTAGTTTGGTACTATGACTTATAATTTTTGGGCATTTACCGCGTAAACATTATCAAACATATCTGGTAATAAGAAAAACATAGATTTTCCAGGTGCATCTCAGCCTCCAGGCTTGTTTTAATCACAAATAAAGTTGAATTGCGGGACATATCAATGTCAAAAATTAAGTTTCTGTATATATATCAAATAACTTGTTTAAGCAGAAACTATGCTCATTATAAACACTCTCATTTCCATGATCCCACTTCCAAAAAAACAAAGCAAAACCAACCTACATTTTGCGGTTAGATGAGTGTTACTTATACCCGATTGAAGTTGATGAAATAAATGGAACTAACTGCAAGTTTAATCTCCACAAAACAGTCCACTGTTAATGTTCTACATAATCTCTTTAACATTCAAAATAAAATAAAAACCTGGTCCTCAGGCAACACAAACAAAATGCCACTTATCACCGTGGACGCTCGTATTATTGTATACATTCCACCTCCATTTCCCATGCTTCGACAGTGGAAACAATTTCGTATCTTTACTCAAGGCATTCACGACACCGACCATATTTGCATTGGTGACTTGTACGACAAATTAGTGCGCTCTATGGGAGCTGAAAATAGTAAAAAAGCTGCTCATCTACAACCCCTAACCCAAACAAGTAAGGTTCAAAGTATACTCTGGTATTCATGAGCTACTGATCGAGCGATTGGACAAATGGAGCAGTATTTACTTTATATGTTAGTGTGGATATAATTTGTCGGGAGTCCTCAAGGTGTTAAGACGGCGAAAGAATCAAAGAAAAGGACCTCCTATAGTTATGTCAATATAACTAGATGTTTTATCAGCGCTTTACATTACGTTTCTTCACATACTTGTCTTCTGTTTTTCCAGTTGAATTGCCACTAAGTGTCGCCCATACAAGTAAGTAGTCATCGTAAAGAATGTAGCATTCCAGGTTGATACTCGTGAAAAGACTACGCGCTTTCATGTCCTAGCGCTTCATCTTCTTCTCTTTTCTGTTGTTAAATATCTTCATTATTTAACAAATATTTTCATTATAAAAAAGAGCAACGTTAAAAGATCTGTCAAAAGTTTCATGTTCTTCATTTAATTAACTACCTCTCCTTATGCAACTAAAATTACCTTACAATTTATTTAATTTTTTAGCAGTGATTGTTTTATTAATTTATTATTGACCTTGGCCGAGGTGGTGAATGAAGCACTGGGCTATTAATATGCATTTTTTTGTGACGATAATTGTAGCGATAATTGGGTTTTTGAAAAAAAAAAAATTTTGTGATAAATGGAAAGATTATATATTAGTTTTATAACAAAACTATTTTTTTTTATTTTTTTTCGCAAAAATTTAAAAGTTATTTCAAAATAAAAATTAATTTTTGAATCCAGTACCGAAGACACGCCGACAACTCCCGAACAAACCCGAGCGCGTGTGACGTCATAATGTTAGTTTTCACTCATTGCAGTTGATAGAAAAATAATAAATAGTGTTTTGATTTATATAATTTTGTTGTCATTATTAAATATTTAAATTTATATTAAAAATGTCGAACCTCAAAAGTTATCGTTCTTGTTTTGTACCATTATGTACGAATACCACAAAGGCAACTCCTGATAAAATGTTTCGAATAACTAGGTACAAGATACATCCCCGGACGCGTTATTTTTACTCTTAATTCTTTCTCAAGAACTTCGAATACATCATTTTTTTTTTTAAATTTAATTGCCCAATTTGAGAATTTATTTGTTGATTTTTGGCAAATTCGACAACTTCTAGTAAAAATGTACTATTATCCGGAAAATTTTCAACAGGAGTAATAGAGGTTTTTTTTGTCAGTTTTTCTGCTTCAATATATTTTATAACTGTACCAATGCCTGATAATCGAGATGTTTTCCAATAGCAAGCGACTTCTGTTGGTGTCGGATCTTCACTTCTACGATGGGTCCACATAAGTAATGCTAATGCATGTTTGCAACCACCTGTAGACACAATATAAAAGATTATTATTGCTTACAACATCAAAAAACTTAAATTTAATAGGAGTATAAATTACCTGCTGAAGCTGCACAGTCATGGCATTGAACATACTGAATTTTTTTTGACTTTTCATTAATAGTTAAAGTAACTGAATAAGCTTTACTCCGAACTCGGTGTTCTGGACATACCCGTCCTTTCACAATACAAATATTATTTTTACGACTTAGTTGAACATAACCTATAGCTTTGTCGCCGTAACTCTCACGCGATGCTCTGCAATTTATGAAATAAATAATTATATTGAATGTAATGGAGAATAAATAATTAAATATTTTCATTTATTATATTATTTTTTAACAAACTTACCTTGATGCCTTGGCACCTCGAACTTCAGCAGAATTAAACCGAACGTAATTTTTTTTAAAATCGGTGATCATAAATATATCAACATCAGGAATATTATCAAACTTTGCCTTAATAAATCCTTTATCACACATAGCTAATCGAAACCAACTAACAACTCGTATTTTAGCAATAAATTTTCAATATTATTGTCTAGACACGTGTAATAGCCGTAAACGCTGTACTGTTATTAAATAGCTATAACATTATGACGTCACAACTATGGTGACCAATCATGGCGCGTTTATAGTCACGTGATTTTTTATTCAAATTTCATCAATTTTAAATTGTTTATAATTAATTGAAAAAAATTTTTTTTTAAGTTTTTTGCATTAAATATAAATATTATTAATAATAAAGTTTTAAAATACATAAAAAAACTCAATATTTTTTTTTTCAAATACCCAAATAATGTGAATGTTTTTCACTTGTCCTTCCTCTAAGACATTTAATTGTGTTCTACTCATTATTATTATACCAGAGAGATAAACTCGTTTTTTTGCTCGGCTATACGCTTTTATTTAACAAAATACTACGAACTATACAAAACACTACAGCTACTAAATTAAAAGCATTTGGACAACCTATAAGTCATAGCAGACTCACAGGCGGTCCAAATGATCCAGCCCACTACCAGTTGGTAAACTTAACAAAAGTGCATACATATTATCATCTTAGAGCGACATGAGAACAAGTTTTTGTATTATCGCTGAAACATAATCTTGTCAAACAGTGTAGTTAAATTTTATAACCCATCTATATTGTCATTTCGTAAGTTGCAGCGGCGGTTCTCAAACATGATCTTTACCCTACCTTCGACGACAGAACTTACCGTCCCTCACCGCCATCGTGGCTGTGTAAACGAGGAACACATATTTACATATTAACAACCAAAGCTCATTGAGAATGACCTACCACATTGTGTAAAGAGTTGGGTCACATTTTTTTTTGGTGAAAATAATGTAGGGTAAGATTGTTGTTTGAAGTGATTATACAGGGTTCCGTGTGATGAGATTCCTAAGGCGGTGACAAGTGCTACACAGCTTTACTTAAACAGATTTTAAGCATTAATTTTGTCGCAATAAGAAATCTCAAATATTCTCGTGGGGTGCCGGGTTAGAATTGCACCTCCCCATATCATCCCGTGGGTGTCGTAAGAGGCGGCTAAGGGAAAAATACTGGTGAATGTAATAAATAAGGTGGGCAGCAGCGCCTTCTAAAGAACTGCCAACATACACTGAGATCCCCAAGCCGCCTATCAAGCGTGAGGATTATGGCAAAGGCTGTGTTCAGCAGTGGATGATCCGGCTGATACATAAAGAAAACTATGCGTTAATCTTGATCATATTTTCTAAGGTTAAGTTAATTCCTAAACACATTTTTGCAAAGTTTTCTCGTTAGAATAAAATTGAAAAGTTGACTCTAAACTGCGCTTCTACCGTAAATATCTTCATTCTTCATGAATAATGTGCATAAAATATAAAAATAAAGTAAGTAATCTATACCATGACGGATAAATTATATTTTCGATTTATGTTACTAGTTAAGCTTTCATTTGGTTTTCATCTAAGCTGATCGTGAGTTTACCATCGCTGCCTCTTTTTACTCTAACGCTGTCGGATACTGACAGCATTGCAGCATTTGACAGCGTCATAATGTTTTACTGTCATCTAAAGTGGATTTAATAATACATGGATAGGTGGAGAATAATGGGTGGAGAAATGAAAAATAGATTCAAATGGTGCAAAACATGGAGATTATTTATTTTTAAAAAAAAACTAGCTATTGACCTCTATCTCACCTGGCCGAAGATGTTATTCAGGTTAATCTAGAATTACTGACTTGCAAGGATAGTTGCCGTTAGGTACTTGGTGACAGATATTTTATTTGAGAGTATTAGCTAGCCAGGCGGGCGCATACAAAATTCCTTACTAACATTCTATAACGACTGCCATTCTAAGACATCAACCGGGCCGCCATCCTATGCATGGAAGCACTCAGTAGATACCGATAGCGGTCACCCATCCAAGTCATGGCCGCAGCGGAAGTTGCATATGATTCAAGTTATGAATGACTTTATTAACGACCCGCTTTGGCTTCGCACGGGTGCAATACTGATACGAAATAATCTGTAATATCTTCGAAAATATTATTTAATATAAAACTAGCTTTCCGGGCGTGGCTCCGCCCGCGCGTATGTCATTAACCTCTTTTTTGCGGAGTTGGATAAAAACTATCTTATGTTTTTTCCCGGGTCTCAAACTATTTCCATACCAAATTTCATTCAAATCGGTCCAGTAGTTTTGGCGTGAAAGCGTAACAGACAGACAGAGTTACTTTCGCATTTATAATATTAGTACTGATGTAGTAAGGGCCATATTGATCTATATTTCTCGTAAAAAGTAAAGGATAAATAAATATTATTGCGGCTTATTCCTAAGAGCTAGACATATTTCGTGAATATTTTTGTAGCCCTTTTTAAGGTGATTTTGTTTTATACTATGTAGAACGACTAAGTAAGCTTAGCTATGAGCGCTTCAAAACTATTCAGCAATTCTGATAAACAACTTTTTGGACAGGAAAAGAAATCCTCAATTTGATACTTCAAATTTCTTGAATAAATATTGCAAGACGATATTTTCCCCATAAATGTTTTTTATTAAAATCTTTACGCTGATGGCTACTAATTTGTTTTTTTTTTACCGGTGGTATGCCTTTATTGTTACTGCCCGACTCACAGGCAGTCCAAATGCTCGTTTTCGTTTTCCAAATTATCGTCAGCATGCTGGGCAAGCTGCAAGGCTTGCCCAGCATGCTGACGATAATAAAAAGATATTTTTTTTCTTTCTCGTCTGTAACTACAGGTACAAATATTTTCACATTGGTTTAACAATCTCAGGCGTACAGGCGGCACAGCGGCGGCCACAATGGCGTTTAGGGCGCACCCAATGCTCATATGGTCTTTATCTCACTCACGTTCCCTTGTTTTATTTATTAGAAAGATTTATTATTTACCACGGGGCTCGCACACGAAGTGTCACGAATCTGGAACGAAAAAACAAGTATGTTAATGTGCGCCCTTCGCACGTGACAATCTCTTTTTTTTGATCAACCGCGTGACTTTAATACGAACGCACACAAAAGGCGGGGGAATAATTGTATGGCTTAATCAATACGTTACCTTTATAGCGCTCTATATATTAAGTGTTCGCGGCGGTCATTACTTGGACTGGTGACCGCTACTGCCATTTCCTATTGAGCGCATTCGTGTTTCGGAAAGCACGTTAAGACGAAATAGTCTTTGAAAATGTCAGAATGCGGCCGAAAGACGGAAATACCCCGTTTCTCATGCAAGCAAGCGATACAGAAACGAAATAATAAGTTAGCGTAAGCGATATCTCGAAAATAAATTCATTTAAATGTGATGTTTTACAAACGGAAACAGTCTTTCATGTTTCATGTTCGCTACATCTCGGATCAGGCTTAGTATTTGTCATATCTTTAGAATATTATATATTTTATTCACATCTGTATTTTCTAAAAACCATGTTCAAAATTTGCCTTTTTAAGACTCACTTCACCTTAAGCGCAGGCTGAACCGCGAGCTAAGCGAAGCAAACTTTGTTAGCTTAGCTCACATAGTAGCAAGCGGAATTATCTAGGTTCACACCGAAGATACAGATTGTACCAATACTTTTAACTCCCACGCAAAGGGCGATAGTTAGCTTAGCTTTCATTTTCGATTTTAGCTGATTTACATAATTCAGTTAGTTTGCTTAGTTTAGCTCGTGGTATGAACTGAAGTATGAAAAAACGTTCCAGCTACTTGAGCTAAACTAAACGAAGTAAGCTTTGCCTAGCTTAGGTTGGCGTTGTAGTTTGTCTGGTTGAGAAGGTAGGGTGGCAATCTTAAGGTGGCCTTCACTTTGCATGGTAGAAGAATATTTTGTTAGTGCCCACCTGGCTAACTACCTCACTGAAGTAAAAAGTCTGTCGTCAAGCACCTAACGGTGTATTCCAGTAGCTGCCTTTGAGACCCAATTCCTATAACAGATCAAGCATGTTGACCATCTTCAACCACATCATCACTTACCATCAAATAATACGGTGGCAAAACTTGTAAATCATCAGCTGGACCGTGCTCCAAAACAACATAACAGTAAGCTTATATTGCAACTTATCAATAATTTTTCATTGATTTTCATTGCGTAGAGAGTATGATGGTCTACTGCAAAATCATTTTATCATCGAAGTCGATTGGGTGACAAAAAGAAAAAAGGCAAATTTAATACTTCGCCTTTATTTATGGCGTAATCTTTATTTTTTCTGTCATTAGTGATGGTAAAACAAAACTTATGTGAAAGTATTTAATGCCGCTTCCAAGCGCGTGCAAATAGGCTAGTTTATTGAAATCAAGAGGCTACGTAAATGAAGCAATCCTTTTGATGGATTTTTCCTCTTATTTTCGTCGCCAATCTTTGGTGGATACACAGCCTGACAGGTCAAAAGCTTGTCAGTATTTTTTTGAAACTGACCTAGTGCAAGGGCCCTCTAGGGTGTCGCATTGCAACAGCCAAAAAAAACAGTGGTTGATGGTATTGATTAAAGTTTAAAATTGCAGTTTGCAAAATAAGTGTTTTTAGGAATAGTAGATATTGTTAGTACTTATATAAAATACCAAAACTGCAGATTTCTAATTAGTTAGGTTTATGACATACAAGTAGACGCTGTAAAAAACTTGTCCGTACCTGAAAACTTTAACGACCTTCCATTTATTTATTTATTAGATCATCACCATTAGCGGTAAGACATCCACTGATGAGAAAAGGCCTCCCCATAGAAGTCCACAATGAATGCTTATTAGCAACTTGTAAGCATTGACTTTAAGTGACTAATTGATTGTAAGCGTCGCTAAAGATTGCTTTAGATAAAAAATATATAAAATATATTTATACTACTTGCCAAGCTTAAGACTCAAACATCTCGCATGCTAGTATGTAAAACTTTACCTTTTTTCGGATCTCCTCATGTATTGGTCTCTCTGATGCTTCCTTTGAAAATAATTTAATAGAATTTCTAGTCCTACAGTCTTTAGGTCAACTTTTACATACAATATCTAAACTAGACTTACGGACAGACAGACAGCAGTTTCTCATTAATAGGGCTTCGTTTAGCACTTTTTGCACGGAACCCTAAAAAAGAAGAGTGATAACAGTTTTTCTGGCTTACAATAGCGTAGTAAAGAATCCGAAGTCGGAAGCAACATTCCAATTTCATCTGAACGACAAGGTAATATTCGAAAGAAACGCTTTAAAAAGTTTGGGATTTACATGCAACATTGTGTCTTTAATTAGCTTGGCCACCGCTCCGAATATAATGACACTACTTACCAAACATCAATGTAATGATTATACTTACCCACCATTACATTAAAAAAATATCGAATATATATATTTTTTTGTTTGAAGAGAATATTTCTCCAAAATACACACCTGAAGAAACTTCTTCCTATATAAAGACATATTCTACCCCGAAAGTAAGAAGATATCCGGTATACCATGAAAACATTATATTAGAATTGCGAATTCACTTGCAAGATACAGACAATGATGGAAAGTGATGATGATAGTGAGAAGTATCTAAGGAGTGTGTTAATCCAGGACCTAAACTATCTATTTTCCAAATTCCATCCTAGGCGAGAACGAGTAACTAACACACAATCAATTCCGCACATACTCAGAAACTTTTATAATAACATAAATTTGATTTATAAAACCGTAAAATACGTTGATGATACTCATATATATATAAATATAAATTTAATATATATATATATATAAATTTCACGAATATCACTTTGGACTCCATTTTATTTGCATTTAAGCATCACGTCCTATATGACATAAGAAATGGGTCTTTTATATTTTAAGGGCATCATTAACTGAAAGGCAGCGGATGTACTTTCAACAAGAGTATTCCAAAAATGGATCAGCTTCAGGCATCCTACTCATGCCAACGTAAAAAGCGGCATACTGCTCGGCGGCCGCATTTTCAATCATCTTAGTTATGTTTATGACATGCAACAGGAGAATTCAAAATGTTCCTTATAATCTCAAATCCAGAAACTTTACTACACATTATAAAGGTGATAATCAATATTCAAGTTTAATTTTTTTGCGATAGAATTTGATGGACTACTCTAAATCAAAATCAATTTATACTGCGACTCCGTAAAATTTAATTCAAAACCTAGCATAACCTACCTCCGAACACACCTACGTTCTGGAATTCCCGACTCTTACGCATGTACCAAACAATATCACGATTATAACAACTACGCTGACCTATACAAAACCACAGGTCCACCGTGACCGAGTAAGGCAAACAGACAAAGATGGCTAACAGTCCTTGTTTGACATTATCTGTGTATTCTGCGAGCCCTAAAACAAATAGGACACTTGACACGAGCTGGGTTGAGTACCTCGTGGTACGTAAGCTGTAAATAATGTTGACAGATTTAAGCCCATTGGCAGCAAAATATATTTGGTAACGAATAATCATTTCCTTTGTCAATTTAAATTAATTTTTCGATAATGTGTTGTTTGAGTGACTACTTAATCAATTAAATGGATAGTCATTTAACTCACAGTTGGTAGTTAAATAATATTCAAGAATAACACTCGTAACCACCATCACAGTTACTTATAATAAGAAATCACGATTTATAAAACAGAAAAAGGTAACTTAATCAAATTAAAACAAGATGTATATTTAATTTTTTTTAACTATCAATAAGGATCACTTATTTTAAGGGTCAACAGTAGTCGTTAACGTATTATTAATGCACCGTCTTTTATTATTTTGGAAGCTCAAATTAAAGTTTAATTGTAACTTGGTTAAATATGCTGATTTTGTACTAAATTTGTGTAATTTGGAGATTACAGCCTAAAGAATACACGATACTTTCTATCTCAATTGAAAACTCGACCAGAAGGATCTTGATAAATAGATAACACAAAAAGTGACATGTGTTGTTCTAGAAATATAATAGTACTGTCTGATACTAGACAGATATAATATATACAAAATAAGTGTAAGAAAATATTTTTTTGTCAAAAGTAATGAAAATCACGTATAGCTAAATTGTTTCCACACTAGTTCGAGATAATACGCTATGCTTGAAACTCTCTCTAGAAGGTTTTACATGAGACTCGAAAGCAAAATATATAGAAAAGCATCACACGTGTGATGGCGCCTGTTCATCAAAAAAAAATGAGCAGAAGATTTCAAACAAGCTTATTTTCTAATTTAGCTTTTAGGTCTCATCTAATGAGACCTTCTAGAGATTGTTCTCGTAGACTACAATTCTCTGCAGCATTGCCATCTATGAAGTTCTAAAAAAATACTAACGAAAACGTCAGTTTTCCTAGCTTGCAACTCAATAAAGTCATTGTAATATAAAAAATACTAATTAAAACGTCAGTTTTCCTACCTTGCAACTCAATATAGTGAATGTAATATAAAAAAAATATGTGAAGTTTCAAAACCCTCATAAGTACTACAAAGAAGCAACTGGCACATTAAATTGGTATTACCTATATGCTCGGTAGCATTGACATATACGAAGTTCTAAAAAAATACTAACGAAAACGTCAGTTTTCCTAGCTTGCAACTCAATAAAGTCATTGTAATATAAAAAATATATAAAGTTCCAAAATCTTCATAAGTGCTATAAAGAAGCAACTGGCACATTTAATCGGTATTATCTATATGCTCGGCAGCATTGCCATCTACGAAGTTCTAGAAAAATACTAATGAAAACGTCAGTTAACTACCTTGCAACTTAATATAATAATATAAAAAATGTGTGAAGTTCCGAAACCCTCATAAGTGCTATAAAGAAGCAACTGGCATATTCAATTGGTATTATCAATACCCCAGACAGTTGTGACAACTCGTGATTTAAGCAATTAGCTTTTCGCCTCCTAAGGTCATACGAGTTCCGTTCAAAGTGAGATACGACCTCGAATGTGCTTATTTTGAAAAAGGCGTAAACGCGCGTATTTTCCTTATTGACATAAGACCTTTATCTGTAGTGTGGCGACACCGCTCTCAAAACTATGACAGGAAGCGTGGCGCATGCCTTTCTCAGCGGCTGCCAACGGTTGGCTCTCTTTTGAAGTAATCTATTTTCTTTTCATAGTGGAAAGTTTTATCACTTGTAACTTTGTAAAATCTATTATCAACTAGTCAAAATGTGTGTGTTTCAAATAAAATATGTAAACTAAAAGTTTGAATCCATTACGAAAGTAAGTCTAAACTAAAAACTACAAAATTAATTTTAATGAAACTTGGAATATATTTTACCTTCATAGGTTTTGATTACCCAGGGTGCCAGGCTAGAATGTCACCCCCATTTCAACCTGTGGGTGTCGTAAGAGTACGTAAAATACCGGAAAGTGGGCAGCAAGCCTTCTGAGGAACTGATATCCAAAACTGCGATATCCAAGACCTCTAGCAAGCGTGGGAATTACGGCAAACCTTAGTTCCTATTTCTCTTTTTCTCCAATGTAATCAATGGCATAAATTCAAATATGCCCGATGTTTATAAATTTTCTAAAGCTATAGTGGTGTATGTATCTCTTTATCCACATAAACCTCATCAAACAATGATTATAATTTCTTAACTTCAACTGCATTCAAATTAAATATATTTCAAAAGTTTATTTTGAACGGGTTCTTTTTTTTTTTATGCCTGATAGGTTAGCCTTTGACCACTATCTCACCTGATGGTAAGTGAAGATGAGGTCGAAGATGTTGTTCAGGCTAACCTAGAATTACTGGCTCTCAAGGACAGCTGCCGGAACACACCGTTAGGTGCTTGGCGACAGATTTTCAACTTGAGGGTGGTAGCTAGCCAGGCGGGCATTTGCAAAGTGCCCTACAACCATGCTGTAACGACTGCTATCCTAAACAACAACCGGGACCGATGGCTTAACGTGCCCTCCGAAGCACGGAAGCGCTCAGCAGTAATGTCACCAGCGGTCACCCATCCAAGTCATGACCGCGGCGGACGTTGCTTAACTTTGCTGATCGGTTCAGAATGGCTAAGCAAACTTGGCTACGAGCGCTTCGAAAATCGGTTCAATCTTTATCTATACTACGAGTAATATTTTAATAAGGAAAGATTTGTATTTTTGTATCCAACGAATAAACTTAAAAACTACTGGACCGATTTGGATGTAATTTGGCATTGAAATAGTTTGAGAGACGGAAAAGGACAAAAAGAGGTTAATGTTTTTGCGCTATAGCTGAAATACGCACGGGGGGAAAGCTAGTAAATAATATAAAATTAAATATAAATGAAAACCATCCCAGCCCAAGTAGTGCAAATATGCTAATCTTGGTAGTGGTTACATATATGAGCCGTTTGGTGTGGAGACGTTGGGTTAAATGGGGCCGGGAGCTCATCATATTTATTAAACGTATTAGATTTGTGATTGGTCGACCTGACGCGTGTTCTAAATGCGGGCACCTATTTGACTCAACGAATAAGCATTGCAATCCAATGAAGCAATGCTGCCAGTGTGCTGACCACGCATTGGGCATTTGGACTGCCTGTGAGACTGCAAAGAGTTGTAAGTTATCTGATTTCATTGTAGTAGCTGTAGGGTTGTATGAATTGAATGAAAAAGTATTTAGATAGCTAATACACGTATAGGCAAAAAGTATTTTCAAATATTTTGTTATGATATCTGTTATATATAGAGAATATGGAGTATCACAAGGAAGTATTCTGGTTACAATATTGTAATTACTGTAAATCCACGCTAGTTTACAGTAAAGAAAGAACACCATTTCAACCGTTTCCAGATATAATGTAATTAATATTCTATAATGATGCCATATACTCATCATCTTTCTGCCCTTACTATATCAGCCTGCTTGTCCACTGCTGAACACTCCCTTATTAAGGGAGAATGTGGCATAATCCCCGCTTGTCTTGGAGATCGCAGAGTAGATCTTCAGAAGGCGCTGCTGCCAACCTTTCAGCATTTTACTCTTAGTCGCCATCATTACGACACCCACGAAAAGTGATGGGAGGCTGATATTCTATATGGCACTTCTCGAGGGTATATCATTGATGTCCAAGTTTTTTTTAACTTTTAAAATATTATCTTCATTTACAGAAACAAAAGAATAAATCTTGCAAGTCATGATTGATTACCCCTGGCACGATGCAGAGTGGTACAGATATTGAATGCAATTACTTAGCTATACATACCTAACGTATTCGTTAGTTGTGCACCACTGGTCCCATTTTTAAAGACAAATGTAAAAAAATTACGAAATTACAACGTAAAAAAAATACCACGGCTTGACATTTTTTTCTTTCGTTGTGATTTAAAATAAAGTAACGCACATTTTTAAATTTCTGTTTTTTAGGTTCTGTTTATATATTTTGATTAGAAAGATTTTTCATATTCTGAATTTCACATTCCTAATTATATAAATAGGCATACTGTGAACTGCTGAACATGGGGAGTTTGCCATATTGTCATAAGCCCCATGCTTGGCAGGAGTCATGGGGATGGGGGTGAGTGCAATTATAGCCCAGCCCGGCACCTCATAGCGAAGCGCCTAAGCAGTTTCAAAATTCATGTTGTGTTGGACTTTTGTATTTCAAAACCTTAAATGCCTATATCATGCACAGTAAAGTTGCAAAATATAGAAAAAATGGGAAAATTTTTTTTCAGTCACGCAGGGTAATATTGAAAAGAAAACTTTCAATTAACACTTTTTTTTAATTTCTGATATGTGAACCCCTATTGTACCAATTTAAGGGTGAAATTTCCAAATCTAATTAATAAAACCACACTTAATTACTTCGTGCCGAACAAACAAATAGCAGTCACAATCGGTATACAAGCTTCGAAGACAACAGGTAAAAATTACAAAACCACAAAATTAGGAGAGGAAAAATTTTAGTCATGTGCGGGATCATTCACTATAAGTATCAATTATATTAATTGATATCATTTTTCAGTTCGTAATTTTGTAAAGTAACACGCGGAGCATGCGTTATTTCAAGAATAAAAATATTATAACAGGTAAAAATGTTTTGAAGCAGTGATAGCTCAGTGGCTTTGGCTATGGACTGCCGCGCAGCAGGTCCATGGTTCGTATCCCGCCGCGGGCTTGAGCTTCACCGCATGGTGGAAGGGAATTTTTGCGAATGCCCGCCTGGCTAGCGACCACCCTCAAGTTGAATATCTGTCGCCAAGCACCTAACGGTGTGTTTCGGCAGCTGTCCTTGAGAGCCAGTCATTCTAGGTTAAAATATTTGCCTTATTGTTAGGAAATATATCAAAGTGTTTTTCATAACACATAACTTTAGTATTGGTCTCGCTACCGACCTTGCTAAACCAAATGATACGTACGAGTTAGGTTGTGAATCATATAAAAAGTAACTTGAGGTTCAAAAAAATTAAGACCCAACAATAACAGGCTCAAAGATTTTTTATGGGTCATTCGTCAAAGTTATCACGGTCATCAACAATTAAACTCAATACCCACATTTGAGGCCGAAACTCCGGAAAGAGTAAAATTCTTCACCAGACATCTCAGCTCACATTCTCACGACTGCAAATTACAATAATCAAGACCTATGAGTCACAGCTCCATTTGCCAATACAATTGGACATACAGCTAAATAGCGTTAAGCTGTACCCGGACATAGGCGCAGTCGAAAAGTCCTGGGCTTTTACCAAATCCGGTTCCGTTTGGACTGCTTGCGTGTGGGATATCATTAATTGGTGAATGGGAAAGTTTCAGAAGTTATTCAGATTCAGATTCAATTATTGTTAATCTGTGTTACATTGGGTTTTTAAATTATAATTAATATTGTCAGCTTTGTTCATAGTGAACACACAATATTTTAAGCAGGTAATAAAGGATAATCAACTTCTGCACTAATATTGTAATGAGGGAAAATTTGTATTTTTTGTATGAAACGAATAAACTGAAAAACTACTGGACTGATTTGTATTTTTTTTAACCATTGGAATCCCACCTTCTCTTGATGAACATAAGCTATAGAATATTTTCAAAAAAGTTAGGGATTCTTTTGAAAATTATACAATGTAACCAACACGTGAAAAAAATACGAAAAAAATCATTACAAGCAGTTACGAGCAAATGATGTACTACAACGTTACAGAAGACATCAATATCCACAAAAACAGTTTGCAATACCGTATGTCTAACTATTACAAGTATGTCAAAAGAACTTTTGTGTTTAAATTTATATTTTTTGTTAATTACCCGTGCAAAGCTAATTATTATACTTATGCGTTTTAAATTATTCAGGAGCTATTCATTTAGTGATTTTTTTATTTAAATGGGACTGTGATGCAAAGGGCACGAAGCCGCCTAATGAGCCAGGCAAGCATTCGCAAAATGGTCAAGTCAAAAAGTATGGATGAAGGATGCAAAAGTACCTATTTTATAAGCGTCGGAACATAACGAGGTTCCGGTGTCTGTCCTCTGGACGACTAAGTGTTATTGATTTTCATACGGCAAATTCTCACTAATAGAACGGAGTGTGGAATAGCGCTGTAGATGGCAATATATTCGCCTCCTGTTACATGGCAATTTAATTTTTTCGTCAAATATAAGCTTTTACACGGGACAACAATTTGGTTGTATTTTTACTTATTGACCGACTTCATTATGTTTCTTACTTCAGAATTTTGAAGTAAAAAAACCGACTGCAAATTTATGTATTTTCGTTCCATTGATATTAAAACTGCGAGTTATGTTTATTTTTGATATCCCAATCGATGGGTTTGGTAAAAAAACCTCATAATATATCGTCTACGTTCACAATAAAAACCCTGAAAACATAACTCTCTTTTTTTTGGGCATTCGTGTAAAAAGTACTTCTTTCAGTCCGATGAAGTCGAATAGTTTTTTTTTATGCCTGATAGGTTAGCCTTTGACCACTATCTCAACTGATGGTAAGTGTTGATGTGGTCGAAGATGTTGTTCAGGCTAACCTAGAATTACTGGCTCTGAATAGTCTTGTTGATGGCTGCCTATGACGGCCCTATGACGGTTACAAAATATACAATGTACCTAACTGGCATCTCATTCATTAATCTCGTGGCGAGCCAAAGGCCGAGTGGTTATTAAGGCACCCTTTGTGTAACCCCGGAGGTTGCGGGTTCAATTCCTGCTAAGATAAAAAAAAGGAACTCAGTAATTTTTGTGATATTCGCTTATACTCTAATAAAGTGCTTTTATTAATAGTAAAAAATAATTACAAGTAATTGTTCAATTAGTTTTAAAGTTGTTAGTGACGCTAATATTATGAAGGCGGAAATTATTGTACCAAGATTCATTACAATCAGTCATATCACTTGGTGATTGACATGACAAAAATACACTCATACTATGCACAGTGCATAGTATGCGTGTATTTTTTGTCAACACATTACATTCAATCAGTCATATCACTTGGTGATTGACATGACAAAAATACACGCATACTATGCACAGTGCATAGTAAGCGTGTATTTTTTGTCAACACATTACATTCAATCAGTCATATCACTTGGTGGTTGACATGACAAAAATACACGCATACTATGCACAGTGCATAGTATGCGTGTATTTTTTGTCAACACATTACATTCAATCAGTCATATCACTTGGTGGTTGACATGACAAAAATACACGCATACTATGCACAGTGCATAGTATGCGTGTATTTTTTGTCAACACATTACATTCAATCAGTCATATCACTTGGTGATTGACATGACAAAAATACACGCATACTATGCACAGTGCATAGTATGCGTGTATTTTTTGTCAACACATTACATTCAATCAGTCATATCACTTGGTGATTGACATGACAAAAATACACGCATACTATGCACAGTGCATAGTATGCGTGTATTTTTTGTCAACACATTAAATTCAATCAGTCATATCACTTGGTGGTTGACATGACAAAAATACACGCATACTATGCACAGTGCATAGTATGCGTGTATTTTTTGTCAACACATTACATTCAATCAGTCATATCACTTGGTGGTTGACATGACCTATAGTACTCAAACAATTACAAAACCACTTTTGCTATCCCCTCTGTCACATATTCAATTTAGCCATAAAAACAGGCAAGTACCCACCACACTGGAAAGTTTCTAGAGTTAGCCCGATACCCAAGGGTATACAAAAATCAGAGGTGGAAGAATATCGTCCCATTGCAGTGCTATCGGCACCAGCAAAGATTTTTGAGATCATAATGCACAAATATATCTACGCACAGGTGAACAAATACTTATGCGACGAACAGCACGGCTTTAGACCGAAGAGATCGGTGGACACTAACCTACTATCTCTAGTCCATTATATCTCCACTAGGATGGACCGCGGTTTACAAGTTGACGTGCTTTATTTTGACTTCCGGAAGGCATTTGACAGGGTCAACAATGACATACTGCTGGCTAAACTTGGCACCATGGGTTTTGCTCCAGGATTACTAAGCCTACTAGCGGATTATCTGCGTGATCGTCAGCAGTTTGTCAAGCTTGGAATTTATGAATCGGACCCTTATCATACGCGTTCTGGAGTCAATCAAGGCTCGATTCTTGGACCTCTATTATTTTTATTGATGGTCAATGATCTACCGTCAGTCCTAAAAAGGGCACGATGCCTGCTATACGCCGATGACTTAAAATTATTTACAGAGATAAAGTCTGAGGCTGACTGTGCGGTTCTGCAGAGGGACGTTGATGCTGTTTACACCTGGAGTAATTGTAATAGAATGGAATTCAATGTCAAAAAGTGTTCAGTAATGAGTTTTGGTCGGAAGTTGAACCCAATTCATTTTCCTTATAAAATAAACGGTCAAAATCTAGTTCATTCTGAGACCGTACGCGATTTGGGAATAATATTTGACCGAAGATTGACTTTTCGCGATCACATTGTCACGCTGGCTAAAGAATCCTTCAGACGGTTGGGTTTCATCCTTCGCAATTCTCGGGATATCCAAAGTCATCATGTGATACGATTGATATTTGGAACGTTAGTACGATGCAAACTGGAAAGCGCTATGTGCGTATGGAGTCCATTTGAAAGCAGTTATGTGCTTTTACTGGAAAAGGTACAAAAAGCTTTCCTTAGGTACCTTAAAAAACGCATTTATGGGTACTACCCCTACATGTACCCTACAAAATTTTTGTTAGGTTGTTTGGGTTACAACTCCTTGGAAGTTAGACGGCAAAGGAACCAGCTAATTGTTTCATGCAAAATTATTCGGGACAAAATTGATGCACCAGACCTTAGAGAGGCGCTATGTCAATTTTATGTCCCCGAAAAGTACCTTTCTGCCCGTAAACACAAGCTGTTTGCCGAGCCGTTGTGTCACACCGTTTCACACAGCAACTCGCCTATACCGCGCACACTTTCGGCTCTCAATGCTCTCCTGGACATGAACCCTGACAGTGATCTGTTTGCGGATGTATGGCCAAATATTGTACATGAGTGTGTGCGTTTTTGTGAAAGGGATGTATGATTTTTTTTTGTATAGTGTTATTTTATGTATTAATATTGTATTTTCCTATCTTTAATTGTTGTAATTGGTGTGTCACCGTTATAATTAAAGTAAATTAAATAAATAAATAAATGACAAAAATACACGCATACTATGCACAGTGCATAGTATGCGTGTATTTTTTGTCAACACATTACATTCAATCAGTCATATCACTTGGTGGTTGACATGACAAAAATACACGCATACTATGCACAGTGCATAGTATGCGTGTAATTTTTGTCAACCACCATGTGATATGACTGATTGTAATGAATCTTGGTAGAATAATTACTTAAGTCTCTAATACGGACAGAAGCATAATGCGAGATAACTGATGTCCACGCGGGCAAAGTCGCAGGCGGAACCTGATAGGCGGAATACGTAAGATACATTGAAATATTATTCGATGATCAAATAACCAAACAACGTTTAGTCAATGACGTCAATAATGATGACCAATACAATTAAAATGGCAAAGTAGCACCTTTAACTACTTTTTTCTTTCATTAAGTAATATCCTTCCAAACGTTACTTCATCTCTCGTCACCGTTAAGTCACCGGTGATTACCGTTTAAGCTATGGCTATATTGCATAGACGGAGCGATTTTCAATATTTGACTGTATTTGTTGTAATATAAACACAGCTTTTATGGCCTATTTACATTTTTTTATTTGTAATAATGTTTTGAGACTTTGTTTAGTACACTACAACAGTGGCACAAAATGAAATTAATTTTTTTATAATATTTTGTATAAAGTGACAAAAATATATTTTTTGAGTATTACTTATGATGGCTACCATATTTTTCAATTTGAAGAAGATGAAGCAATGATAGCCGAGTGGTACTAACTATGTATGTATGTAGTGATCACTTACCACCAGGTGAGCCGCCAGCTCGTTTGGCCTTCTATCACATAAATAAAATCAATACTTTGAAGCCAGTAAAAGTACAGGCACATGACACTAACAACTGTATGTCTCAGTGCAGGACGTCACCTGTGAAATTCGTCTGTTATAGGCAAAACTTACCATAAAAAAAAGTGCTCGTGACGCCACACACCATATTTTTTACGCTTGGCAGGCGTGTTTTAGATCCCAGTATACTATGGCATTTCTTCAGAAGGCACTGCCCCGGCATCCTGGTCTTTTTTTCCTCTCATCGCTTCTTTACAACTCCCACAGGAAAATATAGGAGGAGGAGGGGGGCAAAATCTAACCCGGTTCTCCACAGGTAAGTAATAGATTCGTCCCAAATAATCTTAATTAACTCATAGTTATATACAGGTTTTTTTGACTGTGAAGCTAAAGTTTCCATGAAATTGAAAATATATTAAAAGTGGTTTAAAATATATTATGCATAATGAAATCAAAACTCATAGTTATATGTGAAGCTTTGTCGTATATAAAAAGGTAAACTTTAGTAAACTCTTCAAATTAAAGGCGCTTTCTTCAAAATTCATACCTTGGATTGATACAGCCAAACTTAACAGATTAAACATAGTTGGTGCCTTAGACCTCGTGCCAGCCTTCAAAGTAGTTTGAATTCTTGATGATGAACTAATTCTCCTAATAATTTCTCACTGATGACATAATATAATACTTTCTGAACGATGTCTCTGAAACGAAACGTGGTGTATTAGTAACTAGAACACTTCAGAAATAGGTTACTGCAAAAGTATTCTGCCATATCCATATATACCGCAACAGCGATATATATGTATACAAACGATATGTTGATGAAACTAATATATCTATATTGTCTTTTCACAATATAAAAACTAAATTGTTAAGTTCTTCGTTTGTGCATAAATAATATATGGTTAAGTGAAATCCCGTCGGCCTCTTAACGGGTGTACAGCTCAAACAACGGCGCAAATAAGCGACTCATCAGATATTTTCGGCGAGATCAGATCCTGGAAACCATCACGCATTTCTTAGCAATAATATTTTAGTATTATATATTATACCATAACAGTCTAGAGGTATTTTAGTAGCAAGACGTCTTTGATGCCGTTACGTGATAATTGTCTAGGTCTAGGTCACATTGAAAAAAACTATAATTAGGTAACAGTATCCCTCGTCGGAGAGTGAGAAAAAGCTCCGCTTTAGGATTACGAGGTCTTGAGAATGGTCCTAGAATTTGATAATGTTCAGTAGAGTTCTGGAGTGTGGAGCTGTTCTTAGTAAACTTTTTATCTCCTCAAAGAAGAGACGGGCAAGCACCCGCCTTGTTATTCTGGTTCAGCACTGCATTTGTCACTTCAAGGCGTTAGTTTTTATCTCTCGTTTACCTAGTAGTTCCACTTGCTACAGAGACCTTTACTCCTTACACAGCGGTGTTCGCACACTACTGCTTGGAAGCAGAATGCGGTGGTGTCCACTAAGACGGACTTTTTCAAAAAGAGTACCACCACCTGGTGACGACAATAATGTCCATGCCCCATATCACATGGGCCAAATCAATGTCTGGAACAACCTTTCCTGCCTTCACTTGTAGAGGATACAGATGAAATGTTATGTTGATGAAACTAATATAAAATAGAGTTCAGTTAACACGGAAGCATTTTATTGTAAATCTGATCTTGAAGTAAAAAGCATACAATGCTTTTCTTAAGTAATGTAAAGAACTTAAAACTAAGAAAAATTTAACATAAAAAAAAAACTGGTACAATTCCACCTAATTTTTATAATTGTTTCAAATTTTTAAGTGTTTTTCTTAAATATTAAGGTCATGTTTTTTATTACAATATTTTTAATATATGTGTTATTATCTAACTTACCCTTACGTAAAGTTATCTTTTTCCATTATTATACAATACAGTTTAAATTCAAACCGTCTAAGGCCTGGTTTTACAAACACTAGTTGAAATATATCCAGACTGGAGGTCCGCGCCGCGGTCATGGAAGTCGGCAGCGGCACGCTGGTAAACGTACCCGGCGCGGCGCGGCGTAGCCGGCGTGTTATTGATTTTTTTACCTATATGGTGGAATAGAAAAAATTAAATCTGCTGTATATGTACTAAAAGGGTAAATGTTTATTTTCTTGCATACAAGTAAGTTCCTACTCAAATTAATTAGTCAAAATATTGAAGAAACAGGATCTTGCCCCCAACCGATACACAAACTTCCACAAAAGCCCAAAATCAACTGGCCTAAGTTTATGAAAACCGCATGAGCAAGGTGTCGGTATTAAAATTGGTGACAGCATCGGCGTCGGTGTCCGAATAGGTGTCAGTTTCGGCGTCGCATCGGCGTCGGCGTCGGTGTCATTGTTGGAATAGGTGTCGGCGTCGGTGTCATTTTTGGAATAGGCGTCGGTGCCGGAATAGGTGTCAGTTTCGCCGTCGCATTGGCGTCGGTGTCATTGTTGGAATAGGTGTCGGCGTCTGCGTCGGTGTCATTGTTGGAATAGGCGTCGGTGTCAGAATAGGTGTCAGTTTCGGCGTCGCATCGGCGTCGGCGTCGGCGTCGGTGTCATTGTTGGAATAGGCGTCGGTGTCGGAATTGGTGTCAGTTTCGGCGTCGCATCGGCGTCGGCGTCGGCGTCGGTGTCATTGTTGGAATAGGCGTCGGTGTCGGAATAGTGTCAGTTTCGGCGTCGCATCGGCGTCGGCGTCGGCGTCGGTGTCATTGTTGGAATTGGTGTCTGCGTCGGCGTCGGTGTCATTGTTGGAATAGGCGTCGGTGTCGGAATAGGTGTCAGTTTCGGCGGTCGCTTCGGCGTCGGCGTCGGCGTCGGTGTCATTGTTGGAATAGGCGTCGGTGTCGGAATAGGTGTCAGTTTCGGCGGTCGCTTCGGCGTCGGCGTCGGCGTCGGTGTCATTGTTGGAATAGGCGTCGGTGTCGGAATAGGTGTCAGTTTCGGCGTCGCATCGGCGTCGGCGTCGGTGTCATTGTTGGAATAGGTGTCGGCGTCGGCGTCGGTGTCATTGTTGGAATAGGCGTCGGTGTCGGAATTGGTGTCAGTTTCGGCGTCGCATCGGCGTCGGCGTCGGCGTCGGTGTCATTGTTGGAATAGGTGACGGCGTCGGCATCGGTGTCATTGTTGGAATAGGCGTCGGTGTCGGAATAGGTGTCAGTTTCGGCGTCGCATCGGCGTCGGTGTCATTGTTGGAATAGGTGTCTGCGTCGGCGTCGGTGTCGTTGTTGGAATAGGCGTCGGTGTCGGAATAGGTGTCAGTTTCGGCGTCGCATCAGCGTCGGCGTCGGCGTCGGTGTCATTGTTGGAATAGGTGTCAGCGTCGGCGTCGGCGTCGGTGTCATTGTTGGAATAGGTGTCGGCGTCGGCGTCGGTGTCATTGTTGGAATAGGTGTCGGCGTAGGCGTCGGTGTCATTGTTGGCATAGGTGTCGGCGTCGGCGTCGGTGTCATTGTTGGAATAGGTGTCGGCGTCGGCGTCGGAGTCATTGTTGGAATAGGCGTCGGTGTCGGAATAGGTGTCAGTTTCGGCGTCGCATCGGCGTCGTCGTCGGCGTCGGCGTCGGGGTCAGTGTCATTGTTGGAATAGGTGTCGGCGTCGGCGTCGGTGTCATTGTTGGAATAGGTGTCAGCGTCGGCGTCGGCGTCGGTGTCATTGTTGGAATAGGTGTCGGCGTCGGCGTCGGTGTCATTGTTGGAATAGGTGTCGGCGTAGGCGTCGGTGTCATTGTTGGCATAGGTGTCGGCGTCGGCGTCGGTGTCATTGTTGGAATAGGTGTCGGCGTCGGCGTCGGAGTCATTGTTGGAATAGGCGTCGGTGTCGGAATAGGTGTCAGTTTCGGCGTCGCATCGGCGTCGTCGTCGGCGTCGGCGTCGGCGTCAGTGTCATTGTTGGAATAGGTGTCGGCGTCTGCGTCGGTGTCATTGTTGGAATAGACGTAGGTGTCGGAATAGGTGTCAGTTTCGGCGTCGCATCGGCGTCGGCGGCGGCGTCGGTGTCATTGTTGGAATAGGTGTCTGCGTCGGCGTCGGTGTCATTGTTGGAATAGGCGTCGGTGTCGGAATAGGTGTCAGTTTCGGCGTCGCATCGGCGTCGGCGCGTTAAGCGGCAGGGGGCGCCCCTTTTTGATACAATTAATATTATTAAAATTATAACCAACGAACAATCGTCGCTCGTGGCGCGTCTCATCGTACTCCCGCTGCGGATTGGGATAAAAACAAAACACACTTTTTGTGTTCTTTTACAATAATGTATTTACATTATTGTAAAAGTTTTAACTTTTTACTACATGTTAAAGTCAGGTGTTCGTAAGTAGGTAAGTACGTACGTAATGTGTGTAAGTGTATTTTCCAGAGTACCTATCTAGGTACAGTTTTCTCTCGGATTCGGAAGCTTTTCGAATGGTATTGTACCTTGTACTTGTATGAATGTTATTTAGAATACGAATGAAAACGTTTCCTTGCAAATATGAATTAAGTACCTACTAGGTATGCAGATCATTACATTATGTGCACCTTCAAAGGTCGACACCCTTTGTTTACCGACCTCCAAAAGAGGTGGTAGTTTTCAATAGAACGCGTACCTAACTATCTAAGATTTTTTTACCTGTAGATGATTTGTATGCCTTCCATATTTACTAGACGAATTCAGGGTAATTACCTGAATACCAGTAGTACTTACCAGTCTTGCACTTCCGAGCATCCGGTGAATACATCAATCGCCGCTAATCGTGTTTTTTAGGAATAATCTGTGGACAATATGCCTTCCTTGTGTCTTAGACTCGGCACCAATTATACAGGCACTGTGAGAGATAAGAAAACTGTTTAATTTCACGCGTAATTATAGCTTTTATTGTTAAAACAGAAAATATCGTCATTTTGTTTTATCTTAGAACGAATATCAATGAAATGGATGAGCGAGATATGTGTATCGTTTGGTGTGAGAGAGTGAAAGAGATCGCAGCATGATCGGAACGTCTCGTGGCGGTTCGGTGGTAGAGGTCCGCGCCGCGGTCATGGAAGTCGGCAGCGGCGCGCTGGTAAACGTACCCGGCGCGGCGCGGCGTAGCCGGCGTGTTATTGATTTTTTTACCTATATGGTGGAATAGAAAAATTAAAGCTGCTGTATATGTACTAAAAGGGTAAATGTATATTTTCTTGCATACAAGTAAGTTCCTACTCAAATTAATTAGTCAAAATATTGAAGAAACAGGATCTTGCCCCCAACCGATACACAAACTTCCACAAAAGCCCAAAATCGACTGGCCTAAGTTTATGAAAACCGCATGAGATACCTCAACTTCAAGGCATGTCACAACCCCATCAGAAGTGGACAATCTTGCAGAAGAAATCACTCAATGCACGCAGAAGGCACTTCATACCTCCACAATTAAAGAAAACCCCTAAGGAGAATCGAGATTGCCCATCCTCCACCGCTGTATAAGAGAGCTCATAAAAGAAAAACGCCTGCTCAGAAAAACCTGGCAACATTAATGAGACCCCATCCACAGAACTGGGCCTCACTCCACAAACTCTGCAGGCAACTTAGGAAACACTCAGAACCAATTCGTTGTCTTTTCCACGAAAATTGCAACTTGAGATACAGAGCAGAGGACATGGCAGAAATATTTGCCCAATCCCTTGAGAACTTATTCAAGCCCAATCCCACAGTGAACAGAGAACACTCAGACTCTGTGGAACAGTTCCTCGATGAATACTTCAGTGTCCCATAAAACACAGAAGAAGATATTGGACAGTGATCCGTCACCTGTCCTCTAAAACCACGGCAGCTATCACGCGCCTGTTTAACGGGATCCTGCGCACGGAGCACTTACCCTCTCAATGAAAAATGAGCCACGTGGATATGTTCCCGAAACCCGGCAAAGACGTTTGGAGACCCGAGAATTACAGGCCTACTTACATGCATTTCAAAAGTCTTTGAACGCCTCTTCTTAAGTCGGATAGCCCCTCACATGAAGTCCCGACCGGAGCAGTTCGGATTCCGGTCGGAGCACTCCCCCACACCTCAGCTATCCAGGGTAATGCACCTCACGGCAGAAAACTCTAAATTGATTTTCGACGTCGGCGCGAATTTGTTCATGACACGGCGGCGGCGGCGGCGCGCCGAGGTAACTCGGCGGCGGCACGCCGGCGTGGCGCGGATCTCTAATCCAGACTGATAAATAGTAACCGACCAAATTTAAAATAAAATATACTTGTTTTGAAACGACCTACATTCGTTCTTTTTACATTGGTTGAGTTACGTTGATTCCTACAAATACCAACTTTTAAGTCTATATTCTGCAAAGTAGAATACATATGTTCCTATCCAAATAACCATCAAATTATCGAGGCTTAGGAATGGACCTTAAAAAAATCGAGTTATGACTAACAACAGGTCATCGTTCAGGAATCCACCGGATTTCTGCTCCCATTGTATCTTAGTTCCGATTGATCAAGGTTGGAGCCAACAAAAACAGCATCCGACGTATGAAAGTGATTCACTAAGTGAAACGTGCCGCAAAGAGACATTAGCAACGAGTACAAAACCTTATAGAGATGAAGTGCTGGATATACAAATCGCAAAATTATTATAACATTGACACCGATTGATGTTTGGTTAGAATCTGTATGTTAGATTGAATTGTTGCAGCTCTACAAGTTCAACTGCAGGTGTTGCTTCCCTGATTTGGTGATCTGGATTTACAGTCTCTATAAGTAAGGGGAACCGCTTCTTAGCGGATAAGTATTTAAGATCGGAAAACATTCTAAATTGTTTCAATTGAATTTTTATCACCTCACAACTACAAAAATGAATGCTTAAAACTTTAACTTAAATTGAACAATGAAATATTAAGCAAATTGAACTTTCGTATTGTTCATGAGAAAAATATTACTTTCTCCATTTTAGCACATTTTCACGCATTTCAAACGAAGCAATTTTCGTAGCCGTTACAGTGTGCGCTTATATTATCCAAATTTAAATGGGATTAGATTTTGTTTTATATCCTTCCCGATGAGCTTCAAATTAAACTTATGCAGCACTCTCATATTCATATTGTGCCGTATTTTCATGTTATTTTGTAGCCATTTCTATAATTATTATCTCTTCAAATACGTTCTCTTTGTCTATAATATAAATGAGTCGATCAGTACATCACGGGTGTCTAGCTAGTAAACGAAATCTTACAAGTATAAACTTGAAACTTTATTAGCATAGTTGTGTAGAATGTTGACCAGAGAACGGATATATTCAATTGAATTAATTTTCAGCGAGGCTTCATATAATGAGAATATAGCAGAGTATCTTTACTCTAGCATTTGAGCATCTTTATCATGGAGGTGAGTAGAATTAAAATATTGTTTTTATCCACATAAAATTTATAAGTAAAGCTTTCAACATTTTACATTATAGGCAATTACTGTTGTGGGGTTTATTTCAAAAGTATTTAGTAAAAGAATCTGAAAAGTGACGTAGCCATTTTAGTATTCTAACACATTGCAAACAAAATATATATATATCAATTCACCTCTATGAAGTTTCATGTTCGTTGGTCATGAGTAATCTTGAATAATAGGCTCGACAAATGAGTATTAAATTGTACTGCACAGCGACCATTTACAAAATAGTTGTGCAAAAAAATCGAAACAAATCTACGTAAGACTTACTGATTTTATTGTAAGAAGAAATTACTCAAAGATGAATCATGCCCGCATCTTTGCTAGTAAAGGTATTTGAATTCAAATTGTGATGTGGTTAAGAATTAATGAAAAATTGCTATAATTAGTGTTTCGTTTTTCGTGTAACGGGTAACACTTTAGACAACGAAAATCGAATTTGTGGTACGAAATTCGTTGTTTCATATAATCTATGGACGGATCGGTGCTTCTAGGGAATCTCCCGAACTACTCTGAGAACGCTTTTATGCGTCAATCAATTTTAAATCTTAATTGTGGCAAGTTAAAGAATATTTTCACATGGTAAGAGTGGGAGTCCTATGTAGTTATGGATCAGCGAGAGGTGTCGCTTCTGTTCTAGAAGTTAGATACTCGTATTTAAAATTTACGTAATTTTTTTTGTTCTTCATAGGTATTTATATCTTCATTAGTATTAGTGATCTTTCTGCATATTTAGAACTTGACTTTGACTATGAATAAATTATAATTTCATATTTTGAAAATGTACAAAACATACGAATCCGATTTAAAAATATCTTATCCACTTATTCAGAATCTACACAGGCAAATGCTTGCTAGTCTATGCTACGAAGTTAAACAAAAGTGAACCAATTGGTTAAGAACGGCTAAGAAAACTTCGCTACGAAGGCTTCAGTTCATGGAACAGTAAATATTCTTGACGGGAACGATTAAAAAAAATACGGCTGGTGATAACACTAGACAATTTTCTATGAATGAACGGGACGTAATAATGACATCATACACTAATAGATCGAAATGACCTTCACCGATCAATCGATATTTAATAGCTCAAATCAATTAACTTAATGTTGTTTTAATACAATTGTAAGCCTCAGCAAATAAAGCACGTTAAACACATCCGGTGGGAAAAATAGATTATTCATTTCTTTTTATGTAAGTGGTACGTTAGCCTTTGACCATTATCTCATCCACTAAATTTTGTTTTAGGGAGATGGAACGCTCGGTACACAAAATGTAGTGAGGAAAGCGAATACAAATCATGATGAAGCTACATCAAACTCGAGTCATTAACCGAGTCGATTGTATTTTTCTCTGACTTGGATTGAGCATTTGGTATGTATCCGAGTCTCCCCCTCCCCTATCATGATGTGGGAATCGTAGGCGACAAAGGGAAAATACCAGAAGTGGGCAGTAGTGCCTTCTGAATAACTGACTTCTTACACTGCAATGACTGTTGGGTAATGATCATTATGTGGTAAAGAGTACAGTGTTATATTATATTTACGATTTAGTATATACAGTAGTTGAGTTAAATTTACATTTGATTTATGATTTGTATTCGCTTTTCTAGTCACACTTTCGTGTTTCGAGCATTTTATTTCCATAATTTCTGTAATTTGTGATGTTAAAAAGCTAACTGTAGATTGTGAACAAGCTCTGATGGATATAAGATCAGCAGAAAGAAATACAGCATGTTAAAGTTATAATGATGTGATCTTCGCTATGACCGGCAATGGCAGCATTGGTTTCACTTTGTTTTTCTGGTCCAATACTTAACCTTATATCTTATGAATATGCGGTCACAATCAGCAACAGTAGCTTTGGCCAGTATTGTTGCTGTAAAAATAGAGTATCAAAGAAAGAGGTGCAGCTGGAAGCTCCAATCACATAACATTCTATTTATGTATTTAATTTGTTGTAATTTAAAATTCGTTGTCATTATGATCAGTGTTATTCGACCATCTGGGAGGTGACCTGCGAGGGTGGGGGGCTTATTCCTTATTCTGCACACGGGGGTTAATTCGTGGGGAAGATCGACCGGAGTTATTTATTTCATCTCCGCCGCGTGCGGAACAGATAGAAATAGAAAATATATTATAATAGATAATTTATAATAATATACTCGTATAATAGATATTTTTTATCGCTTTAGAAATCCACAGGCCTGTCTAGTGCTGATTTTTCTTATCAATTTTACTTTCACACACAATTAGTGTGGGACGCTACTTGCGTAGACACTTTAGCGCCGTCACATCTTTCTGAAACCAACGTGAGGGCTGGCACGGCGGCGCGGCTACTTCGGCGAAGCAACTCAAGCGGCGCTATTATGCTAACCTCGGTATTGGTAACATATTTGAGCTGTTTGGTGTAGAAACGTTGGGTCCGTGGTGACCGGGAATCGTATTTTACAAAACTTATCAGAGCGCTTGATCGATGCGACGCGTGATTAAGATGCTGGCTATTTGGCTCAACGAATAAGCATTGCAATTCAACGGAGCAATGCTGCCAGCATGCTGGGTACGCTGCCAACTGGTAGTGGGCTGGAGTATTTGGACTTCCTGTGAGTCTGCAATGACTTATAGGTTGTTAAAATGCCTTTATTATTGTAGCTGTAGTATTGTATATAGTTCGTAGTATATTGTTACTAAAGGCATACCATACCAGCGATGAAAAGAGGTAATAACGAAGGTCTAATTCGTTCTTTCGGGTACCAGTTGCCGGTTTTAAATCACTCGTAGTCACACTTTTATTGAATCTCTGATATCACCCTATAATATTGTAAATGTTTGTGTGTGAGTAAGTGAAAATGTGTATATTTGTTACTCCTTCATCAACAGTTGGATCGATTCGAATAAAACATGGATTAAAGATAGTTTAGGCCCTGGATTAAAATATTGTATTTTCTCATCATCAGCACTTATCATTATCATTTCAACAACCGCGTGCCGCAACTAAAAGGTTTGTTTATAAGATTAGGGAGAAGTTTTGAACTTTTCCCTTGGGATAACTAGAACGTATGTCGGTCTCGTGACTTCGTATTTCTAAAACGGTTAATCTGATTTTGAAGCTGATTTTTATTTGAAAAATGTTATCATTACAATAATTCTAAGCTATGTCTAATCAAAAATCTGCTGTTTCGATAATAAAGTTTCTAAGGTCTTTACACGAATTAGGTTTGTAAATATTACGTCATAATGTTACCAAATGACCTATCATCTACGTGTAAATCTTCACGTATGCCAGTGTTTCTAAATGTAATAATAAGTTATATTTATACTTTTACTTTTTAAATTAAATTCTTTATTTGTATTATTGCATGGAAATGAAACTTATAAGAACCTTTTTGAAAATTAATATACAGATACATACCTACATGTAATAAATGGAAAGTTTTATATCATTAACGTTTTTGTCATGGTGGGTCCAATATATGTCGTCAAATGTCACAGCGCCAACTAACATCTCATCAGGTGAATCATGTGACATTACGCAAGGCCGCGAGATGCCATGAGTCATGACTTTCAGTAGAATCTGCATGGGAAATCTACGGGAATGTGCTGACCAAGGCAACCTGTTCGATCTGGAATGTCTATCCGGTGACACGAAGTCACGTTTTTGCATGGTGCTAGGGCGTTTTACGAATGCTCGTTTGGCTAGCTACCACCCTCAAGTAGCAAATACACAAGCACCTAACAGTGTGTTCCGACAGGTGTCCTTGAGAGTTTGTTGTCAAAGGCTAGCCTATCGAAAGTAAAAAAAAATATTTTCTCTCATTGTCGTCTATATCGTAATATTTATTAAGAATTGGTATGTTTTTATAATAATAGATGTTATGTTGTAAGCATGTTTTTGCTCTTAATGTTGTTTGTAGCGCACCTACAATCTGAAGACCAGCGCCGGATATCTTGATTGGCATTTGCTGAGATATTACCTTTTTGGCAGCACCTGAACTACTCCTTATATACTTATTTGATTTTATCTTTATTGTTTAATATGCTGTTTTTGCAAATAAAATAATTTCTTTCTTTCTTTCTATATTTTCTCTAACATCACTTAGAACGACACAAGAATGGAAAAATTTAAACTGTAGCTTTTGCTTCAGTCTTTTTCCTTTATTGGTAGTTTACTTATGATGACAAAGAGCACAGAGGAGTAATGTGCTGTATTCTTAAGCTGTTATACATGGCTTGTTTTTATTAAATCTCATTAGAAAGAGCTCGTTATGTTGGGTATCTCCACAGTGTCATAAATTATGTCTAAAAGCATCAGTGTGTAACTACAGAAATATCATAATAATATTATTGAAACGCAATATCATAAAAATAATTCTGAGGAATTGATATTTTTGATATTTAATCACCACATAAACTACTTAACTGATTAATTTAAAATTTATAGAAATGACAGTCCGCGGACAGATATATCATTGAGAATATTTGTAATTCTCATAAAAAAATGTTCCAATCGAAAATGATTTATGTCTAATGAAAGGAGCAAAGTCCATTTAAACTTTCAGATTCTGCATTAGTCTGGACAATGGTTACCTGCGTGGGATGTTTTGAATATGCTCGCCTAACCTTGTGGCACATAATATGACTGCTACTCTCAGCAGGTCCATGGTTCGAATCCCACCGCGGGCTTGAGCTTAACCGCATGGTGGAAGGGTATTTTGCGAATGCCCGTCTAGCTAGCGACCAAACAAGTAGAAAAACAGTCGCCAAGCACCTAAAATGTGTTCCGATGGCAGTCCTTGAGAGCCAGTAAGTGATTACCAAATTAAAGACACATGAAATATAGGCAGAGGTTATGTACTCACTGCTTAGCATCAAGTGGGCCTCGTGGGTATCCTGTCAAAATCACGCTAAATAAAATATACAAAATTCACCATTGTATTCACAAAGAGATTGATATCAATTATAATTATTTATTCGCATCCGTATAACTACAATTTGCATACGAGTTGAAAAATGGGACAGCCAAATTAAGAACCAGAATAATAGATAGTAGGTATAACTGATATAACGTCTGGACACAGAATAATCAATAGTTGGTCCTAGATATGGATCCTTGACTTCGTAAGTAACGGTGAATACAGAGAGGAACTAGAGGGAAATATTGTATATAGACATACTAAATTAAATATCCATTACTAGTTACAGCTCGGTTACAACCAGTGCAATGCGAAGATTTTCCACATAAATTTATTGTAATCTGTGACTCACTTCGACTCACAACCTTTCATACATATATGATTCACCATTCACCATACAAATTGTGTTTAGTTGTTCACCTGTTAAGATGACAATTGAAGTTACAATTTACAACTGTTGTGACGTTACGATCCAAAACGTGGCAGGTAACGGTGAAAACAGGGAGGGTTTAAGGTAGAGGTGATATGAGGTATTTTTAGGAAATCAAATTCTAGAATTGCAGTTAGCGGAAATGTGGAATCAACACAATCTCATCTCAACAAAAAAAATGTACTAAAGAATTATTTAATTGAAGTACTGGCTGATAATGATGATGTACTAGCCCAAATTCCTTCTGAGAGTAAGGGCAGTTGATAGATGTAAATGGCTCATAGCTAATCCTTTTTCCTTTCAAAGGGAAAATCTAATGTTCAAAGCAGTGAAGGTCTTCCAGCTGAAGTTCGTTGTATATATTTCAGATTGCGATCATTGCTATCAAAACAACCAACATATAATAATTGTATCAATTGGCATATTAATTGACACAAGGCTTGATTTTTTTTGACTGCGTGTAGCTTCTTGAATCATTTCACTCTTCCTCGGTAAGAATTTTGTATTGCGATAAATTTACTTAAGTCTGATTGCAGATTATAATTGGACCAAATTTCTTCTTATTCGGTATAAAAGAAATAACGAACACTCTAATTACTCCATTAACAATATTAATAGGTAGTTGCAATTTGTGGATGAAGAAATTATTGGTAGAACTATGACAGTTAAGAATATATTCAGTATTAAAAAGATCTAGGGCATGATTTTTTTATATATTTTTTGTATGCCCCCATAATCCCGCCTTGCACCGTCTCTGCTATACGTGATTCACAGTATGCAAATATGAGTTCCATTGACTGCTGTTTAATGAATGAGTGGCTCGAGTGTTTTTGAGTATTATTGAACTTGAATTATATCTATTTTTATTGCGTGATCGATGGCTTTTACTTTTGATAATCGTGTTATAATTTATGTATTTAAAAAAAATCTATTAAATAAATATATGCTTAACAGAATTAAAGAAGTTATTTAATTTAAATGGATTTATAAATGCTTAGGAAGTCACTTTAGACATGTTTGTAGTGCTTATATTCAAATCATTGGTTTCACATGTTATGCTCAGAGTCCTGGTCAAATGTTGCTGCAACTGAAAATAATTTACGTGTAAATTTAGCTTAACTATAGTTAATGACATATATATAAGTGATACCCAAGAAAATTTTATCAGAATATAATATGTGTTCATTATTAAGTCGTTGCAATATATTTAATGAGAAGCGTATAGTATATATTCTACGAGCTACCAACAAGATAACAGTTTAAAAACATTTTGAAACGGTCCTAGTCTTACACTCTATGACGTCACTTTGAATCTGGTTAGTTCTAGTTTCTTCAAATATTGTGTTTTTTTGACAAATAATTTGAAGTATGACAGTCTGGAGATAGGTTTGCCAATATGCTACCCCTATTTTTTAAATTTATTATAATAAGCACGTCAGTTACCACTGACACTTATTGTTATCATAATTTAGAAATTTACTTAAATATAAAGCACACATAATACAGACTCAATTCATTTAAACTCAATACATATAATTTAATATCATTATTGTAGAATACCTATTACTGAAACCAAAACATATCTGATCAAGAGTGGGTGTTCTAAACCCTTTGTTTTCCCCTCCACGGATAAAAAGACGTGACGTTATTATATGATAAAAACCTTACCTTAACAAAAGCAATGACAATTTAGCTTAACTTTTACATTCATAGGAATAGTGTTTCTTATAGTAATCATAATAAGATAAATATGATATGCCCCGTGGGTTGCCGGGTTAGAATTGCACCTCCATATATCATACCTTGGGTGTAGTAAGAGGCGACTAAGGGAAAAATACTGTAAGGTGGGCAGCAGCGCCTTCTAAAGAACTGCCAACTTACACTACGATCTCCAAGACGCCTGCCAAGGGAGGGGATTATAGCAAATACTTATATTATAGGATTATTGCCCTTATTGGGGAAGGCTGTGTTCAGCAGTGGACGATCCGGTTGTTACAGTAAGTAAGTATATGATATGCTAAGTACTGAATTATATTAGGCTCCTATTTGAGCCAATTATTATCTCTGTGTGGTCAACTAACAAAGACAAATAGAAAAGTATTTCCCATACAAAGTTAGCTCGCACTTACTAATTGATTCATAATAATATCTACCGTGTGAAGTATTATCCTCTATGACATCTTTTTTGAAACCCGTTTGAACTCAGAGTTTGTTATGTTAGGCTGCCGTGTTATATTTTTTATGTTTGTGATCTTTTGGCACGGTTTGCTCGGTGGTCTATAAATTGGTAGGGTGTTGTATAAATAAGTTTTTGTGTGCAGGGATAGGAGCCACAGTTTTTGCAAGTTAATTGCTCAATAGGGTTTTGAATGGATGGCTCAAATTATAGGTCTTCAAATTTAAATTGTAATATTTCTTTCGTTTTTTATATGATTTATTCGATGTTATATTTATTTGTCAACGTTTTTTGTTGTATATAAGAATAGTTGGGGTTTTATATGAATGTGACAGAACAAGCACGAAGCTCACCTGATGTTAAACGGACCTCTGCCTATAACAGATACATTCAGTCACAAGTGACGATGCGCCCGTCGATCTGAGACGTTCAGTTTTTAATTCTCATTGTGCCTGTAATTTTACTGGCTCTCAAGGTCTGCTCCCGGAACACAGTGTTAGGTGCTTGGCGACAGATTTTCTACTTGAGGGTGGTAGGCTAGTCAGGCGAACATACGCAATATGTCCTTCTACTATGCGGTGAAGCTCAAGCCGGCGGTGGGGATCGAACCGTGGACCTGTGGCACTGCAGTCCATACCTAATATGGCTCGACCATCATTGCTTCAAAAAAGTATAAAGTGGTGAGGAGAGTAAAGGAGGAGAGTAAAATATTTAGAAATTTAATTTTGTTTACACTAATGGTTACCATGGTCACAAGTCATTCCAGCCCAAGAGAAGGAAGCATTTACTATGAGATTTTTCAACCCTTTGATGGAAAGCAGCGTCTTCCACCCGCTACTCGAATAAAATAAACACTAATTTCCGAGTATGAGAAATGAAAAGGAACTTTTCGTTAGTATTGTATAGCATAGTCTTTGCGAAATAACGCCGTTCTTCGATCGCTGTTTTCTGTCAAGATGAGTGCTAGTTTTTTGTACTGGTTAATGGGGAGATAGGTGCAAAGCGGTAGAGTGACGCAAGTATAGCCCATTTAGGATCATTTCAATCATGGTGGTCGAAGTCAAAGTTTGAATATTTTTCCTACCAATTGTTTGTGGTTTTTGGGTAACACTCCCAAAATGTTACAGTTAATTACTAACGACGCGGACGGCCAGTTTAAAAGACAAGTGATTTTATTTCTCAATTTATTAACCTACTTACAGAAATGTGTAAGCAATCTAAGAAAACATGTAGTGAGCATCTGTCATGAGATATTGTTTTGCAGTCACTTTCAGTACTCTTCATACACAAAGATTAAACAAAGCTTTATTAATGACAAAAAACAAATCATATGCGTGCAAACTATTTTGAAATCGTGCTTAGTTATTACGCTTTCTTTTGAGGTATCATTTACGCGGGTATTTTACAAATTAGTGAAATTGATACCTTAAAACCAAATTAAGGGGAAAAGTTTAATTTATTTAGGTAGATTTATCAAATCCACATTTGATTTGAAATTATTTATTAAGATGTTCATATTAACTAACGTGATTCATAACACAATAACACAGATCCTCTACTAGTTCAGTAATATCGACTCAAAAACAACAACTTTACCTTAATCTCACAAAACCGCAATGAATGAGGCCGGAAAGTAACTCAATATCTTAACTATAGTGTACGTATGGTTAAGCTAAATTCACAACGACAGTTTAATGATCTATCTCTAGTTCAATGGATCAAGTTACAGAGGGAATCGGCGGCACATTTGTAAGTTAAATATTTTAAAATTGGCATAAATTAGGCAAGCTTGTATTTCATATTTTATAAGATTGTTTTTGTAATAGTTTCTCTGTTAGATATATTTAATTAGGATAGTGCAGATATTTTGTTATTTTCAAGCGTATTGTAACAAAAGCACTGACCAATATCGGAAACAAAGGCAGCTTGAGGCTGGTTTTTCCCCAGAGAAGTGAGAGATCGTCTAGCAAGGTCAAATTAAGCTACTTAACCATGTGCCCGTTTCCACCAAAGTTTTCCCGGGTTGTAAGAGGGCTTCCCCTCACCCAAAATCCGGTGGAGCTGAACGACCGACAGCGGTGGTCAGGATTTATGTCCTCCCTAAAAAAAACACCAAAGTGAATCGGTGTAGAGACGACAAGCTATCAAGATGCGCGACCCGAGCGAAGAGACGCAATGTAGCACTAGTTGTAGGATACCGGGAAGAGATGCGATGGCGCGCAATTTCGGTAGCGAGGCGGTGGAGCAGCAAGCAGTACATAGAAATGTAGTAATAAGCATAATGTATATAGGAGCGCTAGCTGTTCCTCTCGCGCATCTTCCTTGCATTACCTGGCCGCTCCTTACAGCACACGGCTTATTATTGGTGGCAACTGTAATAGTTTTGTAGCTTAGCATTGACATCACTCACCCATTAAATACCTACACATCATGGTGGAAAAGCAGCCTTAGAATAAGTATTTGAACACTGAACAATCATATTTTTATTTGTTAGTATAGTAGCTTAATTAATTATACTTACTATATTAGAGTAATGTATCTTGAGAATTATATATCAAACAATTTAATAAGTCTTTAAAATAGTACCAAACACGGCGAAACACAAAAATCTCCCGCGGGAATGTCGCGTATGTCAAATAAAAGAATTCCGGGGCAACAATAACATAGGTGCATCGGATGCGCCGGCGCCGGCCAGGCGACCGGCAACAATGCCCCGAAGAAATATTATAAAAGTTATACAGCTGTTAGACGTACACAATCAGAACAGTATCAAAACTTTCAAGTTAAAGGCGGAGACAAAATAACCGTTACTAAAATCCATTTTATTTTTGGATGCCATCAGCAATTTCCTCTTTTAAGGTTCATCAGTGGCCGGCCAATAGGCAGCTAATAATTTAACGTTACAAAATATGATAGTAGATACAAGTAGGTAATTGGAAATATAATATTTCTATATCTTGTGCTTGCAAGTGATGAAAAATATCATTGATATGTGTAATTGAGGCATTATTAAAGTGCTAATTAAAACTTTCGTAAATGTTAGTATATTTAGCCGTAGTACTTTATATAAACAATTATTTAAGTATTGCTACAAAAGCATTTAGACCATTGCAGGCAGTACAGGCAGTTCAAATGCTCTAGCTAGACCACTACCAGTTAGGAGTGGTTGTCCCGTTTTGACCAAGCGCTGTGATAAGTTTGGAAAATACGATGTGCTCCCGGCTTTATTACGAGTATGTATGTTATATGATTATTTTTCAAAATGTCATTCTTATATAATTTTAATAGGTTTTGTAAAAGCATGCGTGAGTTTATATACTGTCCTTAAAAATAGTGTTATTAAGCGGCTACAGACCTATACGTGTGAAATCACGGTGACACCGATATAACAAACAAGGGACAAAAAACTACGGATTTTGTGAGCATGAGCTTTTTCGTAGGTTGTTACGGTTTACTTTTTATCGTTCCATAGTTGTTTAATGTTGAAGGAAGCTAATTGATTTGAAATGTATTTTTAATTAATGATTTTCTCATTTACAGCTGGTTTAACTACATGAATGAAAACTTCACAGCATTTTTATAACTTATAGATTAACCTTTGACCTTTATATCAATCCAACAGTAAATGATAATGTGATCGAAGGTGTCTACATGCTTAACCTAAAATTAGGTAATGGCTATCAATGCCAGCTGCCAGAATATATCTTTAGGTGCTTGGTGACAGATTTTCTACTTTAGGGTGCTAGCCATCGAGGTGCATAATTTGCAAACTTTATAGTCAGCTTTTCCCGTGGCAAATTTATTTATTTAGCCGTCCTATTCGTCCGTACTTCAACCAAGCGAGATTTAGTCGTATGTAATACAAAATCGTACTTCAAACGTTTTGAATTGATACTAGGAAGTAGAAGTCGTTTACTTATATATCCGTAGAAGTGTAATTAAAATCAAATACTTACGGCAAAACTGTACACCTTAGCACGAGGTCAAGATGCTACAGATAGTTAGTTGGATGAAAATAATCGACTCCTCATGTAGTTCTTTTTTAAATAATTATATCGTTATTTCAATAAAAACTACAGACAAACTTATATCTAAAATCCAAATCTTCATTATCTTGTTAACAAAATAGGCATAACAAGACCATAAATTTAACTTCAAACCTTACGACTTATTTATACCCATAGAGCTTTATTATAGCTTGGCGGTCTTTTGATTCTATATTGGGACTTAGACCTCATAATATTTTAACGACGAACTAATGATTAGGTTCTCACAAGAATCTCATTAATAAACTTGTTATCAAAAGAACAAAACCGCGGAACCTCAGCCACCGTATCAGAAACAGCGAAAACGGCGCGTGAGATGAACCGTCCCAAAATTAATTGGACATAATTAATAAAGCGTCTAAAGCAAACTCCTCCCAGGTTCCGAACGATCTTGTATGTTAGATTATTTTATTTATAAAAACCAACATATTTTAACACTTTCAAATATTACACGTATCTTTATTTATAATACCATAAATGTGAAAATTGATTAGCTAAGGTGTTTGATAGCCGCAAATGTAAATTTATCATTGTGTGTATCTAAAGCTTTTTTGTTACAGCATTCCGTACAAAAGGAGCGTTGTAAAGAGCCCCCGACGATACCACCCATTCATGAGGACAGTGGTGACCTATTGAGATTTGAGATTGATAACATAATGTTGATACGACTCATTCCTTACAAGCTGGAATGTTTTTAATTATAAATATTAATAAGATTGGTTTGCAATACTCTTCTTGAAACTTTCGTGAACGAATTAACATCAAAATAATATTTCACTAATCTCGACGTTTCGATCAAGTTGCATTGACTGTGGTCACAAGTAGACCCGGTAACGATTTGGTGCCAAATGTGAGTGTTTTTCCGGATAATTCATAATATTTAGACATATGTGAAAATCACGAGATTTTAGTAAGAAATATTAGTTTTTTATTAGACTTCTATTGCGCAGATGTTTTTTTTTACCGATGCAATTAATTAATCCTTAAATAAAAGTATATCCTTAGTAAGATGAGAAGAGATTTCATTAATTAAGGGGAAGAAGACAGTTATTACATCAAATATATGTGTATAGGTTCATGCTTGTTTCATGATTGTTAAATATAATATAATTTATACAATCAATCGAACATATGAATATTAATAACTTGCATTTTATTTTCCTGCTTGCACTAGCCTTAGCAAGTTTTCAAGTCACTGCAATAACAACAAATCGCCAACATCTTCAAACGTTCAAAAGATTTTTTAGAGATATCGTCTTATCCACAATACGGCTACCGTTATGGTAGCCCACACGCGCGTCACAAGCAGCCTCTTGTAAAATCGACTTAGGGATTGTACGACACTTGGACCTTTTGTTGTATGGCCTTGAACGGACAAATTTACGAGCAGGCTGCCCCTCAGATAATGAGCGTCAGCAGGCTATTAACACCTTGCTTAAATGAAGATGTTGGAACGTTGGCTTCGAAGGGTTTCAATGGGACACTTTGTGTAAGACAAGGGAGTTGACAAGAAGTAGAGTTCGATGTCAATTGCGAAATATCTTTGTATGCGCTATTTGTTTGCTGCATTGTGTTGAAAGCCGTGGCGGTTTAATCTTTAGCTATCGTAAGTTCATAGACCTTGGTAGATGTTTCATTCAAATAAATTGTTTGAAGATTGACATATATATTATTAGGTATTCGTATATAAGTAAGTTTTACTGGTAACACGAGGGGTTTATCTTTGTATAGTAAACTTTTTTCAAAAACAGAACACATTCACTTGCTTTTTGTGGGCAAATTATTCGAAACATCATTTATAATTCGAAAAAAAGTTGTAGCATTTGTACAACGTACGAGTATATCAAAATTTTATATGTAGAACATTTGTAATAATTAAGACTAACCTGTCAGTCAAACAAGCCAATAGTTTCTTCTTTTATTTAACGTTAACTAGACCATTTTTTCCCAACTTCGGTTGGTTTCCACTTCCGTAGGAACATCTTTTTTCCATTATCTATGCTACTTATAAGTCCATACAGGGTTTGAATCAACAATTAAACAGAACCTTTTTACTTTTGACAAAGCATTATTTAAATATCGAAGCGTATAATTAGCAAATAGCCAGCTCTATGACAAACAACACACCCCAACACCTCCCTAGTCCTAACACATGCACAATAAATCCAGCTTACAAAAACCGTTTATGATTTTTAAAAGATTTCCAACATTCAAAACCGAGATAGACAGAAAAAAATAACAATTTATGGGCACTTCACCCCCGCTGTAACCATTCAAAGCCCAATAATTGTATATTCTTTTACAGTAGTGTGCCGTTTATTTTGTATGGCCGATGAAGGCAGTGCAGAAAAAAAAGCATTCAACCAAAATCACAGGCGCCTCTAATCACCGCTATTGAGATCTATCGAAGGATCAAAGCGCGTGCGCCAGCATGACGAAATAACCTCTCAAAATATTGGGTTAAGGTCCAATTTTCCAGCAATTGGTCACACTTTTTTGCGTCCGAGCGGATGCTCGTGTCAAACGCTTTAGTATTTTGAGTTTGTTTTGAAAATTCTTTTATCTGATGTATTTGGTGTTGCTATTGTTGGTTTGCGCGGTTCATCTGCTGCGTCGTGGGGCGATTTGTTGAGGGCGGTTCGCTTGCTGAAAACGCTTACTGGCAATAATTTAGACGTCAAATAGGAAGGTTTTTGTGCGGGCGAGGATGACGTGTCGATCGTTTCAGGGTTATTTATGACTTTGACAGGATATCGCACAATATGCGGAGGAATTCGCGGCGGCTTTGATGGCGACGCGCGGAGGCACGTTGGTGGCATTTCCGTTATTGTTACTAAGCTCTTTTTTGAAGTATCTTTTGGTGTACTTTGCCGCTTTTACTTTCTGAAACACCTGGTTAGACTGAACTTAGTATAGAAATACATTTATCATTATCAAGTTTATGTGCTAATTAGAAGGGGAGCAGCAATGCCTTTGGAAGAATTGACATCGTACCCTGCGGTCCACAAGACGCCTGCCAAGCATGGGGATCTTGGCTAAGCCCCCTTATGGAGAAGACTTTGTTTAACGCTGTACGTTATGGTTGTTGATGTGATACATTTATCAAGCCTATAGGCTTTACAGTTCTCTTTTTAAGAATCAAGACCATTAAAATTTGAAGTTTGTATATAAGTAGTGGCTTTAGGATTATAATGAAATAGGGAACAATAATGCTATTACTAATATTTGTTTGGTTACTTATATTGTTTTGGTCACTTATATTAGTTGACTGCCATTGCCATTTGACCCACTAAAATCTCATAGAGCAATCTGATAATGGTTATGGTCTCAAAGAGTATTCTCCAGTTGGTGGCAAGAAAGCGCCCAGCTGTTATATGGAGGCTTTAACCTTAACTATATGTGCATGTTTTTAGTTAACTTATATTTTAGGATCATTGGAAAGGGTTAATAAGAAGATGAAATAGTTTATTAAAGATACAGTCCGTCTATAATAGCTCGTGTAATGAGCATCCAATACATAAATAGTACAGTAAACTAGAATATTACATAAAAACACCGCCTGCGTACAAAATATGAAAACGAATGCACCTACCTTAATGATCTACATCTGCTGTAACTGCAGTAACGAACAAAAGACATCAACGCGCGCTCTTGCACTTAAAGTCTAGAACGGGTACTACATGAAAAAGTATATATTTATATTGTGGATAGCATTGTAATATTAATTAATACTAAGATATTAGATAGGTCTTCTCTGCAATTAAAAACAGTCTTAAAAAGTACTCAAAAACATTGGAAATGGGATATTTTTTTTATTGCTGATGGATAAGCCATTGACCACAATCTCACCAGATGGTAAATGATGATGTGGTCGAAGGTGTAAACAGGTTGAACCTAGAATTAATCTCATTATAGATGCCGGAACACACCGTTAGGTACTTGGCGACTGATTTTCTACTTAAAGGTGGTCGTTAGCCAGGCGGGCATTCGCAAATTTCCACCATACGGTGAAACTCTTATTTTTGATTTCTCGATATTTCTTAGTTGCTGTCATATCAAGACAGCTTGGTTACATTGAAGCTCAGTTTTCTCAAGAACATGGTGCTTGCATATTATATACAACAGTGCCAAACACAAAAACATCATTACTTGTCATTAAAATTAATCTTATGTGATTAGTCATTAAAATGTATAATATACCGGTCATGTTTTAGAAACAAACTAGATCCTGACAATTAAACGGTGGAGCTTTTAGTTTCAAATGTAAGTACACTTTTTATATCATTTAAACATAACTATGTATTTGTACAATAACATTAAAGCAAAGTTAATGTAGGAGTGCTACTTTAACTACCTGTTTCGTTTACTAATTTCTTCAGTTTTTTGTTTTAAGTCTTTGTGGAACATGACCATTACTTCGTTCAAGTCCATGCTTGGTAACGTTTTTTGTGTTTTAAAGTGATGAGAGAGTAATTGACAGTTCATTACAATTTCAAACTTACCTTATGTTCTTTATATTAAACACTACAGCTACTACAATAAAAAAATTTAGGCAACCGGAAGACCTTTGCGGGCCTCATCCAAATAGTCCAGCCTAATATCAGTTGGCAGCGTGTTAAAAATTTGAAGTTTTTCTACTTCATTTATTGGAACTTCACCACACTGACAAAGAATTTTGCATTAAAGTTAAACTCATATATAATAAATTTTATCACAATATTTTTAAATCAGACAATCATGTTCACATATGTGAAATTTTCTCTAATTTCAGCGCATATTGCGCGTGCTCGACAAAACGGTGGATGCCGCCGGTTAGTTAAACTAGCTGCGCGCTGATATGAATTTAGTCTCGGACTCATTCGGCGCTTGATTCTGGACCTATAAGCCCTTACAAAATACTTTAATATACCCATATACCTAAACAACGGTCGATTTACATTGTTTGGACTTCAATTATATTTAATACTAGTTGGCCATATGTCCACGACGTTTAAATATGTTCTTGTACCGATCCGTTCAGAGCTAATATAATTAAGCCAAACCCTTACGGGACAGATATGCTGCGAACGAGTAATCAGCTAAAGAATTTAGGCAGTTTAGCTTTCAACTAGTGATACAATAGCATTTGCTGCAGAATGGATTAGTATTTATTACTTTTTTTTATTTATGCCTGATAGGTTAGTCTTTGACCACTATCTCACCTGATGGTAAGTGATGATGTGGTGGAGGATGTTGTTCAGACTAACCTAGAGTTACTGGCTCTCAAGGACAGCTGCCGGAACACACCGTTAGGTGCTTGGCGACAGATTTTCAACTTAAGGGTGGTAGCTAGCCAGGCGGCCATTTGCAAAGTGCCCTACCACCATGCTGTAACGACTGCTATCCTAAGACAACAACCGGGACCGACGGCTTAACGTGCCCTCCGACGCACGGAAGCGCTTAGTAGTAATGCCCAACCAGCGGTCACCCATCCAAGTCATGACCGCGACGGGCGTTGCTTAACTTTGCTGATCGATTCAGAATGGCTAAGCAAACTTGGCTACGAGAGCTTCAAAAAGTAAAAAGCGCGTAGTGATTTACTCAATAATATTAAACTACCGATTGCAAAAAGATAAATCTGAACGCACACTCGCGATGGCCACACCTGTCGATGCGCATGCGCTGCTAAGCAGCTGCATCACACTCGCTGCAATGTGCTATATTGTTCGCTATAATAATGGTGACCGGTGACGATCGAGATAATGAGATTACATTTAGAAACCTATAGCCATGTGTGTTATTTGACAGAATTTTGCAAATATGTATAGAAATATTTAAGTAATAATGCACCGTATGTTGAAGGAAATTAATTCTTAAAGTAAAATATGAACTATAGAGCCTTTTATATTATTGTTTTAGAGGACTGTTTTTGGTTTGTGAGATGAGACGAGATATTTGACTCAAATGTTTTTTATCTATATAGTTTCTTTAAACATTTACTGATACTGATTTCACAAGCTAACAACAAAAGTAAAATATTTGTTTTTTATTAATACGACAGTAAAAGTGATATTTAAGTTCCACACATTTTTATTCACATAAGTATGAAAAAATGACTAAAAGAATATAGTCTTACATATTGCCTTTACAAAATATACTCCATAAATTACCCGCACCTAAACTAGCGAAATCATATATCACATACCTAACTTTACTCACTTCTTAGGGCTCAACAATCGTGAGGTCAAAATTATTTTCAAATATTTTACACGTATTGTAAAAAATATATTTATTAACAATAACACTTTCACGTATCCTTTAAAATCGATTTTAGCAGTCTTTCCGCATAGACCAATAATCATAAAACCACAAAACAAAAGCACTTCTCAAAGAAAATATCATGTTACAACGCCGATAAAACCCCTGTCCAAATATTTAGTATCATAAAAGCGATTTAAAAATAATGTATAGCATAATCGGCTCCACGCATTTGTATTCAAACCGAATACGAGGTATAAAAAGATTATATGCGTCACTTTAACTTCTTTTGTCGAAATTAAAAAAGCTGGCGGCGGCTTAGAGCTCGCATCACGTATAAACACGTTATAAACTGTACCTCTAATATATTAAGGATATATGTTAGACATAATTCGTTCTTCAAGCCAGCCTCCGTCGGAATGGCCCCATAAAAACGTGCCGGCAACCTTGTCACTTGAACTTTGGGTATCATGAACCCATGCTTTATCTCCGCTGGAATTCACAAACTCAATCAAACATTGAATTTAATACATTAGCATATGAAAAAGCAATGCCAATAAAAATCTAAAATCGATTTGGTGTCGCCATAAAAGATATATCAGAATCAATTTATGAGCGAACGCGGAATAAATCCTGCCGGTCATAACAGAGAGGTCGTTTGATAGAAAATGCATCACAATCCTAAACGCCACTTGTCAAACGTGAGGCTTATAATATTATGACTATAAAAATGTATTCATTGAGACAATAGCGAGGGTTAGAGCCCACAATATATTTTGACACGGTCCATTTATCAAGCGCGATAATCATCTGAGGCGAGCGGCTTGCACACGAGATGAAACTTTTGATGTTTTTCATCCAAACTTACAAGTTTATGACCGGTTAATTGAGTTGCTTTACATTGGTCAAGTTTTATATAATTAGTTATATATTTAATAGTAACACAAATGGTATTTTAAAATTGTCCTTTGAAACATAATGCAAACTAGATTTGTCAATAATATTTAGTTTACATGATAATACTATTTCCTCGCTGCCGACCCCCAGGTCAGATATGTTATTGGGTAATTCTAACTTGCTAGCCCTATATAACACGACAAAAACAGATCTAGCGAACGCGAAGAAAGCGATAGACGTGTCTAAACATCTATGTTTCGACATCTCTCCCTGTGTTTTATGTTCTTTTGCATATAAAGATAAACTCGAACCACCCGTAACCCTCCTGCTAAGCCCTCAACAATTGACTTCAAAATAAACTACATACATTGTTGCCACCACTTCTTCATCCAATCACAGCCATCCGAAGTAACGCCCGGGCCCTTTCACAAGACGCGCATACTCCATTTAATATTTACGCCCAATTATTCGATCTATTATCGTCATATAAACATGCTTATTTATGGTGCACATATCTCAACCGCACCCGTTTTTATTGGCAATAAAGTATGAAATTGTGCATTAGTATACCTTTCACGTCCAGGTTTCATGTCAGCGCAGAACATAACTCTAGATTTAATAATAATTTGAAGGTGGTTTTGTGTTGCGAGATGGCTGAGATGCGATATTTTTATGGAAATATTATATTATTCTGACAGACCGTGCTTTCGGTTTTATAGTCTTTTGCCACTTTGTGTTACTCAGATGACATGTGTTGTGGTTCATTATTGTACGTTGTAAATCTTTTTGTTAATTAATAATTTTGACAAAGCCATATTGGCTTTATGATAATTTCATAGGTATCTCTATTACGTATGATATGAATTTAATTGTCGCTTCTTTTTTCTTACAATGTAGAAGGTAACGGAAAGCATTTAAGTTGATTAGGATAATTTATGAGGTAGAAGCTAGTTAACTTTTTCGAAGCTGTAGCTTATTTGAGTAACAATTTCGAAAAATCATTTTCAGTTTTAACAGATCTTATTATTTTAGGGTTTTATGCCTATATAGTAATAGTATAATAGGGCAATGGAGCACTATATTCCATCCGTCAAGAGAGTTCAATACGTGCAGTTTATATAGCTTATGTTGACCCAAAGACAAACGTGGACTAGAAATGAATATAATTTATTTTCAAGGGGGCAGTAGAAGTTAGCCATGAAAAGTAGTTAATAGCTCATTGTGTAAAATATCATATCATTAGTATTTTTTATCTGATAAAATCAAAACAAGTCTATGTAGCTCATTAAGTTAAATACAGTATTTATTTTATGTATTTTTCTAATAAAATAGGGAAATGACACCATTTTTATCAAGAATTGAACTAACTATAGGAGTCTTTATTTTTTCTATATTGTGGCCTGCAGTAACAAGTATACAGTTTATAATTTTCAAAATTGTGGCAAAGACTAGTGTTTTTCTCTTTGTACACAGAATGAAACTCTATTTTTTTTTACTCATGTTTACGTTAACTTCCATAATTAAGAATTTATAGAGAACATGTTATTTTGAAGATTACTTAGTGTAGGTATCTTTGTTATTGCAGGGTACTGAACTAAGGCTGTGATCCAAATCAAGTTTTTATTAAGGCTTTTGCAATGCGGTACCTTTAAAAGGTGAAGCTTTTGCACTACGCCAGTTTTTTAATAGTTTAAATTTAACACCTTATAGCTGGTATCATAGATTTCTTTCCAATCTTTGGTATCAACAGAATCATGGCAAGACCGTCTGGATACCATAAATATTTCAAGCCTTTGTTTATAGTTCATTGCCTTCCTGATTTCGTAGTCTTTTTATTTTACCACAGATAACATGTTTGGTATTTAGGTTGGGTGTCTATCCTTTGTCTTAAAACATGTTATGCTAAATACTAAACACTGAAGCTAGACCACTGCTACGAGATTTTATCTCCAGCAAAACCTACATAAAATCAAAAACAGAAAACAAAATTGTAACTGAGTCACACAATAATTGGTTAGGAACGTAAAGGATGCCGCATGTAATTTTCATAAAGTTTTAAAATTAATGACTCAATTTCAGGAAAGGACCTACGCGTGTTGTTGGCAAACACACCGCCCATAAGCGACCCTATAATAGTGCTTCACGAATTAACTGCAATAAATTAATTACGTGACAACAAAACGGTGAGAAGTTGGCACTGTGGGCGAGAAACGAGCGCAAACTAAGAGTAACCCCCTGCTGTTAAAGGACCTCACCGATCGGCTGAAGGTATACCAGACTCCTGTTGCTTTTGTCCTACATACATTTGGGTCTCTTTCTTTTATATACAATTGAAAAGAGATGATGGCATGCCGGCGAAGCCTTTGCGCTTTAAACATCATTTTTCACGTCTCATTCAATAACTCGATGCGGAGTCGTCGAGATAGTGATCGAGTTTTGAAATATTTCGATGGGAGAGCATCACATTCCCAAGGATATGGTGTTACTTTGCGTGCGGAATGCCGCCGGCATTGTTGTATGTAAGTATGTGCATATAGCTTATCTTAACTAAGGCAATCGATGAGTCAAACCAATAAAGATATAAATATTAAGGAAGGAGCGTTATATACTATGTATTATGCTGAGCAAGCGATGTTGATCGTTTGTTCTTTGTGAAAATCTTCCAGTTGGCGGTTGAAAAGGTGACTAAGAAAAACAAGTGCCAAATATTCACGTTGATATCAGTGGGTTGTTGCTGAGCGGGTATACTACCAACAAAAGTATTCCCAAGAGTGGTTGGAAACAGACAGGCGAGCATAGAACTAAAGATTTTTTTACAACTAGGTATAACTGTGTTGTCCAGTGTGTTTATCGCGAAAAGTAAATATATTCTTGTGTTATTGGAGAGAACATTGTAACAACTTACATGAGTGTGATATGGATAGGAATGTGTAATCTAAGGTCTGATGTACTCTTTACATTAAAAATTGGGATTTAACTGCAAATAGCATTCAGTCAGAATTGGTTAATATAATTAGCCAATTCCATAAACGCTTTGGGTCTATTGCAGTTTGTTCAGCAATATATGCCTAAATGTTATAAGTGTGTATCACTATAAATTTTAGATTTTAAACTATTGTACACAAAAAAGGTTGTAATGTGTGTACTTCGACAACCTTATTTGAATAGCTCTCCAATAAGCGCCCGCAAAATTGTATGAAATTTAATTGCTGGTGAGTTTGACCCACCAGCAATAGTTGGGTGCAAAAAGATTTTTTACAAACTCTTGGTTTACTATACTTGCTAAGCTGGTTTAATTGAAAATATTCGCATTGTTCGTGTAAAGAATTATTCATGCCTTGGTCCGTATTGACTGAACTGCTGGCCAGGCTATGATGGCCTCAAACGCTTGCTGGTCTTCATTGCAGCCCCTTATTCCGCGCATAAAAGGCCTCAACCTTCGGTCTTGGTCTTTATTACAGACTGTATATCAAGAGCTGCAATGCTGATCGTACTGTGATAGCCTGGATCTGCGCCACGCTGCGCTTTTGCCCATCATCATCAAGCATGGCAACTGCCAGCACCATAGTTATTGAATACTGTGACAGTAAATGTACTATTATTTAAAAAGTAGCACGCATCATTCCATAAAGTATTAGCCTTTTATCTGGTGGAAAATCCGGATGTGTTCCTATATCCGTAAATATCAACATCGTAATTAATAAGGTGATGGTCTATATTTGAACTTCTAGCCACAAAGGTCCTATTTAAATGGCATATAAACCTTAGATCTATGCGTAACAAGCAATTTGCGGTTTCACTGCCTTCGTAATGGTAGTGATATATGCCTTTTTGTTTTAAAAATATACACATAAAATACACTTCAACCTCAATAATAAGTAAATTAAAACTTCCTTAAAATAAACTACAACACCTGCATTAATAAAAGTGGTCTTTTGGGGAAGAGCTAGTATCGATTACAGTTTCAGTCTTGAACGGAGTGACTTCCACTCGACTTATCGCATTCTGGAATAACTAAGCTCTCAATGAAACTTGTAAACTATTTCATTTGCATGATTGCACACTTTCAAGCTACGATATTCTTTCATAATATAATACAGAAGCGTCAACGCATAACATATCCCGTAATGTAATTTACTTATAACAATACAACTACCATCTATCTTGTTCTTTGTTATTGAATAAAGGGTCTGGACACTTTGTTTGGTTAACAATTGTAAAAATGATTGTACTGTCGGCTACTTTAACGGATTAGTTGCATTGTGCTAACTGAAAATATTATCCTTGGTCCAAGACTCCTAATAGGTACTCGTATTTTGACAGTCCGTTCGAATTTCGACCCAAATTAGTATAGGCTACAGTTTAATTTTATCTGATTAGGAGCATGCTGAATTTAAGTTCTCGTATAGGAAATTTAGTTTTGTGTGGCATTAAATTGAGACCAAATTTGTGTGAAGTGATTTTTGTTTGTTAGCTTAAGATTCGAGTACACAAATTGGAGGAATAGGACGCAGGTACAGTTACATCCATTGAGTGTTTAGCGACAGATGTTATCTGTAAAACAATGTTGTAAGTTTTGCAAACTGTCATTTTTAGAGAGTTTTTATCTAAAGCGATCTTGGGAGTTTGCGCCTTTGCGATCCGTAGGTTAGACTTTGCTTCTATTTGTAAACGTTATCTTGGTCCAGATTAGGCTCCGAGGCGTCTCAGGCGGACACTTTGAGTATTACGAAATGCTGTTTTCAAAAGGATGTGGTTGAATGAATGGACTAAGCTGCGACGAAGAAAAAAGTACGTGTGAAATTTAGTATCTTCAAAGGTGCGAGTTATTATTTCGTAGTTTACAAGGTATATTTTATAAATTATTTATTTACTAAATTTATATATTAGAAAAAAATATACTTACCATAACTATTGTCAGTTGCAAATGAGATAACACTACACTACACCGCGGTTCCTGCCGATCTGTGCTTCTTATTGACGTGTGACCAATTGTGCCCTGTTGCAATTGAAAATTCACTACAATTTAACAATAACGGGCTTATTGGTAAAATGCTAACAACCTCTTAAGGTTGACTTCTGCTAGCCCTAACTAATTAAAATAAATTTAAGATGATTTTTTTTGTTTTTAATTTTTTACAATTTTTTTTTGTTTTAATCCTTACTCCCAGTCAAGAGCGCCCACCGCGGCAATAGTGAACCACGGCGTGCTTCCTTTGAAGAGAGTTTTGACTATTTACATCTAGGCAAGTAATAAAAATATGAAATTATACATTACACGCACAAGAGACTTTTAACTTCAGGTGGTTCTCGTGCTTATTCCGTAAAAAAAAATAACAAAAAAATCAAAAAAATTATTGAAAATCTAATTTTAATTTACAAAACAAGAAATATCATCTCAAAATGTTTGTTACGACTAGTATATATAGTATATTTATCAGAAGTCAACCCTTAGAAGTTGTTAGCATTTTTCCAATAACCCATCATAAAAAGTGAAGTAATGAAAGTTTTGCATGGTGTTAGAGCAATTTTGTTAATACGGGCACTACCACCAACCTCAACTAGAAAATCGGCCGCGAAGCACCTAACGGTGTTCCGACAACCATCAAAAGAGCCAGGTCTCATTCTAGGTTAAGCCTGTTCACTACCCTCAACCACATCATCACTCACCAACAGGAAATATAATCAAACACTAACCTATCCGTAAAATATAAATAAATCCCTATATGGTGGGGTTAGCCAAAATCCCCACGCTTGGCAGTCGGCTTGGGATTACAGTATGAGATATCAGTTCCTCAGAAAGTGCTGCTGCCCACCTTCTGGTGTGTTACCCTTAGTCGCCTCTTACGCCACCCACGGGTAGAGATGGGGGGTGACATTCTAGCCCGCCACCCCAAGGCAAAAAAGTATTGAACAAAATAAGCAGATGTACCTATATTGTTGTCTTGGTGATCATAACACATTATTCCATATCATACTAATGACTAATAAGATACGCAGACATGATCATTATCAGATAGAAAAGGAAAAAAAAGTAGACTACAAATGAAACACCCAACTATTGTTCAGAATCCGCTAGGTCCCTATTAGTGATGTAATGCTCGACCAAAACCGCAAAAATCCGTTTAATCTTAACAAGCGCCTGAAGAACCACCCTATTAATGTTCCCAATTAGTGAATCACCAAACAAGATAAGCTTCGAGTGTTCCCAGAAAATGGCCACCCCTCAAACGGGAAAAGAGTTTAAAATCTGCCCATTTCCGGTGGCGCCTTCTCAAACCATGACTTATTTATAACGCTCTGGATATATTTAGTTTTTTTGTAAGTGATTTCGATATGAGGGCGGATAGGTGATTTGATGTTTATTATAATCGTAGATCACAAGATGCCGAGATATCGAGGATCGGAAGTCAGCATCGTGTTGGCAAAAGGTTATAATGGTGCCTTGTCAGGTGCCGTAGATTCAGTTTATGTTCCTTAACAATTCACAAGCCTGAGTGTGAATTGTAAAGGATCATGATTCATGAACAGAATACATGGTGATAGGGCATTTGTATTACTGTGGATTATTATTTTATTGTACAGACATTTATCCTACTCCTCGACCTAATGACCATGACACGTTTGTCTTTTATGTATTTCGTAAGTATATAAAGTCACGTATATTTCCCGGAATGGCATAGAGACAACGGATTTCCACGACTATTTCAGGATCGCAATGTTTTGAAGCAGTCGATGGGCAATGCCTATGGACTGCCGCGATTAGTCTCGATCCTTGATAGCCCGGTGGTTAAGGCACCCGGTGCGTAAAAGAGGGGAACGTGGGTTCGATCCATAGGAGACGAGAGAAATTTTGTGTTTTAAAATTTGTAAGCAAGAATGTGATATTAGCTGAGTGTTTAAGCATAACATGAAGGAATGACTATTAGACAGGGATTAGTCTGTATCAATAAAAAAAAAACTCTCGTTACTAACACGCTTTTGCTTTAGGGTTAGCCAGATCGTCATTCCGAAAGTTTTCTAAACTCATGCGCCGATATTTCGTGGTTTCCACTGCTCCTATTATGGATATCTGTATGTTTGCGTCGTATTTGTAGTAGCATGATTCGTGTTCGGCCATTTTACACGCCCAGACTATCTATACGCTTTACCGTTTTACGTGTTAATCTCCTTCATCTACTTTGAGAAAACGCCAAATTATTACCAAATTACGATGTAGCACTTATAGCAAAAAATATGATGTTTCAGAAGGAGAACGATGATCTTAACAAAGTTGTAATTGTAGCATTGTAATATACCCACATATGGTTTTGCTTACCCCGCAAAATAATGTAAGTTCTTGACTTCAGATTTCGATCCTGAATACGAATTTTTACTATTTCGCAAAAAAACATTGAGTTTTATTTTGATCTCTTCGCCGCGAATTTTGTTTGTTGGTGGATGGTCAGACACACATGCCACTGAAGTGCGCGAAAGCCGTGACTGAATTGCTACTGCTAATAGCGACATCTGTCGTTGAGTAGCAGAACCTAGCATAGAGGATCAATAAAATTATAAATATTCGATATTATACATAGCGTTGTTTGTAGCTATGAAAAACATACTGAAACCTATTGATAAACTAATTTTCATCGAAGAGAAATCACAAAAGAAACAATCATTGTTTAATTATCATCATACTATGGTAGTATGGAAGGATTTTCATAGAGGGCGCTAGTAGTTCTTTTATATATTAAATAAACCGTAATTCCTAAAATTTTCACTTAAGTGGATATACCATACATGAGAAATCAAAACATTATAAATATTTTACTGAGGTATACCTAATTTCATCTTGGTTCGAATCCCGCGCCGGGCTTGAGCTATGGTGGTAGGGCATTTTGGAAATGCCCGTCTGGCTAGCTACTACCTACAGGTTGAAAATCTGTCACAAAGCATCTAACGGTGTGTTCCGGCAGCTTTCCTTCAGAGACAGCAAATTTAAATTATGCTGTTAACACCTTCAATCTCATCATCGCTTCCCATCATGTGAAAGTGTGGATAAAGACACACTTTTCACAATTTTCTATTGTTGCTGATAACATTTCAGATAGAAAATCCTATAGCTGTAGAATCCCCACCTATTCTTCTCATTCATATAGTTACATCTATTATTGGACCTATACTTAGTTGGTATTAGTAGAAAATGTCATGTCATGTCAAGTACTCTAAGCTCTGTGCTTCTGGCTTACCACTTTTCTGTAAAAAGTCCAAAGAAAACTATTTTTCTAAACATATATTCCTCGGTAGTCTTAATACATAAATTAATGAAAAACTACATAGAACCCATATTTAGGTGTTGGTTTTGCGATAAAACGTGTCTATATGGATCTCGTTTATTTTACGTTTTATTCATGTTAGCTATGTGTTGTTTTATACACTCATTGATCACGCGTATAAAAGAACACGTCATAGCTAACATGAACAGGTGTACCTACAACCTAATCTGCAGTATGTGAACATGCTCTAGACAAAACCGACTACTGGATACATTATGTTCGATTATCCACAAATCTTCGCCGGGGATACTTCTAGTATGCCAAGTAATGTTTCGTAGGGCTATTGGAATTAAAAGGTCTAATGCAATTGTTATAGAGAAGATAATTAGCAAGTACCACCTGACTGAAAGATTTAATTAATTAGACTGACTACCTGGCATCCTACCATACCAGTAAAGTGGTCACTAAAATTAATTAAATTCTTATGGCAACACCATTTTGCAAGACCTCTGAACGCGGTGAGTTATACTGCGGGAACGATATATTATAAATTTTTTTGTGGTAGATACATTTCTCAAACAATAATTTATAAATCTACCGCCAAGCAGTAATGTTCTCTTACAACTCCATTGTATAAGACCCCGGGGTCTAATTTGATGTTAAAGGGTTAATAACTTTGACTAAAATTTTTTTCAAGGAACTATTGCATTATTACTCAATTCGGCATTAAGTAAGAATAGTGTCGCCATAATCACGTCATTAAAATATTTCACTTTGAAGACTATCGCGAGTTTTATCCATATTTGGCCAAAAATATTAAAGTATTGGTTAAAATATTTAGTACTATATTGAAGCTAGTTTATAAAAGTCATTGCAAACGGATATAAAACTTATGAACCATCAGCTGTATCGCTAAAACAACAATAATAAAACCAATCGGTTTACAAATTGAACAAGGAACGTCTGCAAGTGCTCGCTTTTTTTTTATTAATACTTTCTGTACACTACAGACTCGTGGTCCGTACACTTGTTTTTATTTTTTTAACTTAAATACATATTTTAATTTTACATCATTCTCCAACTTATCAATATTCTTCCTGAAGGGAAGTTAGCTTATCTTAATTTATAAAAATATATATCTTAAAGCTAAAGTGAGTCCATACTTATATATATGTATATTTTCTCCTTATATCTAGTTAGTCCACGTGCTGATGAAGGTTGCATGCAGGACTGCTTCTAACAGGCACTAACAAGAGTTTGTAGTCAATGTTCTACTTAACTTTGAGACCGGCTTTGGTAGAACAATTGATATCTAACAGGCACTGGCACTATTGTACCAGAATTGTTCACTGTTGAACACAGCCTCCTCCATTAGAGCGATTTTACCCTAATCCCCACGCTTAGCGGGAGACTTGGGGTTCGCAGTGTAAGATAGCTGTTCAGCATGTTTAGCGCAGAAGGCGCTGCTGCCCTCCTTTCAGTATTTTACCACTAGTTGACATTTACGAAACCCACGTGAAGATGTGAGGGGGCAAAATAAGATCCCGTTACTTCACGGGCATCTATGGCACTACTCACCCCTAATTAAAGTTTTTGTTTTCATAAAATTTTAACAGAACATACATAAGGCCCACCTTATGTTAAGTGGTTACCTCTGTCTATAACAGATGTAGTCCATAACAAGTGGCGAACTGCACTGCGCCCATGAAATAACAGGCACATGAGATATAAGTATAATTTACAGGTGTTATATCCTATGCGCCAATAATTTCATGTAGTCTTTTCAGATACTCTATAGAGTCTGATATATTCATCTGTAATTCTTCCACCATCACTATTCATCAATTCTAAGCTTAAGAATGAAACTTTGAATACCATCCCAAAGCTATCGACATTGAAGACACATATACTATTTTCATCTGATCAAACGTTTCACCGAGAACGAGTATTCTGTCACTTCTACCATTTAACCTTTCAAACAAAAGCATCGCGGCGCGCCGGCAGTTTATCTTCAATCGGCACCCTGTTACATGAACCATGTGAAGGTTAACACCGATTCATTAAAAAAGAAGGTCCGTAGACCCCCAAAAGACTGAAAAAGGATATAAAAGAGAGGTCAAAAAAGACTACATTTGGTTACCGAGCGGCGCCTAGCGGGTGCCTTGGCGGCGTCTGTGAATGCAGACATTTTTATAGCATCCGATATTGTTATTATAATTTTATTATGATAAACTACCTATTAGGAGTTCAGAAAATAAAGGAAAAAAATCAGTTCTTATTATGTAGTTTTATCATACGAGGTGTAGCACACTCATGTTTTTCTATTGCAGTTAATTGGTTGATTATGCTATTATGAGATTTTTTATATATTGAATTATATAAAATCTCATATCACCAATTCGAATCATTCCCCTATTTCGTGACCTTCAAAACAATACGTGTCATTGGGATTATTGCTTATATATAAACTGATTTAAATTATTTTTACCTGAAAGGTGGCCGCTTTCGCTGCTCTATCAGGTGCTACATTGAGGTCTTCCTTTAAGTAGAGGAAACAACAGTAGTTTACGCTATGTTTTGCTCGCAGCGTCACGTTCACATTCTATTATTATGGGAACTACGAGTATGATGGTCTATTTGAACTGTTTTTTTTTTGACAACGTAGATAGAAATTTTCTTACCTGATTATTTAATAAGTCATTGCCGTTCATTACCGGGCACTAGTATTCTTTCCGCTGGAGTAACAAACCATCTATGTGTAGTTTTTATTGATCCTCATTCTCCATCTTTTATGTACTGTTACAGCCGGATCGTCCACTGCTAAACACAGCCTCTCCTATTTAGGGGGCATTTACGATAATCCTCACGCTTAGCAAGCGTCTTGGGGATCGCTGTGTAAGTCGACAGTTCCTTAAAAGCCGCTGCTGCCCACCCACCGGTATTTTTCCGTAAGTCGCCTATTACGACACCAATAATGGGATGATATAGGGAGGTGCAATTCTATCCCGGCACCCCACGGGTCTCTTATGTATATCACTCAAACTTTAAACTTTTTTAGAGTATGTTCTTTTAATGCCACGATCACAAAATTAAAAATCTCTCTCAATAATTTAGGTTTTCAACGCATAGTTACTCATAACTCATAGTTAATATTAGAAACCGGATATTTACTGTGTTTTTGATTGATTTGAGCTCTCGATATTAAAAATCTATATATAATATCGATATATGAAAATATATTGTGGTATATATTGGATTCCATGATATTTGCCTCATTTGCTATCACATCACGAATGACTTCAAAACCTTCAGCAGAGTTGTCTTAAAGACTTCAATATATTTCACCAGATACATCTAATGCCATTATCGTAATAACTTAAGTCACTTATTTTATAAAAAAATATACCAATCTATGCATTGATTTATTTTTACTATTGTATTATTTTTACGACGTTTCCTGTTTGAAAATCGTATTGTGTAAAAGCGCTACTCAGATGTTTGGACAGATACAAGGAGAGTAGTTTTGTTGCGGACGTGCACCTAATTTATACGCGCCGGCTCCGACACGATACGCTATTGCATATAACACGCCATAATTGTCTTTATATGCAAATATTTGCACAAAATTTTAATTTAATTCTAACAGTGTTATTTTATTGGTTACATTGTGGTAGGTAATTTCAATGTAAGACTGAATAGCTACCACTCTCAAATGGAATATATGTTTCCATGCACGTAATAAAGTTGTCTGGTATGTATTACTTTAAGCTCAATATCAACGTGTTTCCATCATAAGTTTACATATTTTTATGTCTGCGCAATAGTTATTTATTTAAAAAGTAGCTAAGTAGTAACAAGTTGTATATATAATGCATCAAAAATGATGCATTATGCCGAGTTGATGAAGTAGTCTTGATTGAATCATGAACTTAGGGAGCGATTCTGATATAAACTGCTGAACACAGTGTCTGATCTGAAAAAGAGGACCCTAAACATTCTCATTTCTACCAGAGAAAATAAGTTTCCCGCCATTTTGCTTTGCTTTTTTTTCTCTATAAATGATGCGTTCGGGAATTTTACTGCATTGTTACCAAAAACAATCCATAACACTTTTGATATCAATCCATCATTACTTACTAAAAGTAATAATAATTATTATTAAAAAAAAATATTAAAAATAAAAAAAGTGCAATATGTTCCCGTTTCTGAACCAGTAGTTTATTTTTCACCCACTCGCTCAGAAATTTTTATCATTCGAAATCTGCATGGAAGTGGTATATGCGCTAGCGCGGAAAAGTATTTTATAACTCGAACCTGTGTAACAGTTGCAGAAAAGTAAATTTATCCTTGCAGTACTTTTACTTTAATTTTTAATATAAGGTTTTTCATTTATTACTTAAGCTGTTTTCAGCATTTTCCTCACTGTAGTGAGGTGTAATAAAAGTGTATTCTGCTCGGCAGCTCATTTTGCGTCTCATGCCTTTGAATTCTTCACTTCTTAAGATTTCAATGTAATTTTTCTTTGCAGCCTTGCATAAAAAATAACAATAATACCTCACAAAACTCTGAATGCTGTTGTTTATCATACGAAATCTGCGTAAAAAAATGCTTTTTATCCGTTAGTACGGAAAAACTTTATGGAATTTGAATCTCCATAAAATTTCCCGAAAAATTCATTTACCTACTTTAAATATTACCAATTTAAGTAATTTTACTTCTAATTTTGACCATACGAATAAGTTAACGAGAACTTACTACATTATGCATTTTCTATTAAAAGCTGTTTTAATTGGATTATTGTGTGTTGCGCTCGGCAGCAAAGTTATTTTGCGTCTTGTAACTTTGAAACCTTTGTTACGTTTAGGATTTTTTATTTTGATTTTAGCTGTATTTGAAGTTGCATTACATACTGCTTTGCTCATGGATCAATCCTATAATCCTTCGCTAGGCTTTCACGTCGATTAATATCGAAGTTGATGTTTGAAATTAGAACAACTTTTCAGCACGCCCTTAGTGCGAATTCTCTTTTAGGGAGGACAAGGATATTGATTGCCGCCGTCGACTTTGGAGAGATTACTTTTATGACCGCAGCCGTCACAAATGCATACTTCATTGGAGAATATATAACACCAAAATTGTTATTTCCCCTAACCACATAATACATTGGGTAAATTTGGATGTTTTTTTCTGCCTACCTCCTTAAGGAAAATACAGCTCTTATGATACAAATATAGTACGTATTACACAATACTCAATATGGTATTACAACATAGTACTGTATTGAGTATAACATCGATCAATTTTACTTAAGTCATTACAACTTTTTCAAAGCAAAGATAAAAATTTTCTTTAGAAAATGTTAGCATCTTTAATGTATTGCGGGATTTTTCTACAACCTCTGATTGACATATGAATTATGTTAATACATTTTCAGGTACAAAGTGGGTGTTATCAGGTTATTTGGGTATAGAGTCGAGTTAACCGTTTAAGTTTACTTTTTTCATAGAAATGTGAGTATTTTATTCTGACTTCAAGTTTTTAAAATACGTAAAGTGAGAACTGCAGCAGTTTTCAGGCAGAGTGATATATCCACACTTTTTTGATACAATAAGAGATCCTTCCTTTCGACATTATCATCCTAGAACATGCCATATTTTAAGCGTAAAAAATAAAATTGTGTAGTCCATTAGTATTAATAGAACTCTTTGCACCAGTTCTTTCGGGGAATTACTGCTATCATACCTATTTATTACCTATTTACCAAACAGTTATGTTCACATTGGTGCCGGTGAAATTACAGGCATATGAGACTTTATGTCACAGGGTGGTGAGCGCAATGTCTCAACCGTCACAAGTGGCAAATGGCATGTATCTATATATATATAGATTAGTTTAAAAAATCCCAAACAAGAAACGAAACTGAAAACTGCAACATCAACTGTCACTTTGACAGCTGTCACATCTAAGGACTGTCTTTAGAGTTAATCCAATAGCAAAAATAAATATTATTTGTAATATCGATGAGGCAGTTAATTTGGTACCAACTCTAGTGCAGTGGGTGGACGGGGAAACTTGTATTCCCCGTCCACCCACCAGTGGGAAAGTCCAGTGGGTGGACGGGGCATCGCCCGTATTGTTGGCAGACGTTACTGCTTAAAACCAGGTAGGCCTCGTGCTTGTTCCATTCATGAGAGAAAAAAAAAATGTTATAGAATTTTTTATAATTTCACATTAAAGCTCATACGTAAAGCTTCTGTTTGATGCAATTTTTTTGAGAACATATCTTCTAAGTCTTATGCTAATTAATGTCTAGTAGTTTTGCAGCGCTCGTATCGTAGTTTGCTTAGAAATTCTTCACTGATCAGCCAAATTAAGAAAAGGATGGGTGACTGCTAGTGGCATTACTACCAAGCGCTTCCGTGCTTCGGAGGCACGTTTTAAGCCATCAGTCCCGGTCCTTGTCTTACCTTGGCAGTCGATAAAGCATGATAGAAGGGCATTTTGCGAATGCCCGCCTGGCTTGCTACCAAGTAGAAAATCCGTCTCCAAGCACTCAACGGTATGTTCCGGCAGCTGTCCTTAATAGCTAGTAATTCTAGGTTAACCTGAACAACATCTTCGACCACATCATCATTTACCATTAAGTGACATAGTGTTGAAAGGCTAGCCTATCAGCTCTAAGTTAATAAAATAAAAGCCAAGCCAATTTTTTTTATGTGGTCTAAATTGCAAAAATGAAACATACATCAAAGCCTGATTTTATTGGGATATTTAGCCAGGGTTAAATCATCAGAAAAGATCTTTAAAAGTTATTCAGTTATAATAAACTGACAATATATGATTTTGTTTTGATATACCGCTAACCGCAGACCCAGAGGGCAGCGATAGGATCTGCGGTCTCGTCGGCCCATGAATGGAATCACACGATGAAGGATAAACACATAAATCACTTGATGAACAGCCGTCGTCGGCTACGTTTGTTTTCAAGGAATTAGGCGCATAATTTTGATTATGTTTATTGAGGAAAATATTAATGTTAATAGAAAAAAAATAACACATATTAAAAACTTACAAATTAATTAATAACAAAACCAAATTTTCAAAAAAAAAATTATCACTTCAGTTCATTCGTTTGGCTGCTATAATACGGAGACACCACAATTGGAGAGACAGAACAAGAGACAAACATTCTTTTTATCCTTCGGAGTTCAAAATATTTCCAACCAATTATTGATACTTCTAAACATTTCGTACTAAATTGATTTCGTCTATTAAATCTTTTATAAACTTTAAAACTCATTATGATTTCGATAATACTTAGTTACGACGTGTGTACGTCATATAAAACCTACCTTACGTAGTTACTAAACGAGTTTCCGAAAGGTATGCAAACCAATAGTTCAAGATATTGCAATAAATAAAATATTGCCTAACAAAACTACAATTATCATACCTCACTGCCAGCTTCAATCTTGATGAAATTTCAGTGCTAATAACATAAAGATTAACATTCTTACACAAACAGTCATAAATAGCTACACAAAGATCACAGAACACTATTCGTAAGCGAATTCTTTCAATTCCATCGTCGATCTTTCGTCTCGGTATTTTATGCTCATTATTACTATTGGCACCCATAATTTAAATACGTTTAATGTCGATGCTTAACGTACTTCGTGGGCATTTACAATGTTGTGTAAAAAGCGATCATATTGTATAAAATTGCCAACATTGAGGACTCGAAGATGGAAACTCGTAAATGGAGAAATAATTGATTCTAATGACGAACGCGACGCAAACTCATCTCGATATGCACTCGAAGGCATTATGGTGATGACAAAAAATGAGAACAGCTGATGTCAATTCATCTTTGTTTATATGAAGTGAGGTAATGGATGTGACTTGTATGGCTTGAAAGCATTCGTTTCCAAAACTTTTTGCAATTTACTGTTGTGAAAGTCTGTGTAATTTCTCAACAGATCGTTCAAATATAGATTAAAATAAACAACAAAATTAAATTGTTCAGTTTTTGGTGTTCAAATAATTACGCAGTGGGGCGCGACTTAGAGGGAAACGATATGAAAAGCGATAAATAAAAAACAGTATACTATTATAGCTGCCCACATGTTTCCTTGAGAAATTGGTATTTATAGATTTTATTTAATAAATACAACAAATAACTCAATTTTATGTTTCATGGATTACAATCCACGAAACGTACCCATTATTGAAAAAATCTATGTTGGCACGGGAGACGTGAATAACTTTCTATAGGTATATCATATTATATAAAGTTCCCAAAAAGTTGCTTTAAATGACCTGGGTTCGATCCCCGGGCGAACTAGTAGGTACCTAATTGGTTATTACTGCCAATAAATTTTCATCCAGAGTCTGTAAATTGTTTACAGGGTACATGGCAATAGCCTAGCACCCAATTACAAGACACAAAAATATGTCTGAGTAAACATGAGTAATTTGATAACTCTGCCTACCCCTTCAGCAAGTTAGGCGTATCGATATATGGAAATATTGTTCTCTTCTTGCAATGCATATTATTCAAGTGCCGTACGAATGTAATAAAATTTCACAACCAAAATTAACTTCGTCAATGACAAAAGAATGATCCTCATTCAGATGGAAATGATGAGAAGAGGGCAGAGACGTATCAAGGTTTTATATCTGAGGGCGAATGTTGTTACATAAAAGTTATATCTACATCTTGGCAATGGTCAATGCTAGGTAATATTTAGTTGGCCATATATTATTATGGCTATATATATTATATGGCTGCTTACAAATTAAAAAGGACAATTATATTTTCAGTTTTAACTGTTCATAGCTACTGATAGCTTGTTTATATATTGAATTTCTTTATCTTATCAAGTAATGTTAGAGCACAAATGTATCGTTAGATGGAAATTAAATCAGTGTCTTTCGATTACATATAAGCACTAGAGTTTATATATTTAAATAGTGCGAATAGTACACACTCCTTTTCATGTGGTATTTTATTTTTAATTTGAATATTTCGATCTTAAATCAATGGCTAATTTTAACTGGTGACACGTTTTGAAGGATTTCAAATGTTATTTCAATCATCAATTTGCATGTTATTTCAATGAATGTACAAATGTACATCCTCCTAAGATATGGCAGCCTTCCAACGTTAAATCAACTATTTATTAAAGCACTAAATACGAATATTGTAAAAATTCAAAAAAATGATACCATATTACGTTAGAAAAGGTTTATGTTCCTAAAAATTTCTCTAATTCAAAATCCATCGCTGTTTTCTACGAAACCATTAAAGAAAAATACCTGTATTTTGAAATACCTGTATTTATCAAGGAAACACTGACAGGTTTCAATAAACATGAGATAAAAACATTTTCTACTTTAACTTGGGCAAAGCGGCCCAGTTGTACACCGAGTCCGTCCCTGCCATTAAGGCATTTCACCACCTACGTGTCAAGGCATGTTGTGTATTTAAATAAACGTAAGTAAAGCTACAATTAGGTCGATTACAGGAGAGAACTAAACATCCTGCCTCAGGATGTAGTGGGCGAAGTCACATTGTATGAAGTCTCAACCCTGGAGTTTAAATATAAAAGCTGCTGTAGGGCAAGTTTCAACTATTATCTGATATTTTAGCACTATGGGTATGTCTTTTAAGTTCGCGAATAAGCTGTAGTGATTGAGATGACAAGGTGAGGGTTCTGGTAATCTGTAATAAAGTTCAAGCTTATGCCATCTAACAGGGACATTTATATGCTGTCTTATTTATTACTTATAGAGCATACTCCCTGCTCAAAGGCCGGCAACGCATCCTCGAGACTTCTGGTGTTGCGGATGTTCGTGATCGTGGGCGATGCAGACCACTTAGCACCAAGTGTGCCGCCTGCTCATTTACCATCCTATAACATAAAAAAAATTCAAAAACTGATTAACAACAAACTGATTTAAATGAACAGATTGTGTTCAACGTCTTTTACGTTAGGCTTAACAGCCAGCTAGGTACAATTTGGATTCGCATAATGAAGATTCCAAAAATCCTAAGCTAATTCTAAGGGTCAGCTCATAATGTATTAGCTGAGAGACGAAGCGTCGTTGCGACAACATGTATCTAAATGTTTTACTATATTAAACTCTATACCTATTTCTTAACGCGCGCCCTTTTTAACAAAACACTACAAACTGTATTGTTTAAACGGTAGATCTAAAGGTAGTCTAAATGTTTCAACCCATTACAGCAGTGTGTCCAGCATAATGGCAACATTACCCCGTTGGATTGCAATGCTTATTTGTTAAACAAACAAGTGCTTTTTTATATCGCGCCGCATCGACCAAGCGTTGTGATAAGTTTTGGCAAATAAGAGAGATACGGGCCCTGGTACAACCTTCCAAGCATCTTTGTCGTTTAAGTAATCACAACTTTGTAGTATGATTTCTCAATAAAAATATTTTTCACATGCAACTTGAATTTTCCTTCTGTGAGCATTGTAATATGTTTGGGAATTTTATTATAAAACCGCACATAATTACCTAAAAAAGGACCTTTTATTTGTCTTTGCTAGTCTAAAACCTAGTACTGCTATTTTATATTTATTCCTAGTGTTGTAATCGTGGTTGTCACTATTTAATTTAAATTTACTCAAATTTTTCCGAACATACATAATATTTTCAAATATATACAGACTCGGTAAAGTTAATATATCAATTTCTTTAAAAAGATCCCTTAGAGATTCCATAGGATCCATTTCATATATGGCTCGAATTGCACGCTTTTGTAAGATAAAGATTGTTTCCATCTCAGCAGCAGCTCCCCACAGCAATACACCATACGACATAATACTGTGGAAGTACGCGAAATAAACTAGCCGTGCAGTAGCTACGTCTGTTAACTGTCTTATCTTACAAACTGCATATGCAGCAGAACTAAGTCTTTCGGCTAGATCATGTATATGTGGATCCCACTGTAAAGTTCAATCCACTTTGATTCCCAGAAAGGCTGTCGCTTTGTCAATAGAGAGTTTATCTAAGCCAAGCTTAATGTTTGGTTCAACATAACGAACATTTGGTAAAGAAAACTTTAAACATTTGGTCTTTTTTGAATTAAAGAGAAGATTATTAGCGGCGAACTATTCAGAGATCATAGATAACACATTATTTACATGAATGAGTTCACTATCTTTCCTATCTACTTTAAAAATCAGAGAGGTATCATCTGCGAATAAAACAATATCGCAGAAAACTTTGACCATGCAAGGCAGATCATTAATATACCCTAGGAACAGAAAAAGTCCCAAAATTGATCCCTGCGGTACACCTATTTTTACCAAAGACCCGGAAAAAGTATTGCCATTTATTCCATCCTGCTGGAATACCTTTCTCCACTCATAAAGCCAAGACCGGAACAGTTTGGCTTCCGCTCGAGTCACTCCACTACACTCCAGCTGTCCAGGGTACTGCACAAGCTAGCTGAAAACCTAAACAAGAGGGAGCACACAGCAGCAGTATTCCTGGACATGGAAAAGGCATTCGACCGAGTTTGGCACGCCGTACTGCTCTACAAGCTCGCCCATTACCCGGCTCCCAGAAGAGTGACGATCATAAAATCATTCCTGGAGAACCGAACTTTCCAAGTAAAAGTTGAAGGAACCTTATCTGAAACCCACCCCGTGCTAGCAGGAGTGCCCCAGGGTAGCTGTCTGTCACCCGCCTGCTACGCAGTATACACTGATGACATACCGTCTGAAGGAGTCATGCTGGCTTTGTACGCGGATGACGCGGCTCTACTCTCATCTTCCTTTAAGGACCACCACGCGGTCATAAAAATGCAGAGAGCCTTATAAGAATTAGAACCATGGCTATCCAAATGGAGGATGCATGTGAACGTTAAAAAAACCCAAACCATGATGGTCACCCTCAAGAAAACCCTCCCCAACCAATTGTCACTGCAAGGCACTTCGCTGCCTTGGCGAAGATCGGCCAAGTACCTAGGAGTGACCATTGATAGAAGACTTACCATGTCCCAGCACGTCAACAAGGTGATCCAAAACACCAAAGTGGCCAGATATCTCCTTCGCCCTATACTGCGATCAGAACTCCCATTGAAAATCAAGCTGGCGGTGTACAAGTCTTACATCCGTCCGCTGCTCACGTATGCCGCCCCTGCATGGTTCGCTCTTGTGGCAGAAACACACAAGAAACGACTGAGAGCCCAAGAAAACAAAAGCCTGAGACAGGCGTCGAATGCTCCATGGTATGTCCGAAATTCAACGATTCACCGCGATTTGGAACTGGACTCACTAGACGCATTTGTCGAACGACTAGCGAAGAACATGTTCCAAAAAGCGGACAAATCGGAACACGAGCACCTGCGAGAAATAGCGCTCAACTATGAACGCCATTCTTACGCCAAAAGACAACCAAAAGACCTCCTGATGAGGTCTCTTCCAAGACAAAACAGTCAAAGGAGGAACAGGAACAGACGTCGACATTGATCACGGCCCCCTACCTGCTAAACTGGACGAAGCCTCGCATTCTGGGGCATCGCATCAGCACCGCACACTTCAGGGGTGCCCAGAAACCTAAAGGTTAAGGTTAACCAACCCCAAGACCAGCCTGCAATAGCAGGCTGCAGACGAATCGCGCGGTCAGGGGCCACCCGTGCCCGATACCGCTTCCGTGCGACACAAGATTGCGCGAAGAAGAACATGCCAATATATTATGCTCATTAAAATGAGATAAAAGTTGTTTGAGCATAATTTTTTCGAATACTTTACTCAGAACAGGTAAGATGGAAATAGGTCTATAATTGCAAGGGTCAGATGCAGCCCCCAACTTCAAAATTGGAGTGATTTTACATAGTTTCATTAAGTCTTTTTTTAATATTTATTAATGACATTACACAATGTTTCCGTAATAGTCACCTGCTTTGCTTTGCTGATGATATGAAAATCTTCAGAATCATCAAATCAGCTGAGAATGTCTAAACTTCAGTCTGATCTTTCAAGGCTGGATAGTTATTGTGTTGCCAACAAACTAGACCTTTACCCATCTAAATGTTCCGTAGTTACTTTTACCCGTATAATTAATACAACGCCATCATCTTATTTGCTCCAACGGAAAATACTACAAGAGTGTAACGTCGTTAGAGACCTAGGAGTCCTACATGACTCAAAGTTACTATTTGATAAACACATTGATGCTATCGTTTCCAAGGCCTCAAGAACACAGGGCTTTGTCATGAGAAGTTCGGCTAGTTTTAGTCGCGCTAAAACGTTCAAAGTACTCTATTGTACATTTGTGCGAAGCATTCTCGAATATGCATCTCAGGTTTGGACCCCCCGTTACAACATATATATAGATAGAATTGAAAGAATTCAAATTAAATTTATCAAATATCTCTGTTTTAGGTTAAAAATTCCCTATAAGTCTTTCAATTATGATGAACTCTGCAAAAAGTTTCATATCCTTCCACTATATAAAAGATGCGAAATTGGCAACCTATCTATTCTACTAAAAATAACTACAAACAAAATCGATTGTCCTGAGCTGCTAAGCAAAATTTCCATTAATGCCCCCTTCAAAATCACTCGATGTAACCCTCCTATTTCTACTCCCACTGTAGGAACAAGCTACAGACAAAATTCATTTTTATGGCGAGCTAGTAACCAATTCAATAAAATCAGGCATAATGATCTGGATCTATTTTGTACGAGCGTAAACTCAGCCAGACAACGGTTGAGTACTAATTTCTTCAGATGCGATAATTAAACTTTATTGTAAGTTAATTTTGACATTATTAGTTAATTATGTAATTATCATTTTTCTTGTTTTTTGTTTTCAAGGTCTTTCTTAAATAAATACTTTTTTTTCACATAAATGTGTTTCATAAGCGATATTGTTATTGCTCACACTTTGTAATTATGTTGTCACTATACGTGAAAACCTATAATTAGCTTTCTGTTACTATTAGTGTTATATATTTAAGTTACTTTAGCTGTTGGTTTTCCCTGAAATAAATAAATAAATAAATAAAAGTCGGGGAAATTTCCTCTATCGACACATAGATTGAATATTGTTACTAAGTATGGTGCGATAATGCAAATTATAGACTCTGCCACTTAACTGACATACCCCACAAGTCTTCAGTACTCTTTATGTTTAAACGTTTGAATGTTTTTTTTTTTTTATGTTATTGTGACGGAACAAGCTCGAGGCACACCTGATGTTAAGCGGATTAACCTCTGCCCATAACAGATGCATATCGTCACAAGTCACGAATTGCACTGCGCCCGTCACATTGAGACAGTTGTAAGTCTCATGTGCCTGTAATTTCACTGGCTCTCAAGGACTGCTGCCGGCACACACCGTTAGGTGCTTGGTGACAGATTTTCTACTTGAGGGTGGTCGCAAAAAGCCCTTCCACCATGCGGTGAAGCTCAAGCCCGCGGCAGGATTCGAACCATGGACCTGCTGCGCGGCAGTCCATGGTCAATGCCACTGAGCCATCACTGCTTCATAATGTCTTTATAATTTCAAAGTTTGTCGTGTATCTGAAAGAAAAGTCCGGTGTTTTGCAGGGAAAATTATGTTTTAATAGGGCTTCTGCTACATTGCGACAAGAATCCAATGATTCAGTGACTTCTAGGGGTAAGTTAGAAAAAAAAAAATTCAAATATATTCGCCACTTGTATTGGATCAGAGATTTGATTTTTATTAATAGTTAAGACATATCTTGAATCTCTTGGTTTATTTTTACCAGTCTGAAAGTAGTGAAATGAATGAGTGAATAAATAGTTGATGTCACTAGTGAAAGCAATGATGGCTCAGTGGCATTGGCTATGGACTGCACCGTAGCAGATCCATGGTTCGCCGCGGGCTTGAGCTTCACCGCATGGTGGAAGGGCATTTTGCGAATGCCCGCCTGGCTAGCGACCACCCTCAAATAGAAAATCTGTAGCCAAGTACCTAACGGTGTGTTCTGTCACCTGTCCTTGAGAACCAGTAATTCTAGGTTAGCCTGAACAACATCTTCGACCACATCACCACTTACCATCACGTGAGATAGTGGCCGAAGGCTAACCTATGATGATAGCCATACCGTGAAGCTAAGCCATGAACCATTTCCGGGAAAACTTTATATTTTGAAACAATGATGGCCTAGTGGCAGTGGCTGTGGACTGCTACACAGAAGGTCCATGGTTCAATTCCCAACGCGGGCTTGAGCTTTACTGCATTGAGATAGAACGTTATTCTAGCTATTTAACATGTAGAAAATCTATCGCCAAACACCTAAGATGTGTTCTGATTTTGTTCAGCCTTCCTTGAGATGAGAACTCTGTGTTTGCCTTGTTAACAACTTCGACCACATCAGGTCAGATAGAATTAAAAAATTCTTCATTTCTACCATAAATATCTTACCCCGCAGAGAGCAGTGCAAATACTATCTAATTAAATCTTTACACTTTCACACACTCTCTAGTGATTAGACGATGCCAATTCGGTCAACGACATATCTACCTACTTATTGAAGGACGCACGGAGTCTCGATACATTTTGACACACCTACATGCAAGTACGGTTAGTGGCAAATAATTTATGCTCTCGGAAGTGCGATATAAAACCACAGATAACGAAACAGTTAATATAGCAAATAGACTATTTTTTGCAGTAACATCTGTATATTCTGCAGCTTGGAATCGTAGTTCCAAGAGGTCAGCTTATTTGTGGTAACTATACGGTAAGCGAAAGTTGTGTTGATGTTTTGAATTGTGTCGTAGAACTGTAGGTGATTACAGGTTGCGTAGGATTAAACCTAATTAGCCACTGCATATCGGTTTTCTAATCTCTCTTTATTAGTACGTATTGCAGAATACAGAAAGTGAGGTCAGGATGTTTTGTAGGTATGATTTTGAGTCCATTTATTAAGGCAAAGAGAAACTCTTTAGTAATTCCTAATTATCTAAGGCTTTAAATTAACCATTTATTTTTGAATATGAACTTACTTAATTCATTTTTTATGCCTGATAGGTTAGCCTTTGACCACTATATCACCTGTTGTAAGTGATGATGTGGTCGAAGATGTTGTTCAGGCTATAACCTAGAATTACTGACTCTCAAGGACAGCTGCCGGAACACACCGTTAGGTGCTTGGCGACAGATTTTCCAATTGAGTGTGGTAGCTAGCCTTGAGGCGGGCATTCTCAAAATGCCCTACCACCATGCTATGACGACTGCCATCCTATGACAACAACCGGGGCTTAACGGCCCTCCGAAGCATGAAAGCGCTCAGTAGTAAAGTCACTAGCGGTCACCCATCCAAATCATGACCGCCGCGGACGGTGCTCAATATGCTGATCAGTTAAAAACAGCTAAGCAAACTTGCTATAGCTATTGGCTGCTTCGTCCGCAAAACATACAGTGGTCGAGTCTCATGTGCCTGTAATTTTACTGGCTCTCAACGACTGATGCCTGAACACACTGTTGTGTTTGGTGATAGATTTTCTACTTGAGGGTGGTGGGTGGTATCTAGCTAGGTGGGCATTCGAAAAATACTATTCACCATGCGAAGAAGCTCAAGCTGGCAGCGGAGGGGATCGAACTATGGACCTGCGGCCTTCCCTATTAACGTTCGGCCGTAATTACTTCAATAATAGTGAAACTAACGAAATAGTCAATATTCATACGCACTGTACAAATATGGCAAAGATTGTAATCAAGCCACTATACACACATCACTGTTGTTTCTATATCTCGCCTCACCATGACTTCCGCCTCGTTTGGCATCGCTTCGTCTTGACTCTTGTCTTTTCTTTTTATTTTTGTTATGGAACAGGAGGACAAACGAGCAGGCGGCTCAATTGATAAGTAAGTCACCTGTAAGTGTTCATCGTCGCCCACAAACATCCGCAACACCAGAGGTCTCGAGAATGCATTGCTGGGCTTTAGGGAGGGAATATGCTCTATTCTTTAAGGTTCCTAAGTCGTATCTGTTTGGAAATACGTCACCTGGCAGCTGTTTCCATAATGTGGCAGTGCGAGGTAGAAAATGCCGTGAAAATTGCAAGGACTTCCAGACGTCGACATGAAATTGATAAAACATGATGCTTTGTCGGGAAGTCCGATGGCAAAATGGAGCTGCAGGTAGTAAATTGTTCCTTTGTAACTTGTAACAGTTCCTCAGTCTCGTCTCACTTCGACTTGTCTCGTTTCACCTCGTCTCGTTTAATGTCATTTCATCAGGTCTCATTGCGACTCGCCTAGCTTCGCTGCGCCTCGCCTAGCTTCGCTGCGCTTCGCCTAACCTTTCCTTTCGTTTCATTACGTTTCATTTAATTTCAAGATTGCTGCCAACGCCAACCGACTACGAAGCGTTTACTCTCTAAACTCTAAAGCATTGGATTTTCATCATCAGAACGCATTAGTTTGCCATTGTCACTTTGTTTCCGTGTTCCTAATGTAAATTTGCCACATTTCTTATAAGTACCATCCCTAGATCCACTTTAGACGTTGAGAAAATCAAACCCTCATATATGCTTGGATAACTTAAATAATCGTTATATCAGAATAGCTACAATGTCACCGTGAGCCATATCAGGTCACGCGTAGGTGTGACTGTATTTTGTTTTCCGTCAAGGAGATGTATTATTATCTCTCTCTTACCTTCTAGTTACCCGAATTATGGCTATTTTTCTGCTCTAATACGTAATATCTAGATTATTGAATTACATTAAACGAGCCATATGATATAAAGAATCGACTCTTGAACAACTAAAGAGATGGAAGAAAGAATATTTGCATTATGTCAGTGATTTCTTCTTCTTCTTCTTCTTTAGATGGCTTTTAAACGCGGCTTGGCGTTTTTCTGCCAGTGTCAGAGTGTGGTGATTTAAATGTTAAAATAATAAGTTGGTAACTTTAGAGGAGGACTGACATTTGACACCAGTGACAGAAAAGAAACGTTTCCTAGTAGAGTAAGTATACCAGATTAGCTCGGTATAGGCATACCATAAATAGATTCCTACGAAAGAAGAGTATTGAGTTTGAACATGGGCGGATATAGTGGTATGGTAAAGGTAACTCTGATATGTATGTCGCGCCATTTAGCGCAAGGCGGGGGCACGAGGAGTTTATGTTATTTATTCATAATCTTCTTATTCCTCTACTCATTACTTCGCTGGGGTGCGAGGCTCAATATTTGGCCAAGTATGTATCGTCCCTGAGATCCCTCACGAGGTAAAGACCAGTTTGGTCGAGATATCTTTGTAAAAAATTTAGTGTCCAACGACCACGGACCCATGGTTTCAACAACCAGTGCCACAAACTCGTAGTGTGCACTAAGCTGTGAATATTTCCGCTGTTTTATATTTTTTTATAATAACTTTAATAATTATTATTTTAACTAATAATTTGAAAAGTGATTTTTATATAGGTATCATATAATTTTTAATCAATGTTTCACCCTTGTAGATTTTCTACTATTGTTGTTATTTTAAGGAGATTACCTTCATGACGACGCGTAATTGGGAGCTTTGGAAGATGATCTTTATTTTCTATTAATGATACTGAAATTATATGGCTTCAATTCTTCCCACAGTCTCAGAGTTGCCAACTCACACGGTAACCATCACCCAAGGTATAAATTTATGTCGAAAACGCGTAATAAAAAGTATTCCTTTAAGCAGCTACAGTCGGCTAATCTTTGAAGAGTTTACTCGCAAATCACGTCATGTCCGATGAGTCAAGGAGCTAATATTCAGAATTAATAAGATACCCTTATTAGCACTATTTATTATGTACATTACTGAATAATATTTAAAAAAAAATTTGATTTAATTGTTTTAACGAGCAGCAGTACAACAATTTAATAATTTACAAATTTAAATCTATAATAAACACTAGACAAAAAAGGTATATGGAAAATTAAGATGTCTGGAAGTTGAAGTTTACCAGGGAACTCTTTATTATTTAATAAGGTTTAAAGAAATGTATTCTTTAACATACCAAATAGTCACTTTCATGAGAGCAAGAACAGCATGAATGTTAAATATTTCTTTAAATTGTTCGTTTATACTACGAGTAGGTAGTTACTCATTTAACGTATAAAAATGTAAATAGGTATAATAATCATTCCATCTAACTAAACAAGGTAAATCATTTGCGTAAAAAACCATCATAATACGAATCCGACTTCTGCACTATGGGTTCGTGTCACCATAACACTTTTTTTTATTATGTGTTTTGTTTAGAGACGAATTTATAATTCTGTACTACTCGCGCCATAGTTTTTCAAATAGAGATAATTCCTAACAAAAATGGTCTACAACTTTGATGGCTCCCCGATTACTTAATTTTGGAATATCAATAAATATTATTTGTATCAATCAATGAACTGTAGACGACGACACCCCAAATGAAAAAGCACGATGTTTTTTAGTTACCTTTTCATCCGTTTCAAGTAGATACCATCTACCGGAATACTTGGTAGATGACTCAACCATTATTATAGTTATTCTAGATTTAGCTTGTTTACTACATTTGACCACATCATTACTTACTTACAAACAGGTGAGACTGTAGTCAAATGATAGTTAAAAAAGTAAGTTAAGTTGAACTATAGATGTCGCTCTATTCTAATACGATGGTTAAAGAGCGATAGGAAGAATATGAGTTATGACTCATTGGTCACGTTAGCTCAATTGGTATATAAATATAGAGTATATCCCGGCTAAAGGGGCGGATGGACGCGGGATCGAATCCCGCACATGACGTAAACTTTTCCTCTCGTAAATTTGTAATATTGTAAACTAGTTTTTAAACTAACGATGACTTCCCCTTTTTTGATTTTTTAGTTCACGTTTCGGTATTAAAATAGTGACAAAAGATTTAACACAAAATGAGCGCCATCTCTTCAGCTATTTGAGATTAACATCCATTATTTTGCATATTATTGACATTTACTACCTCACCGCTTTATTTATACACGTCCAGAAATATTTGGGAAGTATTTTTTTAACAACATAAAAATGTTTGTAGAATGCAAAACGAGACTCAATATTTATGGTCTACCCGATGTATGTCAATGCGAAAATTTATATTGTCCAAAACTGATTTAGCTTCGACCGACGAAAGCCGTGGTCTTTGTGATGAAATCATCTTCTCCAAAAGCTTTCAGATACATATATGGCTAATGATATCAGATTAGCAGATCACAAAGATATAGCAGTGTTAAGTTGGCCCAATATTCACTTTTTAGGGTTTTCTTTAATGTCTTGAAATCTTGAGTGGAAGGTAAACGATTTTGTTTCTTTGAAACGGTGATATTTGCCACTTTGTGTGTTATTTGTTGTCGTTAAGTCGACAGAGTGGCTACCTTTCAGTAATTTTATGGTTATAATACAATCACCTTTATTTAAAAGGGATTAAGTATCAACATTTTTTTCTCTTATCTTACGTATAAAGAGTAGGTAGAAACCATACGTTATTTTAAACACAACTTAGGATGATATTAGAGAAAATAATAAGAGTATTTTAGACTTTTGGCATATGTTATCCTTTGTTGGTTTAATTTAAATTTTATATAAATATTAGCATAGATTATATAATAATACTACGCGCCTAAAAAGCTCGGTGCTCTCTTAATTAATCAGACTAATATTATATATACGAAAGTTTGTGAGTTAGGACTTGAGTTGTGTATGTTTGATAATCCTACACGTTGAACCGTTTTAGATGAAACATAGTATATTATTTATATTATTATATGTATTAGTAGAGTTTAACGGGAATATATTGTAGTATTGTGCAGGGTATTAGTGTGTATTATATGTAATACGTGAGGAAAAATTTAAGTCATGTGCGGTATAACTGTTTCCTTTCTTAAAATTGTAATTTTGTAATGTAATCCGCATAGCATGCGTTATGCGTCCGCCGCGGTCAGGAGTTGGATGGTTGACCTCTAGTGACATTACTACTGAGCGCTTCCGTGCTTCGGACGGCACTTCGGGCCGTCGGGCCCGGTTGTTGTCTTACGATGGCAGTCGTAACAGCATGGTGGTAGGGTATTTTGCGAATGCCCGCCTGGTTCACTACCACCTTCAAGTAGAAAATCTGCCGCCAAGCACCTAACGGTGTGTTCCGGCAGCTCCTAGAGAGCCAGTAATTCTAGGCTAGCCTGAACAACATCTTCGACCACATCATCACTGAGGTGAGATAATGGTTAAGGGTTAGCCTATCAGCTATAATAAAAAAAAACTGCATTGTCTGAACTAAATTAATATACCAATGAGTTCCTGATAGATAGAAGAACATAAAAGTTTGTCGTTTAACAAATTAAATATGTCTACTAAAATGTAGCACTAATAAATTAAAGTTTAAGATTACAGCAAATAGTTGTAATTGCTAAATTGCAGGCCATTCAGGTATCTAGCTTACGTCCACAGTAAATAACATTGCGTACGCAATGTTGAAATAACTCAACAATTTTATTTTATTTACAACAATATATTATGAATGCATAAGTTTGTTCATGAAAATTAAATAAAATCAAATCATTTATTGGTAAAAATATATTTGCATGTCATAATAACGATTACATAAAATAACCATATACGTAATATATAATTTAGCGGGTTTGGTAGTCTTTCTATCTTTTAAAATTATCTTGCTTTATAGTAAGACTAACAAACAAGTAATATTTTAGTTTTTTTTTGAATATATTTGCGGAAGATGCGGTGGGAGGTTCTTAAAGTTTGAACCGCCTATATACATACACCGACTTACTGATGTAACGAGGGAGTGAGCAGGTGTCTGTAGTCTATTCCTCTATCGCGTTTCATAACTGTGGGAAGCTGCTAATGAGCTAAATACTTGGGGTTGTTCCGCACAAAATGTTAATATCCCGACTTCTCTGAAATCCTCCGCCAAAAAGGCTAAATTGATATTGATGAATTATGGAATTAATATAAGATAATAATGTAAACAATTATTTTAGGGATTCAACTTATGTTATTTAGCCGAAATGGGATCGACCAGTTTCGCCAATTTAAGAGTTAACGAAGGGTAAATACATGTATGTAGTAGCGCCTTCTGAAAAGAACTACCTTCTTTTAATGCGATCCCCAAGCCACCTGCCAAACGTGTGGATTACGGCAAATCCCCCTTAATAGACTAGGGTTGGCTCACCAGTAGATTATCCGGCTGATACAATATGTGTAATCTCTACCGTGTCTTTGCTATTTTTTACATGTCCAAATGTACTCATTACATCTTGGATTAACTTACAGGATACTTGTGTGTCTAAGAGCTGCGGTGCAGAATACAGGCTCAAATCCTGCCACCATCTTATGCCTTCCAAAATAATGTTGGTATTTAGATACTACTACTACTTATTAATCAGAAGAGATTTGCATATTTTAATGCTAAAAAGAATATAATGAAATATCGGAAGTTAGTACACTGTTCGATATTCACTGTGTTAATGATGACATCAGAGTCCGCACTTAACTAGTGAAAGTTAATTAAGCAAGATATTTAACGACGCGATGAACATGAGAAGAGATATCTTAATCCTATCTACCGGAATTGAACATGATAGCAAAATTAATATAATTATTGTTATTAGTACATATCTGAGTCAATGAAAACTGTTGGATTTTTTGCAAAGTTTATTTTTTAATTCAAATATCCTTATTTTGTTGTGCTATCTGATGTGATATTAATAATTTCAACAATAATTTATAGATTCAATTGAAAAATACCCGTGGGGTACCCGTCTAGAATTGCACCACCCTATATCTTACTAGTGGAGTCGAAGTAAAGACGAATGGAATATACGAGAAGGTGGGCAGCAGCGCCTTCTGAAGTACTGCCATCCCCAAGACGCCTGCAAGGCGTGGGGAAAATGGCAGAGGAGAGATTTGCTATATGAGGGTGTTTTACTTTGTTCAACAGTGGACCTCATGACTATTGAATGAACAGAACATTTTTTATTTTTTGACTGTTTCAAATGCCTCATCCAGATTTCTAATAAAAGATGTACTTTCGACCATTTTTTCGTATAAAAAAATATTTAACCCGACCACAACATGAACAAAAGTTTTGTCCCGACTTTTCAAACATTTTGCAGTGATCGTGGTCACGGGGTGACTTATATATGTATTATATTGCTATGGTTGTACCTACAACACATTTTTTTTGAGTTATTAAAAAAATGTGTTGTGGGTACAACCATCAAACATTTTATTTTAACCATAACGTTCCCTATTCACGCAGTATTCGCCAACGGTGTCTATAGGTCTTGCAGATTTGTGTCGGCCGGCCATGGATTTAATTAATTTAGTAGCAGGATCCTAAGTAGGTGGTACTTGCCAACTAAAATCTCTAATGAATTTTTGGTACTGGGATTTCAATAGCTTCGCGTAACATTCTTGGCATAAAACGGGTCTCTCTGGCGAAGATTTTTGGATTGTCGAACCGAATGTAGTGGCTGGGTTTGTCCTGAGCAGTTTCACAAACCGCAGACTTGGTCGAGCGTCTGTTCTTCATGTCAGCAATGTGTTCTTTTACCCGGATACCAACTTTCCTATTTGTTTGCCCTATGTATGACAGCCCCAGAAAAAGATATCGAAAAACTTTACCATAAATATTATTTCTTCTCTATATCTTTTTTTTTACCGTTATCTTTACCAAGTGCTGAAATTGACCCAATTGGTTTTTAAGTCCAAAAATATTTCAATTATTACTCGAGTACAGATTTAAAAGGACATGAGTTTTATAAGAGTGCTTCACACTGACTGTCATGCAATATTGACTTGAAATTAGGCACAGTGAGCAGCATACTCCGCCTACGCACCGCGCCTCTCACTCATTGGTCGAACGTAAAAGGGTTCCACAGTATTTCCTTACTGTTTGTCTGTTCAATAGTAGGCTGGGTCGTAAATATCATAATCATATTAATATATTAATGTTTTCAATAACCGGCTGTACTCATGCATATTGGTCGAGATTGTCGACCTAGGTTTTGGCCATATCCGATGCTCTTCTTCAGGTGAGTTCACGCGTCTAAATCGCGGCGACTTTTTTTTTTTTTTTAGGGAGGACAGTGATGCTGGCTACCGCCTGTGCGGTCGTCCAGCTCCACCGGATTTTGGGCGAGGGCCTGGCCCTACAATAGCCCGGGAATCGTGGCGACGACTCCGCGCATATTAATATACTTGCAGCTCTGTGAGCAGAGCCCTCGTAACTGAAACGTTTTTAATCACCATATCTCCACCATTGTGAAAAACTTTACTTCATTAGGAGTGAAGGGCACTGTAGCAAGTTTCACAAGGTGGAAGGGCATTATGCGAATGCTCGCTTGGCTAGCTAGCGCTTTCAAGCAGAAAATCTGTCGCCAAGCACCTAACAGTGTGATCCGGCAGCCGTCCTTGAGAGACAGTAAAATAACAGTTACATGAGAATTAAAACTGTATGTCTTCGGGTGACGGGCGCAGTGCAATTTGTCACTTGACATGTAATGCATCTGTTATAGGCAAAGGTTATTTCGTTTAAAATCAGGTGCGCTTCGTGCTTGTTCCGTCATAATAACAGTATAACTATAAGGGACAGGCGTTACGCTTACTACCAGGCTGACTTACCCACCTCGTCGTTTAATGACGATAAAAACGGTTGCATAACTCGGCGGTAACATCCGGATAATGATAATAAATTCAATGTATGTATAAATATTTTCTAGTTGGCTTTACCTAAAACTATGCCTGCGTGAAATTTGGCAGCATGATAAACACAAAATAGATATTATATAGCCACGCCTGTACTCCCCGAAACTGTAGTTAGAGCTAACCATTGCCATCTACCCAGTTACTGTATCCAGTGTCTGACAATTTCTTTGTCAATAACCCAATAGCTCGTGAGACCTTATATTGAAGCCACGATCTCGAAATTCAATAGTGGCTCCTGTATACATAAAAAGAGCCAGATAGTATGGCAATTTTTATTTTATTTCGTAAATAGTAAACTATGACTACCTACTTACTGTAGCGGCCAAAACTGTTATCATTTATTTATGTGTGCTTGCACTGAGTATGTATCCCCTCCCAAGTGACCTTTTTCCTACCCCGCTACTGCTAATTAGATCCAGAAGTGCACTGCGTGTGCTTGCATTTTGTCTTGAGTACGCGCAGCGACACAGTGAACTATTTCCCAACTAAAATATGTATTCTAAATACACATGTAGATATAATAACATCATAGAGGAAAGTAAAATCCTAGGAAGGTTAGATACAAAAAAAATACGCCCGAATTCATATAGGTATGAAATAAAAACACGTTATTTGATCTTATTTGCCTTTCAAACCGTTAGCTTTACCGTTAATTATCCGTTCTTTATTCAAAATTTAATATTTGAATACAGTAACGGTCGCGCCTTTTACGGAACAATTAAATCGTGACGCATCCAGACGAGTCAACGATTCGCTCATGCGATGCATCGGATGTTATCGAGAGCAGTACCGATTCGAATAACGATGTGGCCCGAATCATGTTAACGATTAACAGAGGTGTTTATTTTGCTAAAATGGTAAAATGTAATTATGATTGACATAAATAATTACTTACCAAAATATACCAACATTTGAATTAATTTCATTTGAAAAGAAATAAGTAAAAACTGGTCTACCAGGGCCGAAAAATTCTTCGAAACTCGCGGTGGGTGGTTTTTGACTCAACATACGAGTATTTCTCTAACAACACATCGGCGCAGCGTGGTAATACTGCAAACAAAATGGGATGCATTGCGTGGGGAAATTTTTTACGATAAAATATCTACATTGTATATACTATTTTAAATAAAAATTTGATTTAGAATAATTTTAATTTTAATTAAACACTATGTATTAAATTACTCAGTACAAAATTTAAATTCGAATTTTTATATATATTTTAAAGATATTTACAAAAAACTATATTTTATTATTACATTTAGCTATGGTTAAAATCCAATAAACTACAGAATACCTACATGTCCACGCGCCGCCGCGCCGTGTCGTCGCTAGTCGCGTCAGTTACTCCTTAGAGTTCAGTTATAACTATAGATAGTTCTATAGTTATAACTGAATATAATGGGCATGTTTGCTTCGTTTACATGACTTGTACAATCAAACCTAACCTCATCCTTTTGTATATTGTGTTGTAGCAATCAAACCTAACGTAACGTTTTGGCCATTGATACGATGCAACAGTATTTTAGCACTTAGCCCGCCGCGGCAGGCTCGCTATGCTCGCTTGGCTCAAGCTATATTTTCGCTGTTTGAACCTCGCCTCATTTTACCTAGTAATTGAGACATTATAATATGTTAAAGTCACTTTTTACCTTTTTGTTTTTATAGCAGCACATTTATTTGTTTTCATTACATTGCAAAGAGACATGTGTGGTATAGCTATGGATAATTAAATAAATATTTGGTCGTTTAATTAAAGTAAGTCCCCCGTTCGTGACGGGCTAAAACTGCGTTAAGAATAAAGATTTTAAGAAGCTAAAGAATGTCTTAAAACATTAATAAATTCTTTAACTTTCAAGAGATTCATAAATATTTTGTTACTACAAGAGATAAGTAAAATGATGAAAAAAAAAACCAAAAGGATGAAGGTCAGTTAAAAGGAACAGAGTCCAATGAGACATGTTTTTCAAAACATTCTACAAAAACTATACATTATTTCCGGAACATTGCGACATTTGCGACATCCACAGCACAATTTCACTTTTTTTTTTTTACTTATGTTTTTGATAACATTACTCTGCTTCTGTCTGACAAAGAAGACATGTTTACACTTTTAGCAATAGAAGACATGTTTACAGATTTAGCATCGTGAAGAACATTTCGTGTGTGCAGCGTAAATTTCATGTTCAAACGCCAGTACTATCTAGATATTAAGAAAATTAAAATAGAAGGTTGAATTGATCTTGGAATATTTAGTGTTCTGAATCTCACGTTTGACCGCTAGCGAGCAAGACATCGAATGACTGAAACCCGCTACTAATCTCGCGAAGGGTATGTGTTGTAGTGTAGATGTCCACGGACTATGAACAAAACAAAATCTTTGTTAATAGATTTTGTTTTGACCACAGACAAAAAAAATATAGTTGTAGAAAAATACGCGTAATTGTAAGGTCCTAAGAGCAATCTAAGCTAAACTGCACTTCAAAATCTAGTGAAGAACTTTTTTACGATCGGCTTTGCGATGTCATTTACAGTATCAATGTTGTTTTCTTTATGTGATAAAGTCGGCTGTCTAGTGGTGAGCGTCATGCATGTCCATATCACCTTACTCGTTCTGCTTTACACTGCACTGCTTTCATCACACCAATACGTTAGTTCTTAGGTCTCGATCGCCCAATTTTTTCATTTACTAAGCCTTTACGTCTAAGCATAGAAGGGTTTGCACACTACTGCTTTGTAGTAGAATACCAGACACTGCGATGATACCACAAAGACTGACCTCAGTACTAGAATAGATTTATTTATTTATTATTATTAATTAAAACGGTACTAGGACCAATAACATTAATTTATTACATTAATTATTTAGATGTATATATACATAGGAAAACCAAGATAGAAAAAAAAATGTATTACCAATAAAGTAAAAATAATAATAAATAATTATAAAAATTATGTAGGTTTTTGACAATATAGGGGGTAAAAATGGAGAAAAAATATACCTAAGAGAGAGGTTAAAAGAACCATAGAATATTCATATATACGAGACATCATTCGGGTACCCTATGAAAATTAAACAATAAAAAATATATTTTACAAATGATTGGAGCACAAAATGTTATGCCCCGGACGGGAAACGAACCCACGTCCTCCGATTTCGCGCAGGATACAGAATCCTCTCGACCACCTGGGCACGCTCTTTCGAGTCAAAATTTCGTGCTCCAATTGTAGGGGACTATATTATGATTTACGTTCAGCATGCGATAGTGCTTGTAATCATATTTAGAAAAATAATAATTATATTGGTAATTTCTACATCACTCATCACTTCGATTACTCGTACCAATTTGTCAAAAAGGCACCCTCAAAGATGCACTTGCACTTATCGGATACGAAAGGTCATTCACATGAACCCGTTTGTCATCCCGTTACACCAACAATGATTACATCATACTTGCTAATCGAAATGTCTTGCTATCGTAAACAAAGCCTCTTTTAAATGAATCATGTTCCAAAATAAGGCACTGATAAATTGAACTTATATTTAGTACCCCTTGTTTAAAGAAAGTACTTTTACTTTTTTATTATATTCAAATTTCTCACGATATGGTAGCCTGACTCAACCAGGTCTCGTCGTGTATTGGGCCCTTTAATTATGACCGCATAAGAAAAACTCGCGGTTGGTATTCCTTTTTCAAAATTTGTATTTTATTTATTCGCTGACAAGAAGGTTGTACATATTTCACTGGGTATCTTTTTTGTGTTTTATGCCAGTTACTTTACAAAATTCTGACTGGATTTTTATTGTGTAGTTTTTTAACCGGTGTATGCCGGTGTTTAAGTTAAAAGACTATACAATATAGATATCTTTAGCATAACTTCGTCACCCGGAACGCGATCACGTATGTAGCCGATATTTTTTGAATTTTGAATTTATATTCACCTAGAAAAGATTCTGATATTAGTGTACGAGCGATAACGTGAATATAGTGATCGTTTGATACTTATAAGTATCACTAAATACCTTTATATCATATACTTAGTTATGTCCATACATTTTATGAATCTCTATGGTAATATGGCATTTTGTATCCTTTTTTATGTTATGAAGTGGTTTGGCGGACAAGTCGCCTGCTTGGCTTGGCTTTCTAATAATTGAAATATTTTTGGACTTAAAAACCAATTGGGTCAATTTCTGCACTTGGTAAAGATAACGGTAAAAAAAAAAGATATAGAGAAGAAATAATATTTATGGTAAAGTTTTTCGATATCTTGTTCTGGGGCTGTCATACATAGGGCAAACAAATAGTAAAGTTGGTATCCGGGTAAAAGAACACATTGCTGACATGAAGAACAGACGCTCGACCAAGTCTGCGGTTTGTGAAACTGCTCAGGACAAACCCAGCCACTACATTCGGTTCGACAATCCAAAAATCTTCGCCAGAGAGACCCGTTTTATGCCAAGAATGTTACGCGAAGCTATTGAAATCCCAGTACCAAAAATTCATTAGAGATTTTAGTTGGCAAGTACCACCTACTTAGGATCCTGCTACTAAATTAATTAAATCCATGGCCGGCCGACACAAATCTGCAAGACCTATAGACACCGTTGGCGAATACTGCGTGAATAGGGAACGTTATGGTTAAAATAAAATGTTTGATGGTTGTACCTACAACACATTTTTTTAATAACTCAAAAAAAATGTGTTGTAGGTACAACCATAGCAATATAATACATATATAAGTCACCCCGTGACCACGATCACTGCAAAATGTTTGAAAAGTCGGGACAAAACTTTTGTTCATGTTGTGGTCGGGTTAAATATTTTTTTATACGAAAAAATGGTCGAAAGTACATCTTTTATTAGAAATCTGGATGAGGCATTTGAAACAGTCAAAAAATAAAAAATGTTCTGTTCATTCAATAGTCATGAGGTCCACTGTTGAACAAAGTAAAACACCCTCATATAGCAAATCTCTCCTCTGCCATTTTCCCCACGCCTTGCAGGCGTCTTGGGGATGGCAGTACTTCAGAAGGCGCTGCTGCCCACCTTCTCGTATATTCCATTCGTCTTTACTTCGACTCCACTAGTAAGATATAGGGTGGTGCAATTCTAGACGGGTACCCCACGGGTATTTTTCAATTGAATCTATAAATTATTGTTGAAATTATTAATATCACATCAGATAGCACAACAAAATAAGGATATTTGAATTAAAAAATAAACTTTGCAAAAAATCCAACAGTTTTCATTGACTCAGATATGTACTAATAACAATAATTATATTAATTTTGCTATCATGTTCAATTCCGGTAGATAGGATTAAGATATCTCTTCTCATGTTCATCGCGTCGTTAAATATCTTGCTTAATTAACTTTCACTAGTTAAGTGCGGACTCTGATGTCATCATTAACACAGTGAATATCGAACAGTGTACTAACTTCCGATATTTCATTATATTCTTTTTAGCATTAAAATATGCAAATCTCTTCTGATTAATAAGTAGTAGTAGTATCTAAATACCAACATTATTTTGGAAGGCATAAGATGGTGGCAGGATTTGAGCCTGTATTCTGCACCGCAGCTCTTAGACACACAAGTATCCTGTAAGTTAATCCAAGATGTAATGAGTACATTTGGACATGTAAAAAATAGCAAAGACACGGTAGAGATTACACATATTGTATCAGCCGGATAATCTACTGGTGAGCCAACCCTAGTCTATTAAGGGGGATTTGCCGTAATCCACACGTTTGGCAGGTGGCTTGGGGATCGCATTAAAAGAAGGTAGTTCTTTTCAGAAGGCGCTACTACATACATGTATTTACCCTTCGTTAACTCTTAAATTGGCGAAACTGGTCGATCCCATTTCGGCTAAACAACATAAGTTGAATCCCTAAAATAATTGTTTACATTATTATCTTATATTAATTCCATAATTCATCAATATCAATTTAGCCTTTTTGGCGGAGGATTTCAGAGAAGTCGGGATATTAACATTTTGTGCGGAACAACCCCAAGTATTTAGCTCATTAGCAGCTTCCCACAGTTATGAAACGCGATAGAGGAATAGACTACAGACACCTGCTCACTCCCTCGTTACATCAGTAAGTCGGTGTATGTATATAGGCGGTTCAAACTTTAAGAACCTCCCACCGCATCTTCCGCAAATATATTCAAAAAAAAACTAAAATATTACTTGTTTGTTAGTCTTACTATAAAGCAAGATAATTTTAAAAGATAGAAAGACTACCAAACCCGCTAAATTATATATTACGTATATGGTTATTTTATGTAATCGTTATTATGACATGCAAATATATTTTTACCAATAAATGATTTGATTTTATTTAATTTTCATGAACAAACTTATGCATTCATAATATATTGTTGTAAATAAAATAAAATTGTTGAGTTATTTCAACATTGCGTACGCAATGTTATTTACTGTGGACGTAAGCTAGATACCTGAATGGCCTGCAATTTAGCAATTACAACTATTTGCTGTAATCTTAAACTTTAATTTATTAGTGCTACATTTTAGTAGACATATTTAATTTGTTAAACGACAAACTTTTATGTTCTTCTATCTATCAGGAACTCATTGGTATATTAATTTAGTTCAGACAATGCAGTTTTTTTTTATTATAGCTGATAGGCTAACCCTTGACCATTATCTCACCTCAGTGATGATGTGGTCGAAGATGTTGTTCAGGCTAGCCTAGAATTACTGGCTCTCTAGGAGCTGCCGCAACACACCGTTAGGTGCTTGGCGGCAGATTTTCTACTTGAAGGTGGTAGTGAACCAGGCGGGCATTCGCAAAATACCCTACCACCATGCTGTTACGACTGCCATCGTAAGACAACAACCGGGCCCGACGGCCCGAAGTGCCGTCCGAAGCACGGAAGCGCTCAGTAGTAATGTCACTAGAGGTCAACCATCCAACTCCTGACCGCGGCGGACGCATAACGCATGCTATGCGGATTACATTACAAAATTACAATTTTAAGAAAGGAAACAGTTATACCGCACATGACTTAAATTTTTCCTCACGTATTACATATAATACACACTAATACCCTGCACAATACTACAATATATTCCCGTTAAACTCTACTAATACATATAATAATATAAATAATATACTATGTTTCATCTAAAACGGTTCAACGTGTAGGATTATCAAACATACACAACTCAAGTCCTAACTCACAAACTTTCGTATATATAATATTAGTCTGATTAATTAAGAGAGCACCGAGCTTTTTAGGCGCGTAGTATTATTATATAATCTATGCTAATATTTATATAAAATTTAAATTAAACCAACAAAGGATAACTAAGCCAAAAGTCTAAAATACTCTTATTATTTTCTCTAATATCATCCTAAGTTGTGTTTAAAATAACGTATGGTTTCTACCTACTCTTTATACGTAAGATAAGAGAAAAAAATGTTGATACTTAATCCCTTTTAAATAAAGGTGATTGTATTATAACCATAAAATTACTGAAAGGTAGCCACTCTGTCGACTTAACGACAACAAATAACACACAAAGTGGCAAATATCACCGTTTCAAAGAAACAAAATCGTTTACCTTCCACTCAAGATTTCAAGACATTAAAGAAAACCCTAAAAAGTGAATATTGGGCCAACTTAACACTGCTATATCTTTGTGATCTGCTAATCTGATATCATTAGCCATATATGTTTTATGATATCATTAGCCAATTTGTCAAAAAGGCACCCTCAAAGATGCACTTGCACTTATCGGATACGAAAGGTCATTCACATGAACCCGTTTGTCATCCCGTTACACCAACAATGATTACATCATACTTGCTAATCGAAATGTCTTGCTATCGTAAACAAAGCCACTTTTAAATGAATCATGTTCCAAAATAAGGCACTGATAAATTGAACTTATATTTAGTACCCCTTGTTTAAAGAAAGTACTTTTACTTTTTTATTATATTCAAATTTCTCACGATATGGTAGCCTGACTCAACCAGGTCTCGTCGTGTATTGGGCCCTTTAATTATGACCGCATAAGAAAAACTCGCGGTTGGTATTCCTTTTTCAAAATTTGTATTTTATTTATTCGCTGACAAGAAGGTTGTACATATTTCACTGGGTATCTTTTTTGTGTTTTATGCCAGTTACTTTACAAAATTCTGACTGGATTTTTATTGTGTAGTTTTTTAACCGGTGTATGCCGGTGTTTAAGTTAAAAGACTATACAATATAGATATCTTTAGCATAACTTCGTCACCCGGAACGCGATCACGTATGTAGCCGATATTTTTTGAATTTTGAATTTATATTCACCTAGAAAAGATTCTGATATTAGTGTACGAGCGATAACGTGAATATAGTGATCGTTTGATACTTATAAGTATCACTAAATACCTTTATATCATATACTTAGTTATGTCCATACATTTTATGAATCTCTATGGTAATATGGCATTTTGTATCCTTTTTTATGTTATGAAGTGGTTTGGCGGACAAGTCGCCTGCTTGGCTTGGCTTTCTAAATGCGCCTCCTGCCTATGTTTTTCAAAACCTAACCAAACGAAAACAATAAACTTTTGTCTATGCTGGAAACAAAACCTATATTTTCATGATTTCCTTGCAAAGCATCTCAACATTTACGTTTAGGGAGGCGGGGCACTGGCAATTGAACCAATCACTGAGCAAGTTATACTACCTGAATTAATGAAAGGTACATTGCGTTGCGTGCTTCTGAAATTATTTTTTGTGTTACTTTAGCGCGGACGACGCATACTAATGTTTTGTGAATGAATAAATATGGGCAGAAGACGCACCTTACTGCATACTCTCAACGCGTGAAATAAGAGTACAAAGCTTGGATTTTCTTTTAAATAAAAGCGTATGATTCAGTCTCGTGCACAGTGGCTTCAGTAAATTATTTTTATTTTATTCTGTTGGGTAACCTTAGCTCGATCCTGACATACACTTACCTGTTCTTTACTTACTAGTTCGATAATAGTATGTTTAACCGTTTTAACGATTGAATAAAAATGAAATACCGTGAAATAAATCAGTTTCTTGTCTATTGGGTATAAGTCTTACAGTGCTAAAATTATAATTATTTGATTGAGTACCAAAATTTAGGAAGCCGATTAGAATGTTCACATAATACATGTAGGAAAAGCGTGGTCATGGAAACATGTAATCGTTAACCAACGTTTAATTAAACTTTCCACACCCTCAGGTTTCATATCCTTCTGCCAGCCCCTTTTCTTTTTTTTTTTTTTTTAGGGAGGACATAGATGCTGGCTACCGCCTGTGCGGTCGTCCAGCTCCACCGGGTTTTGGGCGAGGGCCTGGCCCTACAATAGCCCGGGAGGGAGAAGTGCCGAAGGCACTTCTCCCGAGACGGGCGTAGAAGGCGAAAAGCGCTTTCTACCTCCGTCTCCTGCGGACGCCGAAAACGTACCGCTACTATAGGAGGGGTTGACAGCGAGCTCAAGGGCACCACTGTGGTTCGGACCTCGGCTTGTCTCGCTGTCGAGAGACATGGGGGGGATCGGAGCAAAATGCCTCTGTGCAACTGCAGTGTTGCACAATTGGGCCCTACTGAATAATACTCTTTGACTATTTGGAGAGCAATTTATCGTGACCTTGTTTTTGCCTCGAGCTCGCCGGCGAGCTCGGTGTTTGATTGTGTGACCTCTGATTACCTCACACCTGGGGATTTTACCTCGACGACTTGCGGATAACGCTAAAGCTGCCAATGTAATGGCTGCGATGGGGTCATCCGGGTCGTCTAATACCTGCCGTGGTCGGCGACGGGGGGGTTTGAAAAATGGGATAGAAGAGGCAGTCGAGTAGTTCGATGCCTGGACAACCAATGGGTTCGGGTGGTGGGGCGCTCGATCAAAGTATCGGCGGGCGCAGTCCTTATTGAACTGCGCTAGAGAGGGAAGGTTTAAGTCGCAATGCAACTCGGTGTTCCGGATATACCACGGGGCGCCGGTTGCATTACGAAGAAAACGGTTTTGGATGACTTGAAGTTTGTGAAGGTGGGCCTCACTAGCATGACTAAACACTACTGATGCGTAAGTCATGATGGGGCGGATGCAGGCAGTGTAAAGTGTCTTCTTATTACTAAGAGACATTTTACTCTCTTTGCGAAGTAGGGGACCAAGGCGACCCATTATGAAGGCCGCTCTGTTACGGACGGTTGTTATGTGATCGTTAAAGGTGAGATGACGATCAAGGGTGACTCCGAGGTATTTTGTTCTAGGAACCCAGGGAATGGGTTCGTCGAACAAAATAAGCGGTTTCGGGTAAGGGGAGCGTGTCTTCTCAGTAAAGCACATAGCTGTGCTTTTAGCTGGGTTGACCGCGATGCGCCATTTTCGGAACCAGTCACCGATCTCGGTGATGGCCCGTTGCATGACGAAATAGGACTGTCTGTTGATATGCCACCCAGTGGTGTAAATGGCGGTATCATCCGCATATTGGGCTAGGAATACTTTGGGCTGAGAGCGTGGGATGTCACTGGTATACAGTGCAAAGGGAATAGGTGATAGCACGGAGCCCTGAGGGACTCCGGCTCTGACTGGGTGGGGGGAGGAGAGGGTGCCTTCCACGCGATAGCGAAAGCTTCTGGCTTTAAGGAAGTCTTGTAGGATGAGCACAAGACGTTCTGGCACGCCAAATTGGTATAGCTTGTAGATCAAGCCGTTGTGCCAGACTTTGTCAAAAGCTTTCGCTACGTCGAGGAAGACTGCTAGCGTAGTCTGGGGTTTGGGGTACTTATTGAAGCCCTCAATGATGTGCTCCGTGAGGCGGTGCACCTGTTGGACGCATGAGTGTCCGGGTCTGAAGCCAAACTGCTCATCTGGGATAAGGTGGTGTTCCTTAGCATGGGACTGGAGACGGTTTGCAAGTAACCGCTCGTAAAGTTTGCCTAAGGCACTGAGGAGGCTGATGGGGCGGTAACTGGTGGGGTCAGATGAGCTTTTGCCTGGTTTGTGAATGCCAATGACATTTGCACATTTCCAGGTGTCTGGGAATAAGCAGTGGCTCATAGCAGCATTGAAGATGCTGACTAAGAGATGGATGAGAGGAGGAGAGAGGGTTTTAAGAACCCTGTTGGAGATGCCATCGGCACCGGGGGATTTGCGCGGTCGGAGGGCCTTGATCAGTCTCTCCACCTCAGCGTAAGTCGCTAAGGTGATTGGTGGGAGTTCAGAGGTGACCACAGAGCTTTTACGTTCGACTTCAGCATCCACCGAATCGAGGTGAGCTTGGTCAACGTGATCTACGTTAGGGGAACACTGAGCCTCTAGGCTATCAGCTAGGCACTCAGCTTTGTCTTCGTCAAAGAACGCTGGGACTAGTGGGACTGGTCTGTATAAGGGAGGCATGTCGTTATGGTTACTTCCTTTCAAGCCTCGCGCCAAGTCCCAGTAAGCATGGTGGCTTGGCACGAGGTTTGAAAGTTTATCGCCCCATTGTTGATCACGCAACTCAGACATGCGACTTTGAACCATGCGTTCAAAGTGGCGTTTCTTAGTTTTGTTCTCTTTACTGGGGTAAGAGTCGTAATGTCGGGTCACTGCTTTACTCTCCGTCACCAATCGTCTCACATCCGCTGGAATGACAAGGCGCCGGTCGTCCGGCACTATGACCTCCTTTGCGGATGCACCTACTACGGTGGAGAGGTGATTGGTGAACGAATCGATCGCAAGGGTTACGTCATCTTTTGTCAGGATGTCGTCAGGGATCTTGTCTAGGTCCGGTGAACTGATAGCCTTTAGAGCATCGCCTACTTGCTTCCAGTTCACTATCGTCTTAGTGGGGCGGGGGAGGTCAGTCGTTGGGTCGGGACCTAGTCGCAGTATAATGGGTCGGTGGTCAGAGTGAAGCTCGTGAACCACTTCTATGGAGCGTAACCGGAGTGTTACGCCTCTGAATAGTGCCATGTCAAGCAAGTCAGATCGGTGGTCTGCCATATAAGGGTAGTGAGTGGGCTCAGTGGGCGCAATTATGTCAAAGTTAAGTTCTGCGATTAGGTTTTCAAGTGCAATACCTCTGGGATTGTTGACGTTACAATTCCATAGGATGTGCTTACTGTTGAAGTCGCCAATCAGAATGACGGCGCTTCCTAATGAGAATAGGGCTTCTAAGTCAGCTCGGACGATCGGCTTTGCGCAAGCTTGGTAACAGGATGCTATGACTATAGGTTGATGACCAGTCATAGCTAGGAGGCAACAAGATGCTTCCATATTAACAAGAGTCGGGGTAGGTAGGGGAATGCAGTGCAGGGACCTTTTGTAATAGATAAGAGTGCCTCCCCCACGGGAGTTCACTCTATCATCACGTACCGTTCTGTAATTGGCAAACCTAGGGTTCGCCTTCCCCGGTTTTAGAAAGGTTTCCTGCACGCATATGATATCGATAAGGTGGGTACAACAAAAGTCGTGGACGAGGTCACGTTGTCTGAAGAGGCCGTCAGCGTTAAATGACGCTAACGAAACTGAGTACGGTTTCGTGCGTTCGGTTGTACTACCCATAGTGGTTGTACTGGGGAGGGGCCTGGGGAACGAAGCGCTTAAGGGCGCTAAGTAAATTCGCGTGTTCCAATGTGTATTGGATCACGTCCGCTGGGGATTGAGCGTATTGCATCTTGTGGAATAGCTCTTGTACCTCATTGATGTCAACCGACATAGCCAGATCGCTGACTAGGTTGATTGCCTCTTGAAGAGGGGCAGCCATCAATGGCATAGGTGGAGCTTGTGGCCGGGAAGCGGCGCGGGGAGGCGCGCGAATGGTGTTGGCGACGGGTGCCGGGAGCGCGGGGCGAGCCGGGGCCGGTGCGCGGGCAGGGGCCGCGACGCGGGCGGGTGCGGGTGCGGGCGCGGGTGCGGGCGCGCGGGCCGGGGCGCGGGCGGTAGCGACGGTCTTAACCATACTGGGTGGTTTAGACCATGCGTTACGGGCTGGGAGCGGCGCGGGTATTACCTGTGAGGCAGGTACTACCGTTAGTTTAGGGCTTACCCGTTGGTACCGGTCGTAAGAGGGACGGGTCGGCCTATGCCTTGCCACCCTGTGGTTCACTCGAGGTGCTTTAGGGCAGCCACGGTAATTCGCGGTATGCCCTTGAGCACCGCATAAAACACAGCTGGGTGGGTCCGGCGAATCCCGGGTGCGAGTGCACGCTGCTGTCGCGTGATCGCCTAGGCACTTAACGCACCTAGCGCGAGCGAAGCAGAAACGGGAGGCGTGCCCGTATAGTTGGCAGTTATGGCACTGCGAGGGACTCCCATTTTTGTATGGGGCTTGGACATCGAGTCCTGAGAGGCCACAGACCTTTTTTAAATTAAAAATGGCCTTGCCTTCAGGAGTACGATCTAGTACTACGAGTACTAGATCGTAGGGGCTGCGGTCCTTCCCGCTGTACATGCGGTGAACTGCATGTACGGGGAAGTCTTGTGCCTTCAGGTCGGCACATACCGAATCGGTATGTACCTCCTTGGGCACACCGCGGATGACCACTCGGAGGACTTTCTCCTCTTCGAGCGCATAAGTGTGAAAACTTATGCTCTCGTGGCGGAGGAGTTTAGTTAGCGCTCTGTGGTCGCTAATGGTGGAAACTTGGACTTTAATGCCCTGCTGCGTGGAGCGGGCATTAGTATAGTGGATCCCACGATCCGAAACTAAACGGGACAGCATGTCCCATTTGGTTTTGTCCTGAATGAACAGGGGCGGAGGCGGTTTTTCGCGGCGCGCGCTCGCGTCCTGAGGGGACGCGGCAGTGGTGGCCGGAGCGGAGGGAGGAGACGCGGGGCGCGGGGCGGGGGTCGGCTTCTTGCCGGAGGCGGGGGCCTTAGCGGGTGCCTTGGCGGGAGGGGCGGAAGTTGCGCAACTAGCGGCTTTAGGAGCACGCTTGCGTTTGCGGTCAACGACGGTATAGCCGTCGTTATCGGAGTCCGAGTCAGTGCGTAAGGCGCGACTCGGATCTACTTCCATCTCCGTTTCGGAGTCCGAAGTGGGCTCGACAACGGCGATGGAGGGACGGGTGCTCGCTGGCCTCCCGATCGGTGAGCGCGAGCGAGACCTCTCACGGGGAGGGGCTGCCACCGTGCGTCTATTATCCGGGCCCGGAGCGGGCGAAAGCGGGCTGTCCTCTGAGAAGGACCGGGTCAGAGGAGGGACGTTGGCCTCCGGGATTGAAGTCCCGGAGGGAGCAATAAGAGTGTCCGTGAGGCGGGCACTCGCTTCCTCTTCGAGGAGTTGCATATGAGCAACATACAGATCGGGGTGGCGGAGGGCGAAGGTCTGAAGGACCTGCACCTCACCGTTAGAGGGACGGGACTGCATCCTGAGGGGAATACTCAGGACGCCCTATCAAGGGTTTGAATTCCCTCACACACCTTGTGAGCTCACTGTGTGAGAGGGAGTGTGTACCTAAGGTGTGCCCTAGTTGTGTACCCTCTCCGAGCTTTTTTCTCGGCGGAGAGGGGTGCTCCTAAGCGCTACTCCGGGGTTGACTAGGGGTGACCCCAAGGCCAGTAATCCCGGAGCCCAGCTTGCTTCGGCTGACCCGTGAAGCGGGAAAGGCCACGGTGCAAGGTTAAACCAAAACAACAACAGTGGCCGTTGTCACCGTAGGGTGTCACACTGCGACCGCAGCAAATGGCGGATTTGATCGTTCAGACGGGTTTGGCTGACGCTACCCCACGCCTGAACGACGTCGCTTAACAGCACAAAGTGTGTTGTTACGCGACTGTTACTATGTTGTGTCGGGTAGTAAAGTGGTGAAATGCGCACCGAAAAGTGCGGTCAAAACAAGACCACCAGCCCGATATGATGTTGTTCGTCCGAAACAAGGGACTTGGGTAGGTGGTAATGCCTGACGTCTTAGAGCGCCTCTGCGCGACGGCACGGCGAGCTCGTAGCTCGCGTTGCTCGGCGTTCGGCGGCTGCTCAGCTTCTGCACACAAAACAAAACAAAAACTTCGTCAGGACTGCGTATTCCAAGGCACTGGTCTGCAACTAGCGTCGGAACGATGACCCGAGTGAGACGGCAATAGTGCGGGGACTATTGCGGTCTCACTGGGAGATACTGGCGGAGCTGTAGACAGGTGTGCACGGCGTGGCGGCACAGGTCGGAATGTGTGTGAAAAAAAGAGCCCCTTTTCTTCCCACTCGCGCCTTACATACACATGCATCATCTCGCTCTTTCCCCAATCGTTCCACATTACGCATAGTTTTCTATCTCATACTGTTCGAAAGGTTCTCAAAGTATTAGCATGTATTAAAAACTTTTATAATAGGCACAATATATCTAGAAATTATTCGTCTTACAAAGAGCACTTTAAAAAAAAAAATGTTGGCTTTTATTGCATTCAATATGAATACATAGATCGCTCCTTATTTTCAATCAATCATCCTGGATGTATATGAAAAATAGAAGTAGTGCAGTCAAAACAGTGTATATATTCAGTGATCTAAGTTCTCGGTTATGTGAGTCAGTTATATAATGAAACACAGTTCAGAAACTTCTTAATTCAGAAAACGATGCAACAACAAAATATTAAGTCTTCAACAATCTTAATGTTAGTACGGCCTATGTCATATCCTCTACTAAACTTTACTACAAATACTGCATACACAATGACGGTAGTCTTACATTTCTCGGTTGCAAAGAGGTAAACCAAGTAAGGAGTCTCGAAGGTGCTATAAATAATTATAACTGTCAAACAAGGTCCGAAGATATAGTCCTACAGCAGACACAATAACAGTTACTACATGATTTCTGTGCCAAGTTGAGTCGTAAACCAATGTTATAACATAATAAACATATATTTTACGTATAAAAGGTGAGTAATATGAGAATGTTATTTGTATTGAGTCTTATGTAGTGCAAAGTTATGACATGAACTGCTTTAAATTTAATACAGATTTAACCGTTTTCGTTTATGACCGCCAAAACTTTACTTATATTTTGTTCTGATGTTTTAATGTTCTCAAACGAACTTAATGAAATGAAATTTCACGAGTCACATATAGGTTAGAAAAATCCACGTAGAAGGTACCTAACGATAGCATTTCATAAATTTTAAATGTTGCCCATATTATCCTGAGAAATAAGTTCTATAGTTATACTTATAAACTATTGTATTGAAGTGAATATCTTAGCTTTATGTTAGTGGTCACGATTTGCGATGTCACGGTTTCAATAATATCTATAGTACTCTCAAACTTATGACCAAAGACTATTTGCATAATAATAGCCAAAATTTAGAGAACTATAAGCTAATTTAATAAGCTATTACTAAATTATTGTTGAAACGTACCTACCACAGTAAATGATCCTCCTATTTGCACAGTAGATTACAGTGACAGTATTCAGCTTTGCAAAACTAGTTATACTTAGGATTGACAACACTGAGTCACCTAATCTCATAGTAAAGTTTAAAAAAATAATTAAAACCCAGTAAGTCCGAATTGAACTCGCACACCGAAGGTGATGATATTGACGCTGATTATACCGAAAAATTGTAGATTTTTCATAAAATTGGAAAATAAAAAAAGAAATATAAAAATTATGAAGTAGTAATTATTATTAAAAAGGGAGAATTAATTTTTAACCATAGGTCGGAACCTATTTCTAACTCTGAAAATTTGCTAACTTGTTGAAATCGGACCATGAAAATGTGATCTCATAGTGTTTTGAATCAGCATGGGGCCGATATTAACAAGTTATGTTAGCAGTCGGTTCCATATTTTGTTAATTAATTGTATTTTTTTTTTGTTTATAAGTTCTGTTAGACAATCTTCCAAACCAAGCTTAATCACTGAAAACTTTAACGGCTACTTGTAACGTTTCTAAAGATACGGTCTTTTAAAGGTCGTCGACGAACGAATCTCGAAGACTTAGTTATTGGGTCGTCTTCTAGAATGAAAATCTAAAATCGCGAGTAGGGCCTCTCTTGTAAACTCAGCAACTGTCTTCAAAGTAAACTGCTGCCAACTGGTGGGCTAACCAAGCCGTCTAGCGCAGATTTCACAAGTCGTGACTTATGGCGGTTAAGCTGGCTGATATGTCGCGCCTGAATTATAGAACCGGTTCCGCTGCAGCTCCCATTCAACTTCGGTATTTACGCAGTGTCTTCGTGGGACAAAGAAAATAAACAATATATATATGCTTGCTTTTACCACTTAGCTTTATAGTTACCGGCTCAAAAATGTAAAATTTTTGTTCTTATTCCAAAGTAGCTCTAGAACTCTTTGTCAACAAGTTCGTCACCTATTACAACCATACCTATTTTTTACCACCAAGCAGTAATGTTCTCATTACTGTGTTCCGGTTTGATCGGTGCTGGTGAAATTAAAGCACATGAGACTTTACATCTTTATGTGCCAGGGTGATGGGCGCAGTGCAGTTTGTCACTTGTGACGAAATGCATCTGTTACAGGCAGAGGTTACCACTTAACACCAGGTGGGCCTCGTGCATAGTCCATCACAATCACCCTCTATTTAAACATCGTTTAAGACGACTATAATATATAAATTTGTGTTTGTAAAATTAATTTATATAATCTCATTCGGTAATATTCTAATTATATTTATTGGCATATTTAATTTACATACTACTTTAAGAAAATTTAAAAATAAATTAAAGCATTATTCTCCTTACAAAACAATGCTTTAAAACATTTTTTTAATGATTATACTCGTAGTACAATGTGTCCCGACCAAGGAGGTTTCAATTCAATTTAAGTACACATTATCTGTGGTGAGCGCGCTGGTTCCGAGCCACTAGACCAATATCAGACTTTTTTCCATTTTGGCGCCATGTCGTACATACGAATTTGAGTAATATTTTGTTGGATCAAACTTTAGTAGCAAAAATGTCAAGCGACACCGACGATACTGATGAAAATTTAACTCCACCTGACATTCTAGAAACAGCTACGAAACTGACGAATAGTCTTTTGCCAGAAAATCAAGAAAAGCGTATAGCCATGACATTAAATAAATTAGTATATGCAACTGCATATAATTAGGTCCCTATTAAAACACTCGTGTAATCGTATTTTGAAACTCGACTGCGGCTCGTTTCAAAAACTACACTCATGTTTTAATACCCTCTATTATATGACAGTTGCATTAAATACTATAAAACGCCTGATGTATTGTTTCAAACGATACCTCACACTTCCTAACTACTCTTGCACTCCTTTTGGGCAGTCAATTAAAAAGCGCAAAATGAGCAGGGGGCCGACTCCCATCTCTTAATTCAGTCTTATTTTAACCTTATATTTACAATTTTAATTCGCACTACCACATATCACTATGGTAAACTTAAATTAGAACTTCAACGTGAGAGCGAGCTGCATGCATTGAATCAAGTCATCTGTGCGATAGAGATAGCGCTATATGAACATTATTGTTTCGTGATGGCCACGGTACGAATGTCAATATCAATATTTTAAGCTTAAAATAATGACGTTGGTTTTCTATGATAGTTTTTAAAAGGTGGGAGTTTGGCCCCAGTACTTACGTTGTTGTTATATATTCGGGTGTTTCAGTAAAAGTGCTGCTATGGGAATTAAAAAACTACAAAAATATAAAAACACAGTCCCTGCATGTCTCTTTACTGTCTTAAATACCCATGAGAATTTGTCTCGGAACATTGATGCATACAAACCAGAGCCAAAGTTGCTTCGAGGTGTGCAGTAAAGTGCGTGGTTAGTATTTAGAAGGATAATAATGTTCTTGTGTTATAGAAAACGTAATCTACCGACAAAATATAAAGTGCCAATTAAGTAAAATTCTAAATATAGGTACATAATATATAAATTAAACTAACACTTATTAATACCACTTCTGTTTAACATCATATCAATCTCAAAAAACTTATTATAGAGACAATAATTAAGTTAATACCTATCAACTTTGTCCTTCAAAGGCCAGCGTTTAAGGAAGCTAGTTTAGGTATTATAATCATTTATACATATTTTATTGTTCATAAAGTTAAGTCTAAGTTAAGCTGTATGAATAAAGTACTATAATAACATATAATGTGTAGGCTAAGATATTTATGATCATTGGTTTCCTGCGGCTTAGGTATCATATTAAGCGCTACGGTTGCAATAGCGTTTTACCTTATTAAATCATTTGAAGCGCTTTTGTGGCTATTGTTGAAGGTTGATCATATTTTGAATACTTAGTAGGTATTCATCAGTGAAGGCTAGGACTGCATCCTTGATATCTCTCGTGTTGCGGATGTCCGTGGGTGACAGTGACTACTTACCACCTAATGAGCTGACTGGTAAACTCTTCTGTCCTCCAATCCCTTAAAAATACATCTTCGAGACATTGTAAAGGTACTGAGCTATTCAATTATTATATTGTTTTTAACCGACTACAAAAAAGAGGAGGTTCTCATTTTTTGTGTTTGTAACCTCAGAACTTTTGACTGGGTGAAAAGATTTCGATAATTCTTTTTTTATTTGAAAGGTGATGCTTGTCTTTTGGTCTCATTTAAAATTTCATCAAAATCGGTCAAGCTTTGTCTCACTCAGTGAACAAAATTGCATTTTGCTCACTGACTTCAGGCAGCAAAACCTACATGTTTGAGCTACTGAAGTGTAAAGATTGAAAGATTCTATGTATCGTTTTTTTAACTTGGATATGGATATACAATTTTTTTAAAGTTCTTTGTAAGTTAATATTTATATGCTGTCAGGTTTCATAAATGGATGTAATAATGACATTAATTATAATGTTAAAGGGGTGAAAAAGGGCACCTAGGAAAAGGGAAGTAAGGGTGCTCAAATTTGTTTAGTCTCTTTGAAAGCATGCTTACTGGACATAAACATTTGGACGTCTTCTGAATAAGCCCTCTCCATCTTCAGATCCAAAATTACTAATAGACCAATTTACTTCAACAGTACGTACCTACGTATGTTTGGTTTATCAGATTATATCAAAATCAAACATATTGATTCAATATTGGTGTTTATAGGATGCTATTAAACAACTCAATTACAAGATATCACTGTTTCATCCATTTTGATTTGTTCACATAGATTTTAGGCTAACTCTATGAAACACAATATAAATAATATATAAATGGGTTGTTAATATAGTATCCGTTAAAGAACCACACAAGTTTTGTGGCACTGAATATAAACTCGTAGTTAAATTTTTATTTAAGTTGTTCATAAGTTAAATCTCACAGTATGCAAATATTACAACCTAACAGTTTTTGTGACCGTAACGAGAGGTTTCAAATCTGTTCCAAATTCAATTAAGATTCAATTTTGACAAACGATGCTATCAGATAAAGAATTCAAAGTTACAAAGAGACAACGTAGGCCCTATAAATACAGAATACTCTATCTATATAAATAGAGTCTATATGTACGAATATACAAAGTATGGTATGGTCTCCACCGCTCGATCGCGAAATAATTCGTCCATATTTCGATACCGCCATTAAACTTTATTATTTCACAGTCCTTAAGGTGATACTCGTACCTAGTCATTGTATCCTTTGGAACCTAGAGGTGGTCTCTTTTGTTTATCGATATCGACAGTAATAAAAACCAATATTGTAGCAAATGTGTGAGTAATCGAACGTATTTTATGGCTTTGAGACAGCAATAACAATGACATTTACCTTTTTGATATAAATTAAAGCTCTCTTCCTGATTTTAATATGGTCTGCTATGAGTATATAATTTATATACTCAATTATTTGAAGAGGATACGTAAATAATAGGTTTTTTCCACGTATGTTTATGTCCTATTGCCACACAATTTTATTTTTTAATTTTTGTTTTTGCCGCACAAATATACATAATCATTTATAGTCAAAAACATAACTTGGATGGGTGACCGCTAGTTACCACTAGAGTGCTCTAAACACGAAAGTGCTCAGTAGTAATTACCTTACTACTGAGTAAGGTAATTACGTTCGTGTTTCGGAGAGTATAATTAGCCTGGTCCCGTTGTCGCGTTAGGATGGCAGTCGTTATAGCATGGTGGTAGGGCTTTTGCGAATGCTCGTCTGCCTGCATAAGTCCCTCAAGTACAAACTCGAAGCAAATAACAGTGCGTTCTGGCAGCTGTCAATGAGAGCCAGTAATTCTAGGTTATCCTGAACAACATCTTCGACAACATACCATCAGGTGAGATACTGGTCAATGGCCAGCCTATCAAATATAAAAATTAACTTGCTGGTGCAAGTTAATTTTTATTGTCATACATTTTAAATTAAGCATTCACTGAAGTGATATTTGAATATTTGAAAAAAGAAATTGCGAACAATTGTTGCTAATTCAAATATTAGTTTATTTTTATATGGTTTTTGATATGATAAGTGTTGGTCAAATAATCAAGCTTATCAACCAACTAAGGTATATATAGCGATGAAACTAAAAAGTAAATCAAACCATTAGTGCCTGCCATTAGTGTTTTGATACCTTCAAATGAAATAGGCGTTCACTTTTACGATTTCAAAATAGAAACACATATTGCTACATCAAAAGAATTTCATCTTTAACCGCGTATTAAAACGAACAACAAGGTGCACAAAGTGCACACGGGATGAGCAGTCTCAGATATGTCGTAAAACAACATGTACAGATCCACGTGAGATGATAGACCCAAGTTCCCGAGATGGGAGATGTAGCCCTTTGTTTTACGGGCCTCGGATTATGAGAAAGTTATTTTATGAATGTAAATTCAGCTGCATTTGAAAATATTTTTTATTTAAATTTCACCAACATGTTGCATTGTATAAAGAGTTGTTTTTTCGGCATTTCTATAAAAGACACAATAATTTACGATTCCATTGCTTGCCCTATGACTCAGTTTATGGACGTTTTCTTTATATGTACTGATGGGTTAGCCTTTGACAACTATCCTACCTTTCAACTATCTAGCCTTATATCTAAGTGACATAAAGCTGAAGAAGTTTTTTTTTATGTTAACCTAGAATAACTTGTAAAGGACATCTACCGGTACACACCGATAGCCGCTTCGAGTGATATTTTCTACTTGAGGGTGGTACAATTAGCCAGGCGTGCATTAACAAAATGTCCTATCACCATCCTACAATAACTGCCATCCTAAGACATCAATCTTAATATAAAATAGCTTAATTAAGATTAATTTTGATCCCTCTCGACCCTTGATTCTTATTCTTTGAACCGACTGAAGCCGTACTCACAAAAGATACTAATTGGTGTTCAAATCTCGAGACCTGCAGTTTGATGCCCTGATCGGAAAAGTAGGAATAATAAGATATTTCTATAAAATAAATTTTCAGTTGTAGTCCAGATTTTGCCACCATGCGCGGTAGATGGCAATAGGCTCACCCAAATTACATGTCTGCAAAACGCAGTTGTTATTTATTTTGACATATCTGCCTACTCCTTCGTGCAATATACAATACCAAGTGGGTAAGTCTCGTCTGCAACTCTCGTACCAACAGTGCCATATATTCTGCAAGCAGTAGTGACCAACACAACTGTGCTTAAGAATGAAGGGCACTACATAGCTAGTGAAATTACTGAGCAAACGTGAAGAACTAACTTCGACAATAACAATGCAATTTAAAAAAATAAAAAATTACTCGTCTTTTTTTCAGTACAGAATAGATTAGCAGCAGCATACAAAACCCGAACTGCCCTTTAACAAGTATAAATTAATTTAAAATTAAAAAACGGTAAATTATTTAAGCGTTTTATTGTTCCATTGAAATTAAAATAGAGATACTTATATATTTTTGGAATCATTTCTTAAGGATCTTCATTTTGATACCCATTGGGGTATTACGATAGGATTGGGACATATTTAAAAAAGTTAAAGGTATCTATAGTCCTTCACTTTGTTTTTTTTTTACTTTTTATGTATCTAATGCCACCAGGACTATTAAAACGGATCTAATGATATATTATACATCAGTTCAGCTATTTAGAAGTTATGGTGGAATCAAGAAACTCACAAACATACATAGGTACATGAACCATGAAAACATAACAATCCTTTTTTAGGCAGTCGTGTTAAAAGGTTTATATCAGCGCAGTTTGCATAGCGATGGGTTACTAATACATGATGATAATGTAAGTTTATTGTGTTAAATAACCGTTTGCATTCACGCGTATTTGTTGCTATTGTCGACCTAGATTTCGGGCATGCCCTGCATCAGGTGGGTTCACGCGTCGTAGATATGACCTTTTATTGATCAAAATATGAGGAAATAATACTTTTCACATGGCAAGGAAGGGCAAATATAAAATTATTTAAAATTTTCAACTCTGATTTATTAAAGATATTATTGGCCAACTTTTAGTGTGAGTTTAATGTGAATATCGTTGAGGAGGAGTTCCAAAAAGTAACTTGAAAACAGCAGCACTTAAAACTTTTAAAAGACTAGCTTGTACGTCACTATTTTACTTATACAATACTGCAATCCAAACATTTGTTTGGTATTTACCTGAACCTCTTAGGAGGACTTCCCATTTTCGCCAAGCGGCGAGGTAGTAACCATTTTCGCCAAGCGGCGGCGGCGCGACATGCGGGCCCGCTTTTCAAAGATAACTGTTGCAAGAGACCTAGCATGTTCCATTATCCTTCAGCACTTGTCAATTATAATCATATCAAGTCAATTATAATAAACACACCGTAAAACGTTTTTCAAGTTTTACTATTGAAAATTATTAATTTGGTAAACACCGCTGTCACCATAAGTAAACGACAAGATGGTTAGTTCAAGACTGCTTTATTTAATTATCTAGCCTACCTCCAGATATGAATAATAATAATACCATTAAAAAACAAATGAAGCAGTTATGAAAAAACCTTCAGCATGAGTTTGTTGCTAAAATGATCGGACATAGGTCCCTATATTTTTTTTCTGAATCCAAACAGTGACCTTCTGGAGAGGACCTCAACTTCAAAATCAGGAAAACCCTTCACACGTACAGATAAAATGTATCATGCTCAAGACACCTTCCAAACTAAAAATAATGTAATATTTACTTATAAAACCTTCATAGTATCTAGTATGTACTTACCAAAGCACGTGCAACTAACATTTAAAAATAGTCTTTGATGACATAATTAAACTAACTCGTTTAAAGCGTAATTATCATAGTATAACACACACCCTTTTATGAACGTTAACTATGTGATAAATTGCCGTTGAACACGGAAATCAGATAAATTTGTCCGGGTTTAATTGAAACATTCAAGTATTTTAATAAATTTATATCTGTTTATACGTAATACCAAATAATTAATAAGACATTAGTTACATTATTTATTAATGAATTATTATAATTTGCTTTCTAGTCATAAATAATGTTTCTTAAATTTTTAGTCTTTTTTTTTATCCCATACTTCGAGAATCTAAAGAGATGAACAGAGAATAATTGTGAATATACGTACGAGTACCTTGAACTTTGCCGCAGACTACACATAATCATAATTATATTTTTATTTGACGGAACAAGCATGATGCCCACCTGATAGTTAATAGCGGGCTAGAAAACATTAAAGGAAAACAGCTACGAATTATATCACTTTGTATACAATATACTTAATGTGGAGACAGAAAATATAATTATCGTACTTCGAGTCTGTAGCAAAGCTCGAAGATTATTATCACAAATAAGAAGGCGCTTCGACGTTCCTGTGAAATTGCGAGCGGAAGGGCCGACGGGACTCGTGGGCTGTATCCGGCACCCACGACGCACGTTTCTTGCCAAACGTATAGATTCTATGTAAACTATCAACACACCTGATGTCAGTACTCGTAACTTCTGGAAAATTACTTTCAGCAGCTATTTTTAGAACAATATATCGACTATTTCAACTTAGATATCTCTTTACATGTTCCATGTTCCATGCATTAGGTTATAATATAGGCTTATAATTTAGCGGCATGATTTGATTTTAACGGGTGCAGGTGAAATTATAGACATATGAGACTCAATAACTTTGTCTATAATTTCACCGGCACACATAACCTTCAAATTGGAACACAGGAATGTAAATATTAATGCTTAGCGCTAGAAATAGCGTATGGTGGCAGTGACTGCCTATTTCTACTGCTACTAATAGAGAGTAGACTAAAATAAAAATACCAGAAGGTCGAAGCAATGCCTCCTGAAAAACTGCACTCATGCACTCATTCCGACCTGTGCCGCCACGCCGTGCACACCTGTCTACAGCTCCGCCAGTATCTCCCAGTGAGACCGCAATAGTCCCCGCACTATTGCCGTCTCACTCGGGTCATCGTTCCGACGCTAGTTGCAGACCAGTGCCTTGGAATACGCAGTCCTGACGAAGTTTTGTTTTGTGTGCAGAAGCTGAGCAGCCGCCGAACGCCGTGCAACGTGAGCTACGAGCTCGCCGTGCCGTCGCGCAGAGGCGCTCTAAGACGTCAGGCATTACCACCTACCCAAGTCCCTTGTTTCGACACAACAACATCATATCGGGCTGGTGGTCTTGTTTTGACCGCACTTTTCGGTGCGCATTTCACAACTTTACTACTCGACACAACATTGTAACAGTGCGCGTAACAACACACTTTGTGCTGTTAAGCGACGTCGTTCAGGCGTGGGGTAGCGTCAGCCAAACCCGTCTGAACGATCAAATCCGCCATTTGCTGCGGTCGCAGTGTGACACCCTACGGTGACAACGGCCACTGTTGTTGTTTTGGTTTAACCTTGCACCGTGGCCTTTCCCGCTTCACGGGTCAGCCGAAGCAAGCTGGGCTCCGGGACAACTGGCCTTGGGGTCGCCCCTAGTCAACCCCGGAGCAGCATTAGGAGCACCCCTCTCCGCCGAGAAAAAAGCTCGGAGAGGGTACACAACTAGGGCACACCATAGGTACTCACTCCCTCTCACACAAGTGAGCTCACGAGTTGCGAGAGGGAGACAGAACCCGTTAGGCCATCCTGAGTATTCCCCTCAGGATGCAACGTCCCTCTAACGGTGAGGTGGAGGTCCTTCAGACCTTCGCCCTCCGCCACCCCGATCTGTATGTTGCTCATATGCAACTCCTCGAAGAGGAAGCGAGTGCCCGCCTCACGGACACTCTTATTGCTCCCTCCGGGACTTCAATCCCGGAGGCCAACGTCCCTCCTCTGACCCGGTCCTTCTCAGAGGACAGTCCGGCTTCGCCCGCTCCGGGCCCAGACAACAGACGCACGGTGGCAGCCCCGCCCCGTGAGAGGTCTCGCTCGCGCTCACCGATCGGGAGGCCAGCGAGCACCCGTCCCTCCTTCGCCGTTGTCGAGCCCACTTCGGACTCCGAAGCGGAGATGGAGGTAGATCCGAGTCGCGCCTTACGCACCGACTCGGACTCAGACAACGACGGCTATACCGTCGTAGATAGGAAACGCAAGCGTGCTCCTAAAGCCGCTAGTTGCGCAACCTCCGCCCCTCCCGCCAAGGCACCCGCTAAGGCCCCCGCCTCCGGCAAGAAGCCGATCCCCGCCCCGCGCCCCGCGTCTCCTCCCTCCGCTCCGGCCACCACTGCCGCGTCCCCTCAGGACGCGAGCGCGCGCCGCGAAAAACCACCTCCGCCCCTGTTCATTCAGGACAAAACCAAATGGGACATGCTGTCCCGTTTAGTTTCGGATCGTGGGATCCACTATACTAATGCCCGCTCCACGCAGCAGGGCATTAAAGTTCAAGTGTCCACCATTAGCGACCACAGAGCGCTAACGAAACTCCTCCGCAATGAGAGCATAAGCTTCCACACTTATGCGCTCGAAGAGGAGAAAGTCCTCCGAGTGGTCATCCGCGGTGTGCCCAAGGAGGTACATACCGATTCGGTATGTGCCGACCTGAAGGCACAAGACTTCCCCGTACATGCAGTTCACCGCATGTACAGCGGGAAGGACCGCAGTCCCTACGATCTAGTACTCGTAGTACTAGATCGTACTCCTGAAGGCAAGGCCATTTTTAACTTAAAAAAGGTCTGTGGCCTCTCAGGACTCGATGTCCAAGCCCCATACAAGAATGGGAGTCCCTCGCAGTGCCATAACTGCCAACTATACGGGCACGCCTCCCGTTTCTGCTTCGCTCACGCTAGGTGCGTTAAGTGCCTAGGCGATCACGCGACAGCAGCGTGCACTCGCACCCGGGACTCGCCGGACCCACCCAGTTGCGTTCTATGCGGTGCTCAAGGGCATACCGCGAATTACCGTGGTTGCCCTAAAGCACCACGAGTGAACCACAGGGTGGCAAGGCATAGGCCGACCCGTCCCTCTTATGACCGCTACCAACGGGTAAGCCCTAAACTCACGGTAGTACCTGCCTCACAGGTAATACCCGCGCCGCTCCCAGCCCGTAACGCATGGTCTAAACCACCCAGTATGGTTAAGACCGTCGCTACCGCCCGCGCCCCGGCCCGCGCGCCCGCACCCGCGCCCGCACCCGCACCCACCCGCGCCGCGGCCCCTGCCCGCGCACCGGCCCCGGCTCGCCCCGCGCTCCCGGCACCCGCTGCCAACACCGTTCGCGCCCCTCCCCGCGCCGCTTCCCGGCCACAAGCTCCCCCTATGCCGTTGATGGCTGCCCCTCTTCAAGAGGCAATCAACCTAGTCAGCGATCTGGCTATGTCGGTTGACATCAATGAGGTACAAGAGCTATTCCACAAGATGCAATACGCTCAATCCCCAGCGGACGTGATCCAATACACATTGGAACACGCAAACTTACTAAGCGCCCTTAAGCGCTTCGTCCCCCAGGCCCCTCCCCAGTACAACCACTATGGGTAGTACAACCGAACGCACGAAACCGTACTCAGTTTCGTTAGCGTCATTTAACGCTGACGGCCTCTTCAAACAACGTGACCTCGTCCACGACTTTTGTTGTACCCACCTTATCGATATCTTATGCGTGCAGGAAACCTTTCTAAAACCGGGGAAGGCGAACCCTAGGTTTGCCAATTACAGAACGGTACGTAATGATAGAGTGAACTCCCGTGGGGGAGGCACTCTTATCTTTTACAAAAGGTCACTGCACTGCATTCCCCTACCTACCCCGACTCTTGTTAATATGGAAGCATCTTGTTGCCTCCTAGCTATGACTGGTCATCAACCTATAGTCATAGCGTCCTGTTACCAAGCTTGCTCCAAGCCGATCGTCCGAGCTGACTTAGAAGCCTTGTTCTCATTAGGAAGCGCCGTCCTTCTGATTGGCGACTTCAACAGTAAGCACATCCTATGGAATTGTAACGTCAACAATCCCAAAGGTATTGCACTTGAAAACCTAATCGCAGAACTTAACTTTGACATAATTGCGCCCACTGAGCCCACTCACTACCCTTATATGGAAGACCATCGATCTGACTTGCTTGACATGGCACTACTCAGAGGCGTAACACTCCGGGTACGCTCCATAGAAGTGGTTCACGAGCTTCACTCTGACCACCGACCCATTATACTGCGACTAGGTCCCGACCCAACGACTGACCTCCCCCGCCCCACTAAGACGATAGTGAACTGGAAGCAAGTAGGCGATGCCCTAAAGGCTATCAGTTCACCGGACCTTGACAAGATCCCTGACGACATCCTGACAAAAGATGACGTAACCCTTGCGATCGATTCGTTCACCAATCACCTCTCAACCGTAGTAGGTGCATCCGCAAAGGAGGTCATAGTGCCGGACGACCGGCGCCTTGTCATTCCAGCGGATGTGAGACGATTGGTGACGGAGAGTAAAGCAGTGACCCGACATTACGACTCTTACCCCAGTAAAGAGAACAAAACTAAGAAACGCCACTTTGAACGCATGGTTCAAAGTCGCATGTCTGAGTTGCGTGATCAACAATGGGGCGATAAACTTTCAAACCTCGTGCCAAGCCACCATGCTTACTGGGACTTGGCGCGAGGCTTGAAAGGAAGTAACCATAACGACATGCCTCCCTTATACAGACCAGTCCCACTAGTCCCAGCGTTCTTTGACGAAGACAAAGCTGAGTGCCTAGCTGATAGCCTAGAGGCTCAGTGTTCCCCTAACGTAGATCACGTTGACCAAGCTCACCTCGATTCGGTGGATGCTGAAGTCGAACGTAAAAGCTCTGTGGTCACCTCTGAACTCCCACCAATCACCTTAGCGACTTACGCTGAGGTGGAGAGACTGATCAAGGCCCTCCGACCGCGCAAATCCCCCGGTGCCGATGGCATCTCCAACAGGGTTCTTAAAACCCTCTCTCCTCCTCTCATCCATCTCTTAGTCAGCATCTTCAATGCTGCTATGAGCCACTGCTTATTCCCAGACACCTGGAAATGTGCAAATGTCATTGGCATTCACAAACCAGGCAAAAGCTCATCTGACCCCACCAGTTACCGCCCCATCAGCCTCCTCAGTGCCTTAGGCAAACTTTACGAGCGGTTACTTGCAAACCGTCTCCGGCAGCTTTAGCGTTATCCGCAAGTCGTCGAGGTAAAATCCCCAGGTGTGAGGTAATTAGAGGTCACACAATCAAACACCGAGCCCGCCGGCGAGCTCGAGGCAAAAACAAGGTCACGATAAATTGCTCTCCAAATAGTCAAAGAGTATTATTCAGTAGGGCCCAATTGTGCAACACTGCAGTTGCACAGAGGCATTTTGCTCCGATCCCCCCCATGTCTCTCGACAGCGAGACAAGCCGAGGTCCGAACCACAGTGGTGCCCTTGAGCTCGCTGTCAACCCCTCCTATAGTAGCGGCACGTTTTCGGCGTCCGCAGGAGACGGAGGTAGAAAGCGCTTTTCGCCTTCTACGCCCGTCTCGGGAGAAGTGCCTTCGGCACTTCTCCCTCCCGGGCTATTGTAGGGCCAGGCCCTCGCCAAAAACCCGGTGGAGCTGGACGACCGCACAGGCGGTAGCCAGCATCTATGTCCTCCCTAAACAAACCTGAAAAACTGCCATCTTACAAAGCGGTTCAGAAGCCGCCTAACAATCATGAGGGTTATGGCAAAGCCTAGATGGGGAGGCTGTATTCAACTGTGGATGATCTGGCTAAATCAGTACATTGTAATTAACAATCTCAACGTACACCTATGTAGCTTATTCGCTTAGATGGCGTTAATCAAAAACTTTTAAGAGCAATGTAAAAGGATCAAGTTTGTGGAGACAAAATTCCTCACACAGTTTATAGAGGTCAGGTCTGCAGAGTTGTGAGAAAAGTTTAATATAAAGTTATAATTATAATATTATGGGTATAATATTTTGGCATAAAGGTACATTTGTTTTTGTACATAAATTTGCGTTTCTGACCACATAGAAGTATTCTGGAAAAACCTTTACTATAGTTGATATGTTGTACAGGCTAACCTAAAATGTATGCCTTTGAAGAACAGCAGTTCTTCCAGTAGCTGCCAGAATACTTTGTTAGGTAGTTGGCGACAGATTTTCTACATGAGAGTGACAATTAAAAATAAAAAAAATCCCCACCTTAGACCACTCTATAGCGGGTTTTATTTTTAATTTTTAATTGTTAGGCCGTTTGAAAAATATTGTACCATAGCGTACTAGGAGAGAGGAAGGGGGAGGGGAAGGTGCAGGAATAGAAAGCTCCTCCCTCTCTCTTTCCGTGTGTCGTAGGAGGTGAATAAAATGCTAAGTGTAAAACACCGGAAGGCAAGCAGCAGAGCCTTCTACGAATTTGTTATCTTACACTGCGATGCCCAAGACAACCGACAAGCGAGGGAATCATTTTTTAGCAAACACCCACCCCTTAATGGAAGGGTATGTTAAACAGTTGATAATCTTCTGATACAGTGCAGTGCAGTAAACTAAATCTGTTGGTTTGACCAAAATCACATAACCATAACATAATCGCATAAAATCTGTTATTTGTTATTAAATATCATTTAGATACGTCGGTACCGTTATCCTACCTCAATTCTTTTAATTTGTGTAATAAAACTCAATTGTTTTTATTTCTTTTATACTATATAGTTAGCAATTACAAATCCCACAAAATAACGTGACCTCACTTGAAAGCTAGACTAAGTTCAAGATAAGATTTCCCGTTCTATGATGGAATAGAAACCCCACACGGTGTTTCATTCAAGTCTGCTGCACCTTTCATTTTCATTCATATACATTTCTCCGCGTTTCTGTTTAATAAGAAGCGACTCTATATTGACACTCTAAAGCACATTTTAGAATGATAGGAAATGGACGTTAAACCCTTTTGTTATGTTAATATTTCCAGTTGTCTTCAAGGAAACAATCCATATTTCATAGTAAGACGCCTCTGCTATCGCAGCACTGTCCCAGTAGTGAGCAATTACAGTAGGCAAAACCTACTAAAGCTTGCCACCTGTTCTCACTGCATATTGTTCAAAATTTTCTTTGAGCATATATGATCATTTGAATTTTAACTTTCACCTCATATGTATTAAGATTAATTTTGCATGCAATACTTAATGAAGGCATGCTGAAGAATATTGAACCTTCTAATTAGCCATATAGAGATCACATTTGTATGAAAAATATTAAAACTGCATTCGATATAGGATAACAGCCCACGCGCTTTCATTTGTACAGTCTGTCCGAGACATCAATCGACATGATGAGTGGAGGCGCTATACACTCTATTACCAGAAAACAATTGAAAAGCGCAAACAAAACATTTATTTGTACTCAATTTACGGCGTCTATGATTATATCGGACAGTTTATAGCAATCCTTTAGCTTTGTTTTGAAATGAAATTGTTACATTCATTTCTTGAAATAAGCGACGTGTTTGGAGACAGTAGATTGATATAATAGCCCATTTATGGGTGGTCTTTATGACTACTATAATGTGAGAAGTGTTTTACAGCTTGTTGATTCCCTATTTGGTTGGTATTTACAAATATGTGTATGTTTTTAGATAAATTATACGAGCAATAAGATGCGGGATAATGTTTCGTTATTCTGCCCGAATAGAACCGATATCAATCTCATTTTTTCTACTCAACGCTAAGCTCTAAACATTACTCTTAGGCCTCAATGTTGAGCAGGTGAAATGTGAATGATATTGGTTGTATTCCTAATACAATAATATATATTTATTTTTAAACACATTAAGGTATATATTTCTTATGTTAATCTATTACTTCAGTATGGTTAATACCAATGCATCGATGTAATAAACAAAAAAAAGGTTAATAATAAATTTTCTCTACTAGCTTGTAAACCATTTCCACGTATTTCGTAAGGTTTATTGACCTTGTTTCTATGATCTGAGGAATCCGTACTCTTTTAAGGTTCAACTGACCGGAAACTTTTCCTTACAAACGTCAAAGGGTGAACTTCCTTATTTGAACTTACTTCCTTAAGATACAGAATTAAGCATCATCTCGATTAATACCTGCGTTATCTAGGTTTATATTGGTACAAATTTGTAAAGATTTAATTACTCTCATTTTCACACAAAACAGCGCAGACAATGATAGTGGTTAAAAACATTTTTTTTTTTTTCTATACTGCTACTTGGCAATCTGTCTTTGAAAGACAATAGTCCAATAGGCTGACTGAGGATTTCTGAATTCATGTCATTAGTGGAGAGATTTGTCCAGTGAGTCATCTCTTAGTCTGTTTCTGCAAATCTCTATGACGTTTTAAACGACAAAATTTTAGGCTCCCCGGTCCTTGCAGTTGAGCTGCCAGTACATTTTTATGTCTGTTCAGTCTAGCCTGATAGCTTTTGCTATAAGATTCCACTTCCTGCTTTACTGTTTTCAGTTTTATGTCCATTTGCATGAATTTATTACTGATGTATGGAGGTATATTGAGCATGTTTCGCACTGTTTTATTCTGGAACCTTTCCAATATTTCGATGTTGCTGTTACTGGCTGATCCCCATAACTGAATACCATACGTCCAAATGGGCTTGATAATGGTTTTGTATATGGCCATTTTGCTGTTATATGTGAGTTGGGATTTACGACCGATCAGCCAGTACAGGTTACGGATTTTGGTGTCTAGTTGTTTGCGTTTTGTCCAGGTTAAAAACATAAAAAAAAAAACAGCGGACGAGCTCACAGAGCCTCTTAATATTATTTAGGAGATTACTATGTCCATTTGAAGAAGCTCAATAGAAATAAAGTTAAGGTCAAAGAATAGCATCGGGACCTCACTGTATGGTAGGTACTGGTACACTGATTGGTTGAAAGTTTAGTGAAAAGTCGCATAGTACGCAAAGCTTATTACAGACGTACGGCGGTCTTGAAAAAAAAAGTATGCTATCAGCTTTTTTAGTGTCACTTTTTAGTGAAAATGTATAATTTTCTTCAAAATATTAAGACCAATGTAAAATCACAATCGTCCAAACCTTTGCATAAACACTCCTAACATTTACCGTTAGAGGTCACATTAAAAGCGTGAGCAATAAATAATTTGGAAATTAGCAACTAAACTCATACAATCATAAGCATTTACAATACAATTGAGCGTTTTAAAGCGTAGGTGTGACATGCAACTGTTGACTGAAATTCCTAATTCAATTAACATTTGAACATTACTTAACAAAAGCACAAGTACGTAAAGAAGGCATGAGAGTGGCTTCTCGAATGTTTGGAGAACGCTTATTGCGGGCTATGGATATATCTTCCCGTTAGAAATGTGTACATCGTCTACACTATGCATATAATGCTATTATACAGTTGCTATTGGATCTTTTGATATCTGTTTTGATACACAAGAGAAGTAAGGTAGCTAATACACCAGAGATATTTAAATACATAATTATTTACAAATAATTTCCAATGATGGCCGAGCGGTGATAGCTATGGACTGCAGTGACGCAGGTTCATGGTTCGATACCCACTGCCGCCGGCTTGAACTTCACCACATGGTGGAACAGCATTTTACAAATGCTCGCCTGTCTAGCTAGGGTGATACCTGAGGGTAGTACTCTGAAATAGAAAATCTTTTGCCAAGCACTTATATTGTATATATCAACACATTGTAAATGTACGTTTAAAAGAATGGCCCCGAGTTTCTTACCCATTCTTCTCGCAATGGCTCTATAAATTTTGTTTGCTGATCGTGGCAGTACAATGTAGTATATTTCAAAATTAAAATTTGTAATTGACCTTCATAAGAGCGTCTTAGACGCCTAAATTGAATAAATGATTTTGACTTTAACTTTGACATAGTGGAACAGCATTTTGCGAATGCTCGCCTGTCTAGCTAGGGTGATACCTGAGGGTAGTACTCTGAAATAGAAAATCTTTTGCCAAGCACTTAACTGTGTGTATACCGACAGCAGTCATTGAAAGCCAGTAAAATTACAGGCACATGAGACCTAACAACTGTATGTCTCAGTATGACGGACGCAGTGCAATTCGTCTTCAGTCTTTGTCAAATTGTGACAAAATGCGTATGTTATAGATAGTAGTTAGTCCACTTAACATCAGGGGGGCCTCCAGCTTTTTCGGACACAATAACATAAAAAAAGGTTAGGATATCAAATCTATCCCCTGCACTTGGAGTTACCTACTTTCAGACTATGTGTGATGAAAAAATAATCACGTCGATAGATTTTGTTGTATTGTGAATTGCATACTAACTTCTGCCCTCGAAAGTGTGTGGGAATTGGGAATAGGTTACATTGAGTTTCCTCAAGAACTATGTACTTAGACATACTCGTAAAGAATCTTAGATTCAATAGAAACTTGGTACTGCAGTTCGTTTTTTTTCAGCAATGCCAAATAAAGTGTAGTATTGTTTTATCGAAATGTAGATAAATAAGGTGTATATATGATAATAAAATCCACCAAGTGCGAGTTGGAATCGCAATCTCAGGTTAAAAATCTTTTGAAGTGCTCGTAGCGTAGTTTACTTTTTCAACCGTTCTTAACTGATCAGCTAAGTTAAGCAAAATCCACTGCGGTCATCAGTTGGATGTGTTTCCTTTTGTGGTAGCGTTACTAATAAGCGCTTCCGTGCAGCGGAGTGCATTTTAAGCCGTCGGCTTCGGTTGTAGTCTCTTTTTTGCAAATGCTACGCCTGGCCTACAACCCTCACGTATAAAATCTGTCGCCAAGCACGGTGTGCTCTGGCAGCTGTCCTTGAAATCCAGTAATTCTAGGTTATCCTGAACACCATCTTTGACCACAGCATCACTTACTACCAGGCGAGATTGTGGTCAAACACAGCCAATCAGCTAAAAATAAATAAAGAAAAGGTACTATACTGATTATACCGAACTCACTATAATGAAAGATATAGAGTAGGTCGCCCCCCCCAAATTGATGAACCGAAGACATCGTGTATCATATATTTTTACAGTTAACCTTTCTTTCGATGGGGAGGTCCCATTATATCAGCAATAGTCTTATCACAGATGACGATTATTTTTCATATATTTCTAAAAGCGACATTAGACGTGTGAAGAAAGGTATCTCATGAGTCATCCTTAAACAGAGGTTTACTGACTCACTCATTAAAACATTATCGTCATGGTGTTAGGGCATTTTAATAAATCACTGAGTAATAAACATCTAATCAAGATACAAAGACATGTTTACAGCATTCTTGGCAAAGTTTACAGATTGTGGTTCATTAATGGACCCTTTTACCCAGATATAAAGTTTAAAAGAAATCTTCCTTAACTTTCGTGTCAATGAACAATTTGTTGGAAAAATATTTTTATTCGCTGGTATCAATACAGAAAGGAGTCTAATGTAAAGTATTGATTGCGTTCGGGACTTTTTATTTATCCAAATCAATTTTGTTGTTCCCTCTAATATACAAATCACAAAATCAGTCATGTAAATAAAAAAAAAGTTATAAAATAATAATACATCCTTTGCATTTGACACTAAGTAGTATCACATATAAATTTTCATGACTTGAATTCTTGAAATTTTTTCGATCATTTCTTGAATTCATGATGCGCTCAAAGATCTTCTATAGAAGCGAAACGCGTCCTATATTCTTACAGTTGTGCTACGCGGCGTTTATGACATCACGTTGGCTTAGCAGGATAGTTAGCGGAATTTTCAATTTTGTTTTAAGTGTTTTTCAAAAATTTAAATTAGTGACATTACTACTGAGCGCTTTCGTGCTTCGGAGGGCACGTTGAGCGTCGGTACCGGTTGTTGTCTTAGGATGGCAGTCGTTATAGCATGGTGGTAGGGCATTTTGCGAATGCCTGCCTGGCTAACTACCACCACTAAATCTGTCGCCAAGCACCTAACGGTGTGTTCCGGCAGCTGTCCTTGAGAGCCAGTAATTCTAGGTTAGCCTGAACAACATCTTCGACCACATCATCACTTACCATTAGGTGAGATAGTGGACAAAGGCTAAACTATCAACCATAAAAAAAAAGTTGGAGAAAATACCCGCCCTTCAAGACGTTGACCTCCGCCTCTTCAGTCTACTGTGTGTTCAAGACGCGAAAGTCTTCAAGTTACATAGTCATCACATCAGTCATTCACGCCCCGCTTGCTACCCAAGGTCACAACTGCAAGTAAAAACGTACGCCAGCAGAACGTTACAAAATTTAATTACACGGCAAGGGTAGGTAATGCCAAAGTTTTGGTTGGTGGTAAGATTTTGAGCAGTATTTGGATGACGTGCTAGCTTATACGGGATCGGAATATAAGGAAGATATAAGATTAAAAAGGTCTTCACAACATTCACCATGGAGCAAACAGAAGAAAACGCTTACAGAAGCTGTAGTTCTACGCAGTTATAGGGATTAGGTTTTTTTTTATTGCTGATAGGTAAGCCTTTGACCACAATCTCACCTGATGATATGTGACGATGTGGTCGAAGGTGTTAGGCTAGAATTACTGGCTTAACCTAGAATTACTGGCTCTCAAGGACAGCTGCCGGAACACACCGTTAGGTGCTTGGCGACACTTTTTCACTTGAGGGTGGTCGCTAGCCAGGCGGGCATTCGCAAAAATGCCCTTCCACCATGCGGTGAAGCTCAAGCCAGCGGCGGTATTCGAACCATGGACCTGCTGCGCGGCAGTCCATAGCCAAAGCCACTGAGCTACCACTGCTTCAAAAGGTGTTGAGTGACTTCCACGACTCAAATAATCTGAGCAGCGCAACGTTGCAGCCTCCACAAGGTACTTGGCGAATATATCCCAGAGGTGGAAACATCATTTAGCAGATACCTGACTCTTATAAAGGTGCAAATCAGGAGTGAAAAAACTCCTTCATCTATTTAGGACTCTGAGTTTGCGAGAACCAAACTTAATAATACTCTCGGTGTAGTTTCGCTAGCTTACGTCGCTACAGATATCCATGCCAAGGATATTTATTTAGGCTATCCTGTACTGGTATGGTCACATTCTGAAAAGAAGAAAAGGGGAAGTAACGATATGTTTGAAACGCGCACAGTTTTGTCTTCCTGCAGTTGAACCAAGTGGCCCGTACCCCAACGAGAGATGTTGTGAAGCACTCTGGAGCGGTGAAAGACAACACTGACTATTCTCTGCAAACGTAGTCTGTATTGCCCTGGAATACCGCATGTGGAATGTACTCAGTAGTAACATACCATTGACATTAAGGAAAAAAAAATTGGGTGATACGAAGGACCTCTGTGGCACTTCGGCATTGACCTGAAATGAGCGCGACATACAACCGTCACATTGGTCGTATATGCGGGATCCCTGTCTATAGAGAAGACTTTGGGGTGAATACAAATATGCGTGACGATCAAAATCAATAAAAATCAGTAGAAGATCACCCGTTGACAGTTTCAACCTAAAGTCATATTGCCGGTCGTTTGTAAAGTTTTTTTCTTGGTAGCGGATAGGCTAGTTATTGGTTATCTGTTCGAGCACCTTACACAGTACTGAGAAGACAGCTATAGGTCAATAATTGGCAGGGTCAGATCAATCCCATTTCTTGAGGACTAGTTGGATAAATGCGTCACTCCAATAATATTCCAATCAAAAACGACAAGCATAATATTCGCATCAGCACAGGAGACAACTTCGCAGCACGTTTTGTAAGTACCAACGCTGGAATAACGCCCGAAACACTTCCTTTCCTAACAACATGCGTCTACAGTTCTCGGCACACTATAAAATGATCCCTAAAAATTAATACGATAACAGTTATTTTTCTTAGTTCTATCATCAGTAAAACTATCTAAATATTAATAGTTATGATTCTTGTGTTTCAAATTGTTTTTCGCATAAAATTATTGCTATAGAAGTCACGGGTGTCGCTAATGGTTTATTAAATCAATACGGTAGCAAATTAAGGTATAAAATAGACATTGAATAAGTCATGAGTACTGATAAAGTGACTGACATAATACCTTATATTCATTGTTAAAGCTCGAGATCAAGAGATATTGAGTCTTGTTCAGAAATGTTTGCAAACTAAACATAATTAAGGATTAATTGTTCTTTGCATCACAAAAAAATATTATTCAATTACTGACTGATTCCACATAAGGTGAGACAAAAGTATACAATAAAGATGAAATGCCAACATTATAATATAAATACATTAGATTTTTTATTCAATTGGTAGCTACATCAATGAATACTAGTGATTTTAATATTTTTATGTTTGCAATAACGCATGCCCTGCGGATTACATTACAAAATTACATATTTAGGAGAGGAAAAATGTATGGCATGTTTGGGATTCGAACCCGCGTCCATCCGGTTTAGCCGGGGTATGCTCTAATCCCATTGAGTTATGACTTATTGTCATGTTAGACAATAAGTCATAACTCAAATTTTTTCTATCGTTCTTTAACCGTTTTGGGATGGAGCGACATCTATAGTTCAACTCACGTTGTACTACAAACAAGACTATAAATTTATATTGGAATACAAAATGTTTTGCCCCGGGCGGGAATTGAACCCGCGTCCTTCCGATTTCGCGCCGGATGCTTTATCTATTAAGCTACCGGGGGTACGGCTGTGTCGCCGAAATTTCGTACTCCAATCGTATTTCTTAAACCGTCATAGGGGACGGTGCGCGGCTATCAACCAGACTACTAGACTTCATCTGACCGAAAGAAGTGTTTTTTCAAACACTTAACTCTCGGAATGATGTCGCTACCCTTCTATATTTCTATCGGAAACCGAAATCGGAAGGACGCGGGTTCAATTCCCGCCCGGGGCAAAACATTTTGTATTCCAAGTTAAATTTATGATTTTCGCTTAGTACGCGGTAGTGCTTGTAATCATAATATATAGAAATATAGAAGGGTAGCGACATCATTCCGAGAGTTAAGTGTTTGAAAAAACACTTCTTTCGGTCAGATGAAGTCTAGTAGTCTGGTTGATAGCCGCGCACTATGACGGTTTAAGAAATACGATTGGAGTATGAAATTTCGGCGACACAGCCGTACCCCCGGTAGCTTAATAGATAAAGCATCCGGTGCGAAATCGGAAGGACGCGGGTTCAATTCCCGCCCGGGGCAAAACATTTTGTATTCCAATATAAATTTATGATTTTCGCTTAGTACGCGGTTGTGCTTGTAATCATAATATATAGAAACAAGACTAATTTTGCATCAAATTTCCTAGTTATTATTCTTCCATTCTAAAATAGGTTATATCAATATAATTTTAAAAACTACGTGTACATTTCTTGTAACAAAAAACAAAACGCAATTTATATTTCAAGAGAGTCAGTTTATTCTTACAAGTTACATTTTTATGTATACTGTTTATGCCCTAAAAGATTTAAATAAATAGATGAGCAACGGTACTTGGCACATATCGTGGTCTTTCTTCGTTCTTTCTCTCATTAGAAAGATTGACATTGGTCGGTAAAGTTTCCAGCTGTGTTCAAAGCTGATTACGATGACAAACTGTTCGGCTACAATGCTAAATGGAACCGCAGCTCAAAGGTAATGCACGTAATTTATGTTTAAAACAATATTTATGTCTATTTACATAAAGTCTGCGGTGTTTCCGTGAGTATGACTGGCGACAATGTCGGAGATAAGCCGAAATGGTGCGAAAATACCGTTCTCAGGTGTGCTCGGCACGACGCTAGATATCTAACTCTTGGGCCATTAATAAAACGCTTCATACCAACTAGACGCTTGACAAGAAACAAAAAACTAAATTAAAACGAACTTTTTATTTTTATTTTGTGTTATTGTGACGGAACAAGCTCGAGGCTCCCCTGATGTTAAGCGGTGTCTTCTGCCTATAACAAATGCATTTCGTCACAAGTCACGAAGTGCACTGCGCCCGTCACCTTGAGACATAGTTGTTAAGTTATCACAGATTTATATAATACCATTTCCTCGGTATGGATTGGTTTTAGCTTATAAGGGTCGAGTATATTGCCTTTAAATTTTGCTGTACTCACTCACGTACTGGTTTTGGACTCCGGGCAGGTACATACGTTGTATTCTAAGAACAGTGAAAATCTTAACCGAGAATCGAACCCAGGACTTTTAGTTACAAAAGCGACACTTAAAGCTACTTGGCTTATGAGGAAGTGGGTAAGTTAATTAACATTTATGTAATTCGTTAAGTCGAAGTCGCTTAGAAACAAACGCAACGATATGGAATCCATATGAAGATAAATATATTCTTATGTTAGAAATGATCCAGAATAAGTTTACAAGGTTTTTATATTTAAAAGAATATGGTATTTATCCCTTCTATCCACTGATGTATTCGAGCTTATTCGTGATGGGTATGGTCGGATATAATAGACTGGAAGTGAAGAGAGAAGTAGCGCTTGCAAAATACTTGTGGCGTGTGCTACGTAGACACGTGTACCACCCGGAAGTGCTGGAGGCGCTGCAGATCTGTGCCCCAGATGGATATGTGGACAAGCGTCGCCGCCCTACCATACTTAATGTTCCTACATCGAACACCAACCTACAAAAGTACGCCCCACTATCCCGGGCTATAAAATTAATTAATTTGATTTCGAACGATATGAATGTGTTTCATTGCAGCATGAGGAAATTCACAGAGGTGTCAGAAAAAATATTGGAAAGTATCTAATTCAGTAGTATTGTAATCTATTGTGTTATTTTTATTGTATATAAATTAACTTGTTGTCTACAGCATCGAATTGGTGTAAACTATAAAGGTGTATGTAATGCTTAAATAAATTTTAAAAAAAACTTTATACAAAACAGCAGCTCAAAGAATACCGTTAAGTAAGAACAGTACGGGCCAATGCCCAACTTGTATAGCCAGAGTTTTCCCGGGGCTGGTTATGGTTACGAATTGCCGCAGAGTCCGTAAAAATTCAGAAGGGTTGTGAAATTTGACGGCGTATTTCACATGAGAAGTTTCATAGTTAATAGTTCTATTCTATGCTAAGTTTCTTGTCTTTGCGATGATATATATGATGTAGCCACAGCTTGATCCATAGAAAACTACCTTTTTACTGCTAGCAAAATGCAGGCTTAACTTAGAACGGAAACTCTGGATAAAAGCAGCGGTAACACACCGATATATGCTTGCCGATAGACTTTCTACTTAAGAGCAGAAGATAGCCACACGCGAATTCGTAAAATGTCATCATGAAGTGTCAAAAATGTTGACAACCGGGACCGACGGCAAATGTCCTCGAATAAATATAGTATACTAGCCACGGTAATATTTACCGTGCACTAGCAGTTCTTTACCCAGACTAAGCACCAGTTAGAAAAACTTGCAAACTTCTCTAGGAGGGATTAAAATTTATACTTATATGTCGTCAGGAAAAGATCGCTCGAAGTGATATAGGCTATAGTTACACTTTTTTTTTTATTGCTGATAGGTAAGCCTTTGACCACAATCTCACCTGTTGTGGTGATGTGGTCGAAGGTGTTAACAGACTTAATTTAGAATTACTGGCTCTCAAGGACAGCTGCCGGCAGACCGTTAGGTGCTTGGCGACAGATTTTTCACTTGAGGGTGGTCGCTAGCCAGGCGGGCATTCGCAAAAATGCCCTTCCACCATACTTATCTTTATTTTTTGTGTTAACTTTATAGGTTGCGGTATCTCAATAAAGTGTTATCTGTTTATTTATGTAATATTCGATGTATTAATTAGGTACTGAAGAATTGGTCAAAGAAGGAAGCAGGCTGGCAGGGAATGAAAACTAGTTCTTAAGAACTGCCACTGAAACATTCCCTAGGTAGTACAAGCTATCTCAATAGCTTGGGGCAGTAATATAGGATAAAAGAAATTTTGTTTTCTTTATAGACAAATTTCTGGACGCTTATGTTTGTCTTACATGCAAGCAGATTTGTAAATGCGTTTTCTTCGTGGCCCAGCCAGCTGTAAGAGCTTTGACACACGAGCAACAGTTTGCAATTGCAAAACTACCGACATCTGACTTATAATGTCACTGCAGTAAAATCACAATTCACAGCAGCACAAGTCATACAAATAATAATATGCATTCATAAATGTAAATTTATATCTACCAACTTATAACAATATATTATAATGGGTTGGTATTTCAAATGATGATTTAAACGAGTTTAGTCAATGAATAAGCATACCAATCCAATAGGGCAATGGTATTAGTGTATTAGGCACCCAGGCCTGCAACAGTAGTTAGGTTGCCCAAATGCTTTCATATTATATTATAGAATTAATATGAAATAAGGAATCAAGTAATGACACCCATCTATTAAGGTTACTTAGGTATTATTCGTTTCTTCAATTCGCTAAATTATTGGTTTAGAAATTGATTCTCAAATTAACAATTAATACAATTTTGAATGGATGTGATAGGTACTAAATATATTTCCATTAAAACAATTAAGTAATATAAATAAATATTTTGTTTTCTATAAATTTTATATATGTTAACTTAAAGACGTGGTGAGGTCATATTTAATGAGGAGGGACAGAAACTTAAGACAAGAAGAATTTTGATTATGAATATGGATAATTTGATTAATCCATATGAAGATAGATAAAGACGAGCAAAATAGTAGATTTCAGTATACGTCCTATGTAGTCTGGAGTAATTCCATATTTTTTTTTCGAGATTTTATTTTCTCCTTAAGTAATAAATTCACTTATATGCAATGACAGTTTCAAAAGGAGAAGACGAGTGACGCTCCAACATAACAATAATAAACCTAGGTTCCGCTCGGCTCTTCGGGCCGGCTCGGCACTCGAGTACTCACTTCCGAAACTTCCCGACTGTAACGACACGGCACTCGTATGATAAGGATAGAGTGAGGCGCATGAACGTTCGTTCAAGCGAGACAGAGACAGGTCGGAGCTCGGAACCGAACGAATCACCGAATACTAAGATCGTCAGACGTAGTTCATGATAGAGGTATTGTCTATCTTTCTCTTTCAAATATGGCGAAGTAAATTATTATTGTTTGATATTGTCATTTTCACAAAATAACGTTTATAACCATACTTACGCGTGAAAAGTAATTCCTTGAGATTTATTTTTCTTTCCGGAGTGATTGAAGCACTTTTTAAAAACACAGGAAGGCTGTTTGATGCGTTTTTGAGTCTGTAATAGAACACAAGCATTCACCACAAGGGTTCAACCGCAACTAAGGTGCAAGTGTGTCGGCCGACACACTTTCGTTGGACCAGCCTAATATTTGTGTCACTCGTCTTCTCCTTTTGAAACTGTCATTGCTTATATGAGAAATATATATTAGTGCAAAACACTGTTGTCGTACAAAACAGATACAGATATCCAAATCGAGAACTTTTGGAGGGTAGTTACGCTAAAAACAGTCAGTCGCGTTATATACATTTATTTAACTCTTGAAATATTTTCAAAGAAGTCCGTGTGCAGTTTTAAACCTACTCCAAGTGCAGTCGTAGGAAGTGTGATAGTTTTACGATCATTACATTAGACGTAAGTGTCACTTGGACGTTTTATTCAGTACTTACTGACTTCTGTTAGCTGCACCCAATAATAAACATGCTAATATTGTCGTATTGCCGTTTATATAACTTTATTACTTATAGAAAGTTATTTGTATTGATAAACATCAGCAAATATATTGTTATGATTACTTTTACGTACCCTAGAGGTTATGTTATTTGTCTTACTAGTTTTCACTATAGCTCTGTTGAAAGTGTTCATTGGGGTTACGCTATGAGCAATGAAAAAAGCTATGCTTGGGTATTCTTTGCGCGATAAAATTTAAAACTAGGAAATTCGCCTTTAAAACAATAAATAAGCATATACGTAGTAACCTACCATTCAATGGAAACGTTTTATATACCAATAAAATTAAATGCTTATGCGCTTAGGCCGTTGCACCTTCAAGAAATTTGGCACAACATCAGGTTCATAGGCACAGTTGGCACCACCTTGTTCACTCCTTGCCAGTTACCAGAATAATAGTTTTAAACATTTGTTGGTAAGAAATAAACTATATGTATATGTAGTAGGTATTAAATGCGTAAGACCTAGAGGAACTTTTATAGAATTGCGACTAAAGTATAAAATTAGGTATCCTGTTTAGTGGTGTCATCATTTCAGTATTTTAACGATACTATTTATTTAAAGGTGTTCATTTGATTGAAACCGTTTGGACTCGCATTTTGAATATGTCGTTTAAAAGTAATTAATTTGATTTCTACAAAGAAAGATGACATTCGAAAGTGAAGGCAGTTTTGGAGGCGCATGCCGTGCAGAGCTCTGGTTCAGTCAAGACGTAGTAAAGATTATAATATTGTCGTGGTCTAGACTCGTGGTTTAAGGACGTTATTGTACCTAATACACAAAGAGCCATGTATAATATATGACAGTACTTCAGCTATACATTGTTTGACAGTAAGCCTACCCGAATTGTGGAATATAAGATAAGTAAATATAGCAGTTGTAACATGGTAAGTCACAGTATTTATTACACTGGTAAACCTGCCTATGAAACAGCGGTATGGATTGATGCCACATTAAAATGAAGATTGAGTTATTCTTTTAATAAATCGTGACAATTGTGGATCAATATTGTTTTCACTGTAATAATATAAACAGAGAACTTGTTAACAAAAACTTATTGCTAATGAAATTAATGGAAAATATCTGCGGATAGCAAGTCTCATAACCGGTAATGGTTGTTAATCAAAACAAATTGAATTCGAGACTTGGAACAAAAACGTAATATCTACACCTTGATTGGAGGCTAATGATTGGGCTACATTACTCCGGTCTGACGTCACCGACTGACCAGACTTGCAGGTGCCGATTCTCATTTACATTCTTGATAGTTCAGCTCTTTAACCAAAAACTGACTCTAATATCTGACCACTAAAGTTTAAGTTAGATCGTCGGCATAGGAATGTTTTAAAAGCTTCGAGTGATGAAATAATGTAAGAGACATTTCGCGTTTGTATTAAAGTAGGCAAAGTATTGACATGTACTGTATGGTTAACAATAGAAGCAATTGACAATGATTCACGGCGCATATTGCATATTATATTGGCCGCCTACGCGTACAAAACTATGTTGTTAAACGGTAAAAACTTCAATGAGAAATCAATTATGTGATCCATTACCTTTCGAACATGAGTTACTACTTACTTCTTACCAATATCACAGAATACTACGTAACTAGTAGGACCAGTATTGTCTGCTAATTTATGATGAATATGTACGTAGAACATTTCAATGCATATAACATACTCGTAATTTTACAATAACTGTTTTCTTGCAGACGTTTTATCATTGTTATATTTTATAATCGTTTGCGATAGAGCAAAAACAAAAAAGGTTCACATAAGCGTCTCCGATAGTTTTTTTTATTATTTTAATAACTTTGGTTATGCGCTATACCAAAGTAGGTAATAATAATACAACAGGAAGAACAGCGTAGACTTAGTTATCAATACCTAAGGTCCAAACGAACCGCAGCTGACATCAGAGTTTAAGGTCTCCTCCCAAACAAAAAGTTTATTAACAAGGAATCCATTTACTAATATTCTAAAAGGTTGTTAAGAATGCCTGTTGTGTAGTTACCTAGCGAGTTATTATCAACAGTCGTGCTTTTTTGGCCTGCACCGAGGCAGCGATACGTAATTGTGGTTCACTTGATCCCTTGCTGTATCTTTATTTCTTAAATTTGAGTTATGTAATTAAAATATATTTTATTTAAGGATTCATTCTATAAATCATACACTTTGGAAACACGATTACTTAAAATTTTCTCGTTAGAAAAAAAAAACCAAAGTTACATCTACAAAACGAAATAAACCCTTAGTAAGGCGTAAATACTTAACGGACAGTCATCCGTATTTGGAAAATAAAAAAAACAACATGTTTTCTATACCGTATAGACATTATATTTTTCAAATAGGTATTTGTTTTTACTATACGAAGGATTTTTTTTTTTTTTTATGTGATGGAGTGGCAAACAAGCAGACGGCCCACCTGATGGTAAGCGGTTACCGTCGCCTATGGACATTTGCAACACCAGGGGCGTTACCAATGCGTTGCCAACCCTGTAAGACTCTTTTAACACCCTTTTTGAAGGAATCCATATTGTAGCTCCGCGGGAAAACGCTAGCTGGAAGATCATTCCACATTTTATGCGAGTAAGAAGGAACGCATAAATCGAGCTGTGTGAGACTTCCAGGACTCGATTATGTGTGGATGAGCTTTCAACCGGTGACGCGAGGTACGATGATAGAATCGCGAAGCCGGTATAAGATCAAACAGCTCCTGAGAGCATTCTCCGTTATAGAGCCTGTAGAATACACAGAGCGCACCGATGTCTCTACGGAGGCTCAGTGGCTCAAGGTGGTCAGAGAGCTCGGGGTCGTCGACAATTCGGACCGCTCGACGCTGAATAGCATCGAGAGACTGGAGTTGGTACTTTGGTGCGCCATTCCAGAGGTGAGAGCAGTACTCCATGTGACGGCGAACTTGTGCTTTATAAAGCAAAAGTCGCTGGCTCGACGTAAAGTAACGCTTTGCCTTGTTAAGCACACCAAGTTTCCTGGATGCCAACCCAGCCTTACTCGCGATGTGATAGCGGAACTGGACATCTTTGGAAATGTCGACGCCAAGAACTCCAATACTCTCTGCGATTTCTAGGGGAACACCCTGAAATTGCGGAGCGATGATGAAGGGGGTCTTTTTCGCGGTGAAAACGCATGTCTGAGTTTTTTTGTGGTTGAATTGGACAAGGTTCTGCTGTCCCCAATGTGAGACAAGTTCCAATGCACCCTCGACTTCAGACACAATACCAGTTCTGCTTCTTTCTACTTCGTCGCGAGGGGCACTAACACGGCCAGAATATTGCGCATCGCCCGTGCTATCGTCCGCATAGCAATGCATGTTACAAACTTGTAACATATCATTGATATGCAGAATAAATAGCGTAGGCGATAACACTGATCCCTGAGGGACGCCAGCATTAATCGGCATGGGATCGGAGCAAGCTCCGTCAACAACGACACGAATGCTCCGTCCAGATAAAAAACTGGCGACCCAGGTGCAGAACCCCTCGGAAAGACCGTAGGATGGTAACTTCGAAAGAAGTGCCTTGTGCCAGACCCGATCGAAAGCCTTAGCAATATCTAAGCTGACAGCTAAAGCTTCCCCTCTACTCTCGACTGCGTCAGCCCAACGATGAGTGAGGTAAACCAGAAGATCACCAGCCGATCTGCCACGACGGAAACCGTATTGGCGGTCACTGATCAGTTGGTGATCCTCTTAGTAACCTAGGAGCTGGTCGTTGACTATTCGCTCCATCACCTTGCGGAGTAGAGAAGTGATTGCTATAGGCCTATAGTTGGATGGGTCTGTACGGTCACCCTTTTTGGCAATAGGGTGTACGAGAGCAACCTTCCACGAAGACGGCACGCATCCTTTGGAGTAGGAGAGCCGGAAAAGGCGCGTTAACACCGGAGTCAGCTCAGAAGCACATGGAAATACTTAAATTCACGCATGTTCCACCCATTTTACTCAGAGCCGCGATGCTTTGTCACTATCCGCTTTAGTAATACTTCGGCCGTCGGACAGCTACGGATGCTGTTGGCGTGCCTTACTTACGCACACATACGCGGCGCGCCTAAATAACTCGGTGCGCCCTTAAATGATGTTTCCATTATTCCCATAATCATCCAGCCAATAGTTGGCTCGTCACTGTTGCTATACTTAAGCCTCCTACAGATGGATGCAAACAAGGTGACTGCAATCAATAACTAGAATTGGCATAAAATAGTTCTACTCCGAAAAAAATGAATAATCTTATCCAATAATTTTTCCATTACCTTGGGCAAGGACATTTTCTTCCGGTCTGAAATTTATTCGTAGGATCTGAACTACCATGGTAGTAATACCAGTTCGTAATGGTATTTTCCTTCTTTTAAACATCGAAAGTATAAGTCAAAGTCAAAGTCAAAATCATTTATTCAATTTAGGCGTCTACGACGCTCTTATGAAGGTCAATTACAAATTTTAATATTGAAATATACTACATTGTACTGCCACGTTCAGCAAACAAAAATTATAGAGCCACTGCGAGAAGAACGGACAAGAAACACGGGGCCATTCTTTTAAACGTTTTTTAAAAATGTATTAAGAACATACTATATAGTAAAATTATTACAATACTTAATTTACATTACGTAGGTGTCAGGCGCTAGCTTGGCAGAGGCGAACCAGTCCAAGCATTTTTGTCGTTTAAGTAATCACAAACTGTGTAGTAAGATTTCTTTATCAAAATATTCTTCACAATCTAGCATCAACTGATTGCTAGATAATATTTTTACTGCTATTGCTATTACAATAAAAATCGAACCAATTTATATTCAATTCAATTAATACAATAAAACAATATTTTATGGCTGAAATTCTCAACGTATTCAATGTGGTAATAAACTAGACAACTAACATATACTTTAAAGAATATTAACAGTAGTATAAAACATAAATTCAATGTTATCTGTGTTTATCGTATGCACATAAAATATGTGCTTATTTTACAATCAATAGTCACCTAAAATATGTATAATTATCAATTATGATTTCTTAAAGCCAATGCAACATTGTGTTGTTCTATTAAGTTAATATATGGTTGTAATTTATTGTATTGCTAATTGTGTTCAAAGGGCATGTGTTGCTTTGGCAATTGGTTCTACTGCATACTTACAAATTGTAAAGGCGTTTTGTCTTTATTGATTATCATATTAAATATGTTTCTCTCGTAGTTATTTTGAAAGATTATTCGCTTATCGGGTTTTGATGCAAAAAACATATGATATTTAGTTCATTTAGTTGCGTCATAATCCAATTTAAAGTATTATGCAAAGCATCATACAGTTGTTAAGTGTCATGTGCCTGTTTTCTGTCTCTCAACGATTGCCGCCGGAACACAGTGTTAGGTGCTTGGCGACATATTTTCTACTTGAGGGTTGTAGCTAGCGAGGCGAGCACTAGCAAAATGCCCTTCCACCAAGCGGTGAAGCTCAGGCCAGTGGTGCGGACCGAACCATGGACCTGTGGTACATCCTGTGGGGGTCGTATAAGGCTACGAAAGGAAAAAACTAGCCTTCACCTTCTGAAGGACTGCCATCTTACACTGCGATCCCCAAAACGCCTGCCAAGCGTGAGGACTATGGCAAACCGCCCAAAGGGCGATGCATTTGTCAACTGTGGACGTTATGGCTGTTGAGTCATCATTATATCAGAATATGCATTGATTTGAGTTTTTTCATTATAACTTCTGGTACGATTTCAATTGAGCCTTGATAATACTTCTAGTACTCCTATTACTAATTTTCATGCGTTACTAGTATTTCCGTAACTATTTAACCTAGTTTCTTTCCTATTGTAAAATGGAAACGTATGCAAACAAAAATGATGTGTTGAAAATTACGTTGATTTTTATGGTACGCAAACTATCAGAACTCATTCTTAACGTACTTAAGGACACTAGCAGATCGTAAATAATGTCACTGGTGTTTTTGGTGAGTTTTCTTATACAGCTGTTATAAGTGTTTCATTCTATTAAGTACTCCATCGAGCAACTAGAGGTTAGTTTCTCGATGTATTACTCATACCCAGTCATCTATTAAGACAAACTATCCGTAGTCTCGGACTTGTTAACACCGTGCTTATATAAGTTTTACTTAGTGGATATTTATTGCTAACATATTTTCAAGGTGAGCGGAGATCCAAGATTTGTTTTATTTTCTGTTAATTATTATAAGTATTTTAGACACAAAATGCATAAAGCGTTGTTTAAAGAAAATATATATCCTAATGATTTCTCAAACAGTTTCTGCTCTCAGCTAATCGCACAGTGGACCTCGCAAATCTAGGTGTAATTGAATATAAAAAAAATACTTGACTGTAGTGTATAATAAGTCTACTTCAGTTATTTACTGCAGTAGACTTACTACCATTACTGATGGGTAATGGTAGTAAGTCTACTCTTTCTTTTTTAACGTTTTTTTATGGGCGAGTATTTTAAATGATAATATACACAGAAAATAGAAAGCGATTTATATATCTATGATAATATAGGAAAAAAAGCCAAGTAGGTATACGACCTATAAAATTGCCAAGTTACGTCGAAATAAACGTACGAAATAAATAAAATAACACGTTAGTTTTGCTTCTTTGTAGGTACCATTAAATGCACAGGTTAAAATCAACACCGAGATGGTACGATTTCAAGCCTACCTTTTCAACTTCCACAGCTCTATGTATAATCATCTCCTAAGCAGATATTCAGTGTGTCAGGTCTGCCGCCTGCCAACTGTGTTGCAACTGATGTTCTCTATGCGGACCCAGGCACAATTTCAGGAATAGGTAGAAGAAGATTCATAAGTACTCTATACCAACGTTGCTCGTACAGAATACGTACATAAATTTAGGGTCCGTTTCAGAATATCCTAATAAAGTTTCGGGTTGCTAACCAACACATAAAATAACTGAATGATAAAAATGACAGTAAACATGCAGCGCGTTCCAAGCTTTAACCGATGAATAAGTTAAATCGATGACTGTGAAACGCAAAGATAGTGTTTATTTAATTAATAAGTTCTGGGTAGTGTAACCGTAACTTGCTCGAACATTCTGAAACAGGCCCTAAATATCATGGAACTAGCCTCCCTCTTTTCAAACAGTAAACATTATGTACTGACAGAGGTACTTTAGTATTCCGTCTGTTACTATACCACATAGGTACTCGTAATAGAAAGACATCATATGGAATATCTGGATGCATTCTCGAGTGCAAACGTGTGTACGTGCACATACGCGTACCTTACCATGTTGAGTGGCATTCAGAAATCCTGTAGCAATCATATGGAATAACCAGAGAGTTGAAATATTAGAGTAGTTATATCCGAACACCACTGCTCTAAAAGCTTACTAGAATTTACCTATCTACATACCTACGCACATGTATATGCAGTTTGTAATGACAAGGAAAGAACGTTCAAATATTATGCGTCATATCTGTTGTAAGAAAGAGATAAATATAACCAATTCGTGTAATCACCGAACCGCCACGAGACGTTCCGATCACCATTACACTGCTATCTCTTTCACTCTCTCACACCAAACGATACACATATCTCGCTCTCCATTTCATTGACAATAGTTCCTTAGAATGTCGATATTTTCAATTTACTCAATAAAAGCAATAATTACGCGTGAAATGAAACAGTTTTCTTATCTCTCACAGTGCTTGTATAATTGGTGCAGAGTCTAAAGACACAAGGAAGGCATATTGTCCACAGATTATTCCTAAAAAACACGATTAGCGGCGATGTATTCACCGGACGCTCGGAAGTGCAAGACTGGTAGTGACTCTGGTAATTACCCAGAATTCGTCTAGTAAATATGGAGGGCATACAACGCATCTACAGGTAAAAAAATCTTAGGGAATAACTATTTCTTTTATTCCTGGTAGGCTCGCCTTTGACCACTATCTCACCTGATGGTAAGTGATAAATTCATCGAAGATGTTCAAGTAAAGCTGCCGGAACACACCGTTAGTTGCTCGGCGACAGAGTTTCTACCAGAAGGACTACCTTCTTTCGTAAAATGCCCTATCATAATGCTGTAACGGTTGCCATCCTAAGACAACAGCCGGGATTAACGGCTTAACTCACCCTCCGAAGCACGGAAGCGCTCAGTAGTAATGTCACTAGGCGGTCACCCATCCAACTCGTGACCGTGGCGGACGTCGCTTTACTTAGCTGAACGGTTTGAGCAAACTTCGCGCCAAGAAAACGTTGAGTTTACATATTACTATTAATATTATAGAAATTCTTTTAATATCTTCAACTTTAGCCTCTCAATTCATAGCCATATTAAAACTTCATACGATTGAATACTTAATATTTTTTCCGATCGTCTTAGTTTTTTATATATTCAATAATACGAAATACCTAAAACAAATAAACTATATATTAATTTTAATTAAGAATTAACCGAACGCACTACTTTGTTTATTGTAAGGTAAGGTTTTCATCGTGATACTTCACTTATGAACGCTTCATATCCATATGATGTTTGCGTGTGTGTATAGGATGGTATTTATGTTGGTGTGTACTCGTATATGTGCGTACAGTCGCGTAATTTTACCCGTCGGCCACATTTTCCTTTAGTGCCCAGTACTAATTGGCGACTCGTGTCCGAGTAGTAAGGACTTTATGAGGGAAGTTTATAAAGATGATAAAATACTTATACTTTCTATCAATGATAGGCTTTTGTGAATGCCAAAGTGTGTAAATCATAGAAAGATAATAATATTAAGGTAATTCTTAAGAATTAAAAAAATTGTATAGACTATTGTTACATTAGTCAAAGAAACATTAAAGATAGTGTGCACAAAAATAAATTATATCACACTAAAATATTTCATAATTAAGAACACTAAGCATGAAAAATATTGATACTCGTCTTACAATAAATATTGTTTCCTTACCTCTACATGTTGTTTAAACTATCTATATTAAAATTTTCTATAAAAAGGTAGCATTCTTTGTAAAAAATAGTTCTACACACTATCGTATTTTATATATAGTCGACCGCCGACCAGCGTCGCAGGTTGTAATCATACAATTTCATTATTCAGGCCACATATTCCGTATACATAGTAATTAATATTTAATAGTGAGTAGGTAGGCTAGATAACCTTCCATACCAGCAGACATTATTTTTTAAAAGCCTTACTAAAGGATGATGTAACAGCTTGAGCGGTGTTCAGAAATTAAGCAGAAATTACGCCATACTAGCATGAAATATGTCAGTGTGAGTAACTGAAGCATTTCGGAATCACGGAAATAGTAACATCATCCTAAATATATATCAGACCCGCACAGCATTGCAAGCCTTTCGAATATAGATAAACCGTGGGTAAACAGATAGTATGCCCCCCCCCCCTCCCCGCCCATTGCTATCTGTTGGGTGTCATAAGTGGTGACTAAAGGTAAAATACCGAAAGATCGCCGCAGCACCTTTTGAGGAACTGATGTCTTAAACTGCGATCAATCCAAGACGCCTGCCAAGCATGGCAAACCCCCCCATTTATGGTACGGGCTGTGTTCAGCAGCGGACAATGCGGCTAATGCAATCAACTTATTTTCACTAAATTTTACATCCTTCTCGTGAACCTTATCCATAACCCTCAGGCTCGAAGGATGTAAAATGTAGTGAAAATAAGTTGACATCTTGGGGATATATATATATTTATTTATTTAATTTTAGATGCATTTACGACACTACAGCATAAAATCTTAATAAATAAAATTAATTTAATAAAAACAGTTTAATGATCTATATAACATTTTGTACCGTTTAAAATATAAATAACCATGTGAGCTTCTACGATACGTCGGTTTTCTCTGCTCTATATGAAGCTTGGAAACATCTCAAAGCCTGCAAGAAATGCAATACGAAACGTAACCGACAACTGAGCAGGTACAACTGCGTACCGACATGTAATTTGTCAAGCAATTTCAATAATATGCATGATTATATATCTATTAAAGGTATAAAGTGTTGATATCGGGCTAATGAGGTGAAGTCGGGCTACTGGGGTGGCAAGCCGCAGATTGCGTTTTTTAAGCTCAGTGAAAGTTTTTCCTGATATTGGTAATCAAAATGAGGATGTTAGATATTTTCATCCGTTAAAGTTAAAAATAAAGGCTTTGAATTGATTTAAATTGCCATATGAATATATCGTTGCGAAAGTGATGATTGAAGTAGCTAATATATTTTATCATGATAATATGCTAAAGGAGTGTTTTGTGATGTTTTGCCACATATGTTTCGTTGTGTAATGGATTCCAATAGATAACAGTTCAGACTGCGGCTAAAATTATTAGTCAGAAAACCGATAATCCTTCAAACTGGGGATCCAACCCAGAGCTTTGATATTGTGAAGTGTTCCTCGCCACTTGACAAACGAGGTCGTCTGATAAATTTGTATAACATTAATTGTTCAGTGACGAGTATGTATCTGTTTCAATTATGTTTATGGAGAAAATTTCAAATAACTCAAAGAAAAGAGAATGAGATACATTTTTTTAACTTCTACTTAAGGGAAAGAAAGTCTATGTTCGGAGAATATAATTTTCAAAGTTAGGTTTTGATGTAAGAGCTACAAAAGAAGTCATTATTTTGTACGTCACGATTTTTAACTGACTTCTGAAAAAAGAGAAACTTTTCAATTTTAATGTAATTTTTTTGTATTTTTGTTACGCGTTTGCGTTGCTAATATTTTGTAGCTTAATAATCATAATCATTAGCTATAAGTTGATGCCATTCAAATTTCTTTAAAAGTGGTTGAGTATATTTTTTTCAGTTCATTGACTATGAAATGATTTTTTTTGTTGATGTTGGTAATCGCAAATCTTGTCGATAGTGAATAGTATTTTAAAGGTAAGTAAATGATCTTGTAAGCAGTATGCATCAGAAAAAACTTGTTTTTAAAAAAAAGTGACTCAAAAATATGAAATTACTTGTGTAAGTAGAATCGTGGTAATATTGTGTCAGTGTTTTGAATCAGCGTGGTGCCGCCACGCATAAGTTATTTCATACATTCCAGTGCTGGAAATCAGTTACGTTTTGTTTTAATATTTTTTTCGCAAGATATCGTAATTGTGATACATCGAAATGAAAATTATATATATAACCATATATTTACTTTATATTTCCACTAAATATGTGTCCAAATCGACATCTGCATTAATATTTCGAAGAGGTAAATTTTTAAGTATTAGCTCATTTTGATACCTCTTCATACTGGATCACAATTTATGAAGATTTTTTTTTTCACTTCGTTCAACCTGTGCTTTCACCTGCGTTGAATTGTATATATCGCGCTCCCTTAGAATTGCACTTCTAGGCGAGATAAAAAGTATTATATACTTACAAAATAACAATAGAAAAATACAAACTCAAAAGAGAGATTAGAACTCACACTCAGGCAATGATTCAATGCTTAAGGCTCGGAAATTACGAAATAGTGCCAACATGATATGGAAAATCTCATAAACCAGGTACCGGATGGTACTGCAATTTAAATACACGATACTCAAGGATATAAGTAATACTTTCATCGATTTCAAAACATGTTTCCTAATAATTGGCTCGATAGAAAAAAATCTCAAAAACACCTCTGAAAATAGAGGATTCCTACTTTTTCCGCCAGATTTTAGTGTATTAAAATTTGTTTTTTTTTTCTAAAATATTGATTTTTTAAGTACAATAAATTTCATTGATTATTTTAATCCAAAAAAAGCACAGTTAATGCGTACTGAGCCTGTTTACAAAATGTCACATACGCCCTTTCATTCCGAGAAGCGTTAACATCATGTCGCACTATTTACTCCAGCGATCTACGTATATTGCTATCATCCTCGCTCATATCGCGGTCAGCCGCGTCATGCGTCGGACCTGTGTCACTTTTCTCGGCGATCTCAATTAAAATAAAACATGGGTAAAATTATAAATAAACTCTTTGGGAATGCAAAAAAGATGTATAAAAATCGTCAAAAACGCATGATGGACATAATAAGGTAAGCATCTATGGCTTCCTTTCTCCATGTACCTATGTATATATCTCTTATATTAATGAAATTATCATATGATTGTGAACCCTAACGCAATATAAAAAACACTTCAAACATTTTACAAGACGTAGGTACAACTTGAGCTACCTAAAATAATTATTATAAGCAATATTCAGAATTTTTCGTAATGAATGTGTTGTAATTATTTTAGATGGATCATGATTAATTTATACAGTTTCTGACAATAAGGCACAAAGGTTATGTACATAATTTTCGACTATTCAATCGTCGTTCAAATAGCGCATAGTAAGTGACATCGCTTCGCAACAGAGAGGCACGTGGATCGAATCCAGCGTAAAGAGATTCTTTTTGGTCAAATTTTAATTTTACGACATAATTCTTAATAATACAATAATAATTTTACGTATGTACGTGGACCAATATAATGTGTCTGACAGTAAGGCATAAACGACATGTGTGTAATTTTCGACACCTTGGTCAATGATTGTATAGTGTGTAACTTCAGAAGTCGAATCAGAAGATCGAGTACCGTGGATCGAATCTCACATACCTAGATTCTTTTTGGTGACTTTTTTATTTGTATTACTTTTTATTTGATACGTATTATATTTACGTATAATTAAGTTTTCTGACGCGTATTCAATTTACGATTACAATGCTTGCAAATTTATTAGGTATCTCGAGTTTCCATGTTTTCATATAATTAGAGAGTTTAGTATATCTAATGAACGTGAACATTAAATAGGTACTACCTAATCTAGCTACCTGAACACGTTTTTTTCATAGATCTCGAAAAAGTATGTCTTGGATGGACACGAGTTGCCACAGCGTAATAGTTACAGTAGAACAACATTATATTTTAATTTACTACATAGTAACAAAGCTATGTTGAGTAAACACCGTCCTTCTGTCCACTACTATAGAAAACACAAACTTTCATACATGGAAAGTTATTGAAATATTCATGGTATTATCGAGTACGTAATATATTAGTACATATAAATTAGTAGTAAAAAGATGGCCGTAAACGTTTGATGCGATAGAGATAATGAAATTCTGAAATGAAAACTTAATACAAAAAGAAGAAGCCTAAGCTTCTGCTTTAGAATGAGACTTTCCATGGTTTTCTTGAATAGCATAAGAATTAAGAACTGACTAAAAGAAAATGAAATAATTAGCACCATACCAATACTTACGTAAGAACATCGAGTAAGGTGCATTATAGGGGACTTAACTATAACGCCCTTAATAACTAAAGTGTAGCGGATATACTACCAAAGAGAGTATTCCTTTATAGAGAAGAACGACGCATTGTTGATATACACTATTACACAAAGAGTATATTAAGACAAATTTCGAAACATTCACCTTTCGATTATTTTTTTATTAATATGCAGGGTTATTGGTAAAATGCTAAATTCAGGGAAACCCGGACGGATGGCAGCCCTACTCTCATAGAATGTCCGATTTTATGTCGCACTCCGGTGCATCTTCGCAACATAATCTACCTATACAAGTACATACATCAAGTGACGGCACGGGTGTCGTTTACAAACATAAACGTATCTTTCGTAATCTTTGACAAATACAGTTAATAACAGTAATACCACGGTTTTATAATCGATATGTAATATTGTGGTATTACGTATGAATAGTAATACAAAGTAATACATTTTCAAACAAAATACCTATCTTTCTCCTTGGGTGATTTCAATAATGGTATTATTTTGTTAGAAGTTTTGTTGTTCCACCCATCTACACAATAGCATCCACGAGATGTATTTATTATTATTAACAAATTGAAACAATAACTGTACCTACCTACTACATTCTCCATGTGATTTTTTGTTAGTGAAATCTTAATATGACTTGTAGTAATGACACGAGCAGGTACCCTTGATTGTTAGCGGAAACAAAGCCAGGATCTGAATGAACTACGCTACTTGATAAAAAAAAAACAAAAATTGGAACCGACTCCAACACCCAAAAGTGTGAAATAACTTGTTCAAGTCGGTACCAGTATAGTTCAAAAGTACCTATTATCACAATATTGTGCACGTGGTACTAGTGTTGGACTTCGACAAGTTAATTCACACTTTTTGGTGATGAAGTCATTTCCATTTTTATTTTAAAAAAAAACACTTCTTTTTATGACCCTTGCTACTTACGGGATCGATTTTCATTCATTGTCAACGGCTTGACCGATTTTGATGAAATTTAACTGGAACCAAACAACAAGTATCAGCTTTCAAACAATGAAAGATTTTTTTTAATCGATTCACCCAGTCAAATTTTCTGAGGTAACAAACATATAAGAAAAAACAGACGAATTAAGAACCTCCTCCTTTTTTTGAAGTCAGTTAAAAATACCCAATAGTATAACCCGCTATTTGTATTTTGATCAGGGGTACAAAAGTTTTTTTATGATTTTCTGTGTAAATTTTACACAATATACTTGTTTTTGTAATAAATAAACCATCTTTTGTGTAACATCTGACGTCTTGCATCAAAGTAAATACATAGTTCATGTTCATCAAAACCATAGTTCATGTTCATTAAAAATGAACATACAAAAAAACTGCAAAAATCAAACAAGTTGGTAATAATCAAGACTAAACTTGTTCTACTGTAGGTATGGTAAATTTATTAACTGTGTCACACTATGATATTTACAGCATACAATCAACTAATGGTTGGTATCATGTATGCGTACTAGATGGCGCTTCAGCACACATCACATTCGTGTGTGACAAGATAGTTTCTACTAGTTCTACTAGAGAGCGCTCTAAATTTTTAATCAAATAAAATATTACCGTTGACTTGCGGACGTGGCGCCATGTACACCGCGAAGTAAACACGCGAGGAGAAGTGGGGACAAAATCTAACATCTGGTTTTAGAATTCTGTCCCTTAAGATATGAAACACTCTGTCCAACAGAGTTTCTGCAACAGCTCAATATACGGAGCATTATAATTGCCTACCTGAAATTAGAGCTATTTCAGGATTACGTTTAAATCGACGGTACCAAAAAACCAGCGGATATATACATGGATATTATTTCTACACGATGTCAACTTGAAACAAACATTATTCAGCCAAGGATGACAATAATCACTACTGCAAATACTCTGGTTCCACAGCCAGGCATAAAAAAATGCAAAGCAAAAAATAAAATAAAATGTTTCCCACGTCTGGCATTACAAGCGAAATTCCGTCGTGTTTATGTCGGTTCATAATTGACTTGTCGTGTCAAATTACCGTTTATTATTTGTGTTACGATATCACCATTGAGGCATGTTATTTTGTCCTGCACTGTATTTATCTGTCATGTCTTTGCTCTTATGAGGTGCAGGATCTTGTTGGAGGTGAATTTCGGTTGGAAGAAGTAGGTTTATGACTTGAGATAACACTCATCATAGAATGTTCAATGTGATTAATTACGCTGTGTTTTTTTTTAATAAATTTTACGGTTTTTCATACATAATAAAATGTATGACGATATGATGTTTTTTATTTAGCGTTGTTCGTGTCTGCGGATGTGGCTTGCATGGGTCAAATCTAAGCTATGAGATTTGTTGATGCAGTTAAATTGCGCTCTATTTCATTTCGTTATATTTAATACGAAGCTTCGCGCATGGACTGAATCATAGAGATATAAATTTCTTTCTCTTTAGTGTGGCCTGAAAGAAGCAGTCCGTACGTATCGTACAGAACCTCAAATAGTTAGTACCTAATTGTTTTTAAGTTCGTGGTTTGCTAGCCGTGAAATTAAGTTTTGTTGGCTTTGCAGCAACTTTTATATTGTAATATTTGTTGAATAATCTCAACTCCTTTTAAATATGTATGCAATAAGATAATATCTTCTATCAACGCTTCAAGATACCTATCCATCACATTACACGCACCGATAATTTACTGTACATGCTTTGTAAAATTTAAATTCTAAGAAATAGGGCATATAAATATAAAATTGCGGTACAGGATACAGCAGAGTTCCAAAAAGTTCCACACTTAACAAAAGGTAGGTAGCGTAAAAATCACCGTGAACACTCAATTGAACTTACAAACAGGCGCCTCTTCCGTTTAAGTAGATCGCCGCCGCGTCGAATCGACAATCGGTAATCGGTGAATCAATTCATCGGTAACAAGACGTAGCAACAACTTTGGAATAGTGTTGGAGGACCAAATCTGTAGAGATTTAACGGTATCGAATAAGTATTTATTTAGTTTCAGAAGTCCACGTTAAATAAAATACAATAATTGTATATTGTTAACTAACGAATTAGTTCTAAATAGGACTGCCCTCATTATCGAAATTGTCTACAATAGTTTGTTCTACTAGAAAATATACTGTACTGTACTGTAACAGCCGGATAGTCCACTGCTGAACACAGCCTCCCATATTAAGGGGGGTATTTGCCATAATCCCCACACTTGGCAGGCGTCTTGGGGATCGCAGAGTAAGATAGCAGTTCTTTAGAATGCGTTGCTGCCCACCTTTCACTATTTTTCCCTTAGTCGCCTCTTACGACACCCACGGGATGATATGGGGAGGTGCAATTCTAACCCGGCACCCCACGGGGCAGAAAATATACGCTCATGTGAAAATACAAAGAAACCGCAGTCATCCTACGACAATTGAAAAAAAATTGTATATCTTCAAAGCAAAGCAACAGGTAAACGTTGCAGCAGTATTTCTTTTCCATGTAAGGGACTTGAGAGACTTCCAAATAACTGGTTAGGAGAAAAACTAAATATCATATTTGACCACAGGAGTAGTAACGGCATGCTAGTAGTATTGATTACCCTTATGCATATAACTAAAATGGAGTAGTTAGGTTGTCTTAGGTTTTCGCGATTGTTACACATAGTAATTAAACAACTTTAAACGGTTTAAATCGCGTATATTTGTCATTATTTTTGTCCGTCACGGGGTGTCGTGGTCACGGGGTGACTGGTCAGTCACCCCGTGACCACGATCACTGCAAAGTGTTTGAAACGTCGGGACAAAAATAATGACAAATATACGCGATTTAAACCGTTTAAAGTTGTTTAATTACTATGGAGTAGTTAGGGTTGATCCAATAAATACCTTAGAGACAATACCGTATTTTTTGAAACTTGCGTTCCTAGTTAGATAGGCAGAGCGTGGTAGGCTTGTGAATACAACTTTGACCGTATCAAATGTAACACGTGCCTGCTTTTCTTCAGACGGAATCGGATGGATCCGGAATCCGGGATGAATAATCTGCATATTGGATGGTGTTATGCAGACAGCACTCAAAAACGAGTGAAATAATAATTAATTATTTTGAATTCGAATTTGAATATACAAATTCATAAGTAACATGTGAGTTTATTATTTTTTCTCAATTATAATTTGACGATGAGACAGTTTCAATCAGAAGAGATTTTTTTTTAATCTTGTTGTTTTATATAAATAAAAATAGAATTACTGCAGCATTTCAGAAGTATACATACGAGTGATTATCATACTCAGGCATCAGGGCCACAGAAACAGACATATCACATTATGTGTCTCATGAGAAAACGTGTGTGTCTGACGCTTCCCGTAAGTTCTATATGACAGCTTTCTGGTAGAATAAAAGAAAGAGGTTTTCTTGAAATGCAGATATCTAAAGTAATTTGGTGAGGTTTCGATTTAAGCACTTAAGTACTGCCACTTATACTCAGATTTTTACATTCAACACTTTTTAAATCCATGCCACAGTATTAACTTTCGTAATAATGTACAAGGAATTAATTTAAATTAGAAAAAATAAATCTTAAATACCATATTAGCTACCTATATGTTCATTCCCTAATATACCAAACAAAAACAATTTTACGAACTGTGGGTGATCAATGCGCATCAAGATAATGAGAAGTTCTCATTGAGAACATAAAATTTCATTCATAAATGGTCGATCTCGTCCACGCGGATGACAAGGGGTTAAGGCTTTATTACTCTCTATGCTTCTGGTTTGCCAATTTTATTATTTATTTTATCTCTAGATGTGAGAATAAGAGTTCCCATACAAAACGATTTTTCCGAATTATTTTGAATATACACATTTTTACTGAATAATTTAGATACGTCTTAAGGCGTACTTTTACTTCTTACTAAATTAAAACGTAGGGTTTTTATAAGACAGTAAAGAAAGTTAATTTAAACTAATACTACATGGCTCACATTGGCAGAGCATATCCCGGTAAAAGAGACAGATATTCAAAAGTCAGAATCTCGCACGTTATTCCTCTGGGTTTCAATTCGAATGCATATTCGCAATGCAGGCGTAGTGCAAAAGTTTACATTTTCAGTCATTTGCAGGCATATATATATTAAGATATAAATAAGTTTTATTAGCCTATTTGTATTTTTTTCACAAGCAAGTCCAAGGAACAATTAAGACATATGTATACAACTTAAATATATGAAATTTTAATTATGCCTATGTCAATAATTGATTGAAATTAAATAATTATAGTATTTTTACAGGTGATACAGTTAAATACAATTTGCAGTTATCGTATTCGCACTTGTCCTAAGAACAAATATATAAGTATAGTATGTATGTACTAGAAATTTCCATACGGGCGGTATGCCTTTATAAAACAAAATACTATGAACTATATACAACACTACAGCTACTACAATAAAAGCATTTAGACAACCTATAAGTAAGTCATAGCAGACTCTTAGGCAGTCCAAATGCTCCAGCCCACTCCCAGTTGGCAGCGTGCCCAGCATGCTGGCAGCATTGCCCCGTTGAATGCTTATTCGTTGAGCCAAATATGTGCCAAAATATATCAAAAACAAATATATCTAAAAGCTACTACTTATATTCTTTTAATTTGTAGAAGGGATAAAAGTTCTTTCTTCTACCTTAAAATATAGTTTGAACAAACTATATTTTCGATAATTTATTATACATCACAGTATTTTCGAATAACGACACAACTCAATCATTTCCAAATGTTGTCATGGACGACGTTATGCAACACCGGAATCAAAATGATCTCGAATGAACTGAAACACTGCGACAAAAACAAAATAATTCTCGTCATTTGCTACGGAATTCCCAACTATTTATACATTTGCAATGGCTTATTCTCATTCATTAGTTGTTGTAATTACTGATTTGTGTTATTTTTTCGTTAGATACAGGATGTCCGGCCTGCCGAATTGCCAATGATGAAGCTATTTCAGAAATAGCTTATGATTGATATATTCGAGAATATTTTCACTAAAGGCGCAACGCACTCAAAAAGCGTCGTGTAAAACGCTCGCAGCGGAGCTTTCCTATTCGTTCACCCACGGTGTTATACAACGATTTCTGTGGTCACTACTTGGATAGGTGACGGTTATTGAAACTAACTTTATACGAAAACTGATAATATATGCAAGTACGAGTATGTGCCTTTCTACACAGTTTATAAGATATACATGAACCTATAATTTTTCATGCCAAACATCATGGAATGTGAAGATCTATTGCAGTGAACTAGTTGCATAGACTGTATCAGCCGGATTGTCTACTGCTGAAGAGAGCCTCCCGTATTAAGGGGGGTTTTGCTATAACCCCCCGCTTGGCAGGCGTCTTGGGGATCGCAGTTCCTCAGAACGCGCTTCCCACCACCCACCTTCCGGTATATCTCTTAATCTCCTCTTACGACACCCACGAGAAGAGATTAGGGGGGGTTACATTCTAGCCCGGTACCTCCGGGTACTTTTACTGTTTGACTGCTTACATTTTTGCAAATAAATTGAATTGAATGGGACTTATTGACTCAGGTTTTTTTTATGAGAGCAAAGATATATCAGATGAAAGCACACAGCCTGCCTATGGTAAGTGGCTACCGTCGCCTATAGACATCTACAATACCATTATTACTGGACCTACTTACCCTTTAACTTAAAGGACTCCGTTAATACCCTTTTTAAATGACCGTATGTCATATTTATGAGGTAAGACCGAATAAGGAAGGTCGTTCGACATTTGTACGGTATGCGACATAAACGACCGCTTGAACTGAATGGTGCAGGAGGTCCTAGCCTGCAAAATTTGAAGATGAGCATTAAGACGGTGTTGGTAAAATTGGTTAATAAGGTCAAAGAGCTCGGCAGAGCATTCCCCATTGTACAATCTATAGAACACACATAGCGAACCGATGTCTCCAACTGAGCGCTTTCGTGTTTCAAGGGGTACCCGTTGGTTCCTGCTATAGTTTTAGGAAGGCAGTCGTTGGGCTATGTTGGAGGTAATTAAGCAGTCTGAAAGCTCAAACTTTAGAACTGATCACTATCCACAGGGCCCGCGTGGTGAGTTTTACCCCAACTGTTACTGTTGAAGAGGTAGCTCCGTATCCCAGCATTGGAAAGTTAATGGATAGATATAGTACGGTATATTGTGTCTTCAAATTAGCTCAATTGGTGATAGGATATCTATTGAGTATACAGATTTTTCGGTTAGGTACCTGCACCCTCGACACCAGTGTTTATAGTGCTTCGTTGCTGATTAGCATGTCCAGAAGCATAACATTATACTTAAATTTCGAGTGACGAACGTAACGCAGTACTTGTGGTCAAAAGGGATTGTACTTTCTTTTGAGCCGCTTCCCCTACAAGTGGTGAAACAGGACGCGTTAGCACGGAGAATCCAGTGAATGCTAAGTAATTTTTTCTTATATAAGGAGCAAATCAAATCAAATTATGTACCTATTGCATGAAATACAAGTACAAAAGATGTTATAATTATAATAAGTACAGGTTCAATGTATTCTGCCTTAATAAGGCGCGCAGTTTTAATATTATTACAAATTTTATTAAAATAAAAAGTGAGAGCTTAGTTCAGATATTTTCACCAAAACAAATATCAAATATAATCAGTTTTTATAGTATATATTTATTGCTTAAAATATGCAATATAGGCCTAAAACTGTAATCTATTAATCATCTTGTATTTTTTGTATTATTCCTAAAGAATAAAAGAAAAACTCGTTTGGAATCAGTAGGTAGTCCTAGACACGGGCAAAGCCATGAGCAATAACTGTAACTAGGTAGTCAGTACATAGTAATCAATTGCTTTATTACTTGTAGAAACCTATTATTAGAACTCTCGTAACGACAGTTATAAAAACAATACCATTACACATTCATCTATTATTGTAATAGTTATTTGCTTTTTTGTATCGTATTGTAGAGAACTTTGATCAGTATAAAATATTAGCGAACTTCAAAGACCGGGTGTTTGGTGAGTCACTATCAATATTGGAGCATGACAACCATAAAAGGCCATTAACGCCGTATAATAACACCGACAATAAACAGTTTAGTACCTTTTCGTATTAAAAAATGTTTGTTGCTTGTTTTAATTTGAGTACTCAAGGCGGAGCTAAAGCGGAACGTCAATAATATTGTGACATAGTACCAAATCATTTGCACACTTTTTAGTTGACTGTACCAGATGAGAAGTTCGGAAAGAATTCGCTATTAAGGAAATTGGATTATAATAAGAGTGGATGCCACGTTTTTTCTGGCACGAAGTGTATGAAACGAAAGTGAGTCACCTTATTACGGGACCGGTGAAATTTTTTACGATATTACAAGGGAGTGACATATTTTACCGCTAAGGTAAAATAATGTAGATATACAAGATTAAATACTATAATAATAACAAATAATAATAATAATAATTTTTTGGGCATGAAAATGTTACACGTATCACTTGTTGAATCCATTGGCTCCCGAACTAGTTAATAAAAACTGTGTTTCGAGTGCCAGTAGTGGCTTCTCACATCTAGATTTACTTTGTTTTTATGTGAAATGGATTAACTTGTTTAAATATTAGGCATATCTTTCAAGAACTATGAATAAGGTTAGTTTATTGTACAAGAAAAAAAAAATACATCGGTTGAAACTATGTTTGGAGATTTCTTGTAATTTAACCCCATCTCCAGTAATAATTTTCTTTGGAAATGATTGAGATTTGATCAAATAGAACTCACAAGCAACATATACAAAAAATAGGTATGTAATATTACTTCCTTAATAAACAAGAACATTAACTCAAGACCTACGATGAAAATATTTTAGTATTTTACATATATACCTACGTTAAGTATCAGCAGTGAACGGCAGTCTTACTGATTTTGCCTTTGTTTACACTACGATGCATAGTATCGGTTGAAAAACTTGCGTAAATTGTGAAAAACCTGCCGCTCCGCAGGCATCCGCGCGACCCCCAAGCGGCCTACCACAGTAGGTGCTACCGACTGCTTCCACTTCATCATGAATAGAACCTAATTATAAAAGAGTTCAGTCAGGTTTTTTTTTTCATATAAATCTATAATTGTATGCTACAAAATCGCCAACCAGTATCAAATCATGCAGTATCCAGAAAAAGAGAAAACCATGAAACTTAGAAACTTATCTTGGAGGATTTTCTCGAAATTCGAATAATAAATGGAGTTTCGTTGGTTTTCCCACAATTCAAGTACTGTTTATGACTAAATATCCAAGCAGCTAGCTTAGTGTATTACCATGTAAATGTCACAAACAGTTGTCTAAATTATGGTGTTTAAAGAAACACCATAATTTAGGCAAAGTTAAAATTCATTTATCTATCTATCATACATTTGAAACCTGCTTTAACTTACCAATGGTAGTGAAAATGAAATTAGTTTCAATAATTACATAATATTAGAATCAGGCGCAATATTGCATTGTGTTTGGTGCATGATTTTCTGGCACACTTTTATCGTGCACCGTGCTTCTGAACTTCTATATTTATCTAAGATATATTGTACACAAATAGTAATGAAAAACTATTGAACGCTAATAAAATGGCAACATAGTGCTAGTCAAGTTGTTGCCCTTTTCAAAATAGATGGCGCCTATCACAATCACACATTATTTACTTCGTAAATGTATTATGCTCAAGTACTAATGTATAAACAAATCAGTGGGTGGTGTTGTTGAATAATTGTAATAATTTAATTACATCATCCATTAGTGAAGTGCGCTCGTGACTATATTTTATTGTCGTGGACCTTGCTTGAGTCATTGATGTAGCTAGACGTATTACGCTTAATGTTGTTTGATATGAGTTATTAGCACTTTGACAATAAAAAGTTTTTATTGTTTTGCAATTATACTCTGTCTTAATACCTTTTTAGGTTGGAACAAAAGTAAAAATGTACTAATGCACCATCTAAATTTATCGATCGTGGGATGCCGGGGTACACGTAGGGTGCTGGGCTGTTGGGAGAGGCGACGAAGGGAAAAAACCAGAAAGTGGCAGCAATTCCAGAATCAATAACTGCAATCTCTCTACGATCCCCAAGACGCCTCCCGAGCATAGGGGGGTGAAACAAATAGGGGAGGCTTTTGTTCAATAGTGGACGTTTTGGCTGTTGTTACGTATTATTTTCTTCCTACTCCCACCAATGCGGGGTCAGTATAATATTTCTTACTATAATAATAGATTTAGGGCCTGTTTCAGAATGTCTTGATAAAGTTTCGGGTTGCTTCTTATATAAAATAACTGAATGATAAAAATGACAGTTGACATGCAGCGCGTTTCAAGCTTTAACCGATGGATAGGCTAAATCGATGACTGTGAAATGCAACAAAGATAGTGTTTTGTTTAATAAATATGTTCTGGGTAGTATAACCGGAACTTACTCGAACATTCTGAAACAGGCCCCATAGGGAAGTTAATGAATAGATTCAAGCTTTATACTACAAAGAAATACATATTGATGAAATTTGGCATACTTACATAAAGAAAGTGTACTTTCATACATTTACATCATCATTGTCTATGCAGGTGAAACCGTGGGGTGTAGCTAGTTATAAATATTTCTTCTTTAGCGAAATACGATCGTTGCCTTTCCGATTCCACACTCTTTTAGAATGCTCTCGTTGTTCTTCATACAACAGAGGGATATACAACCGTCCCAAAATATATTAAATGTATAGATTCAATAGATAAGTAATTAAAAGTATCTATAAAATAACTAAGCTACGTACTCAAATTTTAGTTTTTGATTGTTTTTTTAGTAAACCTTTATAAAAAACAGTAGTTATGCACTTAGCTGACGAAAGGCATACAGAATCCTGCTGTTTGAAAGCTCACTTAGACGAGCTTGCATAGTGGGTCTTAAACGAAAAGTAGAAAATCTGTCGCCTAGCACTTAACGGTGTGTTCCGACAGCTGTCCTTGAGAGCCAGTGATTCTAGGTTAGCCTGAACATCATCTTCGACCACATCATCACTTACCATCAGGTGAGATAGTGGTCAAAGGCTAACTTAACGTATCTAACTAGCAGATATAAAAAAAAACGAATGACCTGCTTAACCTATTCTAGTCAATCGGACATTACGTGTATACCCATCTAACCGCTCTGGTGGCATTTACTGAGGTGTGCGGGCTTCAGAAGGCACGGTCCCAGTCTTAGATCAGGAAACATTCCTCTGATCTGTGGTCCCAGTAGTTAATCTGGAAGTCGTATTAGTGTAGTGGTAAGGTATTATGCAAATGTCCGCCTGTATAGCCACTACCTGAACTTAGAAAATCTGCCACTAAACACCCAGCGATGTGTTTTGGCAGCAGTCCTTGAGAGCCAGTAATTCTAGGTTAGACCATAGATAAATTAATACTAGGACCTACATTATTTATCTATGGTTAGACTGAACAACATTTTCGACCGCAGGTCATGGTGGTCAAAGGCTAGCCTATCTACATCTACACTAATATTATAAAGAGGAAATATTTGTATTTTGTATGTATAAACATTAAAAGTACTCAACCGATTTGAAAAATTATTTTACCATTAGAATAATTCTACATTATCCCTGATGAGCATAAGCTATAAAAAGTTTTTTTTTTTTTTTTAATTATTGTTAGATGTCGTTGCAAAGCTGGGGCGGGCCGCTAGTCAGCAAAAAAGAAAAAAAATCGGTTGAGATAGTTCGAAGGACTCGTTCTTATTGCAAAGTGTATTCATTCATCAAAATACTAGCATTTGGGCACACGTAGCACCACTCAATTGTAAATATGATTAGCTCCAGATTGTCAAAAACTCTGTCTCAATTCTAAAATAAACTTTTTTTTATTGCTGATAGGCAAGCCTTTGACCACAAATTTCAAAAAAGTATTAGTATTATTTTATTTTATTATGACATTGTTTTTTATGTTATTGTGACGGAAACAAGCTCGAGGTCCACCTGATGTTAAGCGGACTAAACTCTGTATATAACAGACACATTTCGTCACAAGTCACGAATTGAACTGCGCCCGTCACCTTGAGACGTAGTTGTTAAGTTCCATGTGTCTGTAATTTCACTGGTTCTCAAGGACTGCTACCGGAACGCGTCGTTAGGTGCTTGGCAACAGATTTTCTACTAGAGGGTGGTCCCTAGCCAGGCGGGCGTTTGCAAAATGCCCTTCTACCATGCGGTGAAAAGCTCGAGCCCACGGTGGGATTCGAACCATGGACCTGCTGCGCGGCAGTCCATAGCCAATGCCACTGAGCTATCACTACACTTCATTATCTGACGATATATATCATTATTATATAATTATACCTAATAAATGATAATCAAACTTAACACTATTAAATCACAAGGTTATTTTTACCAATAAACGTCTAAAACAGGTGATATTTTTTTTAAAAACGGCAACAGGTGTGACGCTATTTCTCCATATGATTTGGGAAAACTTGCTAAACCAGTTTCGGTAATTTGATATCATTGACCATTTGGCGTCTGAGTGACTGGCTGTGTTAGTTTTTATAGCAATAAAAAAGTTAATTTATGAATTAGCGTCGTTTGAGTCATCAAGAACGTAGGTATCAATATTTAATCGTGCAAATTAATTGCTATACAAATATCATTGATTTTTTAAATTTTTTTGCTCTGTTTATGAGGTACGAGTTTTAGCCGGGGCACCTGGGACTTAAATGAAATACAGTCGATTTGAGAACCTCCTCCTATAAATGCATTAAGATTTATATACGTATTGAAAACACAAATAAACAACTTACTATTTTTTTTGTGAAAATGTGCTTTGGTTTGTGGAAAAATGGACGGTTATTTGAATAGATACAGGCGTTACTTTTCGGGAATCCATATATAATAACAAATATTTTAGAAAAAAAAACTTAAGAAGTATACAGTTACCTATATCAACTGACAATTTCGCGTAATATTTTTTTTTATGCCTGTTAGGTTATACTTTGACCACTATCTCACCTGATAGTAATTGATGATGTGGTCGAAGATGTTGTTCAGGCTAACTTAGAATTACTTATTCTCAAGGACAGCTGCTGGAACACACCGTTAGGTGCTTGGCTACAGATTTTCTACTTGAGGGTGGTAGCTAGCAAGGTGGGCATTCGCAAAATGCCCTACCACCATGCCAAAATTTCCTGTTAAGCTGATGTGACGTTATAAATGTGACGTAGCCAAGCCAAAAGAATTTTCGCCGTTTTTCGCTTCTAGTCGAAGCATCCTAAGGAGGTCCTGACTCATCTTTCTCGAGCGCATGATCGGGATCAGAATACTTAATATATGTATTTTCAGTGTTTTCATAAAGTATTAATTTCATGTCTTCTTAAAATATTCAGTAGGTACTCTATTATAGTATTAATTTCATGTCTTCTTAAAATATTCAGTAGGTACTCTCTTATAGTATTAATTTCATGTCTTCTTAAAATATTCAGTAGGTACTCTCTTATAGTATTAATTTCATGTCTTCTTAAAATATTCAGTAGGTACTCTCCTATAGTATTAATTTCATGTCTTCTTAAAATATTCAGTAGGTACTATCCTATAGTATTAATTGCATGTCTTCTTAAAATATTCAGTAGGTGCTCTCTTATAGTATTAATTGCATGTCTTCTTAAAATATTCAGTAGGTACTCTCCTATAGTATTAATTTCATGTCTTCTTAAAATATTCAGTAGGTACTATCCTATAGTATTAATTTCATGTCTTCTTAAAATATTCAGTAGGTACTATCCTATAGTATTAATTGCATGTCTTCTTAAAATATTCAGTAGGTACTCTCTTATAGTATTAATTTCATATCTTCTTAAAATATTTTTAAAATATGTGTTATAATTGGACAGTTATACTTTTATTTCACAAATATGAACACAAGAGATAATAAGTTTTAAATTCAAATTACCATCTACATTTTTACACAAATTATATGATACTCGTATTATCTTGTTTCTAGCCAATTAACAAAAGGCACATGCGTGACTTCAGTCCTCGAAATAAACGAACAGTTAAATATGTATTTAAACCTATCAAAGCAAAACTAAATACAATTTGTACCTTAAATACTAAACTCACTACAACGTAAATCACTTCACTATCTTATCAAATACATTAGTAGTTATTGATTGCTTAATAAGCTTTGTTATTATCTGTCCTATTGGGTCATATTTCTCATTCCTTCGACTGCATAATATGCGCACAATTACATTTATATTCACTACGGCTGGCAACAATAATAAATTACACTTGCGAGTTTACACGTTTTACCTATGCTTTAACGTATTACTGGGTTGCCAGTATGCGCCCATCGCATAGTTGAGAACTTGAGAATCTGCTAATAGGAACTGTGATATAATCTGTGGTCTAACAGGCTGTAAAACAAAGTGATGGCCAATATACAATGGTTAACTTTAAGACAGTCCTGCTTGTGGTGTGGCCCGCTAAGATTTGTATGCAACCCAAAGTTATAATTAAATGTTCGGTTCGCAAGTCTTACTGTAAATTTTACTATGAATTTTATTAGGTTATGTTACCTTTCCTTTGAATTTATCATGATTGAATAATTTCCTCTTGTAAGAGAGTCCATGACGTAATCGGATAAAGGGAAGTTTCAGGCTGAAACTAGTTCGTAACATCTTAAAAATGTACAAAATAAATCTACACTAATATTATAAAGAGGAAAGATTTGTATTTTTGTATTAATGAATAAACTTTAAAACTACTCAACCAATTTGAAAAATTCTTTCATCATTGGAGTCCTACATTATCCCTGATGAAAGGCTGTAGAATATTTTCCACAAGTTTAAATTTTTGTTAAATACCCATGCAAAGCCGGGCTTGGGAGGTTTGCTATTTTTACATAGAACAAAGCAAACCTTAAAAGTAAACATTCAGTATCCACCGACGGAAACATACCTCATATAATAGCAAAAAATATTTTAACTTTCGGCTTTAATGAGTTCAGTAACAATCGAGAAAATAGGAAATTATAACCACGAGTGGGATCCGAACCCGCTATTGTCCATCCCTAGAACTGGGATATGTTCTGCAAATTCAGTTATCGTAGTGTCATAGCTTAAATCTATCCTTTATTTCCTATTGATTAAACGCTCGAACGAATCACCTTCAAAGAAATAAACTTATTCGCTTAACAGGCGCTAATGCAAAAATAACAATGTTAAAATAAATTATATTTTTAATGATGAACCTGACCCCAAAGTTTCACAACTGAGCAGACCTGACCTAGGCTGTAGAAGCGCTGTTTGTGCGGCTCAAAGACTATCGTATGTCTCTGTTTACTAAAACAATAAAACTATGGAAAGCAAAGTCTGAGCATGTGAAAGCACCAATTTGTGTGCGGTTGAATTGATTTGAGTGTTTGTCATAAATGTTTTGTTGAGATTTTATCAATTTGCAAACATAATCATTATCCTCTCAACTTGTATACGGATATAATGTATCATATAACTAACAATGATGGTGCAACTATCCAATATAAGTCTTGACCGCCGACACTAAAAGCCTCCGTTGATTTAATTCATATATATATAGGTATAATAATTAAGTATGTAATTACTAGCAACTTAGTAGGTACTTAATGTTACAAAATCAAACATAAAGGTGGGTACGCCTATCACACTCAAACAGAAAACCGGTCGCCAAACACCTAGTAGTTTTCTGGCAGCTGTCTATGAGAGCCACTATCTAGGTTAGCCTGAACAACATCTCTAACCACATCATCAGAACAGATTTGAAGCGCTCGTAGCCAAGTTTGCTTAGCCATTCTGAATCGATCAGCAAAGTTAAGCAACGTCCGCCGCAGTCACGACTTGGATGGGTGACCGCTGGTTGGGCATTACTACTGAGCGCTTCCGTGCTTCGGAGGGCACGTTAAGCCGTCGGTCCCGGTTGTTGTCTTAGGATAGCAGTCGTTACAGCATGGTGGTAGGGCACTTTGCAAATGCCCGCCTGGCTAGCTACCACCCTCAAGTTGAAAATCTGTCGCCAAGCACCTAACGGTGTGTTCCGGCAGCTGTCCTTGAGAGCCAGTAACTCTAGGTTAGTCTGAATAACATCCTCGACCACATCATCACTTACGATCAGGTGAGATATTGGTCAAAGGCTAACCTATTAGGCATAAAAAAAAAATAAAAAATCACCTACCATAAGGTGAGATAGAAGTCTAAGGCTAGCATAACGACTATACAATAAAAACATAAAACATCTATTTCAAAGTTTTGTACATGTATATTTCTAAATATGATGATTGCAAGCACTATCGCGTGCTTAGCAAAAATCACATTTTTCCAAATCATTGGAGCATATATATTTAATACATAATTAACATGGTGGAAGGGCATTTTCCGAATGCCCGCCTGGCTAGTGACCACTCTCGCATTTATAGAAAATCTGTCACCAAGCACCTAAAAGTGGGTTCCGGCAGCAGTCCTTGAGAGCCAGTGAAATTACAGGCACAAGAGACTTAACAACTATGTCTCAAGGTGACAAGCGCAGTGCAATTCGTGACTTGTGACTAAATGCATCTGTTATAGGCAGAGGTTACTGCTTAAAATCAGGTGGGCCGCGAGCTTGTTAGGTAAAAGTAACATAAAAAAAATAACATTACAGTAATAATTTGTAAAAATGTTTTTTTATCTACTGCAAATGTGTATATTGATTTTATTCCAGTGTACCACTGTTGTCTATGGACTTGTTCTCTCGTAGGTTTGATTTCCGAAGCTGCCTGCGACGAAGGCGGGGCGAGCAATAATGCGACCTTTGCGACGACGATAGTCACGACTGCACATGCGCTGGTTTACATAACCATTCATGTAGTATAAATTTGACACATCTGGAATCTGGAATGTTCTTTTAATAATCAACGAACTGAGAGATTATTTAGTATACTGCTCATGACTCGTAATTTTCACAGAAATAATTTACTAAGTACTTTTAAATAGACATCTTTTAATTTTGAAGCGCTCGTAGCCAAGTTTGCTTAGCCATTCTGAATCGATCAGCAAAGTTAAGCAACGTCCGCCGCGGTCATGACTTGGATGGGTGACCGCTGGTGACATTACTACTTTCGCTTCCGTGCTTCGGAGGGCACGTTAAGCTGTCGGTCCCGGTTGTTGTCTTAGGATAGCAGTCGTTACAGCATGTTGGTAGGGCACTTTGCGAATGCCCGCCTGGCTAGCTACCACCCTCAAGTTGAAAATCTGTCGCCAAGTACCTAACGGTGTGTTCCGGCAGCTGTCCTTGAGAGCCAGGGACGCTAGGTTAGTCTGAACAACATCCTCGACCATATCATCACTTACCATCAGGTGAGATAGTGGTCAAAGGCTAACCTATCAGGCATAAAAAAAATAAAATAAAAAAATACAAAAAATACAAATAAATATATTACCTACTGTTAAGCTGTGTATAGACATTCTGCCATCAGTCTGGGTTCGATAGATAAGTATTTTTACTACAACAGAAAAACACGCGAATTTATATAAACGTTTGAGTTTTGGCTTCGGTTTCTAATCAGTCTTCTACCTGACACGAACTTACATTGTGAATGCTTTTGTTGGTAGTATTCGTAAATAACGCGATATATAAAGTTTTCTATATTGTGAGCAGACCGATTACAAAGAAAAATCAATTGGCGCAAAGCAAATGAATCTCCTAATTCGAAACAAATTTAAATTAATTTGAATGTCGAATTCCTAAGCGAACGCCAGATATTGAGATCAATATGGCAAGTTCAACAACGTGCCAACTTATTAGTTGTATAGTATATATATATATATACTATACAACGCTCGCTCTTTATAAAACGACATTGTGCTCCTGATGTATAGCAGCACAATACTCGCACCAAATGAGCAGTGGCATGTTGTTCATTCAGCGAATCCCCTTAGCTTTAGTCAGTTCTCACAACATCAATTTGGAAGGAAATCGAATAGTTTTATTCTGTAGGCGGAAGTATTGAAACATCGTATACATCGTATAGTTAAGTCAGTTTATAGCTACCTTCTCATCACATATTCATGTAAACAGAAAGCTCAAGAAATAGTAACAATATGACAAGTTCGTTTCAATAATGTTATTTATTAGCCATTTTTAGGCGATTATTTATAGACTATGTTTTTTTTAGATGTTGTAAACATCGCAAAATACATTAGTTAAGATGACTCAAGCTTTGAAATGAAACTCTCATACAAGTAGCGGAGTTTTAGATATTATTTGAAGCTATGATGGCCAAGCGATATTAGGTATGGACTGCCGCCGTGCCGCAGGTACCGGCTTGAGCTTCACCGCAAGGTGGAAGAGCAATTTTTTATGGGGCAATCTCCTTATGGGGATCTGCGATGCACCTACGGTGACTCGGATAATCCAGGTTGACAAGGAGAGCTTCATTATTGCAAAAAAAAGAAAAGGAAACCACCGAGTCAAAACAAATCCGGCACAGCATGCCAAATACGACGGAACCGAATCAGCTGCCGCGTCTAGATTTACCGACGGCGGCGTAGGATTTAGAAGTAGCTCTACGAGTACGTTTTCCGCCTACACTTCTCCACAAAAGCTGAAGAGCTGGCGCAGTACATTTTGCTGAAAACGTGAATTTTGAACATGAACAGAAGGCTTCACCACAATATGAATTTCGATTTTGATTAAGGTAAGAGCTTTCACCAAGCTTTTCAAGCTTTCAGGCTTACACCCTTCAAGGATCAGTTATGGCTGAAAGGACGCGTATTTCGTAAATTTCCAGGTCATCTAAGTGACTCGACGCGCTACATATGCGATGAGAAAGAGTAACATAGTTACTGTCTTAGGTTTTCGCGATTGTTACACATAGTAATTAAACAACTTTAAACGGTTTAAATCGCGTATATTTGTCATTATTTTTGTCCCGACGTTTCAAACACTTTGCAGTGATCGTGGTCACGGGGTGACTGATTGGTTTTATTTGTCATATGAGTTATTAAGAAATTATTTGGTCTACCGTCAGAAATTTTTATATTAATCATAACGTTCCCTATTCACGCAGTATTTGCTCACAGTGTCCAGAGGTCTTGCAGATTTGTGTCGGCCATGAGATTTAATTAATTTAATAACAGGATCCCAAGCAGGTGGTACTTGCCAACCATCATCTCTATTGAAATTTGGGTACTTTTTGATTTCAATAGCCTCGCGTAACATTCTTGGCATAAACCGGGTCTCTCTGGCAAGGATTTGTGGGTTGTCAAACCGAATGTAGTGGTTGGGTTTGTCCTGGGCATGTTCACAAACCGCAGACTTGGTCGAGCGTCTGTTCTTCATGTCAGCAATGTGTTCCTTTACCCGGATACCAACGATCCTCTTTGTTTGCCCAATGTATGACAGGCACATTCACAATCAAGTTTGTAAACACCTGCATCTTGTAGGGGAATATTGCACTTAACAGGTCTTAAAAATTGGTTGATCTTCTTGTGCGGCTTGAAGTAAGTTTTTATTGAAGCTCGTCTTAAGATATTACCAATTTTGTCTGTGACTCCTTTGATGTAAGGTAAGATGGCAGGTTGTCGCTCAACTGTGGAAAGCTTGGGCCGGCTTCTGTGACGCGTTCGTGGGAGCTTGTGATTATTGCTTCGCAGTACTTGTTTTACATACTTAAGCTTCTCCTTGAGGGTCAGTGTCGCAGATGCCATGTGCTCTGTAACAAAGATTTGCCTACGGTAGCCAACTGACATGGATGGTGATGGGAGTTACCATTGAGATATTTATCTGTACGGGTGGGTTTCCTATACACTGTATGACTTAGGGAGTTGTCAGGATTCCTGATGACTAAAACATCAAGAAAAGCCAAACGTTTATTGACCTCAGGCTCCATTGTAAATTGAATTTTGTTATGTAAGGAGTTTAGTTGGTTAAGAAATGCAGAAACTTTATTACTGGGGAGGATAGTAAAAGTATCATCTACGTACCGTTTATAGATCTTCAGCATAGCCACAGCTGTGGAAAGAGCTCTCTCCTCGAAGTCCTCCATGAAAATATCGGCAACAACGGGGGAGTCTGGAGAGCCCATAGCTACACCATCAATCTGTATGTAGAACTTATTTTCCCAGAATAGATAGCCAGATGTTAGGCAATGTTCCAGTAATTCTGCATATTCCATGGGAAGGTCATTCTCACTAAGTCTTTTCTTAACAATTTCAATGCAATCATGTACAGGTAGGCTGATGAATAACGACTGTACATCAAAGCTGACCATAACTTCATCATCAGTCAGTTGTAAATTTTTCATTTGACTGACAAAATGGTAAGAATCCTTGACATGCGCACTAGTTTGACCGCGAAGTGGAGACAGTATCTTAGCAAGGTGTTGAGCTAGTTTGTATGTTGGCGAGTCAATTTGGCTTACAATTGGGCGCAAAGGAACGTCTGTCTTGTGTATTTTTGGTAATCCATACAGTTTTGGTGGTTTCACACACAAAGGTACCAGTGCCGTGACGTCTAACCCAAGAGTATCGGAGTATTTACAAATTATTTCCTTAGTTTTAGCTGTTGGATCGCTTTTTACTGGTTTATATGTGCTCTCGTCCGACAAAAGTTCTTTGAGATCCTTGAGATGGTCAGTGTCGTAAATAATGACAAATATACGCGATTTAAACCGTTTAAAGTTGTTTAATTACTATGACATAGTTACTTTTTCTTTAGTGTTTTTCTAAAGTGGACAGGCATGCCCCTTACCATTAGGTGGTTGACTTGTCCATCTTACCGATTCATAAATTTAAATAACCAAAGCTAGAACAAAAAAAAACCCACACACAAAACCAAAAACCATTAAAGAAAATGTGTTACAATAAAAACAACAACAAACTAAGTAATGCATCAACATGGCGCCAATGTTTTCAAATGTTTATGTTTTATATAATATTAACGTCTCTACTCGAAATAATATTATGTCTGTTTGTAATTTTTTTTGTAATATCTATTGCCTTTCGATTTCTCTGTCCTCTTTCTTATCGGAACAGCCAGTTCCGTTTTCTTCTGAAGTATGCAAGTTATGCAATTTATCTATAAAAATGTATAAATTAATTAAAAAAGTAAAAAACCCGATTGCAAATTATTTATTTTCGTTAAACGTTTTATCTTTCCATTGAAATTAAAACTGCAATTAAAAGGTTATATATACTTATGGATTTGTTTTTTTAAGCCCTTCATTTTGATACCCCACTCGATGGGTTTAAAAGAAAATATTTTTATTATAATATGGCCTCTAAAATCAGCCAGTTTGTTTCTTTATTTTTTTTATGTACCTAGTGTCACTTCCGCTATCAAGAAATATCTGACGATATCTTATCTTATACATTAAGATCGGTTAAGCCGTTTAGGAATTATCGTGAAATGTAGAAACTCACAAACACACATACATGAACCCTGAAACCCCAAATATAACACTCTTTTTTTGGGCAGTCCGATAAAAATAACACTACTTTTTTGAGCAGTCGTGTAAAAAAACCTTATGGAGAACTTTGATTTTATCCCAGCGAAGGTTACACTCCGGACTAAAGGCGATGTTGTGGAGATGAGTCATTTCCGAGATGTATAACTGAAAAGTTTAAAAAAATTATCAATTTTGAAGTTTTGCACCGACGACACGTCTAAAAGGGATAAAAGTTTATACGATGATATATAATTATTAGCTTATTTTCTTCATGCATTCTGGATAATCGTACAAAGTCACGAAGCAAACTGTGGTCATCCCTGATATTTTTAATTTTCATTGATGATTTGCACCGGCACCACTTAAAGGGATAAAGGCTAAGAACATGACAATGATGATGATTATTAGCTTATTTTCTTCATTACTTCTTAGTTATCATAGCCATGAAGCAGAGCAAAAACTTTTGTTATATTTCTTAAAAGATAAGCTCAATTCTAGGATAAAAATAGACATTATTATCATGCCTGTTAATAAATCTGCCTTATTTTCAAGAAATAGTCATATCATGTCAATGTGAATATTTATAAAATACCCAGAGACATACGACAATTGATACTAAGGCAATTTAAAATATTTTTTTTACAAAGGATTCATAAAGATAATTTCTACAATGTATCCGAAAAATTAAATGAACAAACAGTTGACATATTAGAGTATTTAATTATATAATTTATTGGATATAATGCTTATCTTCATTGTTATTTGATTTTATATTCTACATGACATTGTATTTTAAGGAATGTGTATGTATGGCTATACTATATTTTGTTATTACAAAATATCAATATGCTCAACAGGTATTCATTTGGTTTTTTTTTGCACGTCAGTTATGTTTCTGACTAAATATGTGATCTTATTATTTTGACTACACAAATAAATCTCATTTCATTTTGTTTCAGCAAAATCTAATCATCCCTGATATATCTAATTTTATTTTGGATTTTTTCACGACGCCACTTCAACGGGTTTATGAGAAGATGATATAAATGATGATAATTATTAGCTTATATTCTTCATAGATTCTGAGTAATCGTACAAAGTCACGAAGCAAGCTCTAGTCATCCCTGATATTTCTAAATAAATCACAGTAAGTGGGTTGTATACCCACAAATGAATAATGGAATTGTATACAACGACTAGCTTTAGAAATATGATGGACGTCGCTATTGAACGAGCCAGTGAAAAAATAAGCGAAATGAACGTTAAGAACTATGCACAGGTGGATTCTCGTTCAAAATATGTTCTCTTGAGTTATATGGGACATTATCGTTTTACAACCAGTGTCTGTTACTACACGACTGCCCAAAAAAAGGAGAGTTATGTTTTCAATGTTAATGTATGTACATATGTTTGTGAGTTTCTTAATTCCACCATATCTTCTAAACGGCTTAACCGATTTTGATGTATGATGTATCATTAGATTCGTTTTGATAACCCAAATGATATTAGGTACCTACATAAAAGTAATAAAAATACACTGGCAGATTTAGATGACATATTGAGGGATTTTAATTTTTTCCTTCCAAGCCCTTCGAGTGGGATATTAGAATGAGGGGCTTTAAAAAAGCGATTTCATAAATATATGTAACTTGCTGTTTTAATTTCAATATAACAATAACTCTAATCTATTTCGTCACACAGTATAGAACAATAACTGTCTAACGAAATTAAATAAATTGCCGTGTTTTTTACTTTTTTAACTAATTTATCGATGTTTTGAATCGATAGGTAAAAGAGGCATACACTCTTAATATAAGCTGGGTACTAAGTAGGATTTTTTTAAGACGATCTTATCGCCACCCGTTTGTAAGCATCGGGCCTGTCCATTACAGTTTCAGATATGCTGGCCTTTGACCACTATCTCACTTGATAAGTGATGATGTAGTGTAAGATGTTGTTCAAGCTAAGAATTTTCTCTCAAGGACTCTCTAAGCTCTCAAGAACAGCTGCTGAAACTTCTTTAGTTGCGTGGCGACAGATTTTCTACTTTAAGGTGGTAACCAGCCAGGTGGGCATTCGCAAAATGCTCTAACACCATGCTTTAACGATTGCCATATATCCACGGAAGCGCTCAGTAGTAATGCCACTAGCGGTCACCCATCCAACTGACTGCATGTGACGTTTCTTAACTGAGTTGATTGGTTTAGTTAATAGCGTTTCAAAACCTACTACTGGACTGCGCTTGTCGCTTCAAGACGTTTGTACCTAATACTTACTGTCGATCGCCCAGTAATTTCACTTGCTACAGTGCCCTTCACGACTAAACACAGGACTGTTTGCATACTACTGATTATGGGAGGACTGTGGAAGTACCCACCAAGACGGATTATTGCTAAAGAGTCCTAATACCTGGTTAAATGCGGGCGTTCAAATTACTCCTCGAGATTTAAGTCACGAAAATGTGATGCAGTGACGAAAAAAATTGGACCTTCTAATATGATTTTGTGACAAAAACAATCGATTGTCAATATTAAAATTAAAGCCAGGTGCTAAGCGAATGCGTTTGATACTCTATGTTCGTAATGTCGTAATGGATAATAAAATATATCTACAATAAAAATATTGTGTTGTAAATATTGTACAGTCACCCCGTGACCACGCACTCACTGCAAAGTGTTTGAAACGTCGGGACAAAAATAATGATAAATATACGCGATTTCAACCGTTTAAAGTTGTTTAATTATTAAATAAAATTATTGTTAGACATATATATTTGCCCTGTTGAGACAATATTATGTAATCAGAATGCTTATATTATATAAGTTATAATTATTATTATAATTATTACTAGTTATTTTGCCAGCATGGGCACAGACAGTCAGCCAACTTATAGTTGGCTGACTGTCTGTGAATCTGTGCAGGGACATATAGGTTGTATAAATGCTTTTATCATAACAGAATGTCTATGTTTCTTATGGGGAAAATATATTGATAAACCAAGTAATTTTATTTATTATATTTTTTTTAAACAAAATATCAATTGCAAACCTTCATAAGAGCAGTTAAAAATGAAAATATTTCGTCAATAATTACATTTAGAGTAAGTATATATTACTACATAAAATATAATAAAAGGTTTTAACGTAATCAAGTTTCTCATCAGATTATGCATCAATCTACTATCCAATTAAACGATGTGTTTCTCTTATTTTTGTTGTGTTCAATTAACTATGTTCAGAAGAAGGAAAACAACAACATAAAATATTTTTGGTAATGTTATATTTGCTCGGTAAATTAGGAATGAAATGCTAGAAAACTCAAGATTTGTTGCTAAAACGGTGAAAGCCCTCGATGGATGTATTTTATAGAACGGATGTTAACGGTTTAGTTAGCACTTAGCTCATCCTGCTTATATTTTTGTGGTTCCTTTGAGAATTAAGGAAAGGAATCTTTTTAATACCTTTTTTATGGGATTGTGACGGAACAAGCCCACCTAATGTTAAGCGGCAACCTCTGCGTATAACAGATGTATTTCGTCATAATTGACGAACTGCACTGCGGCCGACAGGCTATTAGAGTTGTTAAGTCTCATGTGCCTCATATTACACTGTCTCTAAAACAAACAAATTTAGACAAATTTAGGCATTTACTTGTAAATATTTCAATTATAGGGTTGCATAAAAATATTAAAATTATAGGGTTGCGTCAACCCTAAAATTTCAATATTTTTATTTTTGCAATGACACATGCTCCGTGGATAGCATTACAAAATGACAAAGAGAGGAAATATTATAGTATTGTGCGGGATTCAAACCACGATGATCTTCTGTCATATATATGTATATCACAGAAAAGAGAAAGCAATTTATATCTCTATGATGTATATATATAAGCCCAGGATTAAAAACAAGCGACCAACTTTGACGGAACTTGAGGGTATACACTTGGTTCTGTAATTCGAGGTTCCCAAAAAAATGGTCATTGAACCATATTATGCATGGCCTAACATGCACTTGGTCTGTTGTGTGTCCTGTATACGCCCTTATTGAGCTTGTTCACGAGATCCGGCTATATATGGAAGTGAATTTTAAGAAATACTATACTTATACCCGATTATTATGTTCTTCCGCTACAGGATATCCGTGAAAATATGCGATGTCACAGGAAGGTACTTGACCTAATACAATGTTATGAATAAAATAGATTATAGTTGTAAGATGCTTTCGACGAAATATGGTATAAATAAGTCGTTCAGATACGTTTCGTTTTTAATTTATATTTTATCTGTTTTCTTGAAAGGATATTAAGTTCCTGTAGCTATTTCTGTTTTTTAGTGTAACTGTCAATTTTACATATGTGCTTAAGTATGTTTTCACTGATTTCTTTTATCTCTTACCATATAGATTATTTTGTTTACTTTTCTTCTGAAAATACTGATTAACCCATGCGCATCGTAGAAAATTATAACAATATAAATGGAGGATATCATCCACTGTGGATGCTAAAAGCTCAAAACTTTGACGTTTGGAGAGATTTTAATTTCGTTTTGTCACTAATTTTACTGATAATGTAATTGTACCACGCGGCCGTTAGACAGAACTTATACATTCATGTATTGAGACAAAATCATTTTTCTATACACTTGCTAGTAATGGCGTTACATGTATCAAAATGTACCTACTTCTTTTAATACACGAGCTTTTTGCTTTCCAATTTCGTTTTTATAGGCTGCAATAGATTGACCCTAAGGAGATTGTTGTATTTTATTAATTTTCCTTAGAAACGTAAACCAAGAAATACCTCATCGTTGGAGTAAAAATAACATAATATTTTTGCTATTAACATTGCACTGCAATGTTAACAAAGGTTAGGCATTATTTTTAAAATCCTGCCCCCGATTTTATAATTCAAATAGAAAATTTTGGTAATTTTACACGCATATGTATGGAAAATAGTGGCAGGTAAGACGTCATGCTTCGTTAATTATTCCAATCTCGGCTTGATTTATAGCCCTCGCCTGCGGCTCGAGCCTGCAATATCGTAGCTTCGATTAGATCAATAAGCCTTCCGCACTTGTAACATAATGTACTATTTCAGATCAACAACAAATTGATAGAAATAATTACAAAATATAATTTAAATTTAGGTGTAATGAGCTTAACAAAATGTTATATATATTGCTAACGAATATTTGTCTACCTAATACTAGAACTTGCCCTGGTCTTGCTCTTCAATGATGCTTCTTTTAAAGGATTATGATTTAAAAGCGAGTTTGTTATTGCACAAACATTTCACAGGCACTGCCAAAGCGGGAAGCCTAAACAACATCCTAAAGTGAATGTTATATTGGACGTGTAGGTCATACAGCAAGATAGTGACATATAATTTCAAATTATATATACCACCTCTGTTATTACTAAAGACTTGAAAACAGACGGAGTTCGTAGAAAATTCATCTTAATTTACAAACAATCTATGTGCATGGAATACAGGTCTGTTTAACGTTACGTAATTGAAAGTTTCACGGTAAAAAATATATTTACCACTTATTCTTATCTACATGTTAATAGACCTTTATGAGTATTTGTCTACGTCGTATTTGTTCCGAGTCAATTATGTAATAACAAGGTATCTTGCGCTAGCAACAATTCAAGATATATTTTTAGATTTCTCAGTTTTCGAAGGAAACACGGCCTGTTCCTCATCACAATACTGCTTGCCTTCTATAAATAAATCAATCTGGAAATCTACGAGGAGAATAGACAACGTAAGGTCATTCGTAAGAGTTGTGTGTTGTTTCACGTAGAATATATCTGTAAAAAACTTGTTGATGGATCACTTGGAAAGCGGTCACGGTCTTGTATCACCTGAAAGAAGTATTTCTATTGTTAAACTATTTGTATCCGTTATGAATAAATATCTAAAGTAGTTGGTTTCATTTGCAAATCAGCTTCTTGTTTACTAAGGATAAAAGCTTGGCTGTCATTATTCACCAGCAATTGACATTCTTTATGATTGACGTTTGTGAATTTAGTGCTGAAGTCATAATCATATCTGATTGAATTCATATACTAATAACCAGTCATAACTTTTGTTGCTTCGAACTTAATAACTATAATATATCAGTGTTTCAGGCGATTACGGTAGATTATCTTGAAATATAGAAAACTACGGATATCAGTACTAATCAGTACTAATATTATGAATGCGAAAGTAACTCTGTCAGTCTGTCTGTTACGCTTTCACGCCAAAACTACTGGACCGATTTGAATTGCATTTGGTATGGAAATAGTTTGAGACCCGGGAAAAAACATAGGATAGTTTTTATCCAACTACGCAAAAAGAGGTTAATTTTTTGCGCGATAACCGACATACGCGCGGGCGGAGCCGCGCCCGGAAAGCTAGTAATGAATAAATTATACAAGCAGTTGTAGGTCAATACTGAATCAGCCGGATCGTCCACTGTTGAAGACAGCCTCCCCTATCAAAGTGGGTTGTCCATAATCCCCACGCTTGGCAGGCGTCTTGGAATTGCAGTATAAGATGGTGGTTTTTCAGAAGGTGCCCTGAATGTAGCCCGGTACACCATGGGGCTAGAAGAATCAACCCTTGGAAAATCTTTTGGTAAATATGGGTTAGTAAGTTTTGTACAAATTCAAAAATTACTTAAATATTGCTTGTTAAGTATACAAAAAGTTGTTTTATATATAGACTGACCTCTGAATATTATCTCACTTGCTGAGATGTGATAAAAAAGGTAGCAGTAAAGTTTAGAGCAAAAATTTTCCTAACGATAAGTGAGACGACAATTTGTGAAAAAACTTGCTTTGTATGATTTTGCTGCTTTGCTCTATTAGATAGTATACTTAGATATTGTACCTAAATAAATACCCAATAAATGATTTTGATTTTGAATAGTTAACCGGACATTTAAAAATATCAAAAACCGAGAAACTGTGTGACCATTACGCTAGCATTATAGATCATTAAAGTATGTATACATACTTTAATAGTATTTTCATTTGTCACATCTTAAGAAAACCAAGCTACTGTTTGTCACTATTGAAATATATTTCAACTCATACTGATGCGTTCTACCCGAACGCGACTATGATTCTATGACTCGGCTAATCAAAGTAACCGTTATTTAATAGATACTTTCGGTGCATGCTTCAAACACTGTTAAAAATAACATCCTGTTTTCGTGAACAATAACCGCATCTTTCATTTCTACACCTACAGCTAGAACGCTATCAAAAACACAAAATAATTCAGAACGCTCCGTTACAATCAAATCTTTTGTATTTTCATTAGCACGCAAAAAAGTTGGCCACATGTTTTTGGACATGTCAATTGGCCAATTATTGTTTCTTTTTGTAGGATCGTCCCACAATGTTGTTATTGACGTTGACATATCTTAATTGGATTGTAAAACATGATAATTAGCAGATGATAATCGATTCGAAACTCATTTACCGTTTGGAGGACTGATTTTTAGAACTACTGTTACCGTTTTCAATCGTACCACGTTCGCGTTTGACACGAGTATACCGATCCATTTCATGAGTCATGTTGAAATATATGAAAATAATGTTAGCAAGGTTCTTTTTGTAGATAGGAAAGGTTCTTTTTGATAGTCAACACAATGCAGTATGTTGCTGGAATTCCAGAACACCATAATATACATAAATAAATTAACACTTACATAAATAAATTCATACTTATATAATTAACATTACACAAGAACAGACACAGACAACTGTATATGTAAGACCCGGGCGTCCTTCGCTAGATTTGAGGATGGCCACGAGTAACTACAAGATTTGGAACGGTTAGAACCCGAGGGCGGTTCCTCGACGGTTGTTGAAGTCATCAAGGATCGTGCACGTGACGGCTCTCACAGTCTACAATATACTATCAGCAACTGCACAAAATGCTATTTCGACGCAATATTTTAGAAAATTAAACAGTCTAAAAATGGCTAGAAAACGAGCTCATCATCAATTTGGATTGGAGGAGGTAATCTTTACACCTAACCAATACCTGATATTTTGATATAATTGCAAATATTTTTTATTATTATTTCTAATGATTTCCAATTAATATTATTGTAAACTAGCTTTTATATTTTTTTATAAAGTTTTTTTTATAATTTGATAACAACTTCACAAATAACTGACAATACACATTGTGTCCCAATTCACACTTGTCTCAATTTTTTAATAATTTATTTTGTGAAATTGATTTTATATAATATACCTACTAATTTAATAATGAAATTAAATAATCTAATTAAGTAATTGAAATGTTTTGACTACACTATTTTATTTAGGTTAATCATGTAAGAACAGTTGTAATGAATGAATAAATAACTATGTACCAATGTATTCTTGTGCAATTAAAAATTGTTTACTTTGTGTAAAGCATTATCTGCCAGCGCATAGCGTGTTCTGCACTTAGCGTGGCAGACACAGCAAAAGCACAAGTCACATCTTCCTGCCCACAAATACTCACGCCGTCTATGAATTGGGTATTCGTGACTTATATTATAAGTGTACGATGCGAGTGAACGTTAATACAAAAAGTCTCTGGAAATAAGACAAATTCGATTAATTTTTCACTATTCCTTGCCGGTGTTATACTAACCACGCAAATCTCAGACATGTACTGATATAGAAAACATTCTAAGACTGTCTGCTGGTCTATGTATATATACTATAATGCTACGCCAAGTACCTACGCCAGCATTCACTATATTATTTTTAGTTCATAAATATGGATCAATAATTTTATTCTGAGCTGGACCAGCTTGTAGATACGTATCTGCTTCGTAGGTACTATTTCTGTCAATATTAAAGGAGCGTAATGGATTCAGTAAAACAGTAAAATTAAAGAAGGGTTCACGTCTTAGACAGAACGTTTTTTTAAACCATCTTAGTTGAGCGGAAATAGCCATGGACTGCCATGCAGCAGGTCCATGGTTCAACCCTTACCACCGCCTTGAGCTTCACCGCATGGTCGATGGGCATTTTGCGAATGCTCGCTTGTCTAGAAGATTACCTCACCTGGAAAATATAATGGTCCAATGGGATCAGAGTCACGCATACTATCAAACGAGGTCAAAGTTAGATTCTAGTATTGGAAAAGTACTTATGGGGCTTGCTGAGAAGGATACTGATATGATTTAATTTAGCAGTCTAGATAATGATCCGGACTGCTAAAATAAATCATATTAGCAACCTTGTCAGTAAACCTCAAAAGTACAATAGGACTGAGCCTCGAATATAATACCTAATCAGTTCACCCCTGTTATCAAATAGTATATTATGATACAAGTGTGATATGCTGATCATTACACACGAAGCGATATAGCGCGCGATCTGTAGGTGAGCGCGATGAGGGAGCCGAGTGAGTAACGATCAACATCCCACACGCATGTCATACGACGTCTTTCAACACACTTGCGAGGAACAAATACGAAAATGTTGATAAAAACATATTTATTCATCAATGGCGCGCTGATTTCAAATATAGTATATTCCCATTCGGAATATACTTTTCAACACCCTTGCTCGTAAAGAGAGCTTTATTATATCGTTCTTAGGGCCATAAACCGAACTATAGCACCCTCGTGCATAATATACACTAGTGTGTAATAGAATTATCCCTAAAAACTTAAGTTAGTACCTAACTGCAAATTAAATGCGAGTAAACAGAGCATTTTAAATTTGACCGGGTAATACAAATTTGTAAAACAACAAAGAGGTTTTACACCGCTGAAGATCCACTTATATTTTTGGAATACATAAATGTGTCCTTAATGAAGACGAAAATATTATTATTATACATTTATTATTATCAAATTATTTATAATTCTTACAATAATTTGTAATGAAATATTTGCATTTTATTACTAAAATTATAATTTTGAAGTAGGTTCTAAGGCTAAGTATCATAATCATCCACCATACATTTGCCGCGCGCAAAAAAAAAACTTGCGCGCTATTTTCCACAATTTCGTATGTTGTTTGTATCGCATTTGTGCAATTTTTTTTTCCTTGCAAGGGTGTTAAAAAGTGCGTATGAAACTCGTGAGCAACAACCCACAGCCTCGTGTATAATGAGCAACTTAGCTCAGTTGCATCTAATTATACTATTACATATCTTTTTTATCGTAATAATAATCTGAGTAAGAAGGTTTATAATCTCACTTCATCTTCTAAACATTTACTTCAGTAGCTAATAAAACTATTTGGTTTGTTTTTATATGAAAAACGAATGGAACAAAGTACAATCTTCTTGGTAAATATTGTAGAAAACTCGTTTTATTTTTCTGTAAAAAGTGCGGTAAAGTAGATAAAAGCACGCGTGCGTAATAGACCATACAATTATGACACATAAAATCGATGCATTTAAAGGCCCGTTACGTTGAAACATCTTTACATATCTACTTGAGGGTATGCTAGGCAAAAATTTGCAAAACACCCTTCCACCATAAAATAACAGCAACAACATATGCAACTGGATTTATTTTGCTATTTATAGAACTCTATCTATCCTTTATGGTATATACAAGTACTTTGGTTTTACGCTTTTACAAGGTTTTTCTTTCAATCAGTTTATGCTTGTTGCTATCACATATTTTACATAAAACCACTCCAGCTCTTCAGTATCATTTTGCGTTCTGCAGCAGATTAGATAATAGTTTCATACGTATGAATGATTCCATACAGGACAGGAAGCGTTAGGCCCACTTTACCCAGCGATGAAAGATTGAGAGGAAGGAGAAATCTCATAATATTATTGATAAGTTGCTCTTGAACTGAATCGGGTTTGATTTGTTTTAGCTAGAACTGGTTTGTATCAGGTGATCAAAGGAAAAATAATATAACAGCTAATGATAAAGTTTTTATTTTAGTTTTCATACTATGCTCTTCAAGTTTGTCCTTAAACTAAAATAGGAGCACATAGATTCGATAAAATAACTTTAATTACTTATAATATTCACGCCGTCTGTGAATTGGAATAATGAGTAAAAACTAAAAGGACATACCTATGTCTAAGGTGCCCTGCTCCATATATTTTAAGGGTAGTTACAACTACGGCTACTGCCTTCCCCAGCAATCAGAGTTTACTTTATTGTTTCACCATATAAACCGTAAGTTTTACTCCCAAACTAAGACGTTTTGTGCAAATGTGGCCTACCTGTACAAACGCGCATCAATAATTTACAGTTTTTTTTTTTATTATTCAAATTCAAATTCAAATTATTTATTTGCCATAATGTAGGTACAGTACAGGTCTTAACTAAAATAATATGTGGCTCTACATTTAAACCTTAAAGGCGTGCAAATTAGTACGTTCATCTAATTTAATTTAGCTAATTATTATTATTACAATGTCATTTCATTTATTTACAAAAATATATTATTCATGTCAATCATTACTTATAATTTATCTGTCAGGTATTCGTCAATAGTATAATAAACCCTATCAATACGAAACTTCTTTAATTTAAATTTAAATATATCAATATTCTTTGCTTCTTTTATGGTTTGCGGTAATTTATTATATATATTGATTCTTTTGCCAAACACACTTTTACTAATTAAAGCCTTATTATGTCTCTGAGCGCATAGTATATTACCATGTCGCTTTGTTGCCAACGTTTTATAATCACTAAGATTATTTCTCACGAGAATGGCTGCTTCATAAATATACAAAGACGGATGAGTGAGAATATTTAATTTTTGAAAATGCGGCTTACAGGACTCTGTTGATTCAAGTCTACATATGGCACGAATGCATTTTTTCTGAGCCTTAAATGCTGATTCTTTTTCGGTGGCATTTCCCCAAACTAGAACTCCATACCTTAAAGTGGAGCCTACATATGCATGGTAGGCACTTAAAAGCGCTTTATCGTTCGCTACCTTTCGTAACATATACAATGCATATGAGAATTGGTTTAACTTTGTACATATATGCTTGATGTGTGAATTCCACGTTAAGTCTGAGTCTATGTGGATGCCTAGAAACTTGGTCATATGTAATTTGTCAATATATTTATCATTGTACTTAATATTCAGAATGTCAAAATTAGAATTAATATTTTTAAAAGTCATTATATGTGTTTTGTTCAAGTTTATTTTAAGGTTATTGTTTCGAAGCCATTCTATTATTAATTCCAATGAGTGATTAATGTCGTTTTCATGTTCACCATTTTTATTGTCAGTAAATATCGCAGTGCTGTCATCAGCAAACATAATCATTGGATAATCGATAGACCGGGGAAAATCATTTATGTAAACTAAGAATAGTAAGGGTCCAAGTATACTCCCCTGAGGAACTCCAAAGTTAACAGTTCGACTGTGTGATCTATATTTAGATTCTATTTTTGTGTTCATATTTTACCTAGTGATTTCTGTATATTGTTGCCTATCTACGAGATAAGACCTTATCAATTTCAGTATATTACCTCTTACGCCATAATGGTCTAGTTTTCTAATTAGAATGTTGTGATCTACATGGTCAAAAGCCTTGCTCATGTCCATGTAAAGTGCTGTGACTCGCTTTTTGCTATCAAGACCGGCATAAACTTTTTCGAGAAAATTTAAAAGACCTATGTTTATGGATTTCCCTTTCCTAAAGCCAACCTGTTCTGGTACGAAAATATTATTAAATTCGAAATAATTACTCAGCTTGTTGTGAATAACCCTTTCAAAAATTTTCGAAAACACTGGTATGAGCGCAATTGGTCTGTAAGATCGCATGTCTTCTCTGTCATTGTTTTTATAGAGGGGCATTACAATGGAGGTCTTTAGCTTATTAGGAAATAAACCTTCCTCGATACATTTATTAATGATGTAACTAAGAACAGGCGCTATGAGATTAGCTGTTAATTTCACTATTTTTGTATTGATGCCATCACAGCCTGTGCTATTCGTGTTTTTGAGGGACTGTATGATATTTATAATTTTATTCTCATAAGTGGGTTCCATGAAACAAGGATTTAAAGCAGATTGCTTCAATGTGTTTAGAGCGCTTATGTTATTCACACAGTTTTTTTCGACTACGTCTATGAAAAAATCATTGAAATTTCGTGCTATTTCTTTAGGGATAGATATCACTGTTCCGTTTACTTTTATATGTCTAATTTCATCTCTAATATTATTTTGTTTGTTTTTATTTATGATGTTCCACACAGCTTTACATTTATTGGATGATTGTTGAATAAAGTAGTTGTTTTGTACTTTTTGTGTTTGTTTTATAATTTACTTTAGTTTAGCAGAATACTGTTTGAAAATATTTTTATCTGCGTGAGATGAAGAGCGCCGAAAATTCCAAAGAAGGTAACGTTTACGTTTTGAGCAGATTTTTACGCCTTTACTTAACCATTTTGGACGTTTAGTTACTGGAATTTTAACTTTTACAACTGGGAAGCATAGATTGTAGATTAGCAGAAAAATGTCTATGAATTCATTATAAGCTACATCAGCGTTATCAGCATTGTAAACATTACTGAAAGTTAAATTGTGCAGGCATTCAATGAATTTGTTGACATTTTGGTTGTTGTAGTCCCTTTTCCACCTGAAAAAATGTGTGATGAAGTAACTCGTCTTCACTGGACATTTCAAAATTTGAGCAGTGTGATCTGATAATGCGTATTCTAAAACAGTCGTTTTCCCGCCTCGTATATTATGTGCTATGTTATCAAGACATGTATTGCTAAATAGTCTAGTTGGTTGATTTACGCCCGGCTTGAGATTCAATTGCGATAGTATTTGTTCAAATCGTCTAGTAGCTGGATCTTTCTTTAGCAGATTTATATTAAAATCGCCACAAATAACAATTTTTTTACCCCGGTAATAGATATTATTTAGAAGTTCCACGAGTTTTGTGAAAAATTGCTCTCGTATCGATTCTTTCCTTTCCAGTAAACATACAGTGTTAACATAGCATTTTTACTTTCAAGATAAAATATCTATACACCATTTAAAACGTTTTTGTATATAGAAGCTATTTAAAACTTGCTTGCGTTACATTACGGCCGTTAAGTAATTATAAAAGTAAAAAGTTTAATACAAATTGGTATAATTTGTTGTAAAATAAATTACAAGACAGTCAGGGATTCACGCCAAACCAATTATTAGAAATTATAATTCTCACCACGTTAGGAGGCGAGTTAAATAGATTGAATTCGGGATAGTTGTCCAGTCCGTTGACATTGTTTGCAGATCTTATGAAAAACGTGTTTTGCCTATTATTGGTGCCACTTTGAGGAACGTGTAGATAAGTAATGTGCCGCACGGATCTAGTTGGTACCTTTAGATTTATTTGAGAAAGGGGATATGCTGAGTCAATTCGACATTGTGCTTATTTTAATAGCATAACTATGTCTGCAATTCTGCGCCTTTCATAAAGGGGTAACATGTGATGTCTTCTACATCTCGATTCGTAATCTACGTCGAAAGTTTTGCACTTGATAGAAGGTATGGCATAAACATACGTTGAATCGATTCAAGCCTATGGATGTAAACGTCGTATTGAGGGTTCCATACATGTGAACAATACTCAAGTAAACTGCGGACATATGAACAAAACAGAGTCTTAGTTATTTTTATACTCTTAAATTGAGAGCTTGATCTAAGAACAAATCCCATCGACTTGTTGGCCTTATTGGCTATATTATTAATATGCGCCTCAAAAGTCAATTTGGAGTCGATTATCACGCCTAAATCGCATATCGCATTGATAAATTCAAGCTCATGGGATTTAAGTTTGTACTTAAATTTTTTGGGTTCATTTTTACGAGTTAAAGTGATTGCGTGACATTTTGATACATTGATATCTAATTTGTTAAACTTACAATAAGCCTCAAACCTATTTAAATATTGTTGTAGAAAATGACAATCAGTTATATCATTAATTTGTTTAAATATCTTCATGTCATCTGCATATAGAAGAAATTCAGAATGTAGAAAACAAGACGTAATATCATTGACAAATATATTGAATAACAACGGGCCTAATAACGAGCCTTGGGGTACCCCAGAAGGCACAAAACTCCAAGTAGAAGAATATCTATTAAGTACAACAGCCTGAGATCTGTTCTTAATGTATGACGTAAACCATCTGTACAGATTTCCATGAATTCCGGCATTCAAAAGTTTCTGTAAGAGTATGGTATGGTCAATGCGATCAAAGCATTTACTATAATCTGTGTAAATAGAATCAACTTGACCCCTTGAATCCATATTAAGTGATGTATAATAAAAGAATGTTAATAAATTAGTTGTCATTGAACGATTTTTAAGAAAACCATGTGGTTGTGGTATAAAAGAAGGTGAAAAAATATTATAAACATGTGAATAAACTAGTTGTTCTAATATTTTAGCAAAAACACATAACTTAGAAATGGGTCTGTAGTTTTTAACGTCATTTCTATTACCATTTTTATGAATTGGAGTTATGAAAGCAGACTTCCAGATATTGGGCACTACGCCTATATTCAAATTATTTTCGCGTTGGCCACACTTTGTTAAATATAAGTACTCGCAGATTTACTTCTTTTAAAAACTCTTGGGACGTACCTAATTGATTAACATTTTTCTATTGAACCAAAGTTTTTTCCTTATTATGACTAAATAATATTGTAAGTACCAAATATTCTCTTTTCTAAGAACCTTATTTCTTTCGCAGGTGGCACCTGGTTTTATTGAGGTACCTATACTTGCAGGTGCGCAATAAAGAGGTTCTCAGACTTATATACTTATAAATACGCCGTTAACTATGTAGGTACCTATGTATCAGTACTAATATTATAAATGCGAAAGTAACTCTGTCTGTCTGTCTGTTACGCTTTCACGCCAAAACTACTGGACCGATTTGAATGAAATTTGGTATGGAAATAGTTTGAGACCCAGGAAAGACATAGAATAGTTTTTATCCAATTGCGCAAAAAGAGGTTGATGTTTTTGCGCGATAACCGACAAACGCGCGGGTGGAGCCGCGCCCGGAAAGCTAGTAGTATATAATGTTAATGGAGTGATTGTGAACTGTAGACCACAGCTGCAACGCCCCATCAAAACATTCTGCAACTTTGTTGAGGTGCTAGTTTCTGCTCGCGTTGAGATGGGATATAACGTAGTGCCTAGAAAAAAAACATGATTCAGCCATTTTATCCCCATTTATATAACTAAGCCATACATTGCTGTTTTAACCACAGGTCAATTGGATTTGGCACTCGCTCCCAGAATTATTCAAAACCATCCGAAGCTTAGTGGAGCTGTAGGGGTTCAGAGCAACCAGCAGCATCATTATCCGTCATAAAAAAACAGAACACCATCTTTTATTAGACACTATGATAAAAGCGAGCCCGTTGCTATCTACAGCGTACAGTCCCAGATTCCAGACTGCTACTGAAATTATAAGTCAGTAAAACAAAAGAACCAGCTTTAGCGTGTTACTGCATATAGGCTAGCCTTTGACGACAATCTTACCTGATGGTAAGCGATGATGTGATCGAAGGTATGGTTTCTTCTGGATTTCAAGGACCGCTGTCCGACATACTGTTAGGTAGGCTATAGATTATCTACTTGAAGGTGGTATCTAGCTTAATTTTACATTAAGATTTATGCTAGCATAGGTATGTAGTTAATGTTTTATAAAAAACAGTTTAGTAGATACCAAGTAAATAAATAACAAATAAACAGAAGGTATACTTAGGTATACCATATAACTCAATATAAGTACATTTTAGTATTACTTAGATGGCTTCTAACAAATTAAACTGTTAGTAAATGAAGATAGTTATTTGTTTTCATACCAAACCTTTTATCTTCTTAAATAACTTATTTTAGGACTGAGATAACTGACATAAATGATGAGATAAATAATACTTATTTATTGGATATAGTTTAGAGTAGATATATAAAGAAAGAGTAGATAAATAAGTGCCTTGTAGGGTATCGGGTTAGAATTGCACCTCCTCATATCATCCCGTGGGTGTCGTAAGAGGCGACTAAGGGAAAAATACTGAAAGGTGGGCAGCTGCGCCTTGTAAAGAATTGCCAACTTACACTGCGATCCCCAATGCCAAGCGTGGGGATTATGGCAAATACCCCCTTCATAGAGGAGGCTGTGTTCAGCAGTGAACGATCCGGCTGTTACAGTACAGTAAATAAAGATATGTAATGGGTAGGGAAGACAATTAATACGAGTCAAAGACTTTTGGTTTATAAGTTATTTTTGGTCCGAGGTCAATTCACTACCAACTGGTTGAGCCAATGACTAATATATTAAACTCATCAATGACCACACAAGCGATCACCATAATATTATTTGATTGAGGCGTACGAGCATAATGATCGGTTATCTGATCGACGTTTGATTGATAAGTGTAACTAATTTCGATTTATTGCTTTAGGCGAAGTTTTTTGGCCGTCTGCAGAAGTTACCTGTGGGTGGAAGATTTGGAAGTAGGGTATATGGTGTCGACATAGAAACACAGTAATTAAATTAAACACTTCATTTGTGGTTCGGATTTGAAATAGATATAGTTTCTGTAGTTATACCTATGTTAAATATAATATTCATTGAAGAAGTTAGAAGGTCAACTTGCAAATTGAATTTTTTTATTAAAATAGACGATATTACGAAACAGGCGAATTGTAACACTTCGGCAGATGCAACGTGCTGACTGGCGGGGCTGGGGGGTTATATTTCAGAGGAGTTCAAGCAAGTCGATTAACAATAAATTATTTATGAATTCGGTATAAAATAATATTAACTTATACATGATCCGTAAAAGGTTTACTTACAATATAAAAACAAAGAATGAAAAATGAAAAACAAATTCTGAACATTGTATAATACCTATGGTCTAATCAGGCGAAAAAAACAATACAATTTCTAAGTTCAAAATGCGTTCTAAGCATAAACAAAATAAGTACTCAAACTTTTACAAAGTCAATCTCAAGTTTAAGTAAAATTGTTTATTGCTCTTAAAAAAGATCAATTAAAAATGTTTACTAAAGATTATTCTACCGCATTTAGAAAAAAAAAGATAAGTAAGGACCCGCTGCGAAAAGAACAGGCAGAGGAAATGCGCCATTAATTTTAAATGTCTTAAAAACTTATGTTTTTTATACAGTTATGTATTGTACTTTATACAGTAACTGTGTTTATTTATATAACATATTTTAACGTATTGCAGTGAAACTAGGCACTCACCAACTTAACTGCCCTTATTCACAAAGTAAACTTTAAATTGATAGCCAATTCCGATATAGAATATTTCAAAGGAAAAACGATTATAGAAACCGCAGCTTTACGTCTGTGCAAATAGTTTTATCAGAGTCGGTTCCTAGTCTTTGTTACTGTGGCGCCATTAAAATAAACTCGAATCGAAGAATGACGTCACCTTACATGTGACAAGGTAACTACAATACAAAAAAATAACCAAAAAATGGAACCGACTTCAACACCCAAAAGTGTGAAATAACTTGTTGAAGTCGGCACGATGATAGTTCAGAAGTAATTACCTATTATCACAATATTGTGCGCATGGTACCAACTTCTATAAGTTATTTCACAGTTTTGGGTGTTTCCTATTGTACAGGACAGAAGAAAAAGATTTTTTGGCATTCAATGAATTATTTAATTACACTTTTACTGAACAAGAAAAAATGGTGTCCGAGCGATGACCTCTATATAGTGAAGTGACTATAGTAGTTAAAAATTACAACAAATTGACAGCCGTAGGTAGCTGTGTCACAGAATATACAAAATATGTATGGAGTACTTATGAGCAATGCAGATTTAATACTTGTGTTGGTATCGAACTAATAATAATAACTAAACTAACCTATCAAAACAGCAGTGACAATCACAGTGATATTGACAGAAGTGACAGCTAGGACGGAGGATTCTGACTTTGACAGCTACGGCGCAACCGTCTCAACGCCAGTTACGTGCTGACTGCTGAGGCCCGCGCTCGAAGCTGTGCACAATTGTGACTCCCAGACGAAGAACTTCAAATAAGTTCGAAACTGGTCGGAGCAATATTTACCATATTATGTGAGTCCTAGCCGGTTACTATATAATAATTATGAAAATGTTCGTTAAGTTGAAATTAGAACTATATGATGGGCATCGTGTATATGTTCTATGGCATCGTTATTAGAAGTAAATATCAAAATTATGTAAAATTTCAAACAATAAGGCCACTGTTATCCGAGTGGTAATAAAAATGTTCTTTATTTTGAAATTTGAACTCCATAATGAGCATTGTTAGCAAAAGAAAAAGTCAAAATTAGGTCAAATTAAATGCATCCCTAATACCAGTTCCAGTTAGACAATATAGCCCATGTAATGCAAATGGTCATGAAAATAGTATTTATGTTGTAATTCGAACTCCATAATGAACTTCGGTAAGAAAGGTAAATGTCAAAATGATGTCAAATCAAATTGATCTCCAATAAGGATTATGATAAGTTCCTTATGAAATGTAATCTGTGGTTCAGTTTCCGGCTTGAGCATATAAGGACTGAATCATCCTCCTGTTAGATGTTGTAATGGAAGAAGTACACCTAATGAGCAGCATGCACCACTCACATGCGTACAATAAGGCGTTGCTGCACATTTGGAATAATAACAAGTCACCTTACTGTCTAAAACGTCTCGATTATCAAAAGGTAGCGAGCATTTCCAAGGAATATAAAGATATAAAAGTTTTATTGGCCCTTTTGTATTTTTTTTTACTGGCAAGTCCAAGGGGGGATATTTATACTACTTAAATATATTAAATTAAATTCTAAATTCGTCTATGTATGTAAATAAATGATTAAAATTTAAAAATCATAATATTTTACACTTAATACAGTTAAATACAATTTGCAGTTATCACGTTTGCACTTGTCCTAAGAACAAAGATTCTAAAAGCTGCATTGACATATATTTTTTTAGTGTGTAGAAGGGATAGTTTTCAAAAAAGTGTTTAAGTTTTAGTTTGAACAAACTGTATTTTAAGGTGGTCAAGCTTTTTGGAATTTATTATACAATAATTTAATATAAATTTAATATCCATTGGCATTGGCCGGCCATTGACATTGGCTAGTGACAGATACAAAACTAGAAAAAAACACTTTATTTAATTATTAAAAATCGTGTGTTCTAAGTTCTAAGGGCAACATCAGATTACATATTGTGTAAATGCGACGGTTTTTGAGTGTGTAACTCCTTTTCACTGAAACGGCTGAATTGATAAGAATGAAACTTGAAATATAGTTAGTTTATGTCCAGGATGACAACATAAGAACATTAATTTGTCATCGCTTTTCGTCATTATTTAGGCTGGCGTTGGAAACAACAGGGTGAGCTAATTTAATTAGATAGTATTTGAATACGTCCATGTGTTAGAAGAGAAGACATGTAAACACTATACAAATAATATAAAATATTTACAGAAATAAATAGAACCGACTTCAACACTCAAAAGTGTGAAATAACTTGTTGAAGTCGATAGTTCAAAAGTACCTATTATCACAATATTGTGCGCATGGTACCGACTTCGACAAGTTATATCACACTTGTGTGTCGAACTCGGTACCATTTTTTGGTTAAGATTTTTCTCACTCTTTTTTTAGTGATCTACTCACGGGATCGATTGTCATTCATTGTCAACGACTATAACATCAAGATAAGAAAATATATTTTAGTTATTGGAGTGTTACTCAAAAACGGCTTGACCGATTTTGATAAATTTTAATGGGACCAAACGACACGCATCAGCTTTCAAGTAAAAAAAGAATTATTAAAATGGGTTCACCGAGTCAAACGTTCTGGTTTAACAAACATGAAAAAAACTGACGAAACGAGAACCTCCATCTTTTAAATTACGTAGGTGACAGGCGATAGCTTGGCAGAGGCGGAATTGTCCATTCTTGTCGTTTAAGTAACCACAAACTGTGTAGTAGGCTTTCTTAGTCAAAATGTTTTTCACATGCAACTTGAATTTTCCTTCTGTAAGCATTGTCATATGTTTGGTAACTTTATTATAAAACCGCACACAATTACCTAAAAAATACCTTTTATCTGTCTTTGATAATCAAAAAAGACTTATAAAGAATCCACAGACTGGAATACGGTAAAGAAGATGAGATACTTATGCGTCAAACTGGTTTCTGACGTTAATATTGTTTGACAATATTGGCGTCAGAACCAGTCATTATTTGCATGTTATCGATTACGTCCAAAGATATTTACTGTATCACAAAGTTCCTTTCATTGAGTAATACATATTTGCAATGGGTCAATACTAAAAATAGATGATGATTGTAGATTGTATAGACAGAAATATAGGTGATTATCATGGGTAGGTAATCGTTCTATATTTAAAATATTATTTAACACCCGAATTTCTAAGAATGATTATTTTTATTTATCTCAGATATACAAAAATTATCTAATTTTATGATTAATTTGATTATTTTCGCTAGCACGTAGCAGTCTACGTTATATATACTCGTATATATACATACATATGTAAATTAGAGCCCTTATATCGGCGTCCCTTGCATGCTTGAGCCTCCGGGTCTATGCAGATCGGATGGTAAGAGGCCGGATGGGCTGACTCTGGTGCCTTGGGAGAACGGCAAGTGTCTAGTTTAGGACGCTACTTGTGTCAACACTGTTGCCACCAGCCACCTGAGTCGCACCGTCAACCCTCCATCGGGCGCCGCTGAGGACGCAAGTGTACAAAATAGGCTTAAGTACGCCGCTATGGAACCGATTTACTACTTTGTGCTGATTGCTGTGGAGACCCTGGCTTGTTGGGGCATTGAGGCTAAAGAATTTATAAGAGAAATAGGGCAAAGACTAATAGAAAGTACAGGTGACTCCCGCTCCTGTTGGTTTCTGGCGCAGAGGATGCGCATCGCGATTGAGCGTGGGAATGCGGCGAGTGTGATGGGCACTTTTGCACCGGGAACGGTCAGGGGAGGGCTATTTGATTAGTTTTAGAATATTTTGACATTGTTTTAATTTCGACTGTATATTGTATTATGTAATTCAACCCATATATAAATTATTTATATTCGTTAAACGTTTCATCGTTCCGTTGAACGTAAAAGTTATTTATATTGATGGAGTCATGTCATAAAGTTCTTCATATTGATACACCGCTCGATAGGTTTGGAAGAAAAAAATCTTTTCACACAATATGGCATCTTTCGCCATTTATTTTTATGTACCTAGTGTCACATTTGCTATCAGAAAAATCTAATGATATCTCATACATTAAAAACAGTTAAGCAGTTTAGAAGTTTTGGTGGAATAATGAAACTCACAAACATACATACATGAACCCTTTTTTGGGCTGTCGTGTAATAAGAGAAACTTGGAACTTTCCAACACTAAAAAGCATGAATTAACTTGTTAAAGTCGGCATCATGCTGATTCAAAACACTGACTTCACATTTTTTTTTATACCACTAAGGTGTCAAACAAGCATACGGGCCGCCTGATGGTAAGCAGCTACCGTAGCCTATGGACGCTTGCAACACCAAGGGTATCACTCGTGCGTTGCCGACCCTGCCGACACATGTCATTATCATGGTACTACTTCCAGAAGTAATTTTTTACGTAGTAATTAAACAACAACGGAGTCACCCCGTGACCACTATCACTGCAAAGTGTTTGAAACGTCGGGATAAAATAATGAAAAATATACGCGATTTAAACCGTTTAAAGTTGTTTAATTACTATGTGCAACAATCGCGAAAACCTAAGACAAATTTTTTTACTTTTTAGTAATGAAAGTCGGTTCCGTTTATTTTATTATCCTTTATCACTTATTTAGTGTCGCATACTTCTTGCAAGATCTGAAATACAGTTCACCATCGGCAAGAGTTGTTTTTTTATCTTTAGTTAAACAGTTTTTTTTTTTTAAATGTATTTAGTTCGTATATAACAGTAAGAAAATAATATGTTAATCTTGATAACATTATCTAAATCCAAGAAAAGTCCGAAACAGATTTCCATAAAACTTTCTCAATAGAATAAAATTGCAAAGTAGACTCTAAATTAATAATAATAATAACGTTTTATTGACGTAACTTATGAGACTAATTTAACAATTCTAGTAAGAAACCAAAATCTAAGAAATATGAATATAAGGTTTTAATACTTTTAATATAAGTAAGATTTGTGTATAAATTTGCCACTTTCCACTTTAAATTACTTAGTATAGGACGTTTGTTATCGTAATTATATATATTATTAGTCATGAATTTGTAAGACAATATGTATATAATGTATTTTTAATATGTACACTGTTGGTGCAACTAAATAAATAAAATAAATAAATACATGTGCACCTTGTTGACAAAATGAATTGTTTGAAGCTGATGGCATCTGAACTAGTAATAAAACTGTATTTCAGATGCCAATTACGCATGTAACGTAAATATCTTTTTTACCGGCGGTATGGCTTTATTTAACAAATACTACGAACTATATACAACATTACAGCTACTACAATAAAAGCATTTAGACAACCTATAAGTCATATCAGACTCACAGGCAGTCCAAATGCTCCAGCCAACTTCCAGTTGGCAGCGTGCCCAGCATGCTGGCAGCATTGACCCGTTGAATTGCAATGCTTATCCGTTGAGCCAAATAGGTGCCAGCATTTTGGTCACGCGTCGCATCGACCAAGCGCTCAGATAAGTTTTGGAATATACGATGAGCTCCCGGTCCCCACGGACCCAACATTTCAAGACGAAACGGCTCAAATATGTAACCCATACCGATAAATATTTTATTTATTTACGTATGAAAATATGTTGATAAAATAAGAAAACCTTATCAAGAGGGAAAAGAAGAGATACATTTTAGATTTACGTTACTAATTTTGTGTTATTTGATTTTATTCAGATTTTACCTAAACTAATCGTGGTTTCACCATCGCTGTCTCTCTTTCACTCCTACGCAGTTCGATAGTGAAAAAATTTCAGCATTCGACAGCGCCTTAAGCGGTAACCTCTGTCGTTGACAGATTCAATTCGTCACAAGTGGCGACTGCACTGCGCCCATCACCCTGAGACATAGTTGTTAACTTTCATATGCCTGTAATTATACCTGCACCCATACCCTTCAAATCGGAATACAGTAATATGACATTACTACTTGGCGACAGAATTAGGTATGGTGGTTTATGGCAGAATGGTTAAATGGTATGGTGGTTTATGGCAGAATGGTTTTAGTTCGTGCGGGGAAGGCTCGAACTAGCACCATTAACCATTCTGCCATAAACCATGTTCAGAACGAAACCAGCTTAACTAGTATGAAGGTTGCAGCGGTATGCAGTATGCGGGAGGGTTCCTCAGCGGCTGCGACGGCGCCACCATTATTCTTTCAACGAACCTAAGAAGATGCTAAACTTACAGCAATAAATTTTGATTCTAAAACTACCATGTGCTGTTAAACTGTCTACAAATAAAGTCTGAAAGCACAAAAGGAGATTTTTAATGAAGATCTCTAAAGCAACCTGCGGCGTGAACAACCATAATATATACAAATATATTTTTCAGTTTATTCAACGACCAATTTTGATAAAAATTAAATGGGACCAACTTGAAGGAAAACTCTACCCCTCGAAAAAATAGTAATCAAAATCATTTCATAATTGGCGGAGTAATTGCGTAACTAACATAAAAAACAATAAACATATAATTTGAATTGGGAACCTTTTCCTTTTTAAACTAAAGAAAAATACTGCCGCGGGTAGTGATGAATTTATATATTCATTTATGTATTTAAGCTGCGGTGGCTTAGGCATTTGCCTATTAACGGAGTATGTGCACAAACCCGAGAGACAAACAATTAATTTAAGAAATATACATACGATTACTGTAACAGCCGGATTGTCCACTGCTGAACACAGCCTCCACCATTAACGGGGGATTTTGCCGGAATTTTCGCAGTTCAAGATCCGCCACGTTTCAAAAACGGCGCTGCTGCCCACCTTCCGGTCACTTCTTACGACACCCACAGGCAGCAATGGAGGGGAGAAGGGGTAACATTCTAGTCAGGAACACTACGGGAAGAAAAATAAATACAAGATGTTACTAAATTAGAACTTTTTATATTAAACTCCATCCATTTTATAGAAGACAATGCTTTTATTAAAATAAAACAAGTGCGAAGCGGATTTTCAGTCACATATTAATTTCTTGGGCTGCTTCTACCATACTTTTACCTCATAGATGATTATGATGTATTCTCAATATGGATAAACCCAAATCGTGAATACGGTTGGTTTTGTAGGTTTATGACACGGAAATCTTCTTATCTAGATCTATTAGGTCACGTTAGAAAGAACTGATACTTTAAGAGGTTAATGATGTCATTTCCTTTCGGTTAAATTCTTTGGTAATGAACAAAAGCTGTTCCTTAGAATCTTAAAAGTTCCGGTTTGGAACGTCATTTGGCTAACAACGTAATATAGAATATAATATGTAAGACTTAGTTCCAATGTATAAATACCTATGACAGTGAGAGGGTGTATTTATTTTTCTTGTGAATAAATGTTTTTTTTATGGTCGATAGGTTAGCCTTTCACGACCACTATCTATCCTGATGGTAAGTGATGATGTGGTCGAAGATGTTGTTCAGGCTAACCTAGAATTACTGGCTTTCAAGGACAGCTGCCGGAACACACTGCTGCGTGCTTGGCGACAGAATTCCTACTTGAGGGACCATCCAGCACGGAAGCGCTCCGTCGTAATGTCACCAGCGGTCCGCATAAGCACGTAAGCAACGTCCGCAGACCGCGGCGGACGTTGCTTAACTTTGCTGATTGGTTCAGAACGGCTAAGCAAACTTCGCTACGAGCGCTTCAAAAATGTAATACTTATAGAAGGTAATGCGTGAATGGGTCAGGAAAGAAAATACCCCAAATAACATACCTACTCTGATCAAATTGGTGGCGTTGTTTAAGATATAACTGATATGTCTTATTTGATTTGAGAAAAACTTTTTTTAGTATTAAGCTAACTATCATTTGCCTTTAACAGATGCATTGTGTCAACAAGTGAGGAATTGAACTGCACTCGTTACCCTGATACATACAGTTCTTAAGTTTCGTGGGTCTGTAATTTTACTGGCGAGCATTCGCAAAATGGCTTTCCACCATATGGTGAAGCTCAAACCGGCGTTTAGGATCGAACCATGGATCTGCAGCACGGCAATCCAAAGCTATTACCGCTGGGCCATCATTACTTCAAAATTATTAAGCTATTTAAAACTACCCTAAACGCAGCGTGTTATCCTACTATGCAATGCCATGTAGTTTCTGCTTATACATTACTAGCTTTCCGGGCGCGGCTCCGCCCGCGCGTATGTCGGTTATCGCGCAAAACATTATACTATCCTCAAACTATTATTATACCAAATTTCATTCAAATCGGTCCAGTAGTTTTGGCGTGAAAGCGTAAGAGACAGACAGACAGAGTTACTTTCGCATTTATAATATTATAGTACTGATTTCTTCGAGATTAAATCCATAAAACATAAGATCGTAGAGTGTGCGCAGGAATTACACGCGTTGATTCCACAATGCCCCTTTTACCATCGGACAACAAGGCGCTCTGATGGCCGTCATCCTTTCATGGCTGACATTCCTCCAGTTCGTTCGAAGCGTTTCGTTTCAACATTTATCATCTGTACAGCGAAGGAGCGTAACTCATTGCCCGCGTCTTTGTTTCCTGAACAGTATAATTTGGGAGCCTTCAAGTCTAGAGTGAATAGGTATCTTCTAGACAAGCATGCTACATCTTCGGCCACATCATCACTTTCCATCAGGAGATAGCGGCAAAACGTTAAAAAAAAGCAGGCCATATGATTGACTACGAATCTTGATAAGCCTACGAGTGCCTATGTATCTAGATTTTTTTCGATGTATGATATAGTAACGCTTTTATTCTGTAAGCAAACTCAAGGTTTGACTTTGAACCCGTGAAATTTCCGTATTACAAAAAAAACACTAAAATTCTTCCAACTTTCTAAGCCTCAATAAAGCGGTAACCATTGTTTACTAAACATCTCACTTCAAAAGAGCTCATTATTTACTCGAGCGATTAGCGAACCGCGCAAATCGACATCAAACACGAATCGTTTAGCCTACTTATGGTTCTCGTATCTTGCGAAGAATGTAGCAAAAAAAGATATGTTTGTTGTTATTCTCAGTATTGAGCTAGTTGATGTGACTGTTTGTGCAATTTTGGCGATAAGCTGGCGCTAAGCGTTCGCACGTGACGTCAGAAATGGATCTTTGACGTAGGCGTCCTGTCTCCGCCCACTTGCCGATGGTATCTATCTGTGATCATTGTTGTCAAGTATGTTTAGTATTTTGTATCTATGACAGATATACTGCTGAAATTCACGAAGGCTCAGTGGTAAAGAAAATATGTTCAGGAAAATATGGTCACAATGTTGAAAAGTGTAAGTCTGATAAAGTATGCAACTAAAGTAAGCTGCTTAGATTTTGTGATTTACATGGCCTAGCAATGAAAGGTAGCAGTTAGAATATTTCAGTAGAAAGTTGTCTAGTTGTAGACGCCAAAATTTAATAAATGAGTTTAACTTTGACTCTTGACATTAAGGTTACACAAGTCACACAGCTTACACGTGTAGGTCTGAAACACGAAAGGAAATGAAATTAAAAAACTATATTTTATCTAGATACTGATTTTGTAATTGATATTATTTTACAGATCAGAGTTGATTACTTTTTAGTAGAGGGCGCTGTATGTTCGTTATCTAGCTTGTCTGGATAACGAAATTGTCTTGATTGTTTATCTGAATGGCGCTAGTTTTTCTGTTTATAAACTAGAGTTTTTGGGTATTTTCTATATATATTAATACCACCCAACCAGTAAAAGTTGAGAAAATGCGTTACTGGCATTCACGAAAAAAGCTAATTTAGCCAAGAAATTACTCATGATTTATATTAAACATTATTTCCAATTTTTATGGAACGAAACTGTTGTAAATAAGGTCAAACTTTACATACTTGTTTCGTTTCAGTTGAGCAATCTGCGATAGCCCAGTTGGTAAAACACCCGGTGCGTAAAACCAGGGGATGTGGGTTTGAAATCCACCTGAAGTGAGAAAACATTGTAAGCAACTTGAGTAATATGTTACCTGTGTAATATCTTTCTAAAGCAGTAAGTAATTTTACCGTAGATATTAAGTTTAGACTATTAGTTTCCAACATAATAATGCAAAGGGTTATTATAAAAAAACTTCTATAGCTTTTTGGCCTTGGATAGATCTATCCAGCCCTGCTTTTTTTGTGCCGGCACCCCTAAACTTTTGAGTATAAGAATTTCAAATTGTTTTTTTTTCCTTTTTTTACCAACTTCCAAAAAAGGAGGAGGTTCTCAATTCGTCTGTATTTTTTTTGTCTATTTATTTGGCCCAATTATATACAGAGAGAGAGAGGTTTAACATAATGTGGTATGTATTTTTTACATTGTAAGTTTGACCATCAACTTATATCCTCTATATTTATCATAGAGATATGAAATATATTTATTAAGTATAAGTACGAGCAGTTATTAAAACAGTCACGTTTCAGCGGCGCCTTTTATGTACTTCAGTTCATGTTCAAAAGTGTGCGAACCAATACATTATGTTATCATTATATTATTATGTTCTATACCAATACTAAAAAAGACGTGACAGATTTCGTTTCACCGCCCTACTAGTATTGCAAATATCAACAAACCTCTCTAATAGGTATTCCATACGGTATTACAGAATCTCTTTTATCATAATTTCATCTACTAGACATTATTTTAAGAATACATACCTATTTCTTCACTTCAAAAACAGAACTACGCAATATATAAATAGCATGAACAATTTTTTCTATATCTACATTTAAAACTGAGCTTTTTAATAACTGAAACACTACTCTAGTATTATAGTGCATGCTTGCCCCATAATAATTAGAATAAAATTTGTATTGATACAATTTTCTAATAGACACAAAACTTGATAAATGAAATTTTAGAGCTGGGTTCTATGCATAGAGATCTCGAGCTGTATTAAAATAATATAGATTTTTTGGTACATTCTGTTTTCGTTCAAACCCTCGATGTGCGAATCCTTCTCACTTGGATAGTTTTTATTATATATACAACCACTTATTCAAGCGTCATAGGCGCAGACCGGAAGCACCTACGGCTTTGGCAGAGATGAATACTAGTAACTTCGCAAGCACAGTCTCGACCACAGAAAAGAGAAAGCAATAGAAAGGTGAAGGGGGCGTAGCCCGCGAGCCTAGCATACTCCTAACCAGGAGTATTTACGTCAACGGACTATAATGCTACTGACAGTCGACCCGCGGCTAAGACTGATCAAGGCCCTCCGACCGCGCAAATCCCCCGGTGCCGATGGCATCTCCAACAGGGTTCTTAAAACCCTCTCTCCTCCTCTCATCCATCTCTTAGTCAGCATCTTCAATGCTGCTATGAGCCACTGCTTATTCCCAGACACCTGGAAATGTGCAAATGTCATTGGCATTCACAAACCAGGCAAAAGCTCATCTGACCCCACCAGTTACCGCCCCATCAGCCTCCTCAGTGCCTTAGGCAAACTTTACGAGCGGTTACTTGCAAACCGTCTCCAGTCCCATGCTAAGGAACACCACCTTATCCCAGATGAGCAGTTTGGCTTCAGACCCGGACACTCATGCGTCCAACAGGTGCACCGCCTCACGGAGCACATCATTGAGGGCTTCAATAAGTACCCCAAACCCCAGACTACGCTAGCAGTCTTCCTCGACGTAGCGAAAGCTTTTGACAAAGTCTGGCACAATGGCTTGATCTACAAGCTATACCAATTTGGCGTGCCAGAACGTCTTGTGCTCATCCTACAAGACTTCCTTAAAGCCAGAAGCTTTCGCTATCGCGTGGAAGGCACCCTCTCCTCCCCCCACCCAGTCAGAGCCGGAGTCCCTCAGGGCTCCGTGCTATCACCTATTCTCTTTGCACTGTATACCAGTGACATCCCACGCTCTCAGCCCAAAGTATTCCTAGCCCAATATGCGGACGATACCGCCATTTACACCACTGGGTGGCATATCAACAGACAGTCCTATTTCGTCATTCAACGGGCCGTCACCGAGATCGGTGACTGGTTCCGAAAATGGCGCATCGCGGTCAACCCAGCTAAAAGCACAGCTATGTGCTTTACTGAGAAGACACGCTCCCCTTACCCGAAACCGCTTATTTTGTTCGACGAACCCATTCCCTGGGTTCCTAGAACAAAATACCTCGGAATCACCCTTGATCGTCATCTCACCTTTAACGATCACATAACAACCGTCCGTAACAGAGCGGCCTTCGTAATGGGTCGCCTTGGTCCCCTACTTCGCAAAGAGAGTAAAATGTCTCTTAGTAATAAGAAGACACTTTACACTGCCTGCATCCGCCCTATCATGACTTACGCATCAGTAGTGTTTAGTCATGCTAGTGAGGCCCACCTTCATAAACTGCAAGTCATCCAAAACCGTTTTCTTCGTAATGCAACCGGCGCCCCGTGGTATATCCGGAACACCGAGTTGCATTGCGACTTAAACCTTCCCTCTCTAGCGCAGTTCAATAAGGACTGCGCCCGCCGATACTTTGATCGAGCGCCCCACCACCCGAACCCATTGGTTGTCCAGGCATCGAACTACTCGACTGCCTCTTCTATCCCATTTTTCAAACCCCCCCGTCGCCGACCACGGCAGGTATTAGACGACCCGGATGACCCCATCGCAGCCATTACATTGGCAGCTTTAGCGTTATCCGCAAGTCGTCGAGGTAAAATCCCCAGGTGTGAGGTAATCAGAGGTCACACAATCAAACACCGAGCTCGCCGGCGAGCTCGAGGCAAAAACAAGGTCACGATAAATTGCTCTCCAAATAGTCAAAGAGTATTATTCAGTAGGGCCCAATTTTGCAACACTGCAGTTGCACAGAGGCATTTTGCTCCGATCCCCCCCATGTCTCTCGACAGCGAGACAAGCCGAGGTCCGAACCACAGTGGTGCCCTTGAGCTCGCTGTCAACCCCTCCTATAATAGCGGTACGTTTTCGGCGTCCGCAGGAGACGGAGGTAGAAAGCGCTTTTCGCCTTCTACGCCCGTCTCGGGAGAAGTGCCTTCGGCACTTCTCCCTCCCGGGCTATTGTAGGGCCAGGCCCTCGCCCAAAACCCGGTGGAGCTGGACGACCGCACAGGCGGTAGCCAGCATCTATGTCCTCCCTAAACAAACAACAAACAAACCCGCGGCTAACGCGCCGCATGCATCTCCGTCAATTTATATTAAAATGCCGCGTTGTGCTATTATAAGTTGCAGATTTAATAGCAATGTCACAAAAGTAAAGAAAGTAGGAATATCCTATCACCGGAAAACTTAATAAATTGTTCCTAAATGTTTTATATTTCGCTGATGAACAAAGTCGGTGTAATCAAACATAGTGATTCATGATTTTTTTTTATCGTCAAATTTTATCGATAAATTGTTAGTCACTAAATGTCACCTCATTCCAATATCTGATTTGGAGCTTTCTTGTTAGACCTACAAAAGCAAACACCATCTGTTCCACTGCTTTTATCGCATATAGAACTTTTATCTGGACGTAAAAATGCACGTGTAGGTCAGAAGGTTAACATCAATTAAATTAACAAATTATGCAAATATTTTCAAGAACACGCAATTTTTCAAGGTTAAGATTGTGATTCTTGTTTTGTGGCTTCTGTGGGCACCACCACAATTTCACCAGTGTCACGTAGTTAGATGGACCATCAGACGAAGTTGATTTTTTAGTTTTAATGAGTTATGTCCAGTGAGAACTGTCTAAGCCAAATTTGGTGCTGAAACATTAGATGTTAGTTCATCTAACTACTGGACGAACACAAATGTATACACACACACACACACACACACACACAAATTCATTATGTATAGGGGAAATATAGAACACCTGGGAACAACTTTTGGTTAAGTTATTTAGTATAAGAACAGTTAATTTACAGCTTTCTTTGAATATGGACTAAATACTAAGGACAGGCTACATTTGAGGGAGAAAGGACGAGGGATATCTATAGGGATAATATTGTAGAGAGAAGCGTTTATTTTGGGACAACAGAAGAATATGTGTTTCACATTTCCTTCGTCCAAACCACTTTCACAATGGGAGTTATAAGTTTGGCAGGAAGACTGGGTTACAGCAATAGTTTTGACTCGGAGATTATTGTAAATGTTGTCACTTTATCAGCGTTTTGGAATATTGAGAACCAGAGTTTATTGGGCATCTCAGGTTGAATGTTAACATAGAATTTACCTTATAATATTCTAGAAATTTGCCATTTCTGGTTCCAAGGTTTTTTAAAGATGGTTTTAAAGTTGAACAGGTATCTTGATCTTGATATTCGTTGCCCACTATACCGGCGTGACCAGGAATCCAGGCTAGGCCATTTATGCCGTGAGAGCTACATTCGAAAAGGGCATTTCTTATTTGTAAAACAATTGGGAACCAAGATTTGGACCGAAAAGGGTTAGCTAGAATAGATTGGAAGCAGCTTTTGAAGTCTGAAAATATGATAGTTTTGTTCAGATTGTGTGATATTAAAAAAAAGGATGGCTTTCAGAATTGCGATGGCTTCTCCTGAAAAGACGGAAGTGGTAGGAGGACATATATAATTGAAAATTATTCTCGTAGATGGGATCCAAACTACAACACCAATTGGACTATCTGGATTATTAGAAGCATCTGCATGGCAGTCCAGCCCTTGTATTCTGTGAAGAATTTATTTATAAAAACCTTATTAGCTTCTAATGTGTTTTTATCAATACCAAAATCCAAAATAATGTTAGGTTTGAAAACGAATGCTTCGTAAGATGATGAGTACAAAGGCATAACAGGATTCTGAAGGAGATAATATCTAAGAAGGGTGAATTGTAAATAGCTGCGGAGAAGACAAGGGAAGCCCTCAGATGAGGCTTTATTGCATGAGTTATATAATGTCAGTAAACAACCTCGTTTTTCACGAACAGGGTGATTTGAGTTTTGACTTAATTTAAAAAGGAATTTATCGGAGAGAAACTGTCTGCGAAGGCTAAGAGGAGGTTCTACACACTCAACTTGCATGGCATTGATAGGGATTTTAAGCAGTGTTCATTCACGATGACAGACCAAAGCTACTTTGACAACATCACATGTTTTATTTTCCTTTTCTTCCGTTTGGAGTAGGACATATGTACAGCAGGCAGCATTGCAGCATCGCGGGGTGTGTTGCAGCAACGCAGGCGCGAACGGAACCGAACACACGAACTTTTAGGTTATGAGTTAGTCTATTTTGGAGATTTTCGTTATCATCAATAAGGAGAATATCGCATTGGCTGCCATTCAATTCATTTGTTAAAATGTGTAATAGAGAAATACACAAACATACTGTTTTAATTTTTTGCTGAATAATAATATCTAGAAATAGCATTATGCACCGATTATGCAATAAGTATAATTCGTTTCAATGGAAATAAAATGATTACCAATTTAATTAGCTGGTACCTAGTTACTATTGTGTCGGTCTCCCTGATTTTTATTCATGTGTACAAATCGGAATCCCGGTTGGCGGACGATATCCAGATTTATAGAATCACCCTGAGACTTGTGTAATCTGATTCTCATAATCAGGTTTTTGAAAGCAACTATCATTGACTAACTAGAATAAAAATGTATTTCTCTACTATAACGGAAATTATTTATAACCAAAAAATTAATTTTAGAGACTTTAAATAACTTATCTGTTAAATTCATTTTAACACTTTTTCCTATAATTGTTATTTCACTTGGTTTCAGATTTCATAAAAAGATTTAAATCTCACATAAAAAGGGCTTGATCGTATTATTATGTTGAGAAATTAAAGTTTTCTTAAGTAAAAGCTCAATGTGCTATGCAAATGATCTCACTTATGTCAAGGTTAGCAGGGTGAATTTCTTTTTTTTTATGGCATAGTAGGGCAAACGAGCAGGCGGCTCACCTGATGGTAAGTGATCACCGTCGCCCACAAACATCCGCAACACCAGAGGTCTCGAGGATGCGTTGCCGGCCTTTAAGGAGGGAATATGTTCTCTTCTTGAAGGTTCCTAAGTCGTAACTGTTCGGAAATACTTCACCAGGCAGCTGGTTCCATAATATGGCAGTGCGAGGTAAAAAATGAAATTGGCCCAAACCCCTTTATTTGACACGAATATATCACCAGTAGGCTGTACTTCCGCACCCACCCACTATAATAAGGCACTTTTTTTATATCAAATTAAATTTGCGCTAACCTGCGGCTTCGTCCGCTATAATAATATCAAAACAAAAATTAAAAGTATAGTTAGATTCTACGTGGTAAAATTTGTCTTGACAATTTACATTGACTGACAACATGTATATTTACTTGAACTCATCTGCAATTTACCTCTTGTTATATGTACCATGACTTCGGCCTTAACCTCGTCTTTTATTTTTATGAATCCCTATCTGTGCTTATCTCTTATACCATCCTTTACGCTAATTTCATGTGTTTGTAATAATTTTTCTAGAAATAAGCAAGCCTATAACATATTATATCGAAATCAAGCTGTGCTTTGCAGTAATAGCTTTGTTTTATTTTTATCGTCATTTTCTTATTCAGCATCTTCACTGCTGAAGGTCGTGTCTATAAATCGTTTAAGTCAATGGAAAAAAATATCGATAATAATGTACTGCATCACTGGCTAGGATACCACTTTTTGTTCCGAATAAATAAATAAAAAAATGTAAAATTTTACTAGCTATCCCAATAATTATTTTCTCGTAATCAATAATCGTGCAGTTATTTGTGAACTATTTTTCAATTGTCTATGCTCAGATTTTACCAAGGAACGATTTTAAAATTGAATTTTTCTTGACTGAGAGACTGCATAATTACTGTACAGATATTGTCGACTAGCAACTTTCACCAGATATTAGGGGAATTACTATATATCTGACTCTCTCACTGAAAGGGATAGCTTGACAAAGTTCACAAGAAATTCAATCTTACCACTCTTTAGATAAGGTGTATTTTCAACTGTTATAAATTGGCTTATTAAACGTTTCAATTGGGTAAAAATGGGACTAATCAGGGAATCGGATTGTTTGTAGTGAACAATAAAGATGTAATGTCAAGTATCATTTACATGTGTTGAACTGGCTACGCTCGTTTTCTAAGAAAACTGACATAGCTGCCACTCTAAATAGTATTTTATATCTCTATGGTCTCGACAATGCATTTTGCGCAATTCAGTGCTGATTAGCATCAAATGTGGGTTGACTGTTCCCTGACGAACGGGTCATAATGTTAAACTTAATCCATGAATATAACTTTCTGTTACTATCACATGTGCTTATAAATTATATGGAAAGTTCATTATTTGCTTGCGTAAGCATATAAGCGTAATTAGAAAAACGGTATAAATTACAAATTACATATTAAGGTTTTATTTTTATTCAAACTAAATGGTTTAGCTATTTTTTGCATTTCTTTGCAGCACAAGTCATTTTATTTATAAGTTTGGAAATTTAAAATATATAGACTGTTTCATACCCCCTAGAAAATTATTGTGTTGCCCAAAATTGGTTTTGGTCTTGCAGTATTGATCTTGTGCATTTTAAGATTTGAGCAAGATACAAGACCGAGTCTGCGATGTAAAAACACTCTTAAATTGAGCTATTATATTGACTATTTTATCTAGAATGAACTTGAATAATATTACTAAATTTTCATGTTTGACAATTTTTCCGATACTGACGAAAACACCTTCTTGATTTTGCCTTACATTAGTTAATATATGCACTCAATTTAATTGTTCTAAGATATAAACTATCACATGACACACTAAACTAACAGTTTAATAAATAGTAATAGGCTTATAAGAATAAGAACGAGTAAGACTTGTAAGACTCTTGATGCAAGACCAAGACAAGTGTAGTCTCGTCTTGGGCTTGCATTTGGGCAACTCTAGTTTGGTGTAGTTAAGGCGACTAGAGAAATGAATGCCCTGAATGAGCAGCACGCTATTGCTTACGCCAAATTTTCGGCGTTGCTTCACATTAGGGTTCTGTAACGTTTTATTATCCTCAATAACGAAAAGGTTTTTTGAAGCGCTCGTAGCGAAGTTTGCTTAGCTGTTTCTAACCGATCAGCGAAGTTATGCAACATCCGCCGCGGTCATGAGATGGATGAGTGACCGTTATTGACATTACTACTGAGCGTTTCCGTGCTTCGGAGGCCACATTAAGCCGTCGGTCCCGGTTGCTGTCTTAGGATGGCAGCCGTTTAGGCGTGGTGGTAGCAATTTGCGAGTGCCCGCCTGGCTAACTACCACCCTCAAGTAGAAAATCTGTCTGTCATCTTAGACCACATCATCACTTACCATCATGTGAGCTAGTAGTCAAAGAAATAAAACGATAAAAAAAAGTTACACTGCCAACAACTTGCATGGTGGTAGGATATTTCACGATTGCTCCTTTGACTATAAAGCCGTAGCTTCCTAGCCAAGTATAAAATCTGTTGCTTAGTACATACCAGTGTGTTCCAGCATCTATCCTTGAGAGTCATTTATCATTATATGTAAGGCAACCTCCATGATTAAATCATCACTAACCACCTGGTAGGTAGTTATCAAAGGCTGAACTCAACTGTAAGAAAGACAATAAACAAAAATCGAAAACATAAGAATACGTTTTCTATGTAATATTTTGTGTTGTTAGAGAAAAAGCATTTACCCACTCCTAACTAAGATACCGGTAGTACGAAGAATAAGTAGACTAACATTAAAAACGGAGACAAACTTTTTAAAACATTCTTCGGCATTGGCATTACCTACCGAGATCAATGGCGCTTCCAACAGAGCCGAAATATCAAAACAATAAAATGTTCACAATATCAAAAGCAATTTAAATCTCAGTCATGAACTCATCAGCAGTCAATGAATATATATAACGTATGTTTGCTGTTTGTACACAATATCGAGAGAACAGTTTGCGTAATACAGGAGCATAATCGCAATCAAAATGTGGGCTGAGAGACGGATGGAGTGAATGTATCTATCTAGGTAACTCTGTCTAAGTAGTAGGTTAAACGTTTAAGCAACAATTTGAAGAGGCTTTGCTTTGCTCTCTAAATAAGCTTTAGCACGAGTACAGCTGCTGTAGACATCGTTTTATAGATGAGTTTTCGAGTAGGGGTTAGAAACTCAATGATGAGCGTATTATTGAGCAGTTCCTGTCTTTTGTCTGAAACTATGAAAAAAAAAATTTAAAAACTGGTCAAATGCCTGTCAAAACAATACTATTTGTTGTTATCACAACTTCTAAACCACATTACAAGTCGCCGTTTACGGTAATTGTTGATTATACAGGGTTACTGGTAACTTACGCATAACCTCTTAAGGGTAATTTCAGTACATCACAAGGAACAAGTTTAGCTCAAAATTTTTTCTGAAAACTTAGTAAAAAAAATCATCAAGATTTTCTTGTACTCTCTAACACATTTTGGATCTGTTTCGTAACGTAACAAACGATATAGCAAAAACGGAGCGCGTGCCGCTACGTAACTTAGAGAGCTACGTACGTAGACACGCACACCCGTAGTCAACCAAGCCACAGCGCAGCCTACGCGGTAACTCTACGGTACCTACATACTGTCCACCGGATGTTTCTTATTACGTGTATGTACACTGGGTCCACAATCCCTTTATACTTAAACAGTTCTTTAGTAAATTAAATAGCGACAAACCCATAAAATAAATATGAAGTACCTACGTTGCTGGACAAAGTCACATACATATTCACTAGGACTTGTACACGTGCACATTAGCGATGCAGTGTATGTAGTAGCCAGCAGGTAGATAAGCGCAAGGCGCATGGACAATGACGCGACACGACAACGACGGAAATGAGCGCCTCGTGGCGGGGCAGCGCGGCGGCGCGGCGCGGCACAACGATCTCCTGCGCACGTTACCCATACAATACCTACTAGAACTCGTGGCACCCAACTTTCATTTGTTATTTGGTTCAGTCACATAAGAAGTCAGTAACTTCAATAAAGTCGGTACACACTACACACACATACGTCTTCTTGATAAGAATCCTAACGCCTAGTGATTGCGTCGCTAAACTCTAAATGGGTTCAGGGCACATAAAATGACCGTGATTTCAAATGGTGTAGTAATGTGTATGTACTGAAGCAATGATGACCGAGTGGTAATAGCCATAGCTTGCAATGTCTCAGGTCCCTGGTTCGATCACCACCACCGCGCCACCGGCTTGAGCAACACCGCACGGTGGAAGGGCACCTTTTTTGCATTAGCCCGCCTAGCTACCAACCTCAAGTAGAAAATCTGTCGCCAAGCACATTAGGTACTTGTGTGTGTTCCTTGAGAGCCAGTAAAAATTACAGGCACATGAGACTATGTCTCACAACTGTATGTCTCAGGGTTACGGGCGCAGTTCAGTTCGTCACTTGAGACAAATTGCGACTGTTATAGGCAGAGGTGATAGGAATCCCATCGCCTAGTGATATCGTTGTTGACCCTAAACAGATTAAAAACTGCATTATTTTAATCAAGGTGGTTGTACCCACCCAGACGTGTACCTGATGGGAATCCTACCAAGTAAGGGTTGCGTTATTAAACCCTAATTATCAACTCAACTTTTATTTAATATTATAACATCTTAAGAGTACCTACAGTTTCGGCTCGTTTACGTTAACGGTTACAACCTAACTTAAAATAACGTCAATAAAGGCAGTAAGTAGTACCAACCTAGACGTCTGTCTATTAGAAATTCTACCGCATAATGATGGCGTTGTTAAACGACAGATTTCCTCACAATCAGAAAATCTGTTGCTAACGACCGAAACTGTTGTTGCCGAACACGATCTTGGATAAAAGTTGCTATGTTGCCAGTCACTTTTGCCGTGTGACAATGCCAATGCATTGTCATACGGCTTGGTGATGTAGGCATGTTCGGGAATATCCTCAGTATTCTGTCCTCTGTGGCGGCAGGTTTCAGGCACATATCATTACACCACATCTCACTGTCACTCGAACTAATACTCGAAATTAAGCACCTACTGAAATGACATCGTCTTATTATTCGCGAAATCGTGAATAACTATGCCCCGACGCATCTCAATTCGTACCTAACTCGCGAGCGCGACTGACTGATCGATTGCCGCTGTCGCGCCAGGCGCGCGGCTAAGATAAAAAACGGGTGGGATTTCCCGGAACAAAAACCGCGCCGCCGCTATTGTTTTGACTTTGATCTTCCTTTCGCATGGCGCCGCCGCCGCGCCACCAGCACGCGGGTGGCGGCACGGGCGGCGCCTTTTACCACTTGACCGGCGGATTTTATTCAATAAATATCTGTAAAATTCGACTTTACCAGCAGAGTACACTGATAAGACCATACAACATTGTTTTTTGGAGTTTTTCTTTAAAATACAGTAAATAGTAGCAATAGGTACCGTAGAATTAATTATAATACTAACTTAGTAATACCACGGCGCGGCATGCGGCACGCAGATCAAAGTCAAAAGTTTAGGTGGCAGCCGCCACGCGCCGCCCGACTCTTGACGCCGGCGCCGCCGCGTCTGGCCTTTCTTTTGGTGAAATTAGTTGCATGATTTTGAACTCGTTTAGGGCTTAATTGGTAAAGTCATTTCGCGTTCCCTGCTTGGTAGGATCCTTATCAGGCAGACGTCTAGGTGGGCAAAATAATCATTTAATTGTAGTACCACCGCCTTTACTGACCTTTACTCACTGGAATGGATTCTTATCAGGTATACATCTGTCATCGATAGATGTCTGGCTAGGTAGGTACCTACTACACCATCTTTAGTGAAAATACTGATATTGAGTCTGTTTTTGGACCCGTTTGAGGTTCAACAACCCGATCACTAGGCGTTAGGATTCTTATCAGGCAGACGTCTTTATCGTCAGGTAGGCACTTAATTTACCTAGGCCTTTATTGAAATAACACCCTTCGATTTATGTAGGTATGTGAAATGATAGTTAGCTAGTTACTTACCTACTTAGGACTTAGGTAGGTACTGTAGAAGTATTTTTAGATTAGAGATAAACAGCGTGAACAATAGGCTGTAAGATTTAAACCAATAATAGGTAGGTAGGTACCTACCTACCTTCGTATAGTTTTGTAAAAACATAAAAGTCAAACATAATATTACGATGGATACCTACCTATGATGTTCATATCATATGTTCTAGCATAAGCAAAGAAGTAATAATTACTTTTTTAATGTAGACATTCCTAAGCCTGGTTTAGTATGAAGTTCTTATAGGTATTAGGTTCACAAGCTTTCTGTATCAATTACCATTAAAATCTCTTTGTCAGTTACAGACACGTAACACTGGCATAATCTGTGATACCTACCTACCTACGTATAGTTTTGTAAAACCATAAAAGTCAAACATAATATTACGATGGATACCTACCTATGTTGTTCATATCATATGTTCTAGCATAAGCGAGGAGTAATAATTACTTTTTTAATGTAGACATTCCTAAGCCTGGTTTAGTATGAAGTTCTTATAGGGATTAGGTTCACAAGCTTTCTGTATCAGTTACCATTAAAATCTCTTTGTCAGTTACAGACACGTAACACTGGCATAATCTGTGACTACCTCATAGTACCTACGAGGTACGAGAATACGAGGCAGTCACAGTTTAAGACAGAGTTCGGCACGCGGCACGTGTTTGATGTGTCGGTGTCGCTATTTAGAAGAATTAGCAGAGAAAGGGGTGGCGGCTAGGCGAAAGGGGGCGGTCACTTGTCCTTTTTTCTTTGAGCTAGTTAGGCAAGCCGAGCCGACACTCAACAGTCGCGAATTTCGCCGCGCGCGCGCCGGTTGTGACGTATCGCGATCGATGCACATGGCATATCGATATACCTACCTACCAATATTGAATGCACCGAAACGGTGCGTGTTTATGCTAGGTGTAGAGACAATGTGTCTGAAGCTTGCCGTGAGTTTGTGTTTGTTTGTGTGTTAGTGTTACGCTACTCACGACGCAATTCTACATTTCTTCGAGGCTTACCCCGCAGCGAACACAAATGATGCAGCTCAACGCTTCGATGTGTCTCAATGGTTCGCATGGACAGTGAAGGAAAATATCCGTTCCACCTTCATCGCGTCACATTCTGCAACATGCTGCTTGCCGAGAGGCCGACTGTGTTGTGGACCGATGAGGCTACTTTGGGAGAGTGGGACTGTTTAATACTAGAAACGAACATTTGTGGTGTCACGAAAACCCCCATGAACCCGTACTCTCCTGGGTTCAAGAACAATTGTATTTCAGATGTGGACTGTGTGTGGGTTGTACCGGTGATTATTTTGAACAATTTGCACGTGATATACTTCGTCACCCCCGGGACTTGAGTTTGAGGGGTGATAATTTGTAAAATGGTATGTAAATATTTTGTAAATAGTTCAATGATTGTAAATAAGAATGATTCCACTCTTTAAATACGCCTACATAAAAAAATAATCTACTTTTTATTTTTTGCCGGTTTTATTTATAATATTTAAATAATCTACAATTAATTTCTTCGAACTTAGGTTTAAGTTTGAAGCGTTCGTAGCGTAGGTACTAACTTAGCCGTTCTTAACCGATCAACTATGTTAAGCAACGTCCGCTGCGGTCATGAGTTGGATGGGTGACCCCTAGTGGCATTTTTATAGATTAAAAAAAACGTGGGAAGTTTTTGTGTACCCTAAAAGTACGCAATCGTGCCTGAATGCTACTTACGCGACAGGTAGACAATTATACATCACATGTGTAACCGCGCGCCTCCTTTGATGCTATTTGTTGCTGAATTACTTATACCTAATAGATTGTTTGTATTTTTATCAACTTTTATTTTTTTATCAAGCCAGTCAAGTATGAAGGGATTGTGGACTCAGTGTACATGTAATAAGAAACATCCGGTGGACGGTAAATGTAAGTATGGTGTAGGTAGGTAGGCAGAAAGATATCCATACCGCATATGGAGATACCGCGTAGATCGCGCTGTGTTACAGAATAACTAATAGTATCTACGGTGCGTCTTGGTTGACTACGCTTACGTGTGTGGGTGTAGCTACATTCGTAGCTCCCTGAGTAACGTAGCCAGAGCCACACGTGCTCCGTTGTTGCTTCAACATTTGCGACGAAATAGATTTAAAATTTATTAGAGAGTGCAAGAAAATCTTGATGATTTTTTAAATTGAGTTTTCAGAAAAAAAAAATATCAGAACTTGTTCCTTGTGATGTACTGATATTGCTCTTAAGAGGTTTTGCGTAAGTTACCCGTAACCCTGTATAGAGGATATAGTAGATAACGTACCGAAATTTCAGGTTAAGATCTAGCAATTAACTAAAATAGTCTAAAACTGACAACAACTTTGACGGCCCCCCATTAATAATGTTTAAAGGTAATAATTTAAAAAAAAATATTGAAAAGTAATTTTTAAATTTTTAATTTCTTAATTTTTCAATTTTTGTAATCACAAAAATTATATATATTTTATATTTTTTTGTCATTTTCATAATCAGAACCCTTTGAACATAAAAACACGTTTATAATTCAACCACCACTTTCATTGAACAACTTTAAATTGTAACCACCAAAGGTTGTTTGGGGAAGGTGAGGAAATTGTAAAAAATGATAAAATTTAATACCATGTGGTTTAATTATGGGGTATTAAATAAAAATTTAATTTAATACCCCATAACTGAAAGTCTGAAAGAAAGATATTTATATTATTTTTCTTTGTTATGCCTTTATTGACAAAATACTACGAACAACATGTATATTATACAATACTATAGCTACTAAAATCAAAGCATATAGGCAACCTAAACTGTCTGACGTTGGTTGTCTTGAATTCTAACCCCCAATACACCTAATTTAACAAATAAAATGAAACATTTTTGTATTACATTTTATATCTAATCAGTAATCACATATTATGTAATAATTATGTATGTTATTATGGAATATTTGAATAGAAAAATACAAGATAATTATAACACATAATATAAATGAAACAAATAACGGATTTTTCATGTTTTTTTACTTTATTTTTGTCACGACGTTTCAAAAACTTTCAAATGTATTGGCCACAGGCTTATAAATTTCAGTTACATCAACGAATTTAACAAAGAAGTATATTTAAAAGAAAAGTAAGTATATAAATTAAATAACGATTTAATTTATATATGGCCTATACCTTTTTATAGCTTATTGGCTTACCTTTGACCACTACCTCACCTGATGGTAAGTGATGAGGTCGAAAATGTTGTTCAGGCTAGCCTAGAATTACTGGCTCTCAAGGACAGCTGCCGGAACACACCGTTAGGTGCTTGGCGACAGATTTTCTACTTTAGGGTGATGGGTAGTACTCGCAAAATGTCTACCACCATGCTGTAACGACTGCCATCATAAGACAACAATCGGGACCGACGGCTTAACTTGACCTCGGAAGCACGGAAGCGCTCAGTAGTAATGTCACTAGCGGTAACCCCTCCAACTCCTGGGGGCCGACTCCCATCTCTTAATTCAGTCTTATTTTAACATTACATTTACAATTTTAATTCGCACCGCCACATATCACTATAGTAAACTTACATTAAAACTTCAACGTCAAAGCGAGCTGCATGCATTGAATCAAGTCATCTGTGCGATAGAGATAGCGCTATATGAACATTATTGTTTCGTGATGGCCACGGTACTAACCTTAGTATCAATAATTTAAACTTGAAACAATGACGTTTGCATTCCATAATAGTTTATAAAAGGTGGGAGTTGGGCCCCTGACCGCGGTGGACGTTGCTTAACTTTGCTGATCGATTAAGAACAGCAAAGCAAACTTCACTACGATAAATAATATTTGATGTACTAAGATAAATAATATTTGAAGGCATTCTTTTTATATCATTAACATTTAACACCATCGCTCTCATCAATAATGTAGCCGAGACCGCTTAGTAACTAATATCGTAAATAAATATCATAATGTTCTTATTATAAGGAAGTTTACACGTTATTTACTTGGCAGGTACGTGATCTGTGGGCGTTCTTTATGTCTACTATTACGTCCTATAGCTACTGTGTTCAGTAATTTAGTGGGCGTGGTATGAGGGCTGCGAAATAATCGACCAGCGGTGGCGGCGAGACAACATAACTGAGTACAACATAGCTCTGTGCTTGTGTATGTTACAAGACATCATCCGTTGAAGCAGCCCGAATTGACGAAGTCAATCATAAAATTATTCATTAAATTTTGGCGTCTTTGTAGACGTAAGTCTTTGTAAATGTATATGAAGGTCAATTACATAATTTTATGACTGTGAGAAGAACGCGCATAAAACTCGAGTTCATATTTCTAATATGTAATATTCTCGGGTCACAGTGTTTGTAACAAAACTCGTCCGAAACGGCTTGGCCTATTCCTATGAAATTTTGTGTGTATATTCAGTCGGTCTGAGAATAGGAAGTGAATTATATTTCAAATAGGTATATTAAACATTTTTTAAAACGGCAAAACAACGTTTTTCTGGTCATCTTGTCATTTTTATATGTCTTTATTCTTTTACAATATTTAACAAATATATGATGACTGTAGCTTGGCAGAAGTGAAATGTTATAAGACTGTTTTTATCTCCACATATTGTGCATGTGCTTCTGTAATCAAAATCTTTTTACATAGAACTTCAACTGTTCTTCTGTGAGAAATATAATATCTTTGAGAATTTTATCCTTTATAAAATCGCACACCTAAGAAATCTAACCTACCTAAGAAATCCTATTTATTGGACAAGCATATCCACACAGCAAGTTTATAGATTTCAGTCATTTTCTGTCATGGTAAAAACTTCTGTAGCATGAGGTTGATGCCGTATGATGCAGCTAGAAGCTAATATGGTAAGGAAGTAAAATAATGCTCTCATAACAAGGACGCTTATACTTTATTAACTTGTGTATCTATACAGTGCCCAGTTATTTTTTATGTGCACTGAGGGGACTGTGAGAGAATGTATCAGCGACAGGTGCTACTAAATCACTAATAATACCACAGAATTACGCCGAGTAGAACAAGTTTACATAAGGTTACAGTTTTGTTTTTTTTTTTATGTTATTGTCACGGAACAAGCTCGAGGCCCACCTGATGTTAAGCGGACTAACTTCTGCCTATAACAGATGCATTTTCGTCACAAGTCACGAATTGCACTGCGCCTGTCGCCTTGAGACATAGTTGTTAAGTCTCATGTGCTTGTAATTTCACTGGGTCTCAAGGACTGCTGCCGGAACACACTGTTAGGTGCTTGGTGACAGATTTTCTACTTGACTATTAATTAATTGTATTTTAACTCCATATTTTTTCATGAATATCAACGTTTTCATCATATTATGTGATCAAGTTGCAGAAAGCAGCTATTCGTTACAATAAAAAACACCATTTCTTTTTGTTTTTAATCGACATCCAAAAAAGGGGAGGTTCTCAATTCGTCTATATATTTTTTTTTTGTCGGTTACCTCAGAACTTTTGACTGGGTGAACCGATTTTGATATTTTTTTTGTATTTGAAAGCTGATCGATTGTCGTTTGGTTCATCAAAATCGTTCAAGCCCTTTTTGAGTTACACGCCAATAACTGAAATATATTTACCTATCTTGATGATATTGTCGTTGACAATGAATGACAACCGATCCCGTAAGTAGCAAGAGTTATTAAAAAGAGTGAATTAAAAAATATTTTACCAAAAAAATGGAACCGACTTCAACACCCAAAAGAGTGAAAAAACTTGTAGAAGTCGGTACCATGCGCACAATATTGTGATAATTGGTACTTTTGAACTATCGCGGTACTGACTTCAACAAGTTCTTTCACACTTTTGAGTGTTAAAGTAGGTTCCATTTTTTGGATATTTTTTTTATGTCTAAAGAGATACTTAATGAACCTCATTGCATTACAAACTAGTCAACAATACGGACTCATGAGTAATTTTTATTCCACTTAAACAGCTAATTAGAGTAATATAAGAATGTGTTCATTAACACCTATCTTATTGTCTCTATTAAAGGGGCAGACACTATATTACAAAATTACAAATTTACGAGAGTCAGAGCCGGTGTCATGTTAGCTCAATTGGTTAGAGCATACCCCGGCTAAAGGGGTGGATGGACGCGGGTTCGAATCCCGCACATGACTATAATTTTTTCTCTCGTTAATTTGTAATTTTGTAATGTAATTCGCCTAGCAGGCGTCATTGCAAACTTAACAATATTAATAAAGGGCAGACACTGTGGTCTTTTGTCAAAACACCATGATGATAACATTTCAAGGAAGTTTATATTATGTTGTTTATTTGATTGTTACGTATACAGTGGGCGTTCTTTACTGGACTGTGGTCTACTATATTCTATATATATACATACTGTGTCTAGTAATTTAGGGGGCGTGGTACAAAGGCTGAAAGGTAACAGAACTACAGAAACTGCAGCAGCCACAAAATAACTAATTATGCCTCAGAATCACGCCTTATCACTCCTGGGCCCCTACTCTAATTCGTCGAAGTTTCGAACTTCGGGTCCGAAAGAAAGGTATCCGCAAAACACGTATTGATTTACTTTTGGTTAACTTCGTTCGTAGCATAGACTAGCAAGCATTTGCCTGTGTAGATTATGGATAAGATATTTTTTCGATCGGATTCGTATGGTTTGTACATTTTTAAAATATGAAATTATAATTTATTCATAGTCAAAGTCGAGTTCTAAATATGCAGAAAGAACACAAATACTAATGAAGAACAAAGAACCTATGGAGAACAAAGAAATTAACGTAAATTTTAAATACGAGTATCGAACTTCTAGAAAATCTAAACTTCGTTGATTTGTAGTAGCGGCCCTGAACTGTACGCACATATTCGTGAAGCTGGTAGTTAATATGAATACATAATTTCAGGTTGTTTTCTATGGCTATGTTTATTTAAATAGCTGACAGACTTTGACTACGATGTCACCACACATTATTAGCAATGTCGAAGATGGTCGCAAGAAAAGCTACTGGAAATCCAACGTAGGTGCTTGGCGATAGATTGAGGGTGGTAACTAGCCAAGCAGGCATCCGCAAAATTTCATAGCACCGTGTTTCATAAATATAGATAACACATAAAGAATAACAAGGACCGAAGCGCGGAACCGCTTAGTAATAAATGCTACTTTCGGCACCCATCCAAGTTCTATGTATTTACAGTAGTGTAGTTAGATCATACTGAAACATTCTAGATTTTGATAAATAAGACCAGGTATAAAAACTTTTATACTCGTTTTTTACTACTAATAAGTAGTATATTGCCTCTCTAATTCTAGATTTTTGCATTTCCTGGAATCATTGTATAAAGCACTTGGACCAGTCTTGTCTGCCTCCAAGTTTGTCTTTAATTATTTTATCTTGTCTTAAATAAAAGTAGTTGCAAGATGGCTCTGGGCTGTATGGTAGATGCGTCATCAATCTAAATTTGAAGGCTTCAACTACGCTTCCATTACCTTAGGGGAATGTGAGGACGTGGTGAAAGACGACATTGCTTCGAGAACGCTTTTCCCAAACTGTTTCTCACTCTGGTCAAGCAAGTTTTGACGTACTGCGGTCCTGTCCTTTGGTCTTTAAAGGGTACTCTTGTGTAATTTCCTTATTTGTCGACAGTCATTTTCTTACCAATGCTTCGAATTTTCTTAACTTTCACCGGTAAATCTTCAAAAGGAAAGACTCCTTCTACTGACTATCTTATTTCTTTCAGTTTTCAAAGCAGAACACCACGATATAATAGACCGCAAATGACTGTTTTATATTAAACTTTTCTATCATGTTATCGCACCACTATTCGCAGGTGTTTCTGCATCATACGTGAATCTGTGAATATGTATCAAATAATACCTTTATTTTCAAAACCTAACATCATCGCCTCGTGCGTGTTCTATCAGAATCCCACAAAAGAACACTTAGGGCCCGTTTTAGAATGTCCTAATAAATTTTCGGGTTGCTATGCTACACATAAAATAACTGAATGATAAAAAAGACAGTTGTCATGCAGCGCGTTTCAAGCTTTAATCGGTGGATAGGCTAAATCGATGACTGTGAAACGCAAAGATAGTGTTTTATTTATTAAATATGTTCTGAGTAGTAAAACCGGAACTTACTCTAACATTCTGAAACAGGCCCTTAATATATTTGAAATCATTTTCTCACATACAAATTTAATGAATTCTTCAAGTATTTGTTATTATCATGAAATAATACTTATAATGACGTATTTATGTGGGGGACGTCAGTGCAGGACATATCGCCCCCAAATAGAATAAGACGTATTTATGAAACAAGAAGTTGAATTCTACTCACAGTTTCACATCTGTTAGGAGGTAAGTAATCTGTGGTAACAACGCCGCGCTTCCATCAACTTAAATAATCGTGAATATTTGTGACTACCTACTAACGCAGCAATGCTACTCTTGGAATTATAAAGAGCTGAAAATATGGATGTTTTTTTCCGTATTTCTTAGAGCTCCAGTCAAAGTTTTCTGTAGCTTAGCAATAAATACATAACACCGCACAATATTATAATTGCGAAAGCTTGTGAATGAATGATTGTGTTTGTTTGTTACTGCTTTACGCTGAAACGATTAGAATGAAACTTGAAGTATAGATAATTTAGGTACTAAATTAACACACTTCTTTTCTTTAATCACTTTGCATCTGGTATTCGAGGGTGAAATTGGGAGGATAGATTATTTGGTATTTAAAATAAATGAACATTATAACTAATCTTAGTTATAATGTTCTTGGTAAATATCTAGTTATCAAGAATGTAGGTACAATTTGCTTTTGTTTTGTATAGTAGATATACCTATGTTTTTTCTTTACCTAATATTCTTTACTTTCGGAGCAGTGATGGCTCAGTGGCATCGGCCGTATTTGAATGTCGCGCAGCAGGTCCATGGTTCGAATCCCGCTGCGGGCTTGATCTTCACCGCATGGTAGAAGGGCATTTTGCGCGCCTGGCTAGCGACCACCCTCAAGTAGAAAATCTGTCGCCAAGCACCTAACGGTGTGTTCCGGCAGCAGTCCTTGAGAGCCAGAGAAATACAGGCACATGAGACTTAACAACTATATCTCAACTATGTATGACGGGCGCAGTGCAATTCGTGACTTGTGACGAAATGCATCTGTTATAGGCAGAGGTTAGTCCGCTTAACATCAGGTGGGCCTCGAGCTTGTTCCGTCATAATAACATTAACAAAAAATAGTTCCAATATTGTTTGAAATATAAGTATGATTACAAATATGGAATCTGACTGCGAAGGTCAAGATACAAAATTCAAATCTTGATCGCCGCCGAAAATCTTTTTCTCTACTCTGACACTATTTGAACCACTCCATATAAATACTATTATCTCTGTTCAAAGTTATTATCCATTCACTAGCAGACGAATCGAAAGCTTCTCGTAGCTCCCATTCAATAAGGCGGGCCATACAAGCACGAGCATTCACAGCGGTACATAAAGTGAATACAATCGCTTACTGAGGGGCAATGAAAATAAATGGACTCTCCTTGGTGAAATTACCCTTGCATACGTCGTTTAACTATTTGTCATCATAATGTTTATTTACTGGTTAATATTCCGCCAATAACATAGCAAGAAGAAAACAAGGTACAAATCGAAAAGATTAGGGATCGCCAAGTAGATTTTTTGCCTCAAGTCATGTAATGAATAAGAATCAGACGCATTGATTGTATTGTACTCGTATTATTTAAAAACACCCTACATAAATTGCTGCTAGACAAAACATACCATTCTATTAAGGATTATTTAGGGGATAAGAATCTTGCTTAACATTTAATTTTACTATGATACTTACTTACAAATTAGTTTTTATTTTATTATTGACGTGAAATTTTTAAGTACATAATATGACATTTTAAATGAGAATCTTTGATAATGCTGTTAAGTTACGACTATTAATTGTAATGTGCATCTCACTATACTACTATTTTTTTTCTTGCTGTTCTAGCGAATTATTGTTAATATATTTGACACCACATATGATATAACACCTAGATCCACAAGAAGATATATCATTTATCATTTAAAATAAACATATATAATATTCTATAGAAACACTACAAGATTTTTTCAATAAAATTTTAGGTGAATAAACTTTCTGTATATCTACATTAAACATATAATTCTTTTATTTTAGTAGCCTTAGGGCCTGTTTCAGAATGTTCGAGTAAGTTCCGGTTTTACTACCCAGAACATATTTAATAAATAAAACACTATTTTTGCGTTTCACATTCATCGATTTAACCGATAAGCTTGAAACGCGCCGCATGATAACTGTCATTTTTATCATTCTGTTATTTTATATGTTGCATAACAACCCGAAACTTTATTAGGACATTCTGAAACATGCCCTTAGTATTGTATATTTCCTATATAGTTCATAGTATATGGCAGATCATACATTTCATTAAAATTTATTTTTATAATAATAATATTTTGGGAATCAGAAGTGAAACGGCTTTTAAAAAAGATAAATTTAATACAATTGTGAAAATAATTAACAAGCTAAATAATTGAACTAACGAATATGAAACACTAAGTGAATTTACAAATTATTCAAAAATGCACACTGCCTATCAAAATACGTTCGCTTAGCACGGTGACTTATGAAGCAAAAAAGGGCCAGCGCACTCTTCTGCCTTGCTTATATAGCTGGTTCGCTGCTCGCCCCTCCAGTGTTGCCAGCAGCTGCTAACACGGCCTCTCCTGACACCCTGACGTCCTCGGCAGGTTGAGAGCTGCATGGATCTAGGACATAAAGAGACTTTGGTGGTGATGTGGGCCTTGGTATGTCTGCCTTAGGTCCTGAAGAAGTTCCAGGTTGGTTGATACCGTCAAGACAATACTCATCGTCAGTATCTGTGAATAAGTAAAACTGTTATAGTTACACAAACATTACAAAATATGGTTGAATAGTGTTAGGTTTGGTTAGTTTGAGTTAGTTTACCAGTAACCCGACAACACAATTTATTGGCCATCAATTTGTGATTTTTCAACAACCACAAACCGATAGTTTAGAAGTTATCAAGTACAGGGTCGACCCAAATATTAAATAGTCAACACTGAGTACTCACACGGCAGAGGCGCTTATTCAGTTTGCATGCCACTCAGTGACTCGTCGGTAGCGAAACTAGGTCGCTAACCGAAAAGCTTTCACACTGTGAGACAGGCACCACAGTGACTCGTCAGTAACGACACTGGGTCGTATACTGAAAAGATTTCACACTGTGAGACAGGCACCACAGTGACTCGTCAGTAACGGCACTGGGTCGTATACTGAAAAGCTTTCACACTGTGACACAGGCACCTCTCCAATACGTGTGCCACAGCGACTCGTCAGTAGCGTCACTGGTTCGCATACCGAAAAGATTTCAGGCTTGCTCTCGAAAAAGGCAGCGCAGGTCTCAGGGGTCCTCTCGCCCCTCCAAGGCACCATGTGCTGAGCAGCTGCATATTCCCCGGCAAGCAGGCGCAGCTCGTAGCGACCATTAGGAAGCACCTTGGTGACCAGATAAGGCCCTCGCATACCAGGGTCAGGGTCAGCTATAGCTGCGATTCGGAGCACTTGACCACGAAGACCGTGTCATCTTTCTGAAACACACGAGGGGAATATCTCATCTACGTTAATGGCAGAATCTGCCGATCCTGATTCCTTACCAACCGTTCGGCCGTCCTTCGCTTTAACATTGGTCGCTTACATGCTGCCGGATTCATCGCGACATCTCGCACCAAGACTCGTATGGCAGGGTAGCGCTTTCATGACCAACTAAAAATTTCAAAGCAGATGTATTTGTAGTTTTCTGCTTTGTCACATTTAGAATGAGCTGCAACTGCCACAGCTTCGCAGCCCACTCTTGGTCACGATGATTAGCAGTACTCTGAGCATGTCAATACCGTGCAGACGTAACGCTCTACTCGACCGTTGGCGTGGTGCATTTCTGGTGGTATATAGTGAAGTTGCATGCCTAGAGCTTGCATGCAACCTGCCGATTCAAACATATACGTCCCCTATCCGATACAATTAATCTCGGTGTTCCAAATAAAGAAATTACACATTTGAAAACTTGTTTAAGCTCGTCAACGACTTGCCGACTTATTGGGAACAATAGGCAACACTTGTAAGTCAGAAGATACGTCTGAAATGGAGATCAGCTTATAATGGACCCCACGGACAGGTGTCTTAATAGCATCTCGCTCATGCAAGCCAATGGTAGAGATAACCAGGTGATTAGGCTTGTGTATAATATCGCTGTGAATATTTGGTTCTTACGTAAGCCACACCTTCACGATTAAGAACATAAATGCCTATTATGACAGGAGCGTTCATGCATTTTCTAGGCACTACTAACAAATCTACCTCAAGCGATATGTCCTCAAGTTCGATTACAAGGTTAACAAAATAATTCACGTAAGTCACTGAATCGCCTACCCCCTAATCAAATAAATTTCTACCTAGTCGAATTATAAGTTTTTGTTGACATGAAAAATGCGTTACTACGGGAGATGATTAATGTCACACCAATGGCACAACTAGATATCAATATGTCAACTTGGTATGCCTGCAATTACGCTTACTACTACATCGTTGCGTTTTGAAGGGGATTAGTGCAAAAAATAACCACATCTACATCGTGGACATTGGGGTCAAAATTAAAGACATAACATTTTTGACTACCCACTGACCTTAAAGCCTGAATTGCTTCCACAATTTGTTGCGCGCTGTTGCTAGCAGCGGGGCCAGCTGAACCTACCGGTTGACGCGTTTCCAACGCTTCCAGCCGTGACACTATCGTGCGCCACGACCCTCTGCTGTGGCGTTCGTCGTCCCGACCGCGGTTTCGGCCGCGGTCGCGATCGCGACTGTGACTTCGCTGGCAGTGATGAACACGACCACGGTTATGATCGCGGCGGCCACGGCTGTGACTGCGATCAGGATAGCTGTGGTGGCTACCGCTGTGTTGACCTCCTTTGCTGCAGGAAGCACGTGCGCTGTGCGGTGTGTGGCGTGACCAGCTCCGTGACCGACAACCTCGTGAGCCTCTGCTGCGTAAGCGTCGCCCTCGCGGGCTCCGTGTGCGCCGCCGCTCACGAGAATGAGAGCGTGGCGGTCTATTCATTTTCTCTTAACTGTAACACAAAAATAAATTAAAACGCACAAGGCAGCACAGAGGAGTTATTATCATCCACGTGCTTTGCGGACGTTTAAAAAAACTATCACAGAATATGACTAAAATCAGCCTTCTACTTTTATGTGGGAATGAAGAACTATCCCACTTCTGATTTTGGGAATCAGAAGTGAAACGGCTTTTAAAAAAGATAAATTTAATACAATTGTGAAAATAATTAACAAGCTAAATAATTGAACTAACGAATATGAAACACTAAGTGAATTTACAAATTATTCAAAAATGCACACTGCCTATCAAAATACGTTCACTTAGCACGGTGACTTATGAAGCAAAAAAGGGCCAGCGCACTCTTCTGCCTTGCTTATATAGCTGGTTCGCTGCTCGCCCCTCCAGTGTTGCCAGCAGCTGCTAACAAATAATATATTTATTTCAACAACCATAATGTTACCATTATTAAAATTAATTAATTTATTAATAATAATAAAAAGTTTATACTTTATTCACTAAAAATAAATTAGCAAATAAAAGTATACTTAATTAAATTTATATATAGTCCCTGGTCTCCACACCAGGATTCCCTGTGTTGTGGAGATCAGTTTCTTTTCTATTATGATCCTAAAGATTATTTATAGAAGTACTCGTGTGAAAAATGTTAATTTTTAACTTTTTGATTAATTATATTTTGATATGACTCTAAATTGGGAATCCCTTGAAGGTATTGGGCTATACGCTGTAGGATTTACGCCATCGTTGTTGCAACTATTTAGTAGCTATTTTCGTGATCGCGTGCAATATGTGCAGTTATCTGGGTACCGCTCAGACCCTTATATGACCTGTTCTGGTGTAAGCCAAGGTAGCACCTTAGGACCGACCCAGTTCTTGATAATGATAAACGACCTACCGAAGGTAGTTAGAACAGCTGAATGTCTTATGTTCGCCGACGATCTGAAGCTGTACTTAGGTATTCTTACCGTTGAGGACTGTGATGCGCTTCAGGCTGATATCGACAGAGCGGTGGATTGGGGCGCGAGTAATCACTTGGAATTTAATAATAACAAGTGTAAGACCATTACTTTCACACGGCTGCGTACACCCATCATATACGACTATAAAGTGTCTGGGGTCAGTCTGGAGCGAGTTTCAGAAAACAGGGATTTAGGTGTGATAATGGACAGTGAGCTTACATTCAATTTGCACATCGAACATATATGCAATAAAGCTTTTAAATCGCTTGGCTTTGTTATGCGGCAGACAGCGCGATTTCAGGATAGAAGCGCCATAATTGTCTTATATTACTCACTGGTGCGCAGTAAACTAGAGTACAATGCCATAGTCTGGGATCCGCACGAAGATAAATATAAGCTCATGATTGAAAAAATTCAAAAGAAATTTGCTAGGTATCTGTATAAAAAATTGTATGGCTATTATCCCTTTTTGTATCCGTCTCTGTTCGTATCCGGAATGGTAGGAATCAATACGTTAGAAGTAAGGAGAAAATGCGTTTGAATACTACATTTTTATCAGCTGTTGAACGGTTTGATAGACAATCCGAGCGCATTGGCACACTTTTCGCTGGCCGTGCCGGAGGGGGCGCGCGAGTCGCGTGCGTGCTGCGTGCGCCGTCCGTTTGCCGCACCGGCGGGTGTGCGCTCACAATCGGCACGGTACGCTCCCACCGCACAAGGCCTTAATCTGCTCAATGATATGCTTGCTCAAATACCAGACCTTGACATATTTTTTTCTAATTTTAATTTTGTATTGGCGTGCTGTCTTAAATTTTTCAGTGATTCTAATTTTTATAAGTCTAGATACATAAGTAGATAAGTTTATTTCAGGTTGGCCTATTGTGCGCTTTGGGTATTCTGTAAGCACAGTATGCATTTGATGATAAATAAATAAATAAAATAAATAAGTATTAAATTAGTTACAATATTAAGCTATACAATGTGTTTTTGGTAGTTAGTTCTTAAAATTACAAGACTTCAGTCATTATAAGAACATATTTTTATTTTGGAGTCTTTTTTAAATACTTAATACGGCCAAAAACGCTAATACTGCGTGACAAATGCTTGAAGTAGTAGATATAAACAGTGCAAACGGGAGTACTCCTGCTTGCTGACTTCCAAGCTAGAACTTAAATTATTTTCTTCATAACCATTTTACAAAAAAACATCTAGGTTTCTTTAACTTAGCTTATAAAAGTACTTTTTGTATGGAATTCTGATGGAGCAATAACCAGGCCCACCTGATGTTAATCAATAATCTATGCCTATAACGGATGCAGTTAGTCACAAGAGATAAATATAAAGAATAGTAATGAATAGATTCACGCGTTACTTTGCGGAAATCCACATTTAATAAATTTTTTTTTATATTTTAAGAAAACATAAAATTAATATTTTAATAAAACACTTCAAAAATACAAAAATATATCTAGTGACAATTTCGCCTAATTTTCCTGCTAAGCCGACGTGACGTCATAAACGCCACGCAGCCAAACCGGGAGAATTTTTCGACGCGTTTCGTCCAGGAGGTCTTGACCTGAGTCAAGACCTTACAAAGAATAGTTGTTACGTCTGCCTGTTGTGTGCCTGTCATTTAACCGAAACCTAAACCTTTCAAACCGGAACACAGTAATGCAAACATTACAGCTTGGCAGTATAAATAAGTATGGCTTTTATGTATTACCTAGTATTGTTTAAATATGTATATAATGCACTATGTATGTAGTGTAGGTAAATAATATTAAGATCAGAAGTGATGACCTTGTTGTGGTCAGCGTTTCCGCGCATTTGCCAATCATGCCCTTTTGCAAAAAAATTACATTGTGTATTCCCGTTGTCCCCGGACTCTGTGTCCCCGTCTAACGGAGACAGCGGTACTTTAATTTTTTTAATTGCATCCCCCCATATCTTCCTGTGAGGGTCATAAGATGCGACGAATTAAAAATTCATCATGTATTCTTCAACCCCTTGGGGTCGGTGGAGGCCTCGAGAATATGCTCCTTGCCTCTGCGTCCGTCTCGAATTATTACGATAACTCGGTCTTTCTCCCTACGCAGGTTGAGTTTTATCTTTCCACTCTGCGTAGGGTCTGCTTTGCACTCTTGTGCTTTTTCATTGTGTCTCGTCGCTACTACTTGATGCTTTTTTTGAGTGGGATTCCAATGGGCCAATCTCTAGCGCTTTCTGAAGAATGCAATCAAACATTGCATTCTCCCCATTGCTCCCCGAGAAGCCTGTCAATCGTGGAGATTATGGAAAACGCCAATCTAATGGAAGAGACATTTGTTCAAAGGTGGCTGTTAAATTAGGGCTTATTGTGATAATAATGTTAAATTGAATTAAAATTAAAACTGTGCCGTTCCACAGGATATTTTGATATGAAGTCACCTTCTTGCTCATCTGTCTATTATTCCGGGTGGATTCTTGTAACTCAAATTTTGAGCACTTCCCTTTTTTTACGCATAAAAACTTGGTTCCGAGATACATTTTGTAATCTATATTAATTCTTGTTTTCAAATACTTATTTCCTTTTAATCGGGGGTTTACCGAACATTTTATTTAATTCTATAAACCGATTGACGGTGCTAATAACTGAAGAGTAAGATTTTGTCATCAGTATCTATAATCGAACAGGAAACTTTTCCTTGTAATTGCTGTGATGACATGCTAGCGAGTGGGTTCAATTTTCAAATGAGTATAGTTGAGGCAGTTTGTTATTGGCTTGTTTCGTTACTGACACCTTCATACGGCTTGCCGTTTAGTTTTTTTAATTAAGGGCTAACCTTCGTTAACTTTTTCACCTTTTTGCAAGCTAGCAAAGATACCAACCGGCTAATCCTAGAATGCAATGCTGCCAGCTGGCAGCATTGCAAATTGAATTTAATGATTATAAATTAGTGTTTATCTTGTCATGATCCATATTATACTATAATTATAACTGAAAACACTTTTGTAATGATATTTGTTTTATTCAGCATTTTACAAAATAGGTCGCGCAACGTGCCACATGCGCGGGAAATATTAGACAGTTCTAACCATAGATTATATAACACAATGACCAGGCTAGAGATAAGTATTCATTAGAGATGGTCCCATAAACATCCCCCCTTTTTACAAAATAAAGTTAAGTTTAATTTTAAAAATGGCAAATAAACATTCAACCAAATTTATAAGTTTGAACTGTCAACAAAATCCTTAAATTTAATTGGTTTAGTGATACAACGTCCACTTCGTGTCACATTTACTATATCACTTAAAGCTATGCTACCGGGTACCATAGTATCATCAACTCTTTGTGGGCTAGAAGCAGACAAGTTATCATTAAAAATATCTAACTGATTATTTAAAAATTGATGACTTGTATTTTGAGAATTATTTCTGGATTCTGTATGCAATTCAGTATTACTATTTTCAGCTGACAAAAAATCTAAATCATTATTAACTACAATGGAAGTATCTGGTGTATTATAACAGGTGCTTGTTATATTTCTAAATTTTTCTTTAATAAACTTGGTTTTATTACAAACATTATTTGGTTTGATATACTTTCTATTCCTGCGAAACCTATTCCCTACCTTATCCTCTACTAAATAGGAACGAGGCTCATCACATATTTTTATAGTTTTGCCTTTCATCCATTGATCATCCAAAGACTTCTTAAAATACACTTCCTGATCAACTTAACAACTTCATACTTTTGTTCACCAGTAAATATCAATATTCATATCTATACTCAGGTTTTTAATTCGAGATCAAAAATGTAAACAAAAGGGGTTTACCGTGCAAAAATATGACAAGTAAATTAACTACAACTTGTAATTGTACTAATTTTGGAAACGGATGAAGCATTTATCATTATAAATATACTCGTATTTTAAGCTATAATTGATTTATTTAGTATTAACTAATAACACTTTTTTATGCACATACATAATTACGCATATATTCAAGTCTGAAAAAAATAGTGTAACATTTTTCCTTTTTAATTGCCGCACTGCTTTTACTTATTCGTAATTCATATTTCATTAATTTTTTAGATTCGAATTTGATTCTCGCCAATTGTTTTTCTTGTTATTGTTGAATTTCATAGTTATTTATAATTGTTTTTATCGTTTATTGTTAGAGAATTGGGTTCAGTTTTTTGTTTATTGTTACGAAAAGATTATTTTCGCTGATTATTGATGATTTAGGCTGGTGCCTCCAAACCAGAGCTCAAACCGGGCTCTTTAACAACAAAAGACATTGTATCTCTTGTTAAGAAATGTCCTCGCAAATCTTAGAGTGCTTCCGAACAAATTGATGAAGGCGTATAACCACACATTTGCGTGGCCAAATGACGAGCATTGGTTTTCAATGAAATGTGCTAAAAAGCCACTGATATGTTGGGAATATCGTCAGTTTCAGTCAGAAGGATTGTCAACGAAAATAAGAGCAGCAATGAGTTGACTTCTCCAAGAAATTAAAGGAGATAATTTTCACGCTATAGGTACGGCAGATTATCCAACGTTTTTTTAGGAAAGCAAAATTCCTACTTTAGCAAAGATAATTAATACTATATATAGTACCTACTCACCAAAATTAGAAAAATATACCTACTCAAGCACAAGTCACACAATTGAATCCGAAACGTCTACTGCTGAACAAGGTTCCATTGCGGGGATTCGCCATAATCCCCACGCTTGGAAGGCGTCTTGAGGATCCCAATAGAAGTTGTAAGTTCTCTAGAAGTCGCTGCTTCCCACCTTCCGGTATTTTTGTGGCCCAACGCATCAAAAGATGCCGGGTTACAATGTCACCCCGGTTTCTTCCCGTGGTAGATGTATGAGGCGACTAAGGTAAATATATATATATATATATTATATATATGTAGAATTATTTCAATGTAATAAAAATATGTGAAACTTGGCGCAGCAGGGTGCGCTGCTACAGATTACGTAAAAATATTTTTGAATAAAAAATATTGAATACCTCTGACATTTCTTTGTTTACATTTTTGATCTCGAATTAAAAACCATAGTATAGATGATTTATTTCCGCTGCAATACGATTATTTTCTAAGCTGAAACAAGTATAGTATTGTTAAAATTGATTAAATAAGTTTAACTTTTTTAGGTTTTTGTATCATCATATAATTACCATCCCTAAGTATAAATATATACGCGACCATTAAAAAGAACAAGCTTCACTTGGTTTAAATTTGTTTGAGTTATAATTTATAAGTCTCATATTGTATTACTGATGATAGAATAACATATCTACGAATACCTATATAATAGTCTCTGAGGCAAGTTGAGGGCCTGGGCTTTGGTATATTTATATGTACCTACTTATGTTCGTCTTACGATAACTTTCAAACATCTCCTGCAGTAAGTAGCAAGGGCTTGGGTCACCAGGTCTGTCATGTCTGTATGTCAATATATAAATAGAATGAAGTTCTTATCTATGGTATTGGTATAACCACCATTGGTGGTGTGGTTCTTAGTTTTCTTAGTTCAGTATGTTTACTTAGTATGGTTAACAAAATTGAAAGTAATGTACTATAAAAACATACCACAAGATATTTATTAAAAATTAGAAACACAGAGAAATTACTTTGACCGATGATGGTTAGAAACAGATTGGAGAGAAAAAAGTTTGAAACATTTATCTGATTACATTTAATGATGAATCCACAAGTAAAAACACAATATAACTTACAAGCGTTAACTTTATCCAACAACCCATTTTCTAACCTGTATTACCTTCAACAAGTCAACGACAATATCCTCCATAAGGTATTGTAATATATCTGATATTAAGTTTACGATCGAATGCGATATTCCGTCACCCCACACATAGACGTTGCAAGCTCCGCAAGGCCGTAAACGCCACTCTACTTTATGTGCATAAATCGGTGTAAATCTGCACGACGATAATAACACCAGAATAATAGTGATATTGAATTTCGTGCTTGCGAAATATCCGGGAGAGATCCGTTGGAAATAGTTGGGTAGCTGAGTCCTATAGTTTGGGACAATTTCTGGTCGTGAACAATCAAGGAAAATTATACAAGTATAACTATTTTAACTAAAGGTACGGATATAGGGACAGACGAATCCCAATCGTGGTAAAAAAAAATCGTTTCGTTGTAATTTTGTAACCTTTATATGTGACTTGAAAAGAATAGTTGAATCGCAGACAATGCTTGCAAGGCTTTTTGATTAGGATTTGATAATTAAGTTACGGTAAATATCAAGTTATGCCCTTTATCCAATACTAACGGTGCCCACCACCAGTGGGAAATTGTACACATGAGGCCCACCTGACGTCAAGCGGTGACCTCTGCCTATAACAGATGCATTTCGTAACAGTGAGCTGCAATTCACCCATCGACCTTAGACATACATGGCTGCTGTCGGAACACACTGTTAAGTGATTGGCGACAGACTTTCTACTTGAATGTGGTAGGTACACGTACAGATTATTAAAGTAACACAACTAATATATAAAAAATATTCTAGTTCTAATTCTAGTAAGAAATAATATTCTAGTTCATCAGAATGTCTTCCAAACCAAACTTTCTTTGAACCTAATTCATTATCTATTGATTGAACCTAAATAGTTACTATTCTCACGGAACACTTAAGTTCATACAGCAACAATAAAGCCTTAATGCCTTAAAATAGACTGACAAACTCTTCAGAAAGTAGTTTGAATAGAAATAAACTCTTCAGAAAACTGCTGAACGTTCACTGCTGAACACAGCCTCTCCTATCTATCTCCTCTTTTATTTGCCATAATCGGCTTGGGGATCGCAGTGCAAGATGGCGTAGTTCTTAAGAAGGCGCTTCTGCCGGCTTCTAACAGTATTTTTCCCTTAGTCGTTTTTTACGACACCCACACGGGAACAAATGGGGAGGTGCAATTCTAACCCGGCACCCCACGGCAATCTTAAACACTAGCTATAATTCCATTGGGTAGTCATGTTTTTGAATTTTCAATAAATACACATCAAAATTACTATGTTATTTCAAATGCATATAAAAAGTTGTGAAACAACTACTTTGAAAATTTTAAACTAATTTTTAACCAACGCTTAGATCACTGTATAACAAGATTAAAACTTAAGATCAAATAAACAAATCTACAATCTCTCTACGCCTCGATCGAGATAATAAACTTTTGCTCAAACCGAAGCGATTACGGATCATCGTTTGTCTATAAGACTTTATCGTCCATTGAATCACTCTTTCATTGAAATATGTATCTTATAGTCGTAGTATTAGAGGTATAAATAAGAATAATGAACTCTAGGCGTATAATTTACATTGGTACCGCGTTATTTGTAAGACAGATTTATAGCGTTTGCGATTAATTATGTCTGGCTCTTAATAATAAAATAAAAATTCAGGAAACAATACACCTATACAAATTTTACACGCTACCATCCTTACGTAGTAAATCTGTCGCCAAGCACATAACAGTGTGTTCTGGCAGCAGTACTTGAGAGCCAGTAAAATTACAGGCACATGAGACTAAACAACTGTACGTGTCAGTGTGATGGGCGCAGTGCAGTTCGTCAGTTATAAGTGTTATAACGAAATGCATCTGTTATAGACATGGCTGAATGCTTAACAGAGTATACAAATAAGTATAGCAACATTTCAACCAATCACGTAATGATTTTTAGTGAACGTCAAATTATATGCGATAAATTTTAAATGTATGTTTAGCTATGCACTAAAATGAAATAAAGATATATCTAATTTTTTTTTCAGCAGAGGCAGTCTGATGAGTTTTTCCTACTTCTCAATTATATACCTATAGCTTTCTAAATAGTTATTTTAGTTATAGAGATAACTGATTATTAAACACTTGAAAGAAACTTCAAATTGAAAGAAAACTAGTATAGAATAATTATTTTTGTTTGAACATTGCTGTCGTAAAGTAAATGAACAACTAGGTTATGAACAATTTTCGAAATGTATATCTTTAACTTTGACAGCTGTCATTCTAAATGCATACCTTGACAAGATATATTACTTTTGTAAAGAGTCTAGGGTTAAAACTTATCAAAATTTAAAAACTTTCCAAATTTAAGAACTTGAAGATCTGTCAAATCTATAAAGACTCTATTGTAATTAAAACTGTATTAGATGAAATATGCTAAGGCCACGTATCAGCGCAATCGTCAGATTTTAGACAACACATATGGTAACGCTAACACTACTTAAGCATGCTTACATTACCTCTGCGTACTAAAAGTAAGCAGACTTCAGTAGTCATGATATTTTGTATCATATCTTCAAACTTAAGAGTCAATGACGCGTGCGGTTCTTAAAACAAAATGCTCTATTAACTTCCTAAACAATGCTTTCCTGATAATTCACTCATTTAATTTTTTGCATGAAATGTATTACTGCTATAACAATATAACCCTGAAAATAAAAAAATGCCCCGTTTATCGCCATGATAAGATGACCACCAGACAAATATGAAAAGCGTTAAACATAAAAGAAACTAATAGACGCCTAGATACTCTTTCTTGGAATTCAAAAACAATAAAATCATCTCAGTTTTGGGGGAGAAAACAGGGGATCAAGAAAGGTTGATCTCGTGATTTTTTTCCTTTTCACCGCAGATCTCGTTCTCTGATAATTGTCTAACGGACAAACAAATTAATGCAGGTGCTATTACAAAGTGTGGATTAGTGAAGATTATTCACTAGGATGTATGTTCAGTACAGTCACCAATCTATTTCGGTTCGACAATGTTTCACTATACAAATAGTACTTATGTTAACAATGAATTGCAGCTATTGCATTGAGTCACGTTTGACTTTATAGCCTATACCTATGAAGTAAGATTTTCTACAGGAAATGCAAAATCCGTTTTGCTGGTACATCCCCAGCTGTTAAAGGCGTGATCTGCTTATTTGTGGAGGAAAAATCGTTTTAGATATCAAATGCTTCTCGGTACATATTATATGAATTTATAAGATAATTTTAATGAAACTTCCTTCTTTAAACCCATTCATTGAAAGTGTTACAAATACTCGAAACCAATTTTGCAGGTACATCCCGCAGTCTCAGAATATAGCCATATTCTGAGCTCACAGCCAAAAGGTTGCACTTCATAATATTTGTAAGGAAAACGTACACCTACTGCAATGTTTTTCTATGTAAACCTTACCTGTTTTCCTAATCCAATAAATAAGTTTAATAAAATCATCTGTGTTTGCGATGTTTATTGGTTGCACACGCCTCTAGATGTTTTATGAAATTCATGATATACATTTATGTAAAATAGAATTTAATTAATGCTTAAACTTTGCCTTCAGGATCCTTAGCGTTTTTCTGATTCACATTGCCCGTTGTATTAAGTTTTATTTTCCTTTATACTTACGTCAAACTTTTCCGGTTTTTCAATCATCAGATAGTTACTATTCATATGAATGAATACACAATTAATTTAAAATGAACTAATATTGGTTGTATAAAAACCTGATTTGTTTTAAATTTTGGTTAGCATTTTATCAGTGTATTTTTTTTATCTGATGACTGACAAATCAGGTCTTAGTGTGATTATATCACAGTTTTTTTTAATCATTACCTATCACTCCTGTCACTTATCTCGAATTAATCATCAGTAACATTGTACAGTATTATTATTTAAATATTATAAATTAAAACGGCAAAAACACTTACGTTGGGGATCGAATACGTCGACACAGGTATCGAGCATATCAGATGCTCATCATCAGGGCGAGTGCGCAGTTGCGTCTGCGAGCTTCCGACGGTCACTATTTAAATATGTGTGTAACTCACGAGATATTCATTTGAAAAAAGTATTAGTATTATTTTATTTTATTATGACATTGTTTTTTATGTTATTGTGACGGAAACAAGCTCGAGGCCCACCTGATGTTAAGCGGACTAAACTCTGTATATAACAGACACATATCGTCACAAGTCACGAATTGCACTGCGCCCGTCACCTTGAGACATAGTTGTTAAGTACCATGTGTCTTTAATTTCACTGGTTCTCAAGGACTGCTACCGGAACACATCGTTAGGTGCTTGGCGACAGATTTTCTACTAGAGGGTGGTCCCTAGCTAGGCGGGCGTACGCAAAATGCCCTTCTACCATGCGGTGAAACTCAAGCCCGCGATGGGATTCGAACCATGGACCTGCTCCGCGGCAGTCCATAGCCAATACCATTGAGCCATCACAACTTCAAAATGTGTGTTGTGATGTAGCTATTTTGTGAAAACTGCAACGAGCTATACATTCAAGGGGTACGACCTTAGAATTCCGTCGCGGACTTGCGCTTCACCGCACTGTGGGAGGGATATTTAAGAAAAAACACATGTTTCAAGTATGATATCTGTCGCCAAGCACCTAACCCTACCCCATGTGGTGCCTGGTTTGAATGTCATCTCCCATTTCTTCCCGTGGGTATCGTAAGAGTAAGGAAAAATACCAGAAGTTGAGAAGCAGCGCCTTCTGAAGAACTGACAACTTCTACTGGGATCTCCTGCCAAGCGTGGAGATTATAGCTGTACTGTACTGTATCAGCCGGATCGTCCACTGCAGAACACAGCCTCCTCTATGTAGGGGGTGTTTGCCCTAATCCCCACGCTTGGCAGGCGGCCTGGGGATCGCAGTGCAAGATAGCATAGTTCTTAAGAAGGCGCTGCTGCCCACCTTCTAATAGTATTTTTCCCTTAGTCGCCTCTTACGACTCCCACGGGATGATATGGGGAGGTGCAATCCTAACCCGGCACCCCACGGGGCATCTCTGAGAAGATTATAGTAAAATCCTCTTTGTTCAACGGTGAACGTTTCGGTTGATGAGATGATGATGAAGCGCCTAACGGTGTGTTCTGACGCATAATATACGAGTAACATGTATCAAATTTTAATTGTAAAATAAAGACCTATTCACATACAAAGGACGGATTACTACGAGTAATAGAATCTTGTTTCCGAATATGTTAGTTATGAACCTACATATTAAAAACTTTGAGGGTTCCTTGTTGAAATCAAATATCTGAACCTCATAAAATTACCAGAAACTTAGTAATTTCAATGACGAAACTTTTAAAATCGAATTCACAGAAAAAATATTTAAATCTGACCTTTAATACCTACTTGTGGTCACAACATTACCTTTAATTAATACCAAACAAGTGATCTCGTTGTTGCGGACCCGGAATAAATGTTTATTCTTTCACAGAAATCTAGTTTTATGATTTTAAAAGTGTATAGGTAAGTACGCTAATATTAGAAAATTTCAATGTCGAATCTATCCGCATTCTGCAATTTACTCAATGTGTAAACCCACCTGTTCGGATACTGAAACACTGAATCATAGAAGTAGGTGCGACAGACTATGTCGTCATACATTTATTAAGCCTCATATGTATCATATACGTCACAACAGCGAGGTCATTGTTTGTTCGAGAATGACTCCTTCCTAAACGCTCACGCTCGGTGAGAGATATATTTTTTTCTCTCATTTTTTTATGGGATATGAGGGCAAACGAGATGGCCACGTAGTGGTAAGTGATCACCATCGTCCACGAACATCCGCAACTCCAGAGGTCTCGAGGATGCATTACCGGCATTTGAAGAGGGAATATGCTCTCTTCTTTAAGGGTATATTTGAGACGAATGCCCCCATACAAAACGCAGCTCCAATCTCATTTTAATAATAGCGAATAAAACTCAATTATTTTTACCTACGTACTCACTACCCTAATATCTAGGTTTGTGGTGCATCAGATTTTCATTAAATTATACAGTTTTGAAATTACACTAGCTCAAAAACTCGTAATTTTAGATAAAAGAAAGACCCAACTTTAAGCATCTCTTTCAAGAAAAACAAGCATGTTTTTAATATTTCTATTGCACCACAAACATGGGGATTATAATGAACTTTATATAATGGGAAGTTATTTACATATGTGTACTATACTTTTTAAATAAATCTGGAGCTACGAATAACTGGCTCAAACTCCTAAAAACGAGTGCTATATACCAAACACTATATAATAAAAAAAATAATTATAGTCCAAAAGAAATAGGATTTAAGCCAGAAACGATAGGTCTAATAATACACTATATTTACATGTAAGTTTTTTTTTAATAACAAGTTGAGTTTATATGAAAGTTCACACTTTGGCTGGCGGGTATATGTCCTTAAGGCTCTTAAGTCGTGTCGGTTCGAAAATACAACTTTCGACAACACAACTACCAACCATCACGTGAGATTCAAACGTGAATGACAAAATTTAAAAAATAATTGTGGAATAGACTTCCTACACTTAAAAGTATGAAATAACTTGTTTAAATCGGTACCATGCTGTTGGCAAAACATTGGCTTCAAATAATCATAAACAAGAGCTTGAAGTCGGCTTCACTAAAGAACTGAAGGACATATTTAGTAATGACTTACCAACAATAGCAGCCGGCGATATGAACGCCAAACATACCCAGTGGCACTCATCACACATAGATGAAAATGGAAGAAGACTTCACCAATGCTCGATGGACCACAACTTCGATGTACTAGGACCAGATCAGCCCACGCATTACGCCACGAACGGCACATGCAACGTGATTGACCTGGCTCTATGCAAAGGGCTGAACTTGATGCCTACACTCACGGCACTCCCAGAACTACCGTCCGACCACAGGCCAGTGCTTCTCACACTAAAGGCACTCCCAAGTAGAGTAGCCGCCCCCGCGAGGAGGCGGAAAATCTGTTGGGAGTCTTTCGCCAACGAAGCACAAGCCAAGACGGTAACGAGACCAGTCAACACGACAGAAGACATAGAAGAAGCCACCAAAGAGTTCACTGCGTCAATCCAGGCGTCCCTAGAAGCAGCATCGCACACCAGCACACCGGGAGAGCGTCCCGACCCCCTCCCGATGTGGATTAGGAACCTTATACGAGAAAAGGGACACCAGGATCATGTGGCAAATGACCCGGTGCCCCACTTTGAAGAAAAAAGTAAATGCGTTGGTGGAACGTGTAAAAAGGGAGCTATCTACACATTCAGCTGACACATGGGAGAAGCACATAATAGACATCACGGATGACACCCCCTCCGTCCACCGTCTCTGCCGCCAACTAGCAAACGAAAAAGTTCCCACAAGACCGCTACTTGACAAGCACGGAATGCTAAAATTTGAATCTCAAGAACGCGCTGAAATTTTTGCGGACCACCTTGAGGCACAATTTCAGCCAAATCCCACAGAAGACATAGAGCACGTGAACATGATAAATGCACATCTAAAGGCATATTTCAACACTGAAGCATCCACAGAGCCGGTGACGGAGGAGACTATCCCCTTCTTCAGACCCGGACAAGTCAAGAGAGCCATAAAAGGTCTACCAAACAAAAAGGCACCCGGACTAGATGGTATTCCAAACGAAGCACTTAAACACCTGCCACCCAGGGCAGTGGTGGCACTCACAAGAATTTTCAATGGTATACAGCGCACCAAATGCTTCCCAAGCCAATGGAAGGTCGGACGGGTAATCATGCTCCCTAAACCCGGACCCGAAGAAGCCAGAAAGCTATAGGCCGATCACGCTGCTGAGCACACTCTCGAAATTATTCGAGAGGCTCCTACTGACACAACTGACGTCACACGTAACGCCCAGACCGGAACAGTACGGGTTTAGGGCAGAGCATTCAACCACACAGCAGATTACCAGAATGGTAAATTACATGGCTACCAGCTACAATAAGAAGGAAAAAGTGGTGGCGGCTCTCCTAGACATGGAAAAGGCCTTCGACAGGGTGTGGCACGAGGGGTTGGTGTACAAACTGTCGAAGTCCCCCCTCCCCAAGAGAGCCGTCGAGATCATCGCATCCTTCCTCAGAGACCGATATATCATCGTATCAGTGGATGACGCACATTCATCGAAGAGACCAGTGAAGGCAGGAGTGCCGCAAGGAAGCTGCCTCTCGCCCGCGTGCTACGCCTGGTATACCGACGACATCCCCGTCGTTGGGCAGGCGCAGCTAGCCCTTTACGCGGACGACGCAGCTTTCTATGCTTCATCAAACAATCCGGGAATGGCAGCAAAGAAAATCCAAAAGCAGTTAGACGCTCTACCAGAATGGTTGGAGAAGTGGCGACTCGCGGTCAATGTTAGCAAAACGCAAGCAATGATCACAGGATACCTACACGCCGCTACCCCAGAAACTTACACTAAAGGGGCAAGAGATACCATGGCAAACAGACATCACTTATCTCGGAGTTACCATTGACCGCAGACTAAGTTTTAAAAAACACGTTGCAACCATCATTGGAAAGGTCAGACACGCCAGGAGCAAACTCAGACCAGTGCTAATGTCAAATCTACCACGCCGGACCAAGACGGGGATCTACAAGACCTACATAAGATCCCGTCTCACATACGCGGCGCCGGCGTGGTACGCTTTCATATCAACCATAAGCAGAAACAGTCTGCAATCACAAGAAAACATGACGCTACGAACTATTGTGAATGCACCCCGGTACGTGAGAAACAGTACTGTAGCCAAAGGCTTAAAAATAGAGACAATCCAGACGTTCGTCGGTGGGCTGACGAGGAAAATGTTTGAAAGGGCGGACAAATCGCAGCATGAGCACCTAAGAAACCTGGCGCCGCTACACGCGAGACCCCCTGACAAAAAGGGTAGAAGAAGCTGGAAAGCGAAACCGCATTCAAGAAATGCTATAATGGAAGATGCCAAAGAAGACATAGATGAAGATGTAGAGGTGAGGGGGGTGGGCCTGTTGGCTAGCACTGTCCGCGTCGCTGATCGGTCCGCTGGGCTTTCCACCAGCGGGATCAACCCGGCGCGGCCTTGTGGTGGAGATCGCCGGGACACATAGTGCGAACCCGGCAGGAACACCCCTCACAGACACCATGACAGGCACTAAACGTGCCGTAGTAAAGACCGGCTCATCGTCATGAGCCGAGAAAAGCCAAGGGCAGAGGGCACACAATGCCCTGAACCCTTTTCCCCATATCACAGAATATGAGACGAAGACCAGTGAGTTGAAGTCGGCTTCAAACTCTTATTATTGAAGCTCACTACTTACAAAATCATTCACTCGCCTAAAACACTGTTCACTAATGACAAGAGTTGCAATTACTATTAAATCTTTCAGGGACGCACGTGTCACTTAATTGAATATTCCTTAAAAACTATACAACCCATTTTAATAGAATTTAAATGGAACTAACTTCAAGGTATACTCTAACCAGTAAAACAAGAATCATCAAATTCAATTTATATTTGGCATAGTAATCTTGTAGCAAATAAAAAAAACCTACAGTTTAAATGACCACCTACACCTTTTTTGGAAATCTGTTCAAAATGGCGGAAATATCGCCGACCTACTATAGATGCTCGCCTCGTTTAGTAGTTATAACGGCAAGGTTATTTATAATTGCTAATTTTTAGAGAATGCGTTCATTTTAGAAAAGACTTTATGAAAACCTTCAATTTTGTTCTCATTATAGGATTAGTGGCCATGAATATGTAAATTTCCTACATGAGAAATTATTAGGAATATGGGTTCTAGAAATAGGTAATACGTATTCGAAATAAGAATAACATTTTAACACATCAAATGCAAAGCTAATTTTTAGAAACATATAAACTACTACACGAAGAAATGTTACGAAGACGAAAAGGTTTTATAAATACTCACCCTTGCTCGAGCCTCCTTGGTTTATTCTGAACCAAGGAGGCTCTCAAGAAGTGCTGCCGGAAGCCACAATTAGGAGCTTGGAGAAAAATTGACTGCTTCAGACTGGTAGCTAGGCACGTGGGCATTCCTTAAATACTCTGCCACCATGCCATAACGACTGCCACCCTGAGCCAACAACATAGACTGACGGCTTAAGGCTTAAAGTGCCCTCCGAAGCACGTGCAAGCTCAGTCGTAATGCAACTAGCGGTCACCCATATAAGTCTCAACCACAGCGCACGTTGCTTAACTTAGTTGATCGGTTAGGAAACATTAAGCAAACTACGCTACGAGCGCATCCAACTTTAACTAAAGTACGAGTATTTAGGTATTATGCAGCAATATCCCTCTCAAATTGAAGTGAGTAGTAGCGGCGCATTTTCACTTAATCGGGTTTTACAACACCCAAACAGGACATGGAACAGCGTCATTCAGAATCCAGGATAGTGTTTATACCCATAGACTCATTAAAATCTGTTTTGTTTATCCTCTGTCTGTTGTAATAGTGTAGGCACTCGTATTCGTCATCATTTAAAAAACGGTAAATGTACAAACCACAGTCCATACGTCATTATAATTTTTACATATGGTAACAACTACCTAACATAAAATGGTGTAAAAATAGAAGTGATCTGTGCATACCAAATGGATCATATTATAACTGGAGGTGTAAGGGAGACAAGTGTCATTTAAAGTTTGTTTTGTCGACAATTCATTAGGTTAATAATTTTACGAGTATTAATCAAAATCGAAGTACCTAACACTGTGCTGATTTTAAGTAAAATTAATGATAGGCCTCACTGTGACTATCCCTGTTAGGAGGAGTGAGGCTAATAACTGAGGCAGGCGGCGGATCTTGTGAATCTTGGGGATCGATAATGCTCTCATAAATGTCGTGGACACTTGATATTTGAGGTTTTTGCTCTTCAGAAAGCGCTACTCCCCACTATCTGGTACTTTTCCTTTTGTTGCCACTTACGACTTCCTCAGGAATATATGGGTTAGTTGCTATTCAAACCCGGCCTCCCTCTGAAGAATTTTTGGGTATACTTCCAATTATACTTGAGGTGAAGGCCGGTAACCATCGGTCTAGGTAACTATGGAACTCCATAGCACAGAACTTACCTAGTTTGTGACTTCTGCTTCTTCCAATCGACGTCCCCATAAAAAAATAGTGACATTTCACAGATGTAATTAAAAATGTGACATTCAAATAACTTTTGAAAGTCAGTACCATGCTGATTTAAAACACTCATCTCACATTCTCATCTTCCACAAGTAATTTAATACTTTTTAGGGATAGAAGACTTTTCTATTTTCTTTATTCACTCATTTTAGTGATGCACACTATTTACAATATTATTAATTCACTTGCCTAAATTATTGTACAAAGGTTTCAATTCACAATAAATCACGTATACTTAACGTGTTCCCTTAAAAATAAATACTTATCTTGAATTTTGAATCTGGAATTATCCAGGTATGCAAATACATTTTTCAGTTAATTGACTATATAAAATTTAAATATTCTGGCTACCACTAAAAGTGTTTAGTTACATCTGAATTATAATGAGCGCTCACGTTTGATTTGACGAAGCGTTTCCGCTTTCAGGGTTTGTGGGCGGTTGTGCGTAGTAGTAGTAATACCCGGTAGATAATTTTCCAGTAAATCCTTTGCATCCGAGATAAAGAGAACAATAGAATTTGATTTGTAGACGGTATCGTCCACGAATCCACGAATTGGCATCCGCCAATGGGTTGGTTGTGGATCCATAAGGTGCTGACCAGTTCTAAATAACTTTACTTGAACAGGTTCTAATTTAACCATGATACATTTAGTCTGTAACAAAATTACTTTAGCTGTTGGTTTTCCCCGAAATAAATAAAAAATAAACAACAAGAAAATTGTATCTTAGATTCGATCATATTTTTATGTTTAGTTAAATCCAAAACACGTTTCTAAAATCTATCGATATAATATAATTGGAAAGTTGAGTTTAAACTATACCTGTAACAAAAAACCTTTATTATTTATGTATGTATACGCATAACATTATAATAATGAAATAGCAAAACATATGCCAAGAAATCTAACCTCGGTAGTGGTTACATATTTGAGCCGTTTGGTGTAGAGACGTTGGCTCCGTGGGGACCGGGAACTGATCATATTTTCCAAAACTTATCAGAGCGCTTGGTCGATGCCACGCGTGATGAAAATGCTGACATCTAATTAGCTCAACGAATAAGCATTGATATTCAACGGGGCAATGCTGCCAGTGGGCACGCTGTCAACTTGTAGTGGACTGGAGCATTTGGACAGCCTGTGAGTCTGCAGTAACTTATAGGTTGTCTAAATGCTCCAGTCCACTTATTTTAGTCGCTGTAGTATTTTATATAGTTCGTAGTATTTTATTAAGCAATTGGTCTTGACATCCTTATTGTTTCTAACCGTCTGGCAAACATTGAACAAGCTAATTCACCCTTTCGTTTTAATTTACTGCATTTGTTTTAATAAGTTTTTTTTCGTTTTTCAGCCCAACTGATGCGATGGTGAACCCGCTATTTCACCATCGCTGCCTCTCTATACTCCTACGCAATCCAGGTGATGGAACTTCAGCATTTGTCAGCTGCTGAACAGGAGGTAATGAATATTACTCACAATTGTAAGGCCAATAAACTATAAAAATCTTACGCATGATACAGTAAGCATGATGTAATTTACAAACCTTCAAAAAGCTACACGTGATTCACCCAAGAAATATTACATCCATGAACGAATGACCTCGCATCTTCTTACATAACTTGATAGTCACATCAATGACTAATTTAACCGTTTGAACTGACTTCTTATGGAAATTAGTAAAAGTGTTATTCGCAGTGTAGGTGTTAAACAAATAATAGTGATCTAAGCTTCAAATTGTACAGTCATTAATATTTCTTAAGTTGTACCCGATCGTTGTTCCGCGTACATATTAAAAATCCTTAAAGGTTTTAATGGTAGGTTATAACTTGAGATGGAAGAGTCTGTTACGGATATCCAACCGCAACGGAGGAGGTGGGCTATGTCGGACTAAGGGCCAATTACACTACCAGCTAAAATCCCCATGGTATTTCTTCGTCGTGCCGTTGACTGTTTGTAGGTTTAGTGGGACCGCTCGCGCATTCAGCAGCAGTCTTCACCTATGTCGCTGCCCACTTGCCCGCTTACGCGGGCATTACTCCCCTATTCCGCTCCACTATATGGAATGCCCTGTAACCAGGAGGCATCTGCACATGAGAACCTAACCACCAGGTACTGGCTTTCCCCACAACCTACGCCCCAGGCTCTCTGAGCGGGGACGGAGTGTATGGCTCACTGCGATCTACGGACCGGAATTGAAAGAGGATCTCTCTTCTCCGTTCCGCCTCCCTCTGCGATTCAATCGTCTCGCAGATTCTATTTCCTTACCTTGTCCAACCCAGGAGGGGCGGTAAAATACATCTTCACTTGCAACTCAAGCCGAGCATATGAAAATACGTTTTGCATGAGTGCATATATATTCTTGAAATAATTATATATTCGCTAACAACAAAAAGGACAACACAATGACATAATAAAGTTGTAGTTTTTGTGATTCACTTTCAACCCTCTTCAAGGAATTACACAGACGTTAAGATATATGTTTTTGTGCCTTAATGTGTAGCGACAGCCCTCATACATCGATGTAAGTGGTGGCATACTGCTCATTATGTCCATTTTTGCCTTTTAAGACTTCCAACAGGAGGAAATAAAGATATATATACTAACAATATATTTTTAAAAGTATCTTAAGAAAACATTAAATAACATTTTAATGAAACACAAAAAATATAAAATATATATATATATATATTTTATATTTTTTGTAATCAATTATAAAAATAATGGAAATCCATATATTATATATATATATATATATATATATATATATATATATATATATATATATATATATATAATATATGGATTTCCGCAAAGTAAAGTAACGCCTGAATCTATGCATCTATCTATATATATATGGAGCGACATTTTAAATCCCAAGCGTAAGTAAGAATTCACGAGTTCCTAAACGTTATTAGGTAGCAGAAAGAAACTATGCTTTTTACACCTCTTGTGAGAAATACAACGAATTTGAGAGATGCAGATATTAATTTTGAATAGTAGATTAGATAGATTAGCGGCTCTCATTAAGTCAACCATTGAGTAAAATGCGCCTCCATCGGGGAGGGGCTGAGCTCTTCATACCCACGTTTGAAGCAGGTCTCTTGGGTATTGCAGAGTTATTGAATGTAAGTTTAGGTATTTTTCAATAGGTCATAAATTCTTGTTTAATATAATATTATTCATTTAGAGCATCAATATTAATATATAATATATATTAATATTGATGCTCATGTAACAACTTTGAACTGATTGACAACGTTGAACCGAACAATGAGTAGATGAGATGATTATCGGCCTGAGGCACTAATTTCAGCACATATTTGTAGTATTACATCAATTGTAATTGCTACAGTCTTTTTAAGTATTTCTTGGGAACAGTAGTTTACTAGCAATATACTTTTTAAATATTTTTTGTCACTCTACATTATAAATAGTGTCGGAGTCCCTTTATTAATACAATACTACGAACTATATACAACAGAACAGCTACTAAAATCAAAGCATTTAGACAATCTATAAGTCATTGCAGACTCGCAGGCAGTCCAAATGCTCCAGCCAGGTGGCAGCGTGCCCTGCATGCTGGCAGCATTGCAAAATAGAGTCAGTCCACAGAAAAGAGAAAGCAATTTATATCTCTATGAGTCAGTCGTTACTTTGGAGAAATTCATTTGCTATAATAACATTTTAAATACCTTTGTTTTTTTTATTAATATAATTTTTATATTTTAAAATAAAACTCAACAACTGAGGACTTGTCTATCTATCCCTTAGTGATATAGGCATAATGATGTAGCTTTAATACGTCATTCTTCACCAAATCAATCCCATTATATTTAGTACAGCCTAATTTGTTTTTCTGACGCCTTTTAATATAATTTTAATTGGTTTTTTATTAAGAACGGATATTATGCCAACAGGATAGGTTATAGGATGTGTGGCGACTGTTTATAATTTAAATAATGACATAAGACATTATTAACTGCGAGTGTCCAACAATAGTAGGTATTTACGTGTTTAACAGTTTAATTATGTCCGCTCAAGACAAATAACCAATCGATCAATCTTATTCGTTGGCTTATTTGAATGATAATAGGGTATTTTATGTATGTTGCTCGATAAGTTTATGGCTGGTTAGTTGGTGGAGATATTAATTCAATCAAACGTATAAACAATATTCTACACATTGTAATTAAACAACTACAACAAAATATTTAACAGTTTGAGTCTAAGCCTATTGAATGTTAGATCTACTTTATATAAGTACTGCCTGGATGGCGAAATTGATTCAAGCGTCAAAACAGAACTGCGTTTACGTCTTTCTATTTAACCGACTTCGAAAAAAGGAGGAGGTTCTCAATACATCTGATTTTTGTGTTTGTTTTTCTCAGTACTTTCGACTGTTGAACCGATTTTGAATATTCTTTTTTTGTGTGTGGTCCCGTTTTAATTACATCAAAATCGGTCAAGAAGTTTTTGAGTTACACTCCAATAACTGAAAAATATTTTCCTATTATGATCATACAGTCGTTGACAATGACAATGACAATCGATCCCGTAAGTAGCACAAGGGTCACTAAAAAGAGTGAAAAACGTTTTTTTTACCAAAAAATGGAAACGACTTCAACACCCAAAATTGTGAAATAACATGTCGAAGTTGGTACCATGCGCACAATATTGTGATAATAGGTACTTTTGAACCATCATGGTACCGAATTCACACTTTTAGAGTTATTTCACACTTTTGGATGTTGAAGTCGGTTCCTTTTTTTGATCAAATATTTTTTTAATTACTGACTAGCGGCCCGCCGAGCCTTCGCATGGGTACTTAAAAAAATATAAAATATTATATAGCCTGTCTTCGTCAGAATAATGAAGGATTCTAATGGTGAAAGATTTTTTCAAATCCATCCAGGTCTTAAGCATATTCGCTTACATACAGAATACAAATCTGCCCTGTTCATAATATAAGTATAGACAGGCTAGGTTTTGTTTCTAAATTACTGACAGGTCTTCCACACACGAACCTCGACACTTCGATCAAGTTGAATTGATCAAAACGTCGAGGTTAGTCAAAATATTATTTTGATGTTAATTCGTGCCTGGATAGACCCGTCAGTAATTTAGAAACATGAGTTTAGTTCACGAAAGTTTAAAGAAAAGGCTAGCTTTTGACCACTATCTTGTGGTTGACGATATTGTTCAGGCTAACCTAAAATTACTGGCTCTCAAGGACATCTGCAGGAACACACCGTTATGTGCTTGGCAACAAATATCTACTTGAGAGTGGGAGCCAGCCAGGCGGTCATTTGCAAAATGCCCCACCACTATGCTGCAACGTCTGCCATCCTAGAACAACAACGATCGCTTTAAAAAACCACAAAAATATATATTTAAAAGTACCCATACAATTTTACATACAGATAATAGTAATAAATACTTCATATTTTTTTTAGAAAATATAAGGAACGACGTCACATAAGCCTTTTTATTCTGTGACATAAGTAAGATCAAGGCTCGAGGGTGACGGGCTTTAGAATTGTAAACGCTTGATATGTTTTGAAATTGCGATAGATTACTCAGGAATTACACAATGCCCTCATAAGGATATACTCCATGTCTCCAAATAGTTAATAGTAGAGTCATGATCAACCATAGTTCAGTCATCTGCGGGGGTTGCAAATACGTCATAAAAGTTAAGTAGGAGTCAAAAAGCCGTCACTCAAGTCATCCCGTAATGAATCACGCATTCTTAAACAGGTCGTAAGCCCTAAAAAGGTCTTAAGTGATCATAATGAAAGAATCGATTGAAAAATCATTTCTTGACAATGAAAAATAGAACGGGCGCCTATAAATGATTTATCAGGTGATTGTGGTGTAATTATAATTAATTTTTAAGATGTCTTCTTTTTTGGCGCCTGATATGTTAACCTATTAAACGAATATAAGAAGATATTTATGTCATTAGTTAGAACCTATTTGGCGCCAAGTTATCGATAAAAAAATATATGTCATTGAACTCTTTATCTTTATCGTATCTTTTCCTTACATAGGTTTTGGGCTTATCAAGTATTTAGGGCGATGAAACAACCAAACGTTTTTCTTTTCTTCTTCTCAATCGTTGTTAATAAAGTACCGCGATTACTCAGCTTATTAATATGATATGTCAGTTACTAACTCATTTACTTACGGTATAATAACTCAGTTACTTACGGCATTTTACATAAATCTCACAATCAATTTGCTTTATACGTATTAGTAGTTAGTCCTCGCGCAATACCGATTATTGTATTATTTCGTATACATAGCTGAAATTTTTGCTGGTTCTAAAATTCGGATGTTAGTGATATTAACATCAAAATAATTTCTAGCATTGTAATATTTTCAATAACGACTGCAAAGCGAATAAGCTTACAAAATTTTAAAGAAAGGATTTTTTTCAAATTTTTATTTTATTTATTCACGTAATTCAACAGCGTATACAATAAACATATGTAAATTAAATCTAGGACTAAAAATATTTTCTAGTAAAAATATTCTAAAAATAGTAACCTAAACCGACTGATGTATAAGTTATGGTAAAATATTTGTTCTATATGTAATTTAATTTTAATTTTATGTATAATAATAAATTCTTCTTCTAAAAAAAACATAGATTTAGATTTCTTTAGTAAATATAAAACATAGAAGTAATGACAATATCAAAAATAGAAATACGAACTAATGTGTCGGCGTGATAAACGTAGTGCAACAGAATGATAATGATGACACTGCATCTGTTATCGACCGGCATGACCGCTTACCATCAGGTGGGCGAATTGACAGTAGGTAATTCATTTTTTCTTCAATCTCCCAAATAAAATGGTGTTTTATTGTATGAAGTTTTGCTCAAAATGGCTTAACTGATTTCGATGCTTTTCATACAATGCTAGAAGGCACATAACTGTAACATATTTCCATATATGACGAATATCTGATCTGCTGTTTTCAAGTTAATATTAAGGTTTAAGTCTAAGGTTTAAGCATAGCCCGCGTGCGGTGTCTTGATACATTTTACAACAAGATGTTTCATATATATATGTTCAAGTTTAACATCTCTAAATTTCCTCTTAAACTATGCACTTAAAGTATCTTGATAACATCGATACTTGGAATATTAAAAGGATAATTTTGGGTAGGTCAGAATCTGGCCCAAACCACAGATCACACCCTCTTGGAAAACGTATTGGCAAAATAGATTAGGCCAGCTCTGAATAAAATCATTCTGCCGATTTTTTGGGTTTCATTTTAAATCCAACATATTTATTCAGGCAGAATATCTATCTCGATTGATGTAACCAGAATAAATATTGAATATATTGGTAAAATCCCAGTGGCACAAAACTTTGAAACACCTTGCAGCTGTATCTCCTCCTCGGGCGGTACAAGACTAAGGCCACAAGGCTAGCTTTCACGGCACACCTACACTGTCTAGCCGATTAGCCTACACGTGTTCAATTTCGGCTAATTACATATGCTAGGGATAAATAAACGGATGTATATCATCACGCCTTTCTACCTGTACAGTTGTCAAAACATCTGCCCTTTGGCATATACGTGTATATTTATGTCGCATTTAATAGGGGATGAGTAACAATTTATCGAATTTATGAACTGTTCCAGGCAGCGGACTGCTACAAATGTTGATTGACAGAATTACCCCATAACTGTTCAACCCGGGGACCACCATCTTAGATTGTTGAGATTCCAAAACGATGCACTTCACTAACGAAACTTGAGGTAATGAGCATTTTACTATAAACTGTACTGTATTGTATCAGCCGGACTGTCCACTGCTAAATACAACGCAATCCATCCGTTAGACCTGCCCTCAAAAAAGTCTTTACTTTTGAAACGTCGTTAGTACCTGTTTCTCCGTTTATTTTAAGTTATTATATCGAATACACAACATACAATAATGAGATCAAATACTATAAAGTTAATTCGTATCGATTGATTATAGGAATCTGTCCGGTAACTAGAAAAGCGTTTTCTATCAACGTGTTTTGCGTTGACTCTATTTCTTTTTATTTGAATGTCAAAATTAAACAACAAAATTGTGAAATAAAATATCGCCTTGACAAGTATAAAATAAAACAAATTCACATACCCTGGACTGTACCCATTGCAAAAGGCGCCCATGTTGCTGTCAGCATTTCTTCGCTGGATGGCAATGACCACCCATTTCACCTAAAACGAGCTGAAGTCACCATTTCTATCCCTAATCGGGGGCCCCATTTCACATACTAAATTTTTAGCTTCGGCGTCCCAACAGCCCATGGTCTCCACGGCAATGTGTACTTATTGTGGCTCCATTGCCACGTTCTTTAGCCGATTTTCATTTCAGCCTCCACTGCTGCTGCCGCTACAGGTGATCGAGCGACAGAGGTGGAGATTCAATTCTAAAATCAAAAATACAAATGACTGGCTCAGTGCGAGTCATATTCCAGCCAAGAAACTCGAAAGGAATGAAAACAATAATTAAATAGATACGTGCAAAATATATATTGTTTGCTTACGCCCTCGGTGTGCGAGTCCTATTCATACTACTAGGATACGACACGATATACGTAAATGATAGCAAAATCTCACAAGAACGTCGCGGCAATGACGCAACCATGACGTTTTTATACAGGATGTTCTGACAACTTACGTAGACGTTTTGAAGAATTCATGGTACATACGAAGATCGCACGTGGTCTGTGGAGATAAGGGTTCGTGAGTGAGTTATGAGGCGGCCAAAATATACAAAAATATAGTGTATGTTGTAAGGGAAGACAATGGGCGGAGCTACCACATTATGCTGGAGGCATGTCTAAGTAATTACGCAGATAGGTTACAATAAGGTTTTTACGCTCTTTGTATATACCGAACCACTATTAATGAGAATCCGATGTCTGTTCTGTCCGTCATGGATCTCATGGTCACACGAGTTACAAACTGTAATGTAGATGTAGAATGTTGGCACAACATCGCATAAATGTCTATGAATTTGAAAACATAAGACATTGAGAGGAGAGCCAAGAGACTCATTAACGACGACGAACTTGTAAGCAAGAGACTCCAAAGTCTCGAGCATCGCCGCAAAGTCGCTTGCTTATCGGTTTTTCATCGGATACATTTCGGGGAGTGTGCCACAGAGCTACATGAATTGATACCGCCATCCCCATTCTTTAACCGGACATCCAGGGATACTCAGAAGCGGCACCACTGTATGGTAGATATTACATTTACCCGAACAAAGCGATTTGCTTCTTCGTTCATTATACGAACCGCTAGGGAATGGATTACCCTGCCTGAGTCAGTGTTTCCGGTTAAGTACAATATGGGGGTCTTCAAAACGCGAGTGAACAGGTATCTTCTGGGTAAGCGCGCTCCATCATCGACCGCATCATCACTTAACATCAGGTGAGAAAGTGGTCAAGTGCTACCCAGTTCAGTATAAAAAAACAAACATATAAGTATAAATAAACAAAAAATATAACTAATTATAATATATATTATTTAATCAAAGTTTACATGTCAATATTATTACAAATATAATTAATTATAATTAGTTATTAATTCAAATTTAAAACTAGCCTTATCAAACAACCAACTCCTAACATCCTCCTAAACATCGCTCCCGATCAAAGGTGCCCATAGTACTTGCACCGTTTCCGCGCTAGATGGCAATGGCCATCCTGTGCACCAGGAAAGTAATTATTGGGAAGATCCCATTCTTACAATACTGGCCAAAAGAGGTGTAATGTATTTGTGTTCACGAAGTAGTTGCTTCATTCCGCCATAACTTTTAACAGATTTGATTGTTTATTTTTTTACCTATCAGAGCGGCTTTGTATTAAAGAAAGTAGAGGAATTTACAAGACTGGCTAAAAGAGGTGTAATGTATTTGTGTTCACGAATTAGTTGCTTCATGCCGCCATAATTTTTAACAGATTTGATTGTATAATTTTTTACCTATCAGAGCGGCTTTGTATTTAAGGAAGTAGACGGAAAAAAATACAATTTTGCGCCATAGTATGTGGGGTGTCATCATAGAGATATAAAATACTCTTTTCTGTGGGTGTCATCATATAGAACAGATTGAGTATCAATGCTGAAACATTTTTAAAACGTCTGTTATATAATATATCCTCTAATTTACCATTTTATACTAATAACGCTGATTTATCATAATAGTACTGAAAATGATCAAAATCTACGAATTTTTACCTTTTACCGGGTATTGGAATACCCCGTGGGTGCCGGGCTAGAATGTCACAAATTTGCCATTCCATTCTGTGGGTGACATAAGAGGTGACTTAAGGTAAAATACCAGAAGATGCGCAGCAGTGTCTTCTGAGGATATCTTAAACTCCTACCCTCAAGATGTCTGCCAAGCATGGGAAATATAGCAAACTCCCATTGGCACCAATGGGTGGCTGTGTTCAACATTGTTCAATCCGGCTGATACAGTACAGTTGCCTAATACTTAGTACTATGGTTCTGAGCCGAGGCTTCTAATAAAGATTTCCTTTGGTTTCAATAATTCAAAAAACCATTCTAAAAGACAATCCATTGAGCTATGCTATATATCTATAAATTTAGGTTTGCTCGTCACACAAATGCTTGCCCCAGCTAAGATTCACACCGCGATCCCATGTTTGGCGTTATTAACAACTGGTCTACTGTTGTCCATTATTGGTTTGCCATAATCCAAAAGCTTAGCTTTGTCTTGGGGTTGCAATGTAAGGAGGCAATTTTTCAGAAGGCACTGCTGCTCACCTATTATTTTTATATTTGTCGCCGCTAACGACTCCCTCAGGAAGATATAGGGTCCAATTCTAGCCCAACACCCCATGGGCCATTTCCATTTTAGAGTGGTGAAATTTCCTACCAATGACATATTTAAATTTGCATGGTGGTAGGGCGTTTTGCGAATGCCCATCTGGCTAGCTACCACCCTAAAGTAGAAAATCTATCAAAGCACCTAACGGTTTGTTCTGGCAGCTGTCCCTGAGAGCCAGTCATTCTAGGTTAGCCTGAACAACATCTTTAACCACATTATAACTTACCATCAGGTGCGATAGTGGACAAAGGCTAGCCTGTCAGCTATAAATAAATAAGACATTTTATAAAAGACAAAATCTTCAAAATTTTGGTATCGAAAGGCCTTTAGTAACTTCTGTTAGAATTACGTCACAATCAAACATTGAACGAAGGGCCCACCTTAATGATAACAAAAGAATTACGATTTGTTCTCACTTTCGACACAAGGTCACGACTGACACCCACCGGTGGCCTACGCTTTAATTTAGGTTTTATTGACACCAAATAAAACGTGACAAAACGGTTGTGGATATAGTTTGTGATTGATGGTTTGTTTATGATGTCATCATCTAAGTGCTGTCTATACAAAACGGTTTAGAAAATTAACGATCAGTTTAAATAAAATATATAAACAAAAGTTTTTTTTTTATAAATCTATAGGTACTCCACAGACTCCAGGGTCCGTGATTTTTTTTTATTATGACATTTTTTAATTTAAAACAAGATATAAGAAATAGGAAACACACAACAAGGGGGGAACAGTGTTAAAATATAAGTTTATTTTCCCAGTTATGTCATTAGCACTAGCATCCAGAGCAGACCGGTGTCTGAGTTGACGCATCGCCTTCCTCAACCATTTTTGAGGGAAGATGGCGACCCGACACACAAAAATAATATTATTTCTATTATTATGTTATACCTACTATATTAGCCGGATTGTCCGCTAGCCTAGCACCCCACTGGGCTATACTTATATAATTATATTATTTATTTTTATTTTTTTTGATTTGATAGTGTTTGGTTACTGCATCGTGATCATTATAGTAGTAGCTGTGCCTCGCGGAGATAGCTATCCTCTTAGATTCTTTATTGTACTGTATGTGTGCATATAGTGAACAGATATACAAATTTTATTATTAAAAGTGTACAAAGGCGAGCTTAACCCTTAAAGATTTCTCTTCCAGCAAACCTTAGAGTACAGAGAACTGTTATTTAGTAGGTTTCCACTCTGTAATTAGTTTTTCTTCTTATCAGTGTTGGAAGTGAGTTCCGTTATTTTGAACAATTTTATTTTACTCTCTTAGTAATGCGCGCACTGCTTACAACATCTTGCACTCGCTTAAAATGATGTTCATCATTGACAACAGCAAATACAACTAAATCATCCAGGTAACCAAAATACACTTCACTACTATTTTTTTATTGAACTGAGTAGCACTTGACCACTATCTCACCTGATGTTAAGTGATGATGCGGTCGATGATGGAGCGCGCTTAACCAGAAGGTATCTATTCACCCGCGTTTTGAAGACCCCCTTATTGTACTAAACCGGAAACACAGACTCAGGCAGGGTGTTCCATTCCCTGGCGGTTCGCATGATGTACGAAGACGTAAACCGCTTTGTTTGGGTAAATGAAATATCAACCATATAGCGGTGGCGCTTCTGAGTATTACTTAAAAACTACTCAAGTGATTTTGAAGAAATTTATATGGGGTCACCTGTGTATACTCTATTCAAGAAAATATATAAAAAAAAAACATAAATTAGATAAAAATAATCATCAAAATCATTTTATAATTGGCGGAGTGAACGCGTAACACACATACAGAATAAAAACGTAATGCTCAGGATTCTTGTTTCGCGCTCTAGACGAACAAAATACTACTTTGTCCTCATATGACTATATTCTTTTATTGACACTCTATAGCAGCATCAATAAAGAAGTTTAGTTTTTGCTAAAATACCTACTTATTTCGTTCAGATGAAGGTACGAGTACCTCATTCCGACCTGTGCCGCCACGCCGTGCACACCTGTCTACAGCTCCGCCAGTATCTCCTAGTGAGACCGCAATAGTCCCCGCACTATTGCCGTCTCACTCGGGTCATCGTTCCGACGCTAGTTGCAGACCAGTGCCTTGGAATACGCAGTCCTGACGAAGTTTTTGTTTTGTGTGCAGAAGCTGAGCAGCCGCCGAACGCCGAGCAACGCGAGCTACGAGCTCGCCGTGCCGTCGCGCAGAGGCGCTCTAAGACGTCAGGCATTACCACCTACCCAAGTCCCTTGTTTCGGACGAACAACATCATATCGGGCTGGTGGTCTTGTTTTGACCGCACTTTTCGGTGCGCATTTCACCACTTTACTACCCGACACAACATAGTAACAGTCGCGTAACAACACACTTTGTGCTGTTAAGCGACGTCGTTCAGGCGTGGGGTAGCGTCAGCCAAACCCGTCTGAACGATCAAATCCGCCATTTGCTGCGGTCGCAGTGTGACACCCTACGGTGACAACGGCCACTGTTGTTGTTTTGGTTTAACCTTGCACCGTGGCCTTTCCCGCTTCACGGGTCAGCCGAAGCAAGCTGGGCTCCGGGATTACTGGCCTTGGGGTCGCCCCTAGTCAACCCCGGAGTAGCGCTTAGGAGCACCCCTCTCCGCCGAGAAAAAAGCTCGGAGAGGGTACACAACTAGGGCACACCCTAGGTACACACTCCCTCTCACACAGTGAGCTCACAAGGTGTGTGAGGGAATTCAAACCCTTGATAGGGCGTCCTGAGTATTCCCCTCAGGATGCAGTCCCGTCCCTCTAACGGTGAGGTGCAGGTCCTTCAGACCTTCGCCCTCCGCCACCCCGATCTGTATGTTGCTCATATGCAACTCCTAGAAGAGGAAGCGAGTGCCCGCCTCACGGACACTCTTATTGCTCCCTCCGGGACTTCAATCCCGGAGGCCAACGTCCCTCCTCTGACCCGGTCCTTCTCAGAGGACAGCCCGCTTTCGCCCGCCCCGGGCCCGGACAATAGACGCACGGTGGCAGCCCCTCCCCGTGAGAGGTCTCGCTCGCGCTCACCGATCGGGAGGCCAGCGAGCACCCGTCCCTCCATCGCCGTTGTCGAGCCCACTTCGGACTCCGAAACGGAGATGGAAGTAGATCCGAGTCGCGCCTTACGCACTGACTCGGACTCCGACAACGACGGCTATACCGCCGTTGACCGCAAACGCAAGCGTGCTCCTAAAGCCGCTAGTTGCGCAACTTCCTCCCCTCCCGCCAAGGCACCCGCTAAGGCCCCCGCCTCCGGCAAGAAGCCGACCCCCGCCCCGCGCCCCGCGTCTCCTCCCTCCGCTCCGGCCACTACTGCCGCGTCCCCTCAGGACGCGAGCGCGCGCCGCGAAAAACCGCCTCCACCCCTGTTCATTCAGGACAAAACCAAATGGGACATGCTGTCCCGTTTAGTTTCGGATCGTGGGATCCATTACACTAATGCCCGCTCCACGCAGCAGGGCATTAAAGTCCAAGTGCCCACCAGTAGCGACCACAGAGCGCTAACAAAGCTCCTCCGTAAAGAGAGCATAAGTTTTCATACTTATGCGCTCGAAGAGGAGAAAGTCCTTCGCGTTGTGATTCGCGGTGTGCCTAAGGAGATACATACCGATGCGGTATGTGACGACCTTAAAGCACAAGACTTCCCTGTGCATGCGGTTCACCGCATGTACAGCGGGAAGGACCGCAGTCCATATGACCTAGTACTCGTAGTACTAGACCGTACACCAGAGGGCAAGGCCATTTTTAATTTAAAAAAGGTCTGTGGCCTCTCAGGACTCGATGTCCAAGCCCCATACAAAAATGGAAGTCCCTCGCAGTGCCATAACTGCCAACTATACGGGCACGCCTCCCGTTTCTGCTTCGCTCGCGCTAGGTGCGTTAAGTGCCTAGGCGATCACGCGACAGCAGCGTGCACTCGCACCCGGGATTCGCCGGACCCACCCAGTTGTGTTCTATGCGGTGCTCAAGGGCATACCGCGAACTACCGTGGTTGCCCTAAAGCACCACGAGTGAACCACAGGGTGGCAAGGCATAGGCCGACCCGTCCCTCTTACGACCGTTACCAACGGGTAAGCCCTAAACTAACGGTAGCACCTGCCTCATAGGTAATACCCGCGCCGCTCCCAGCCCGTAACGCATGGTCTAAACCACCCAGTATGGTTAAGACCGTCGCTACCGCCCGCGCCCCGGCCCGCGCGCCCGCACCCGCACCCGCCCGCGCCGCGGCCCCTGCCCGCGCACCGGCCCCGGCTCGCCCCGCGCTCCCGGCACCCGTCGCCAACACCATTCGCGCGCCTCCCCGCGCCGCTTCCCGGCCACAAGCTCCACCTATGCCATTGATGGCTGCCCCTCTTCAAGAGGCAATCAACCTAGTCAGCGATCTGGCTATGTCGGTTGACATCAATGAGGTACAAGAGCTATTCCACAAGATGCAATACGCTCAATCCCCAGCGGACGTGATCCAATACACATTGGAACACGCGAATTTACTTAGCGCCCTTAAGCGCTTCGTTCCCCAGGCCCCTCCCCAGTACAACCACTATGGGTAGTACAACCGAACGCACGAAACCGTACTCAGTTTCGTTAGCGTCATTTAACGCTGACGGCCTCTTCAGACAACGTGACCTCGTCCACGACTTTTGTTGTACCCACCTTATCGATATCATATGCGTGCAGGAAACCTTTCTAAAACCGGGGAAGGCGAACCCTAGGTTTGCCAATTACAGAACGGTACGTGATGATAGAGTGAACTCCCGTGGGGGAGGCACTCTTATCTATTACAAAAGGTCCCTGCACTGCATTCCCCTACCTACCCCGACTCTTGTTAATATGGAAGCATCTTGTTGCCTCCTAGCTATGACTGGTCATCAACCTATAGTCATAGCTTCCTGTTACCAAGCTTGCAAAAAGCCGATCGTCCGAGCTGACTTAGAAGCCCTATTCTCATTAGGAAGCGCCGTCATTCTGATTGGCGACTTCAACAGTAAGCACATCCTATGGAATTGTAACGTCAACAATCCCAGAGGTATTGCACTTGAAAACCTAATCGCAGAACTTAACTTTGACATAATTGCGCCCACTGAGCCCACTCACTACCCTTATATGGAAGACCACCGATCTGACTTGCTTGACATGGCACTATTCAGAGGCGTAACACTCCGGGTACGCTCCATAGAAGTGGTTCACGAGCTTCACTCTGACCACCGACCCATTATACTGCGACTAGGTCCCGACCCAACGACTGACCTCCCCCGCCCCACTAAGACGATAGTGAAGTGGAAGCAATTAGGCGATGCCCTAAAGGCTATCAGTTCACCGGACCTAGACAAGATCCCTGACGACATCCTGACAAAAGATGACATAACCCTTGCGATCGATTCGTTCACCAATCACCTCTCCACCGTAGTAGGTGCATCCGCAAAGGAGGTCATAGTGCCGGACGACCGGCGCCTTGTCATTCCAGCGGATGTGAGACGATTGGTGACGGAGAGTAAAGCAGTGACCCGACATTACGACTCTTACCCCAGTAAAGAGAACAAAACTAAGAAACGCCACTTTGAACGCATGGTTCAAAGTCGCATGTCTGAGTTGCGTGATCAACAATGGGGCGATAAACTTTCAAACCTCGTGCCAAGCCACCATGCTTACTGGGACTTGGCGCGAGGCTTGAAAGGAAGTAACCATAACGACATGCCTCCCTTATACAGACCAGTCCCACTAGTCCCAGCGTTCTTTGACGAAGACAAAGCTGAGTGCCTAGCTGATAGCCTAGAGGCTCAGTGTTCCCCTAACGTAGATCACGTTGACCAAGCTCACCTCGATTCGGTGGATGCTGAAGTCGAACGTAAAAGCTCTGTGGTCACCTCTGAACTCCCACCAATCACCTTAGCGACTTACGCTGAGGTGGAGAGACTGATCAAGGCCCTCCGACCGCGCAAATCCCCCGGTGCCGATGGCATCTCCAACAGGGTTCTTAAAACCCTCTCTCCTCCTCTCATCCATCTCTTAGTCAGCATCTTCAATGCTGCTATGAGCCACTGCTTATTCCCAGACACCTGGAAATGTGCAAATGTCATTGGCATTCACAAACCAGGCAAAAGCTCATCTGACCCCACCAGTTACCGCCCCATCAGCCTCCTCAGTGCCTTAGGTAAACTCTACGAGCGGTTACTTGCAAACCGTCTCCAATCCCATGCTAAGGAACACCACCTTATCCCAGATGAGCAGTTTGGCTTCAGACCCGGACACTCATGCGTCCAACAGGTGCACCGCCTCACGGAGCACATCATTGAGGGCTTCAATAAGTACCCCAAACCCCAGACTACGCTAGCAGTCTTCCTCGACGTAGCGAAAGCTTTTGACAAAGTTTGGCACAACGGCTTGATCTACAAGCTATACCAATTTGGCGTGCCAGAACGTCTTGTGCTCATCCTACAAGACTTCCTTAAAGCCAGAAGCTTTCGCTATCGCGTGGAAGGCACCCTCTCCTCCCCCCACCCAGTCAGAGCCGGAGTCCCTCAGGGCTCCGTGCTATCACCTATTCTCTTTGCACTGTATACCAGTGACATCCCACGCTCTCAGCCCAAAGTATTCCTAGCCCAATATGCGGATGATACCGCCATTTACACCACTGGGTGGCATATCAACAGACAGTCCTATTTCGTCATGCAACGGGCCATCACCGAGATCGGTGACTGGTTCCGAAAATGGCGCATCGCGGTCAACCCAGCTAAAAGCACAGCTATGTGCTTTACTGAGAAGACACGCTCCCCTTACCCGAAACCGCTTATTTTGTTCGACGAACCCATTCCCTGGGTTCCTAGAACAAAATACCTCGGAGTCACCCTTGATCGTCATCTCACCTTTAACGATCACATAACAACCGTCCGTAACAGAGCGGCCTTCATAATGGGTCGCCTTGGTCCCCTACTTCGCAAAGAGAGTAAAATGTCTCTTAGTAATAAGAAGACACTTTACACTGCCTGCATCCGCCCCATCATGACTTACGCATCAGTAGTGTTTAGTCATGCTAGTGAGGCCCACCTTCATAAACTTCAAGTCATCCAAAACCGTTTTCTTCGTAATGCAACCGGCGCCCCGTGGTATATCCGGAACACCGAGTTGCATTGCGACTTAAACCTTCCCTCTCTAGCGCAGTTCAATAAGGACTGCGCCCGCCGATACTTTGATCGAGCGCCCCACCACCCGAACCCATTGGTTGTCCAGGCATCGAACTACTCGACTGCCTCTTCTATCCCATTTTTCAAACCCCCCCGTCGCCGACCACGGCAGGTATTAGACGACCCGGATGACCCCATCGCAGCCATTACGTTGGCAGCTTTAGCGTTATCCGCAAGTCGTCGAGGTAAAATCCCCAGGTGTGAGGTAATCAGAGGTCACACAATCAAACACCGAGCTCGCCGGCGAGCTCGAGGCAAAAACAAGGTCACGATAAATTGCTCTCCAAATAGTCAAAGAGTATTATTCAGTAGGGCCCAATTGTGCAACACTGCAGTTGCACAGAGGCATTTTGCTCCGATCCCCCCAATGTCTCTCGACAGCGAGACAAGCCGAGGTCCGAACCACAGTGGTGCCCTTGAGCTCGCTGTCAACCCCTCCTATAGTAGCGGTACGTTTTCGGCGTCCGCAGGAGACGGAGGTAGAAAGCGCTTTTCGCCTTCTACGCCCGTCTCGGGAGAAGTGCCTTCGGCACTTCTCCCTCCCGGGCTATTGTAGGGCCAGGCCCTCGCCCAAAACCCGGTGGAGCTGGACGACCGCACAGGCGGTAGCCAGCATCTATGTCCTCCCTAAATAAAAAAAAATAAAAAGGTACGAGTACGCTGAATAGACAAATACAAGTGGTAAAATGGATGCCTTGTGACTCAAAAAAGAGTGCAATTATTTGTGTCCCTGCTGCTAACCTCGGTTTCCAGTATGAAAAAGCGTTGATATAATATTTGATATATATATATGTAGTTTTTTAAATCACGTTATGCTTTATAAATAAAAACTACAAACTATATACAACTTTACAAAATATATTACAATGAAAGCGTTTAAACAACCTAAAAGTCATTACCGGCCCACAAGCAGTCCAAATGTTCCAGCCTACTACCTAGCTAGCCTAGCTAGTTGGCAGCGAGCCCAGCAGCTGGCAGAATTTCCCTTTTGGATTACAATGCAATTACAAATTATAATCATAAATTATAATTTAATCAAATATTAACGTTTAATATGTTATAATTGAATATGAGTAGGTACCTAAGTTGGGTAATGCTGGGCAGATGTAGGTAGGTGCTTTGCCAGATTTGTTTTAACACCATTCAAAAGGGGCCAACCCAGTCGCCATTGCCACTTGTATACGTGTGCCAAAATATCAACGTACACTAATGAATAATTATACAGAAACCGCACTAAATGTACACAAATTATATTCACACGCACATTCAGCAAGGCGTGCTTCCAAAACGCAAGCACATAATGATAATAACTGTTATCATTATTGCACATCGGTATGCAGAAATTATTTCCTGCGAGAAATATATATATTGAACTGAGCTTACTTGTACTCGCACGAATTAGTCTCCGGATAATGAGCTTAATAATTGTGTAAACGGAATTCTCCGCTGCCTTATTAGAGTTAAAAATGGTAGCCATATACCAGTTTGTCATAATGTCAACTCACGATAATTACTAGTAAATAAGTACTAATAAGTACTGACGTCTCGGTAATTGGAGCCCACCAACGGACTGACGAAATATTAAGTCATTTTGACTAATTATCTCCGTCTTTCCATAGCCGTATGGTGTATGATACAACTCAATGCTTATTATGCTTTCGTCATGTGTCAACAACATTTGAAACCTTGTGGCTAACTCACACTGATTTACCCATCACCGTATCGGCATCGCCACAACTTAAGTCGCTTAGTATTCTTTGTATGGAACTCTATACTATCACACAATTATCACCGTCATGCCTATCGGCATCGTATTGACTTGGGACAATCTCGCAAGTCGTGAAGATCAGGCGAAGCTACGTTGAACAGTCGGTGTTGTCCTTTATTGTGCAAAAAATTGAAATCACATGTTTAATTGTTTCGGTATACAATTTCAGTACGTTACAAAAATAAAAGACTGGATCACCAAATTTGTAACTCATTCCACAGACCCTTTGGTCAAGGCGTTGAGGCACCCGGCGCGTAAAACTGAAGGAAAATAAGTTTCAATGGCTGACCGTGGGGCGCGATTTCCTAAAATTGAGTCCAGTACGATAAATTCAGTATGTGAGAAAGCTACAGTAAAGTTGACAACCCTACCTATATGTAAATAGACTACTTGAACTCGTTGTCTATTTCACAAACATGCGCTCAAAGTGTCATCGACATCCTAAATCCTTGCACCGAAAACTTTCTCTCCACCAACACAGGAAACCACTCAAATAAATGACACTTATCTCACTGACAATAAGCAATTTATCATAGGTTGATTTTAGGCGTTATACTTACCCAGTAAATCGGTGAGAGCAGACCTGGCCTTGATACCAATTCGCATCGGGCGAATCTCTATCGGTGTCATTTTTTCATAGTCTGATATGCAAATTTTTGTAGCGCGAAATTTGGAGTACGTCGACCTTGTGTATCGCCCACAGTGCATGAATCAAAGAATATCAAGCGTACGTCTCGTAGCTCCCAATGACCTACTGATTTCCATAAGGCACGTAGGCGGCAGATATGCTGCCTAATAGATCTTACGCACTCGCTAACACGATGTGCAGTCAAATTAAAACGTCTGTGTTTGCTAACAAGTTGATAAAAGAGGGTTTTAGCGAATCATTGCGAGTGTGAGACATGGTTAAATGCCATAAATCTTCTTAAGAAATAGACATTTCAATATCAGCTCGAATGCCTTTAGAACTTAACGATTTACTAAGTTCACAGCTATTGCAACTATAAATTGAAAACTGCTCAACTGAAGAGCACAATGTGAAGATTGTGAGATCCACAAATAAATGTATTATTATTATAATGAAAAAGCATGAGACTTTGTGGAATTTAACTCAAGATTAAATTAAATTGAGGCAAAATGACACAATTTATCATCAAAAATTCGTTGATAAAATAAATACAGCTTACTGTTTATTTTTTGACATAAATAGTGTAAGCATAATGATAAGAAAGAAAAGTACAAGTGAATTTTATTATCGCCACAATACAAACATTATAGTTATAAGGAGCAATACTTGTACCTGATGTAAGTCAGTATAAGCAACTTATGCATCATAATTTTATATCATACTAGCGGCCCGCCCCGGCTTTGTACGGGTAATTGCGTCTATAAATTGAAATGTAGCTATCCTATCTTTCAATTTGGATCAAATTGGACACGGTGTACAAATCAAATTTAAAATCGGTTCTGTAGTTTAGGAGTCCACCGCGGACAAACAACGTAACATGTAATTTTTAGATATTATACGGATTTTGCATGGTGGTCGAGCTTTTGCGAATGTCCGCCTGGCCGCCCTCAAATCGAAATTATGTCACCAAGCACGTAAATGTGTCTTCCAGGAGCTGTTTTAAGAGCTAGTAATTTAAATTAGTCTGAATAACAACTTAAACCGTATCACCTCTTGCCAAAAATGCCTAGCTTACCAGCACTTTAAAAATGTGTCAACGAGCAAAAACATTCAGGTCTAATACATACATCTAGTTTATTGTAATATCAATGTCTCAGTGACATGTGTCAAATTGACAAGGGTCAATATGACACTTATGATGACAAGTACATACCTTTATCCCACAGCATATCTCTACATGGAACCACATGTTATTCTTTTTTGGTTAATTGGCGTAACAATTTTGCGATTATTGTTTCAATCGATGAGTGTGACTGATAATATCATGTTTTATAAATAGCTGTTGATTAACTACAGTTTTATTAAACTAGGTATGTTCTAAAATTAAATGTAGTATATATATAAGGAAACAATAAGTACAAAAACATACAATTTTCAGACATTTACCAATATATCTTGTGCTAATGTTTTTGTGACCCTCTTTTTATTTCAAGTGTTTATAGGCCTCAACTTGTGGGAATTTTCTGGGTCTTATTGATATGCTCATACAAAAATAATATCATATTTTGATAATTTCTGTAGATATGTACTGTATGAAAGGATTGATGAATGTAGATGATGCGAAAGCGATATGCAAGGATTGTAGCAAGTGGAAATCTGTGGTCTCTGCTTACCACTACGGGAAAGAGGCGTGATGTTATGTATGTTTGTACTGTTTATTTGGACAAATTGCCTTTACATCATCTTTGCTGCTGACCACTTAACTACCTATCAATGTTATTGTAAAACGTGTAACAATGTATTATTATACATTTTGTATTTTGTTTATTATATGAGCAAGGCGCAAGCTAAGAGTGTCTGCAAGAGGTGTCGAATAAAATCCAATAAAGTGAATGAAATATTTTATTAGCACGCGTATCTTGACACACCACCGTGCGCTTTTTGTTTCGTTTATTCAACGGTTACAGCGTTTATACTAATAAATAATCAAAGCGGCGTCCCCGACTTTTTGCGTGTTAATATTTATTTAGCATGGATGCATTTATTTCGAAATTGGAAGTGAAAATCATAGCATGACTATGTGGGCGTGTTTGAGGCTTTAGATACTTGTTTGTTCTTTTTTTAAAGCGAGTGTTTCGCTATTTGTATAAATGTTTTAGTGTTGACGTAAAATATTTTAAATAAACAAATAACTCTAAGGCTTGTCTTACTGCAATGGCCAATCTCAAAATAGAGCTCGATCCAACGATCCAAAGTTGACAGATGTTCCATGTACAACTATCGATCTCAACTAGATATAACTATATTATATATTTATTAATACTATCGTTAAGCACTATTGCATATGACATAAAATAAAATGTTTCGTTAAGGATATTTTTTGTGATTGTGGTTTTAATGATTATTTTTGAAAAACTAATAAAAACGTCACTACCTCGTACTTTCATTAAATTGAGAGATTGTTCGTAATCCTTAATTTATGATCCCATATGTCAATGCACGAGACGATCTGACGAAGACGAATCTACTCTACATGTTGTTACTACTATTTGTTTTGATGACTTTTTTAAAGTTTTTTTTATTGTGGGATTTTTAAAGTGACATCATCTCGCCTGATGGAAAACGAAGATGGAATGCAATCGGTAGCTACGCCAATCGCTTATTAAATTGGCGTGAAAAAGCCTATGATAACTGAGATAATTCAGGTATCATAGGCTTATCACGCCCCATTCGTGTGACCCAGATCCATGGCTGCAAAGAAAACATATCTCGGCAGAGCATTCCATAATTTAATTTTACGACAGCGGTAGGAGCGAGGTCCTCCTAGGAGGTCCTAGAATCTTCTAGGTAAGAGATTATGAACAGTATATGGATGAAGAAGTATGTATAAGTGTACAAATACCGCATTCCTGAGGTCCTCAATTCGATCACCACATCGGACAGTCTTAAAATATATAAAGTCTTAACGAAATTAAATTTCAGTAGCAGTCCACAATCTGAAAATATGACCGGTAGCATAGCGCTAAAATAACGATCTATAACATGCCCTAAAATATCAGAGAAATGTGGATGCTTAGTCACTCTGCCCGCCTTCATTGGAAATATACAGTTGAATTATTATTATTTTTTTTAGTACTTAATGTAAATTTGTAATTTCAAGTTTAAGAAAACATATTCTCATTTCTCGATCGTGCGCTTGTAGAGTCAAGTCCTCCTGAAGATGCTTCGTGTAGAAGCGAAACGCATCGGAAATTCTTCCGGTTTGGCTGCGTGGCGTTTGTGACGTCACATCGGCCTAACGGAAAAACATATTCTGAACAACTAATTTTACACACTCATTCGAATAAAATTCAAGCTTGCTTAGTCGTGTTTAACCTATCACTATGTTAAGCAACGTTGCGGTCATGACTAATGAATTGGATGGGTGAGCGCTAGTGGCATTACTACTGACCGCTTCCGTCATTTGGAGAGCACGCTAAACCGTCGGTCTCGGTTGTTGTCTTAGGAAGGCAGTTGTCAAATGCCCAACTGGCACCAATCTATCACCAAGCACCTAACGGGTGCTCCGGCAGCTGTCCTTGAGAGCTAGTAATTCTATGTTTATATGATCAACATGTTCGTAACTTATTATCAGGTGAATTGTGGTCAAAGGCTAGTCTTTCAGCAGTAAAAATAAATATATACATACGAGTATATTGGATACTCCTTGTCAACTTAATGACGCTCCTTTAACGTCCACTAATCACATGGCATTGCAAAGTGCTAATAACAAAAATAAATTATTAATAACAATTAAAATATAACAACGTTATTTATTACGACTAAATAAAAGCGTTGGCGACAATGATGTAAAGACATGAGCGATTAATTTTAGAGAGCAATAAATGTTTATGACACTCGGTCGATGTATTATGGAATTAGGTAATAGCATTGAAGTTCAAACTTCGCCGTTTAGTCGGCCATGACAAATGAATAAACGTAATTGGCAAAATGATGAGAAACAAGATTTTACGTAATCATTTAAGCTATCTCGGTCGAGAAAACGGGGCCCTATTTTTTCACTGCTTATAAGGCCTTACCTTATACCCTTTGACCACAATCTCTTCTGATGGCATGAGAAACAAGATTTTTACGTAATCATTTTAGCGTAATAAGATAGATAGATGGATACACACTTTATTGAAACACCTTAAAAATAGTTTAAGCTGAAACACAATTTAAAATAATGTAATAATTGGCGGTCTTATCGCTGAAATCGATTTCTTCCAGATAAAGTGTCTAGTTCGAGAAAACGGGGCCCTATTATTTTCACTGCATATAAGACCTTAATTACCTTATACCATTTGACCATAATCCCTTCTGATGGCATGAGAAACGAGATTTCACGCAATCAATTTAGCGTTATAAAGTGTCTAGGTCGAGAAAACCGGACACTATGATTTTACTGCTTATAAGGTCTTATACCCTTTAACCGCAATCTCTTCTGATGGCAAGAAATGATTTGGTCGAAGATGCTTAACATATAAGCGGTGTATGGGAACTGACTCTCAACCACGAGCATATTATACAAATATCACATATTTAGTCTGTGCTAATATAATAATCAAACCACCTGGCAAGCGTGGGGATTATGGCAAATCCCTCTTAATAGTCCTCTATTAAGAGGGATTTGCCATAATCCCCACTCACTGGTGTGTTCATACAGTACAGTACTTCTCCGTTATTCGTTATCGTCATTATTGAGGGTCGTGACCCCCTCCATCAAGTATTCGCTCTTTGATAAGTGAGCGCCATCTCGATCTGTTGGCTGCAGTTTTTAGTGCCTACAGTACATTACAGTTATATTATAAATGCTTGTGAGTGTATCAGTAAGCTAGTAAGGATGTGCGTATGTATGCTTGATTATCCTTAAAGCAGAAATAGCTAGACCGATTTGGATCAGTAGTGGGAAACAGTTCAGGTCCTAGATTAACGCATAGGATAATTTACTTCATCATAAATTTTCATCATTGTATACGCAGGTCGCCATCGCTATTTCAAAGTCTATAATGTAACAGTCACATATTTTTTTTTATTACTGATAGGTTAGACTTTGACCACTATCTCACCTGATGTTAACTGATGATTTGGTGTGGTCAAAGATGTTGTTCGGACTAACCTAGAATTACTGGCTCACAAGGACAGCTGCGAGAACACACTTAGGAGCTTGGCGACAGATTGTCTACTTGAGGGTGGTAGCTAGCCAGGAGGGCATTCGCAAAATACCCTACCACCATGCCATATAACGACTGCCATCCTAAGACAACAACCGGGACCGACGGCTTAACGTGCCCTCCGAAGCACGGAAGCACTCAGTAGTAATATCACCAGCGTTCACCCATCCCATTCATGACCGCGGCGGACGTTGCTTAGCTTTGCGGGTCGGTTCAGAATGGCTCAGCAACATTCGCTACGAGCGCTTCAAGATGATTTTCAAAATATGGGATTATATACATGTTTACAAAATATCGCTGATAGTATTATATTTACCCATCACTTTGATACCTGCTTTACGCCTACACTATAAATATAATAGTAAAATAGGAGGTTGGAGGTGAAATCATTTAGGGACATCCTTATATATATTTGTAATGTTCAAGTACATTTGCCAATATACCAATTATAATTGACTAGCTTTCCGGGCGCGGCTCCGCCCGTGCATATGTCGGTTATCGCGCAGAAACATTAACCTCTTTTTGCACAGTTGGATAAAAACTATCCTATATTTTTTTCCGGGTCTCTCAAACTATTTCCATACCAAATTTCGTTCAAATCGGTACAGTAGTTTTGGCGTGAAAGCGTAACAGACAGACAGAGTTACTTTCGCATTTAAAATATTAGCACTGAGTACTGTTAGTACTGATTCATATGTGTAATAGAGACTTGCTTGTTTTGGAACAGAAAACTTTATTTTTGCTTGATCTTCAATTGTGGGTATATTTTTCTTTAACGTAATTTGCCACAGAAATCTGCAAACCGATTTGGGTGGTTCTTCGTTTTAATTAGTTTAATTAAATGTTGAGTGATGGACACTATTATAGTTTAAATAAGCTTGGAACAGACATTAACACATTTTAATGGATGTTGACATATATACATGAAGCTATTTTTCGAATTGAACCCTTATTATTCTTTAAACGAATTTCTGAATACGCATCTTGTAGAATCTTCGTTCTAGCCACAAAGAAGCCTTGTGAAATAATTTTGTAAATATAATGAGTAAGATAATTGGGATTAATGGTAATAACGTATGTTTGATGTAAATTAGAATTGAAATTTTTTTAATGGACCCATTGTATGAAAGAATAATTGGTATGTATTGTTGACATTTGAATTAATTTATTTGACATCTTCTATTCTAAGAAAATTTAAGACATAGTTATTATTAATCCTACTAAGTTGTTTTGAAATTGTATTTATTTTTTATTTTATATCAACCTTGTGAACCATATATTGCTTAATGATTTAAATATCCTACCATTACCAAATTTATATTGTAAATTGACTTGCCTAGTGTAGCTGTTGATGTTATAAGGCCAATAAATAATTCTATTCTATTTTATTCTATTCATACAGTTACATTTATATTTATATACATTCTATTATATCAATCAAGACCCCCTGCCTACTGGTAGTCGGCTGGAGTATTAAGACTGCATTGCCTTAAGGTAGCCTGAATGTTTTCGTTGTAGTAGCTGTAATACCTTTTGTGTAATATTTAATTAATAAAGGCATAATCATAATTACTGTTATAATATTTGTTTCCCAGTCGAGTGTTTTTAAATAACAATTAATATAAATATACTAACGTGTAGTATGATCATATTTAATATACCAAATGTTAATACTCTGTTAAAATTGGAAGACACGTTTTAATAAACCAGGCTAAGACCTAGTCTTTAGTTGTATTATTTACTAAGCAAATCTTTACATATTAACTGAATGGAAGTAATGTGGAGTAATTTTGAAAATACTTAAACATATTCTAAACTTTTTTTATGCCTGATAGGTTAGCCTTTGACCACTATCTCACCTGATGGTAAGTGATGATGTGGTCGAATATGTTGTTCAGGCTAACCTAGCATTACTGGCTCTCAAGGACAGCAGCCGAAATACATTGTTAAGTGCTTGGCGACAGATTTTCAACTTGAGGGTAACGGTGGTAGCTAGCCAGGCTGTCATTCGCAAAATGCCCTTCCACCATGCTAACACAAACTGGAAATAGCTTGAATACTTTAAAGAAAATTCAATAATGAAAAGCTTAAAGAAGTCCAAGAATGAATGAAAAAATTAGAGGAAGAACAAAGATAATAGATGTTAGAGAAAGGATAAGGTCACTAAAATGGAACTGGGCAGGTCACATATGTAGGTTAGACAATGACAGATGGACGAAGATTGTGACAGAGTGGATCCCGTGGGAGGGTAAGAGAAAGCAAGGAAGGCAGAAAAAAAGATGGAGAGATATATTCACTCAAAGATGTTGACCAGATTGGATGTCAAAGGCGAGGGACAGGACACTTTGGAAGACTTTAGGGGAGGCCTACGCTATTGAGGCGACTACTACAAATAAATAAATTATCTAATAACTTTTAAGTTTTAGCTTCTATTAGACATATTTAAGAAATTGTAAATAAGTAGTAGGAATAAAGGCTTTTTACTTTATTTTATTTTATTATGAGTTATGAAACGAATGGGAAAAGTAACAATTTCCAATCAAGGCTGCGGTATAGTAGGACTGAGGTGTTGTCGAGGACCTGCTTTATGCTTAAGTCGTGGGCAAAGATACACATTAGAATAAAATAAATAGATGTAAAACGATATTGGAATAATTTACATAAAACGCATGTCATACGACCTTTATCGATACATTTTGTTAGTAAAAATATTCCGTACCCAAAGGGTAAAAACGGCGGTCCGTCCGTCCGTCCGTCAGTCGGTAACCAAGCTGTATCTCAAGAACGGTGATAGCTAGATAGTTGAAATTTTCACAAATGATGCCGCTATAACAACAAATACAAAAAGTTGGCCAAGTACGAGACTCGCGCACGTTTTTATAAAAAAAGCTTAAAATATGAAGTCTAATGTTGTATACCTAATGGTACGGAACGCTTCGTGCGCGAGTCCGACTCGCACTTAACTGTTTTTTTTAAAGTTCCAATGTTTAAATTACTTATGAGCGCACCGGATATATAAAAAAGCAAAAAAATGTGTTTGATACAGGATAACATTTTGCCAACATTAAGATCTTTGTACCCTAAGTAAGACACACCTAGTTTTTTTTAAAGAAAATATTATTTAAAATAAACTGTGGAAATCTAGAACACAGTAAAATAAAAATAAAATGTTTAATGTTCTTGTTTTTTTTTTACTGTCTTCTAAATGTTTCTAACCACATTTTTGTAGCCTTACGAGAGAAAAAAAGATTCATTCCAAATGGGCAAACTGTTTCATTGTCTATTTGGTAAAAACAAATACACAGTATTCAACAATAAAACAGTATAGCGTACAAAATCACAACAATATTTTAATCAGGAATCAAACCCTCGCGGTAGGTGTAAATCCCGCTTTTGTTCTCGTTTTATTTCATTATGTTCTGATTTTTAAGATTTTCTAAATGCTTCATAATTCAAATTTCCACATGCCTGTGGGTGGACCCATTACCTGTGACTGTAACTCCCAAACCTGGGCTTTATTTTTATCAGATGTACTTCCCGTAGATGATCTCAAAATTTCATGACATTAATTGATACCACATTTTGCATATTTTAATTACATTGGCTTTTTAAGAAATCTTAAACGAATTCTTCCATATTAAGAAACTTGTACGTACGTTATATAAGCGTGTACATGTAAGCAAGCGTATGTGAAGCCATATGACTGAGCGCTTAGCGTTTTGAGAAAAGGAAGAATGTACTAGGTACAAGAGCAATTGAAGCATCGCTACCATCCAGAATGATGACCTGACATTGGCGATAAGGCGCTGAATTTGACACTAACGAGTAAATAAGTGTCTTGGTTATAAAGGTAATTTTTTTCAGCAGCATTGTAACAATAGTAATAAATACTTAGTTTCGCATTTGTATTAAAAAAACTCGCTACTTTCTTTCTAAAAAAAAACCTCATGTGTAACGTCTTAAGATAGGGATAATAAGTATTTCATTATCGACGGAAACAAAAGCATTTTTAAAACATTAACATATAAAATTGAATTACCCATTCAATGTGGATAACAAATATTTACCTCTTGAAGCTAATCGTTTCGTAACGCTACGCCAGTATGTTACTGCTAATAATTTTTCAGGATGTTTTCTTCTTAAGCAAACGGAAAAAGCACATAATGAGCACGTAGTATTTCCAAACGTCTTTCCAATATTTCTTTTGGTGCGCTCAACGCTGAACAAAACGCATTTTCAAAAGCGCACGCTTATATTGATCCCAAACTTATATAATACTGATGATTTATCTTTCAACAGTTTGTTGGTAAACAGTAGCTTACCATGAACGATGTTTCATAATTAAGAACAAACTTCACGTTAATTAGACTCGACTAATATGTGCTGAGATTGTTAAGATATTATAAATTATATACATCCTACGCGGACAAATAGAAAACGGGCTTCTAGGTGAGGTCCATTAAAGCGATTAATTCTATACATATTTATTAATAACTATTGCAATAAAAGAAACATGTCTTGAATTTTAATTAAATAAACATAAGACTGGATATAAATTATTAAATATAAGTTTGAAAATGTTTGACACAGATACAGAGTAAGTTAATGTTTATACTGGAAAAGTGCGAGTCGGGCCCTGGGCTTTCCTTAGCGCATTTAGCATTACAACACCCTGTAAATGAAAAAAATATGATATATTACACCTTCAATCCAACATTATATATCAGTGTTTTCAGTATTTGTCGGTTAAATAGATTAATGGTGTACCATTATATGTATATTATACCGAAATTTCGGATTATGAACAAGTTTAGTTTCTAAGATGGACTCCGTTAAAATGGACAAGTTTGCTGGCCCCAAATTTATTGGAAACTCTTTGGATGAAACATTATCTCTTTTGAATGAGCTTTATAGAATAATCAATATAATTAAATTTAATTTCTAGTCAAATAGTCATTTGTGGGTAACATTTTATACAAAATATATTGATCGCGGATATGCAACTCAACCGTATACGAGCTGTCACAGGTCAGAAAAATAGATCCTAATCTGAGCGAGCTATAGATTCGAATAGTAATCAAACAACTTTAAACGGTTTAAATCGCGTATTTTTATCATTATTTTTATGATCACCTGCTTAGGATTATGTTATCAAATTAATTAAGTACCATGGCCGATATAAATCTACAAGTCTTCTGGACACTGTGAGCGAATACTGCGTAAATAGGGAACGTTATGATTAATATAAAAATTTCTGACGGTAGACCAAATAATGTCTTAATAACTTATGTGACAAATAAAACCAATTAGTCACCCCGTGACCACGATTACTGGAAAGTGTTTGAAACCTCGGGACAAAAATAATGATTAATATACGCGATTTAAACCGTGTAAAGTTGTTTAATTACTGTGTAATAATCGCGACAACGTTATAGATACGATACATTTCGCCATTAGAGTCTTTTAATATAGAGTCTATAATATAGACCGGTAATATACGAGCCAACATAGATATATATCAACATATATATTACCGTGCCAACATACCGATGTTCTACACTCGATATATTTACCTACGAATTTTCTTAAAATAAACATAGAACATGCGTATACAACAAAAACAAACTAATAATTAATATTACCTAAATCTGACCTTTTGTTGTATGTTTGTCGTCTAAATTAAGGTTTGTTTGATGCATCTACCTACATTTTTTTAATCTGATTTACTTTTTTTATTTAAATGTTTGTAATACTTGCAACAAAACTTATTTTACAACTCTTAAGTAATCTGTGGATAATGTGGTTTGCTGCACATTCATTAATTAATGTTTTATTTTTTATGACTGATTATCAAGAGGTAAATAATGTGTAGCTATTAGTTATCCCTGAACAAACAAAATAAGTTACACAGGCAAACATACAGTGGAGTCTCAGCGTCTTACAGTAAGCCACCGTTAACAATGCTCTGGACCATACTTTTTATTGTAATAGTATCAATAATTTAATAAGGTTTTCTACTTTAGATATTATTATAGCTGAAGGGTTTAGTTAAACACTATAAAGAAGTTAAAAAACAAATAGTACCTAAATTCGATAGTTTTCATGCCTGACACCAACTCTGGTTCGCACCTGGGTCGTCGTATTATTATACGTTAGTAGAAATGCCTGGGGTGCGGAGTTTATCACAGGTTTTCAATTAACGAATATAAATAATCCATGTATGGATTTTTCAGTCAATTTCCAGTTTTGTATTTCAAGTGGTTATTTTAAGGACATACTATAATATTGTATTTTTTATGTATTTATAGCTGTTTGGTTGCCTTTGACTACTTACCTCACCTGATGGTAAGTGATGATGTGGTCAAAGATGTTGTTCAGGCGAACCTAGAATTATTAATAAGTTTGTGACGGACCACGCGTGGGGCCCTTTTGATGTTAAGCGGTAACCTCTCTCTAAAACAGATGCATTTTGAAGTGACGAAATGCACTGCGCCCATTACCATGAGGCATACAGTTATTAAGTCTCAAGTGCCTGTAATTTCATAATATACTGGCTCTTAAGGACTGCTGCCGTAACACACTGTTAGTAGCTTGGCGATCAATTTTCAACTTGAGGATGGTAACTAGCCTACTAGATGGCAAGCATTTGAAAATGCCCTTGAATTGTGAAACTCAAACTGGCACGGTGGGGATCGAACTATGAATCAACGGCAGTCCATCTACAACCACTCAGCTATATCAATACTTAATTCAGATTCAAAAAGATCCCCTTTATCTAATCCCATTTATCTATTACCCAATAAAAAATTAGCCCAATTTGTTTTTCCACCGAAAAAAACAGTATAAGTAATTAAAGCATACAGCGTTGTTTAGTACCTGCAAACAATATAGCTTTTTCTAACGGAGTTATTGCAATACATCATTGACAGAGTATCGCCCGCAAATCGCCCACCTCAGATCTATTGAATTGAATATTTAGTGTACCTATGTACACTATATACGTATCATAGTATATTTTGGTTTGTTATCAATAACGGGCTGTTTGCACGTCGGTTTGCGCGTAGGTACGTATCTACTTCATTCTCCTTTAATTACGGTTAGCGTAGACTTTGACCACTATTTAAGTTAGTATTCTTTGTAGGTTATGTTTTTTATGAGAAATAAGCAGGCTGTAATGATGGGCACCAAAACAAGTTGACCGTGGACACAAATACATTTTTTTTTATGCATGACAGGTTAGCCTTTGACCACTATGTCACCTGATAGCAAAAGATGTTGTTCGGGGTAACCTAGTATTACTGGCTTTCAAGGAAAGCTGCCTGAACACGCCGTCAGGTGCTTGGCGACAGATTTTCTACTTGAGGGTAGGGACCTACGGCTTAACGTGCCCTCCGAAGCACGGAAGCGCTCAGTAATGTCACTAGCGGTTACCCATCCAACTCATGACCGCGGCGGACGTTGCTTAACTTAGCTGATTGGTTAATAATAATAATAATAATTTAATCCAGAATTGCTTCTATATACACATTATGTAACGTTAAGAACAACTAAGCAAACTTGGCTACGAGCAAATCGAGACATGTAAAATAATATTTGCACTGCAATTTACGCTCAAAATGGGAGACAATTCCACTTCAAGAATCAGACAATGCCAACATTATCTTTCCAAAATAAATTAGCTGGACTAAAATCTAGGGATACTGTGGATTTTGTATATTATTTCTAACCTGAACGATGTCCACTACCATCTGGAGACTGCTAAGCCGGCCTTGCTCTTTTTGACCGAAACACAGATATGCTCTCCGGCAGACACTTCATTCCTCACATACCCTGGGTACAAACTGGAACATTCCTTTTTGCCGCGGGCGGGGGTGTGTCTTTATGTCAGAGAGGATATCTGTGCTCGTCGTCTCAGCAGCCTTGAAGGACGGGGCCTTTCTGACATTTGGTTGCGCGTAGACTGCGATGACCATCCGCGAATCTACGCGTGCCTTTATAGGTCCCAAATCAACGGTAATGCCGAAATAGATCAATTCATGGAGCACCTACAGATGGCTACAGATTCCGTGCTTGAGCAGATCCCCACCGCAGAGATCGTGATACTTGGCGATTTCAACGCCCACCACGCCGAATGGCTCGGTTCGCGCACCACCGATCATGCGGGGAGATCTGTTCACGACTTCGCTATAGCGTATGATCTGACACAACTGGTCACCTCGCCTACGCGAATCCCAGATGTGGATGATCATACACCTTCCCCGTTGGACCTTCTGCTGACCTCTCACCCGGACAACTACACAGTATCCGTTAACGCTCCCCTCGGATCGTCGGACCACTGCCTGATACGGAGTTCAGTGCCGGTTTCACGCCCAACTCGACCCCATTTTGTAGGTTGTCGTCGCGTGTGGCACTATAGGTCAGCAGATTGGGACGGGATGCGGTCCTTTTTTGCATCCTACCCATGGGGGCAAGTTTGCTTCTCGCCGGATGATCCAGATGTCACTGCTGAATATGTTTGATGTAGTGCTTCAGGGTATGGAACTCTTTATTCCATATTCTGCAGTGCCCCTCGGTGGCAAGTCACAGCCCTGGTTTGGTCGCTCTTGTAAAATGGCCTCAGGCCTTAAACGAGAGCGTTACCAAGCTTGGGCCGATTCAGTGGCATCTAAGGATTTACATACCAGCGATCTCAAAAAGAAATATAACTTTGCCTCCAGGTCCTTCAAAAGAGTAATCGCAAGAGCGAAGTCGGAGCATATCGGCAGAATTGGCGAGAGATTAGCCCGCCTTCCTTCGGGAACACGTGCGTTCTGGTCTCTTGCCAGGGCTGTCCAGGGGAATTTTTGCGTGTCATCCCTACCGCCCCTGCACAGAGAGAATGACACACTGGCCCACACCGCAAAGGAGAAGGCTGATCTTCTGGGCTCTCTCTTTGCGTCTAACTCGACTTTGGATGACCAAGGGAACTCACCACCGACTATACAACGGTGTGATACCTTGATGCCGGATATAATTTTCCGGCAATGTGCAGTACGTAAAGCACTGTTCTCCTTGGACATTCATAGGTCGAGTGGGCCAGATGGCATCCCTCCGATAGTGCTGCGGACTTGTGCTCCAGAGTTGACACCGGTTCTAACGCGTCTTTTCCGGCTCTGCTACTCATCAGGCGTTGTCCCGAAAACATGGAAGACGGCTTTGGTCCACCCGATCCCTAAAAAAGGTGACCGCTAAGATCCGTCCAATTACCGCCCTATAGCCATAACGTCTCTGTTCTCCAAGATAATGGAATCCATTATCAACAACCAGCTCCTGCAGTATCTAGAGGAGCACCAGCTGATTAGCGATCGCCAGTACGGTTTTCGTCGTGGTCGCTCAGCTGGTGATCTTTTAGTCTATCTTACGCATCGATGGGCGGAGGTGGTGGATTCCAAGGGTGAGGCGTTGGCGGCTAGTTTGGACATAGCGAAGGCCTTTGATCGGGTGTGGCATAAAGCGCTTCTATCGAAGCTTCCTTCCTATGGGCTTCCCGAGAAATTATGCGAATGGATCTCCAGTTTTTTGGCAGATCGGAGCATTAAGGTCGTTGTCGACGGTGCATGCTCCGACTTAAAGCCGATTAATGCTGGCGTTCTGCAAGGCTGTGTGCTATCTCCGACTCTATTTCTCTTGCACATCAATGACATGCTGCAACTCAGCGATATTCATTGTTATGCGGATGACAGTACCGGAGATGCCTCATACACCGGCCGCGCTAAAATTTCTCGGGAAAACGTTGTCGAGAGTCGGAACAAACTTGTGTCTTCAGTCGAGACCATATTGTCAAATGTTTCGAAATGGGGGCAATTGAACTTAGTCCAATTTAACCCCAAGAAGACACAAGTTTGTGCGTTTACCGCCAAGATATCCCCCTTTGTCGTATCCCTCCGTTTTGAAGACACTCCCCTTGCTACCTCAGCCAGCTTCGGAGTACTTGGCGTCGACATATCGAACGGCGTTCAATTTCGCTGTCACTTGGAAGATAAGGCTAAGTTAGCCTCTGAGAAGCTTGGTGTGCTCGGAAAGGCGAGGCGATACTTCACGTCGGCCCATCGCCTGCAACTTTATAAGGCTCAGGTTCGACCTCACATGGAGTACTGCTCTCACCTCTGGGCGGGAGCTCCCCAGTACCAGCTTCTTCCATTTGACCGCATTCAACGCAGAGCGACTCTAATCGTCGACGATCAAGTTCTCTCCGGTCGGCTCGACCCTTTGGCTCTGCGTAGAGATGTTGGATCACTCTGCATCTTTTACCGTATATATCATGGGGAGTGTTCTGAGGAACTGTTCGATTTACTACCTGCAGCTCAATTTCGCCACCGGACTTCCCGACAAAGCATGATGTTTCATCAATTTCATGTCGACGTCTGGAAGTCCACAACCTTGCGATTTTCACGGCATTTTTTACCTCGCACTGCCGTATTATGGAACCAGCTGCCTGGTGAAGTATTTCCGAACGGTTAAGACTTAGGAACTTTCAAGAAGAGAGCATATTCCCTCCTTAAAGGCCGGCAACGCATCCTCGAGACCTCTGGTGTTGCGGATGTTTGTGGGCGACGGTGATCACTTACCATCAGGTGAGCCGCCTACTCGTTTGCCCTCCTACACCATAAAAAAAAAAAAAAAAAATATGTTCAGTATTTTTTATAATTATATGTATTATTTTAAGATTTACAAATATTAAGTTGCTGATTTGTATTTTATCTAATGTGATTCTGTTTATATACGTATTGACCAATTACTGTGTGAACCAAAAGTGAAATGTATCAAAGCAGAATAAATTGTATCAAAGTTTGTATTTGAGGTGTTTGATTTTATCACAATACTAATGCGCCAAACTCGGAGCACAATACTTATGTATAAGTTGTTTATTGCTGCTCAATAAGAAGTTAGGAACACAACAGTGATCAAAGCCATATTGTGCGCATATAGCCAATTGCTAATGGGTATTACCATCGAAAACTCCTAAAAAGAAGAGACCAGATTACTAATTCCCTTTCAACGAACCCTTTCCTTATTCAACGAAGAACCAAAATAAATAGATTTGGTTAAGGGCTGACCATAGTCTATTAGTTTCTCCTGTACAAATATAATATTTTTTCAATCAAGCACGCAAAGTGGTAGATCAAATCAAAACAAAAGATTACGACAACTACAATTCCATTGCATAATCATGAACTAAACAAAGCAAATGAATATCCAAGAACTGATTTGCAGATCACAATGGCTATACTAAAGTGATGGATTTTAAAGGCAAGCGCAATTTCGTTAACGACCGGGAAACAGGAAATACAGGTAGAGTGAGATTGTGAACTCACTGAGAACAATCATTAGTGTCGTGAGGAGCCACGTTTTTTATCAAACAAATGATACTTTATGTAAGCGCGATGAGAGAGATGTGAATGCATCACTTGGTGGTAATGAATTCGGAGCACGTGAAGATTAAAATGCGATTTAGATCCTTTCGCATCCGTACTACACTAGCAAATCGTATATTAAAATATTCGTAGGTATTTTTTTTATCGTGACGTAACAAGTACGAGACCCACTTGATTTGAAATGGACTACACTCTGCCTATAATAGATGCATTATTTCAGAAGTGACGATTGCACAGTTGTTAAGTCTCATGTGGCTGTAATTTTACTGGCTCTCAAGGACTGCTGCCGGAACACAATATTGGGTGCTTGGCGACAGATTTTATACTGGATGGTGGTAGCTAGACAGGCGAGCATTGACAAATTGCTCTACCACCATGCGGTGAAACTCAAACCGGCGATGGGGATTGAACCTGCGGCACTGCAGCCCTCAGCAATCACAGATAGGGCATCATTGCTTCAAAAGTTAAAAAAAAAATATAGTTTACATGAATTTTCTATCCTTTTCAAAAACAAATAGAAAAAAGAATGTATCTAAGCATAGAATTTAGGTATTGCAGATGGAAATGGATAACTTCCAACGGGAATTCAATGAAAATTCAAGTGTCAAGATTTTTCGTATTAGTTTTTGATAATTTTATTATTACTTTTAAGTTTCTGTAACTGTTACGCCTTTTCTTAAAATGGGCTGACAGTTCGACGTCAATAATGTAGAATTATCCCTTTTTTTATAATCAATAATTATTATTTTTATTTTTTTTTTATGCCTGTACGTTAGCCTTTGACCACTATCTCACCTGATGGTAAGTGACGATGTGGTCGAAGATGTTGTACAGGCTAACCTAGAATTACTGGCTCTCAAGGACAGCTGCCGGAACACACCGTTAGGTGCTTGGCGACAGATTTTCAACTTGAGGGTGGTAGCTAGCCAGGCGGGCATTCGCAAAGTGCCCTACCACCATGCTGTAACGACTGCCATCCTAAGACAACAACCGGGACCGACGGCTTAACCTGCCCTCCGAAGCACGGAAGCGCTCAGTAGTAATGTCACCAGCGGTCACCCATCCAACTCCTGACCGCGGCGGACGTTGCTTAACTTTGCTGATCGATTCAGAATGGCTAAGCAAACTTCGCTACGAGCGCTTCAAAATGCTAATGTATTTAAAAGAAAAAAACAAAAACTTCTTATAACGGGATTAATAAGCAAGGTTTCTGTTTCGGAAATTCTGAAGTCTGTAACTAAACTAATTTAAATATAATTCTTATAGTCCTTGCTATAAAGAAGTTTTAAAGTAGGTACATATATAATATAATAGAATCATTGTATTAAATTAAATTGCGCATATAGCAGTTGAGCTATAACCCGTTCATAAAGTAACGGTTATAGGTAGATATAAACTATTATAAGTTAACTGCCAATATCGTTTTTATAAATGTCAATAATTAAACTGCGGCGCATTACATAATTCCGATAATCTAATTTGCAACAAACAAAAGAAGTATCGTTGACAGGTTTTATCACAGATTCGTGTTAACAAGCAACAAAAACGATAAAAACCCAATAAAGTAGATAACACAAATCAATTAACGCTTGATTATTTCCCATGATTTGAATAAACAAACAAAACTTGTCCAATAAATAGTTACAAGTGTAAAACCGATGAAATAACAAAAACATGACACAATTTACGTATGGACAAAGGCTCATTTGAATATAAGAGTGTTCTAACAACGACAATAATTATTCTAATGTAGTTCCTTTAAAAAGTAGTCGTATTATCTCTCACAGTACCGGAAAAACTGGAAAGCTTTTCTATTAAACTGTGTGTTTTCTTATAAGTAGTGATTTGAATACGGCAACGGAAGGCTCCCACGGTGTCACTTGATATCCTTGGATGGACTTGGAGGCTGCGTGCGGAAGGTAGGAAAATGAACGACACGAGTTTAGTTACTAGGTAATACTTTGGTATTGATTAGATTACTAGCTGGTTTAATGTTATTGCGTCTTCTTTAGAACTTCGTAGTTAAATGGGGGAACCCTTATAGTGTCGCTGTGTTTGTCCACCTGTCTTTATGTCTCGGTTATTTTGTTAAGAGGCAGTAAAGATCTTGAACTCTCAAATTACTGTCTCTTACATATTACGCGGAGCCTATATCGTCCATTTAAGAATGAAATACAATTGTTACCATTAAATATCTATGTTGCGCATAGATTTTTAATTACCATGTATTCACGAACGATACTGAACGAGATGACATTTTTTTTTTATTGTTCATAGGCTAGACTATGATTACTATCTTACTTGATGGTAAGTGATTATGCTGTCAAAGATGTTGTTCAGGTTAACTTAGATTTACTGGTTGTCAATGGCCGGAACAAGCTGTTATGTGTTTGGCGACACATTTGTTTACTTGAGAGTAGTGACTAGATAGGCGAGAATTCGCAAAATACTTTTTCTAAATGACTAATAGAAAAATAAAACTACAGCTTTTAATAGAGACTTATATGATAAGTGGGAATAAAATAGTATACTAACTGAAATATTTCCTTGCGTTGAAAATTAAACCTAGAAACTATTATTTTTAAGAATTTTATACTTTATGTAATAAGACAACAAAATTTAAAAAGCTTAAGTTTCAAAGGCATTTCCTTGAGTTAGTCTACCTGTCTCAGTTCCCAGAACAAAGTCCAAACTTTGACTGTTGCGTTAGTCATCGAATACTGATAAATCAAAAGGTTAATTATGACAGTTTGGAATTCGGGGTCTGCTCGCGAATGCTTTGAGAATAGCTGCCTATGACTGGGCTCTGAAGATATGGCGATTATAACTTAACAACTACGTTCATATTTTATTAGTGGTTAATTTTTTTTGTATCTAAACCTTCATTGAATAATTAAATATTTATTGGTATAACTGTGCCTCAATTCAATGGCAATAGCTGTGCTTGATATTATATGGTACTAAAACATATCTGAAAATACGGAGATTTTTAGCCCTGTGTTGCCACTACCCCTTCGGATGCTAGTATTCTTATGTGTGTTTCAATTGTACAACTAATGCATAAAACAAGTCATTTTAGCCCAACCAAAGGGCAGAGCTGATCTTTTTTTAAGGGTTCACAAAAATGTTGTTTGCCGCTTTCAACAATTCATCAACTTAAAGGAGGAGTTGACAACGGGCTCAAGAGCATCACTGTAGTAAGGACCTCGGCTTGAGTCGATTAAGCTTGTTGTGCGACTGTTTGCACATTTGCCATTTGTCAGGTAATATGTTACCGAGTCATGCAGATGTGGTGCCTACAATTAACAGTCATGTTTTAATGCTTACGAAACTTAAACATCGTGGTGATTGGACGAGAACACTCAAAGTTACATTTCATATTACCGCACCATTTTGGTTCTACTTTTTTTATCATCATCGTGATTAGTGTCCATTGCACTCGGAAAGTAAATATTTTTATGTAAGCAAAAATGGCAAACTGACTTAACCTATAATTGTTGGCTCACTGTTTTAGTTTTTTCACAAATTTCCAAGTGAATGATTAAATATGTGCCTTACAAAACTGACTACAAAATGTGAATAGGTTGTTTTTCTTTCATTTAATTGTATAACAACTAAATAATGCTCATATAAGACCATTATATTTTCTTAAACTAATAGGCTCTGAACGCTATCAACGTGCTCTGCCTCATTGATAGCGATCTGGAGCCATACGTTCTGGAGGCTGGAACATACCGTTATGTGCTTGACGAAAAATTTTCTACTTGATAGCCAGCATTTGCAAAATGCCTTAGCAGCCTGCAGTGAAGTTCTCGTTCGAAGCGGAAATCGCCTTGAACTTGGACCTCCTGCATAGCACTCCATAGCTATTGCATATGAACCGTCACTGCTTACAAATGTTTAAGAATTACAATACATTAATATAACAATTTTAAAACAGTCAATGTAGAAGGTAATTAATTTATAAGAACAACAGATCATCATTCAAGCTTACAAAGCTTAATATAGAAGTACCTACTTACTTTTATAACACGTTACCAAAACACGGCTACGGAGAGTGCTACGTGACGTAGAACCACTTGGTATTGTAAATTAACGTAGGTAGTCGTAGAGAGATTACACTAGTACCAATGGTACGTACAACATTTTCGTTAATTATATTTTATTCAATTAAATAAGTGTTAAACTAATGTTTTCTAACATTTAATGCAGTAAGAATGAAGAAATCAATTATTAAAATTTGCTATAATTTTAGGACTGTTGCATTGGATGATCCCTCAAGGCGAAGAGAACAAAATGCACCGAAGCCAGCCACTAAAGTAACTTTTAACTTATTTTAAGGTGTTGCTTCGAATGAGGCGCAAAATTGGGCTCTTTACCATCTAGGCGCTCTTTACCATCTAGGTGCTCTTTTTTACTAACGAGCAACTGCTAGAACATTTTCAAATTAGTTGACATTAGTCGGCCATATAACCGAAGCCAAAATGTTTACAATATGACTTGCTTTTTGGTTAGGATAACACATTATTGAATTCATAGTGATAAATAGTTGCTTTCTCTTTTCTGTGATTGTATTAACATAACCTCATATGTGAGATTACAGCAAGAAGAGAATGACGTTTGAGCAGTAAAGTTCTTCTAGTTTCTATTTCCAAGACTAAAGCTATCCGGATATCTGATGATTGCTTTCAAGATTGATGATGTCAAGTATCAATTAATTTGTAGAAATCAGAAAATGTGAGCTATGAATGTGTTGAATCATCATAGAACTAACTTCGATTTGTTATTTCATACTTTTCAGGTTAGAAAGACATTTCCTTATTTTAAATAAATTTTTTTTTTTTTTTAGGGAGGACATAGATGCTGGCTACCGCCTGTGCGGTCGTCCAGCTCCACCGGGTTTTGGGCGAGGGCCTGGCCCTACAATAGCCCGGGAGGGAGAAGTGCCGAAGGCACTTCTCCCGAGACGGGCGTAGAAGGCGAAAAGCGCCTTCTACCTCCGTCTCCTGCGGACGCCGAAAACGTACCGCTATTATAGGAGGGGTTGACAGCGAGCTCAAGGGCACCACTGTGGTTCGGACCTCGGCTTGTCTCACTGTCGAGAGACATGGGGGGGATCGGAGCAAAATGCCTCTGTGCAACTGCAGTGTTGCACAATTGGGCCCTACTGAATAAAACTCTTTGACTATTTGGAGAGCAATTTATCGTGACCTCGCCGGCGAGCTCGGTGTTTGATTGTGTGACCTCTAATTACCTCACACCTGGGGATTTTACCTCGACGACTTGCGGATAACGCTAAAGCTGCCAATGTAATGACTGCGATGGGGTCATCCGGGTCGTCTAATACCTGCCGTGGTCGGCGACGGGGGGGTTTGAAAAATGGGATAGAAGAGGCGGTCGAGTAGTTCGATGCCTGGACAACCAATGGGTTCGAGTGGTGGGGCGCTCGATCAAAGTATCGGCGAGCGCAGTCCTTATTGAACTGCGCTAAAGAGGGAAGGTTTAGGTCGCAGTGCAACTCGGTGTTCCGGACATACCACGGAGCGCCGGTTGCACTACGAAGAAAACGATTTTGAATGACTTGAAGCTTGTGGAGATGGGCCTCACTAGCATGACTAAACACTACTGATGCGTAAGTCATGATGGGGCGGATGCAGGCAGTGTAAAGTGTCTTCTTATTACTAAGAGACATTTTACTCTCTTTGCGAATCAGGGGACCAAGGCGACCCATTACAAAGGCCGCTCTGTTTCGGACGGTTGTTATATGATCGCTAAAGGTGAGATTCCGATCAAGGGTGACTCCGAGATATTTTGTTTTACTAACCCAGGGGATGGGTTGGTCAAACAAAGTTAAAGGTTGCGGGTAACGGGGGCGAGTCTTCTCAGTAAAGTACATAGCTGCACTTTTAACTGGGTTGACCGCGATGCGCCATTTACGGAACCAGTCACCGATCTCGGTGATGGCCCGTTGGAGGGCGAAAATGGACTTTCTGCTGATACGCCACCCAGTGGTATAAATAGCGGTATCATCCGCGTATTGGGCCAATAGGACGTCTGGCTGAGAGCGTGGGATGTCGCTGGTATACAGCGCGAAGAGAATGGGTGATAGCACGGAGCCCTGAGGGACTCCGGCTCTGACTGGGTGGGGGGAGGAGAGGGTGCCTTCCACGCGATAGCGAAAGCTTCTGGCTTTAAGGAAGTCTTGTAGGATGAGCACAAGACGTTCTGGCACGCCAAGTTGGTATAGCTTGTAAATCAAGCCATTGTGCCAGACTTTGTCAAAAGCTTTCGCCACGTCGAGGAAGACTGCTAGCGTGGTCTGGGGTTTGGGGTACTTGTTAAAGCCCTCAATGATGTGCTCCGTGAGGCGGTGCACCTGTTGGACGCATGAGTGTCCGGGTCTGAAGCCAAACTGCTCATCTGGGATAAGGTGGTGTTCCTTAGCATGGGACTGGAGGCGGTTTGCAAGTAACCGCTCGTAAAGTTTGCCTAAGGCACTGAGGAGGCTGATTGGGCGGTAACTGGTGGGGTCAGATGAGCTTTTGCCTGGTTTGTGAATGCCAATGACAGTTGCACATTTCCAGGTGTCTGGGAATAAGCAGTGGCTCATAGCAGCATTGAAGATGCTGACTAGGAGATGGATGAGAGGAGGAGAGAGGGTTTTAAGAACCCTGTTGGAGATGCCATCGGCACCGGGGGATTTGCGCGGTCGGAGGGCCTTGATCAGTCTCGCCACCTCAGCGTAAGTCGCTAAGGTGGCAGGTGGGAGTTCAGAGGTGACCACAGAGCTTTTACGTTCGACTTCAGCATCCACCGAATCGAGGTGAGCTTGGTCAACGTGATCTACGTTAGGGGAACACTGAGCCTCTAGGCTATCAGCTAGGCACTCAGCTTTGTCTTCGTCAAAGAACGCTGGGACTAGTGGGACTGGTCTGTATAAGGGAGGCATGTCGTTATGGTTACTACCTTTCATACTTCGCGCCAAGTTCCAATAAGCATGGTGGCTTGGCACGAGGTTTGAAAGTTTATCGCCCCATTGTTGATCACGCAACTCAGACATGCGACTTTGAACCATGCGTTCAAAGTGGCGTTTCTTAGTTTTGTTCTCTTTACTGGGGTAAGAGTCGTAATGTCGGGTCACTGCTTTACTCTCCGTCACCAATCGTCTCACATCCGCTGGAATGACAAGGCGCCGGTCGTCCGGCACTATGACCTCCTTCGCGGATGCACCTACTACGGTGGAGAGGTGATTGGTGAACGAATCGATCGCAAGGGTTACGTCATCTTTTGTCAGGATGTCGTCAGGGATCTTGTCTAGGTCCGGTGAACTGATAGCCTTTAGGGCATCGCCTACTTGCTTCCAGTTCACTATCGTCTTAGTGGGGCGGGGGAGGTCAGTCGTTGGGTCGGGACCTAGTCGCAGTATAATGGGTCGGTGGTCAGAGTGAAGCTCGTGAACCACTTCTATGGAGCGTAACCGGAGTGTTACGCCTCTGAATAGTGCCATGTCAAGCAAGTCAGATCGGTGGTCTTCCATATAAGGGTAGTGAGTGGGCTCAGTGGGCGCAATTATGTCAAAGTTAAGTTCTGCGATTAGGTTTTCAAGTGCAATACCTCTGGGATTGTTGACGTTACAATTCCATAGGATGTGCTTACTGTTGAAGTCGCCAATCAGAATGACGGCGCTTCCTAATGAGAATAGGGCTTCTAAGTCAGCTCGGACGATCGGCTTTTTGCAAGCTTGGTAACAGGATGCTATGACTATAGGTTGATGACCAGTCATAGCTAGGAGGCAACAAGATGCTTCCATATTAACAAGAGTTGGGGTAGGTAGGGGAATGCAGTGCAGGGACCTTTTGTAATAGATAAGAGTGCCTCCCCCACGGGAGTTCACTCTATCATCACGTACCGTTCTGTAATTGGCAAACCTAGGGTTCGCCTTCCCCGGTTTTAGAAAGGTTTCCTGCACGCATATGATATCGATAAGGTGGGTACAACAAAAGTCGTGGACGAGGTCACGTTGTCTGAAGAGGCCGTCAGCGTTAAATGACGCTAACGAAACTGAGTACGGTTTCGTGCGTTCGGTTGTACTACCCATAGTGGTTGTACTGGGGAGGGGCCTGGGGAACGAAGCGCTTAAGGGCGCTAAGTAAATTCGCGTGTTCCAGTGTGTATTGGATCACGTCCGCTGGGGATTGAGCGTATTGCATCTTGTGGAATAGCTCTTGTACCTCATTGATGTCAACCGACATAGCCAGATCGCTGACTAGGTTGATTGCCTCTTGAAGAGGGGCAGCCATCAATGGCATAGGTGGAGCTTGTGGCCGGGAAGCGGCGCGGGGAGGCGCGCGAATGGTGTTGGCGACGGGTGCCGGGAGCGCGGGGCGAGCCGGGGCCGGTGCGCGGGCAGGGGCCGCGGCGCGGGCGGGTGCGGGTGCGGGCGCGGGTGCGGGCGCGCGGGCCGGGGCGCGGGCGGTAGCGACGGTCTTAACCATACTGGGTGGTTTAGACCATGCGTTACGGGCTGGGAGCGGCGCGGGTATTACCTGTGAGGCAGGTACTACCGTTAATTTAGGGCTTACCCGTTGGTAACGGTCGTAAGAGGGACGGGTCGGCCTATGCCTTGCCACCCTGTGGTTCACTCGTGGTGCTTTAGGGCAGCCTCGGTAATTCGCGGTATGCCCTTGAGCACCGCATAAAACACAGCTGGGTGGGTCCGGCGAATCACGGGTGCGAGTGCACGCTGCTGTCGCGTGATCGCCTAGGCACTTAACGCACCTAGCGCGAGCGAAGCAGAAACGGGAGGCGTGCCCGTATAGTTGGCAGTTATGGCACTGCGAGGGACTCCCATTCTTGTATGGGGCTTGGACATCGAGTCCTGAGAGGCCACAGACCTTTTTTAAATTAAAAATGGCCTTGCCTTCAGGAGTACGATCTAGTACTACGAGTACTAGATCGTAGGGGCTGCGGTCCTTCCCGCTGTACATGCGGTGAACTGCATGTACGGGGAAGTCTTGTGCCTTCAGGTCGGCACATACCGAATCGGTATGTACCTCCTTGGGCACACCGCGGATGACCACTCGGAGGACTTTCTCCTCTTCGAGCGCATAAGTGTGAAAACTTATGCTCTCGTGGCGGAGGAGTTTAGTTAGCGCTCTGTGGTCGCTAATGGTGGAAACTTGGACTTTAATGCCCTGCTGCGTGGAGCGGGCATTAGTATAGTGGATCCCACGATCCGAAACTAAACGGGACAGCATGTCCCATTTGGTTTTGTCCTGAATGAACAGGGGCGGAGGCGGTTTTTCGCGGCGCGCGCTCGCGTCCTGAGGGGACGCGGCAGTGGTGGCCGGAGCGGAGGGAGGAGACGCGGGGCGCGGGGCGGGGGTCGGCTTCTTGCCGGAGGCGGGGGCCTTAGCGGGTGCCTTGGCGGGAGGGGCGGAAGTTGCGCAACTAGCGGCTTTAGGAGCACGCTTGCGCTTTCTATCTACGACGGTGTAGCCGTCGTTATCTGAGTCCGAGTCAGTGCGTAAGGCGCGACTCGGATCTACCTCCATCTCCGCTTCGGAGTCCGAAGTGGGCTCGACAACGGCGATGGAGGGACGGGTGCTCGCTGGCCTCCCGATCGGTGAGCGCGAGCGAGACCTCTCACGGGGAGGGGCTGCCACCGTGCGTCTGTTGTCAGGGCCCGGAGCGGGCGAAGTCGGGCTGTCCTCTGAGAAGGACCGGGTCAGAGGAGGGACGATGGCCTCCGGAATTGGAATTCCGGAGGGAGCGATGAGAGTGTCCGTGAGGCGGGCACTCTCTGCATCGTTAAGCGATTGCTGATGATCAGCGTAGAGTTCGGGGTAGCGGAGGGCGAAGGTCTGAAGGACCTCCACCTCACCGTTAGAGGGACGTTGCATCCTGAGGGGAATACTCAGGATGGCCTAACGGGTTCTGTCTCCCTCTCGCAACTCGTGAGCTCACTTGTGTGAGAGGGAGTGAGTACCTATGGTGTGCCCTAGTTGTGTACCCTCTCCGAGCTTTTTTCTCGGCGGAGAGGGGTGCTCCTAAGCGCTACTCCGGGTTTGACTAGGGGTGACCCCAAGGCCAGAATCCCGGAGCCCAGCTTGCTTCGGCTGACCCGTGAAGCGGGAAAGGCCACGGTGCAAGGTTAAACCAAAACAACAACAGTGGCCGTTGTCACCGTAGGGTGTCACACTGCGACCGCAGCAAATGGCGGATTTGATCGTTCAGACGGGTTTGGCTGACGCTACCCCACGCCTGAACGACGTCGCTTAACAGCACAAAGTGTGTTGTTACGCGACTGTTACTATGTTGTGTCGGATAGTAAAGTGGTGAAATGCGCACCGAAAAGTGCGGTCGAAGCAAGACCACCAGCCCGATATGATGTTGTTCGTCCGAAACAAGGGACTGGGTAGGTGGTAATGCCAGACGTCTTAGAGCGCCTCTGCGCGACGGCACGGCGAGCTCGTAGCTCGCGTTGCTCGGCGTTCGGCGGCTGCTCAGCTTCTGCACACAAAACAAAAACTTCGTCAGGACTGCGTATTCCAAGGCACTGGTCTGCAACTATCGTCGGAACGATGACCCGAGTGAGACGGCAATAGTGCGGGGACTATTGCGGTCTCACTGGGAGATACTGGCGGAGCTGTAGACAGGTGTGCTCGGCGTGGCGGCACAGGTCGGAATGAATCGAAAAGAAAAAAGTTTAAATAAATGTTAATATGTTTAAATTTAAATACTACACCCTTCAGGTCCCACCAGGATATATGTACCTAACACCAGACTTTTGGCCTGCAGGAGTGGTATACCGCTTGTTTAAGTTATGTTATGTAGTGCCACGGAATCATATAATTTTTGATATAATATCATATATTTTATATAAAGGTATACTTATTTTTATGGCTCCATACATTTTAATTTTTTTTATAGGGTTTGATACCTGAAATAAAGATGAATAGTTAAGATTATTAAATTATTAACATTAATGCGTCCACATTTTCATTAACTCACGTTCACAATACCTACCTATTCGGTGTTTCATAAGTAGTAGTTTTGTCATGAGAGAATAAAAAAAACATTAAGAAGAGGGACTTCACACGCTAGATCCGTTTCTTGAATTCTTACACAATCTGGTATGACTTCAGCATGCGCTCGGTATTTGCATACACAATGAGCAACTCGCGGGTTTTCTCCAATTATAGAGTTCTGAGTAATCGTATGTATCAGGATGTTCAAATAACCCCAGTTCCGAACTAATAGAATAATGCGCGAACTGTTTAGAATTCCCTGAGAAAGGCACGCTTTTTCTGCTTTGGTTATCTGCGCTCGGACTGCAGGTACACCGAAGCGAACAGATGAACTAAATTACGTTAGTGAAAAATTCCATAAGAAAATACAAGAAATTTTTAGTACCATCATTGCACCAAAAAATAGATCGATGAGGTTGCATATCCACAAAAAATTTTTTTTTATATTTTTTGAGCGTTTTTTTTTCTTGCGAAAGAGATAAAAAAGTTCACACCTGTGTGCAATTGACTCAATGGTTAAAGCATAAATTGTTTACTTAACGTGCAAGAGTAGTAAGGTTGAATCTTGCTTGGCTATAATTTTTTCCAGACTCAGAAAACAAAAATACTAAGTAAACAGTAAAATTACTGCAATTCTGCAAGTTTAATATAATGGTTTTGTTTGTGGATAACTTTCCTTAGCGCTAGCATCAGAAATGGATAAACTGCGAGTTTTTGAACACCAACAAATGGCCGTTTTCGTGCTGAAGAGATGAAACATTATTTTTTCATTAGTAATTTCCCAGGAACTGAATCTAATGCTGAGCTAAATTTCATACGATTTAGATCGTAAAAAACTGAGGCTTTTGAGGGTTATTGTCGGACAAACATTCATACGAGTACGCAAGTGCAAATGTACAAAAAGGTATGTACTAGGTCTATGAAATCTGACAACTGATGGGTATTCCAGTAACTAATTGGTTTAGTGCATCAGCAGGGTTGTCCACTGCTGAACACAGCCTCTCCCATCAAGGGGGAATATGCCATAATCTCCATGCTTGGCAGGCCGTTACTCAGAAGGGACTGATGCCCACCTTCCGGTATTTTACCTTTAGACGCCTCTTACGACACCCACAGGTTGCAATGGAGGGGTGACATTCTAGGCCGGCACCCCACGGGGAAATTCGTTTACTTTGCTGTAAATTAACTTATATTACAGATTTATTATATAAGTTATTATACAGAAGTATAAAAACATTGTCATATAAAAATTACATTACATCGTGTTGTTTTAATACTTCTGAAGTTATTGCGTGCAAAAAGTACTTTTTCCGTAGCTTGATAATTTTGAAAAGTTCTTTTTTAAATTTATGTATGTATATTATATATATTCAAAAGACAATGACACTAATCTGTAAAAAGCTTTCGTACTAGTGTAGATAATGATCATGCTACGGTGTAACAAGCGCCCCACGTGTAATTGAGTCTTTTGTTCGTGCCCGCAGCTCGCGTTGTACATTGTAATTAATTATTTAGTACTTAGTTATGCCATGAGATGCAATGTTGACATATTGTCGGGCGTCGTCAAGTAGAAAATAAACTATTATCATAATCTTCTTTACATAATATGTGATATATTCGGTACAAAATTGTCTTATACCAACACACAAAAACTGGCGCATCATAAAAAGGTTAAGTCTTTGATTCCTGAGATCAAACAACCCTCCTTGGTTATGGTTCTTCACACATTACCAGTCATTTGAAATCGACACAAAAATTTTAGATTTAATTAGATTTATTCACTACTATTACGATAATATTCTTGAAGCGCTCGTAGCGTAGTTTACTTAGCCGTTCTGAACCGATCAGCTAAGTTAAGCAACGTCCGCTGCAGTTATAACTTGGATAGGTGACCACCAGTGGTATACTACTCAGCGCTTCTGTTTCTGAGGCCACGTTAAGCCGTCGGTTCCGGTTGTTGTCTTTGGATGGCAGTCGTTATAGCACGGTGGTAGGGGGTTTTCCGAATGCCCACCTGTGTAGCTACCACCCTCAAGTAGAAAATCTGTCTTCAAGCACCTAACGGTGTGTTCCAGCAGCTGCCAGCCAGCAATTCTAGGTTAGCCTGAACAACATCTTGGACCACATCATCACTTACCATCACGTGAGATAGTGGTCAAAGGCTAGCATATCAGCTACATAAAAATAAATATGAATATGAGATAACTCAGAAAAAATTAGGCATATTATTTTTTCTAAGTTATCTCTTACCGAAGGCCCAAGTGCGAGGGTAGGTAGAAGGGTAACAGTCAAATTCTTAACTCAAAAACTATACGGTGAAACGTTTAAGATAATATTGGATATATTACTCTTGAGGCCAAATGGTAAAACTGGGATTTAAATGACAAAAAATCCTTGGATTTTGTCGCCGCTGTAGCCAAAAACCACAGTCACAAAAACTACTTGTGGAAATAATATAAAAGGAACAAAAAGAGCTACCTCCCGTTCCCTAGTAGCTACAAAATTTTTTTCTTTATTGCTGATTGGTAAGCCGTTGACCATAATCTCACCTGATGGTAGGTGATGATGTGGTCGAAGGTGTTAACAGGCTTAATTTAGAATGGCTTAACATAGGCAAATCTGGTGGAAAACGAATTTCAAATGCACCGTTAACAGTGCACATGTCACAGACGATTCTGTATGCAACAGTGATCGGTCCGGCAGTTAGGTTTTTTAAGAAAGTAGATTTCACATTATTTATAGATAGCATATAACCAAAATCTTGCCAATTTTTTATTCGTAAAATCTTTATTTTTTATGCTATCGTGATCTACTGCTTTCAAAGTACTACTACTATTTCAGAGATATTAATATAAATAAAGAAAACTTTGTGATATAGTTATAGCTAAACCTTTAAGGTTATATATTTTTATAAATAAACGATAAAGTGAACGAAAATGCATTAATACATTTCCATATACTTTAAATATATAGCTAACCCTTAAATGTTATATATTTTTATAAATAAACGATAAAGTGAACGAAAATGCATAAATACATTTCCATATAATTTGCGTGCAAGTTAAGCGAATAAACAAAAATGCGAGTCAATAATCACAACAGAGCAAAGTCCGCAAAAATATTTTAAGACGATGTTTGACTCATTAACGTTAGTTTAGATTAACTTAAGAATACTTACGTCAATCAAATCATTAGAGTCATTATTACTTTACGTCATAATAATGTGTAACGGAACCAGGAATTGTGACCTAGTTTTTCAAGAAAATTAAATAATAACAATACACACTGTGAAAATATTCCGATACGGTGTACTTCACCTATTCAGTTATGAAGTCATATGTTTCCTTTACAAGATAGTTAATTTTAATTATGTGTATACTGCACGTATCCATACATTCAATTACCTAGTATGCGTTGAGTTATATATGAGTTATTTTTCCTTTAGCTTATCCCAGAAATTGAAATGAACAGGAACGCCATGCAGCACCTATATATATCTATTGATAAGATATTCAGATATTTATTGCAGCCATACAGTACAAGGTTTCATAAAATTACTACATTTCCGGGCCCCGCTCCGCCCGCGCGTGTGTCGGTTGTCGCTCGAAAACATTAACCTCTTTTTGCGCAGTTGGATAAAAACTATTTTATGTTTTTTCCCGGGTCTCAAACTATTTATTATAAAAATATATATTACTTATTTGAAGGATGGACATCTATTAGACAATTACAGGCCACATTTTAAGAAAACGAATCATAGTAATGCTTGAACTCCAAAAAACTCATTTTGTATAGATTCAATTGTAAATTATTGTTTAATAATATGATGCCTACGATGCGAGAATAGTGATGTCGCGACTCGCGGCTGTATTTAACGGTAAGTTGTCAATTACACCCGAGAAATTATTTTTGACTGTTATATTGGTTCAATGTCCAATCGCTATTATAGGCATCCACCGTGCGGTGAAACTCAAGCTTGCGGCGGGATTCGTATAATGGACCTGAAGCGCGGCAGTCTATAGCCAATGCCATTGAACCGTCATTGCTTAAATGTTTCTGTGTTTTTGCAGTATTCTTTTTTCTTGAAAAATTAAAGGAGACAATTTTGATGCCGCCTGTGTTTTAAGGTTTTTTGTATGTTGTAATTTTTTAGACTGGATTCAATGCAAAAATAATTATGTTTTAAATATCTATGATACATGGTAAAGACTTGATGACTCTGAACCATCTTCAAAAAAAGGAGGTGGCTCTCAATTCGACTATATTGTATTTGTGTGTTATCTCTTAACTCTTTACAAGGTGTACCGGTTTGATGATTTTATTTTTTTATATTCGAAAGCTGTTGCTTGTCATGTACAATTAAAATTTGAGTGCGATCGGACAAGGAGTATTGACATTATCCCTAATAATGAGAATTTTATGTTAGAAGTCGGTTGTTTATTGTGTAAAAATTATTTATTTTAAAGCTTCAAAACATTTTACAAATTTAAAAAAACATTTTCTAATATGATAACAGATCTAGCAATGAAATAGTCTGTTAATTGGACAAATATATAGAAATATTTTTTTAGATTCCAACGCGACGATAATTTTCACATTAATAAGTATCAAATAACACTAAAAATATCTCTAATAATTATCACAACAAGTGTTATTACGTATACTTCGAAAATATTTGTGTATATTTGTGGAGAACATGGTACATAGATTTTTCAGCAGGTCCCAAGGAATTATATTTCAGGTCATGAGGAATCTGTTAAGTATTAACACGTAATACTTTCATGAATACTGATGTAAAATTGGTTACATTTTTCCTTATTGACATAATGCACTACTGCGAATATGCAGTCTGATTCAAGACTTTTAAATAAAAGTTAAGTATTCCAAACTCTTTCTTGAGGTCCCTACACATACTTCCTGCATATCGCATCCAGTCGTATCTGTCTACTCTAGCGAAGTCAACCGTTCTCGATGATTATATATTAGACACGGAGATTTTTCTAAAGCGACCAATCGCATCTATTTCGGGAATGAGGACGAGAGGCGGTTTTACTCGGAGCAAGGAGGCGGGATAGTGACACCCCTGAAATTTAATAGAACTCTAAACATGGCCGAAACGAAATTTAAAAATAAAACTAGGATCTCAGGATAGAAATACTTTCACCGAAATATACACCTTACTAGTAAACAGATAAGCTTCAAAGTGTAATAGGGCGTGTCTTTCAATTTCATGGAACACATACATGTATGTAGATAAGATGGGGTTATGCTATTTTAGATCGTATGCCGATAGATAAAGAGCTGTATCTAACGGTGCCTGGTTTTATAGGCCATATAAGGAGATACAGTTTTGTGCCTTGTTGACGTCACAGGGAACGTCATGTTTTTTTTTTACGTATTGTTTTGTAACAATCGCTTACCTTTATAAACATATTCCTTTATTGGACTAGTTTTTTTATGTACATTTCTGATAATGTGTTATGAAATAATGTATTATTTTTAATAAATTGAAAATATACAAATAACTTAAAATATAAATAAGGTACTAAATTTAAATATGACTAAATAAAATGTATTGTCTTATTAAAACTATTTATTAAATGCTACAGGAATATTGCATACTTTTTATTTTCCATATATTTTAGCACTGTAAAATTTATGTATCATTGTAATTATTATTAAAGTTTCATGTACATTTTCATAGTATAACCCCATATGTACTACCGTTATTAATATTTTAAGTAATATTTTATAGTGCCATAATTATATAACATGTTAATAATTATTACAAAATGTATCAGTTACTGACATTTGTATGGTGATTTCAAGATTTCAACTTTCATTTGTACTACATTAAATACACACATGAAATAAATAAAAAAACTTACATCGCAGCCCCAATCCACGTGAACCATGACTAAATCTTCACGCAAATCAATAGTAACGTGCAAGCGATACGCTTAACATAAAAAAAACCGCAACTGTAAACATCTTATCGCGTCCAGGAGACGTTTTCACATACTTCCAGGATCCGGCATGGGACACGTGTATTTATTTATCTAAGTGATTGCGTAAAAGCATGCGCGTCTTACGTCCCAATCGCGCGCGACGTCGCGATCGTGACGTCATGGCGGCTGACGGGCCCTCCAAACTAAACAATCAGTTTTTTGCACCCTTTATCACTAAACGCCGGCCGGCTACATAAAAGCCGTGGAAATCCGTTCAGGACACACATTACACGTAACGCAGCCAACTGAACGCATCCGCGCGCGAGATCCTGTCCTGAACTCGATTCGATAGCATTTACATTCCAATTTTGAAATTCTCACAGAATACGTAAGCGATTTCTGCTATTTTTTTCATCAAATAGTGTTGTGGTAGTGATAGTTTTTAAAGACAGTGACCTGTGACTGATACCAAAGATTTTCTGTGATAAATAAAAAAATAAACAAAATGATTGAAACGTGCACTTGTTCTTGCAATGGATGCCAATCAAGGACGCAAAGAACTGTTAGATACGGTAAGTTCAATTCATTATTTTTATCACTTTTTAAATTGTCTTTATAAATTAGTGCTTTTATTTTCTTTATCATGATCATTACAATTTTATCAATTACAATAATTAAATAATATGACGATTTAATGAGTAAGACTGATGATCGAATCATTCTAAGATATCGATCGATAAGTGTCAACTTTTATCGATATCACAACTAAGCTTGACATGAAGTCATATATTAAATCAACTTATGTCATATCGATTATTATTTGAAATGAGGTAAACACCTGAGAAAAATAGGTTAATAATCATTTGTCTTTAAGAAAATGTAATAAATCTTGCGAGATCTGTAAGACAATGGTACTTTTAATAGCCATAGAGTCGTTTCCATTTAATTCAATCTATGATTCTCTTAGTACAAAAACTATTTTTAAATTTTACATTTCCGTTTACACATTATAATTAATAGGGCAACGTTGTAGTGCCGTATAGTGTCATTTCAATAATGAAACGCATAACCTGACCTCAGCGGAAATATATATACCTATAAACATTGTCAATATTTGTTAGGTAACTACAATTTAGTTTTACCTTATTATGGACATACCCGTGTTTTTTCCAATGATAAAATACGTAACGTTAATCACTTTATGTAAGGGAAAATTTGCATGAAATTTCAACACTAGGATAACAATACCTGTAATAATAATTTTAAAATCATCTCTCAAAGGAAATATATACATGATCTAATATTTATAGAAAATATAAACTACACCTTCACTTATTCCAAATGTAAGACACATCATATTTTCAAACACAATTTTTTTATTATTTGCTGTATACCTGGGCTTATGTCCAATGGAGCTTTACATGGGCGATTATAGGTTACAGTTGTCAACAAGTTGCTATACAAATGAAATAAAATGTCATAAAAATAAGGTTTGCATTCGCGCGCTATAATGTGGTGGTTACGACATTCACTCTGTACGTAAGACATGTACGAAAATAAGAGAAAATATTAATTTCACGAAGAATCCTACCCAATTTTTCTATTTTGTACATAAATCATGTTACAGGTACAAGTTTATCAACCTAAATAATTTTGCAGGACGTCAGTATTTGTGAAAAACTCAATTGAAGGCCTAAAACATAATAAATAGTAATTATTTTATTATATTCAATTATTTTTGAATGCTGACTAGTAAAATCACGTGAAATTGTTTGAGTTACGATGCCCCAAAAAGGGGGTACGTATTAACGAGTAAAAGCTTTCGCATGAGCAGCGAGGTGATTTATATTGCGGCCCGCGAACAATGACATTCATAGGATTGGCAATGTGCACGCCGCCACAAGCCTATCCCGGTGCGGAAGCTAGACTCGCCTACATACTCAGCTATGCTAACACGTTTACGGTACATTCAAATTAGCTGAAACTATGTTAGCAGCACCAGGAATTTATACATCCCAGTGAAAGCGGAAATCGAATCGCAAAATCGCTTAATGTTAGCAATCAATCAAGTTTATCGAAGCCTTTCAATTACAACACAAAAGAATCCATTACAAAAATAAGTTTTAATCGTTGCTCAGCAAGCAACGTATTCCATTTCCTACATCTTAATATTCAGTATTAGAGCTGTGACGAATCGCGCTATGTTACGAGTCTAACTACTTTCTAACCGAATGAGTAATACCTATGGAATATGTGACTCGACACCGCTCTTGAAGGTTTTCAGGCGCCTCCATCGCGCGCTGAAAATTCGGAAAAACCGTGACTCATCGATGAGACCACTACCGGAAAAGCCTCCGTTTATCTAATTACAAGCCCATTTTCATATAATAAAAAACTTAAACTAATGAAAGCCGTGTCATTATGTCAGTAGAAACGACCACGCTGGGAAACTTATCACAAAGGCAGGGCAAAAACTATTACTATTACCTATTGTGGTGTGCGTGTACTCTTTAATCGATCAAATCGTTAACATAAATCACAATTGTTATGAAAAAACTCTTTTATTATCGCAGAAGTAAACAATATAAGACTATTATATCATTGCGTTAGCTCGATACTTGACCACCTATTACGATCGAAACATTATGCCTCACAAAAAATACAAAAGATTGGTTCGGGATGTATTAATCACAGTCATAATAACCCATATTGACACTATCACTAAGCAGGCGCACAATGGTCCGCCTTGTTAGCCGCCGAACAAAAAACGTGTCAAAGTAAACATAAGAGATGCTTAAACCCACGGGTCACATACTAACAGAACGTCGAGTGAACTTCACTAGAAACATGCAGTAAACCAACTAATTTGTATGCAACTCTATTATCAATGACATGGAAGCTATGCGCGTGATATACTGACCGCACGTAGGCGAATCTCATCGTAATCTGTGTCGCAAGCCTTTCCCAGACTCCCAGGGTTTTTTTAGGTTAGCATACTTTCATGTTTAGTCCTTGGTCTCTTTTCTTATTTGCTTTCCGTACACAAACTGACTCTCGTCGTGTAAAATAGAAAACGAAAGTTGTTTATAAATTAAGCTGGCACATCTAGGTGGCGATTAGCATAAAGTCGAAATCACTTATTGCTAGTATGATTAATGTCTACAATCAATGATCTTACGTTTACTGCTGTGGTAAAAGGCTAACAATAAGGATATTAATTAGGGTTATTAATATATATTATGTCATGATAGATGATTGAATTCGAGTTCATTGACAAAAAATATCGAATTGTTTGAGAATATATTATAATCCGTTAATCGAATAAATGTATTCAAGATTAGTGATATGACACGTGTGTTGATGATCGGTCGAGAAACGCGTTCGGTTCGCGACGCGATAAAAAAATTGCTTTAGGATAGACTCATCGATGAATCAGCGACTTCTAACCGAATAGTTTAGGTACTTGCACAAGATGTGGAAACGGAACTAAGGAGAGTCGAATATTTGTTTATTTTTTACACATGGCAATTTTCAGAGTACTGAAAATTTTAATAACAATTTATTATAACCATTAATTATTACACCAGGATAAATGTGCATGTATAGTGATTTTCAGTTATTAGTCATGTAATCTGACGTAGGTGAAATTACTAATACAGCTAAAATCCGAGCAGTTTTCACTGATGAAAAAATATCCAATCATGTCATTCATGATGCAAGAATTTGTATGTACAGTACCTACAACTCGTGTTACAAGCGATAGAAAGTGAAAGGGATGGCGTGAAAATTTTAGAAAGGTTCAAAATTTTCTTTATGAATGAAAAGCTGTAAGGAAGTCTCCGTGAGGGCTGGAGCTTTGTTTTCCTGCGGGCGGGTAAGGGTTTAGTGTTCGGCTGGCTATTTCATGTACGGAGCCGCATTTCGGTGGCCATTCAACGGAGCGAAGGCTGCCCGCGCGCCTGTCTCGCACACTCGTCCCTCACACCACATCGGTGACACACGTCCACAATACGATTCGATAAATCGAATATTGAGTGCAAATTCAAAGTGTAATCCGAATTTAAAATATTACTGTGTCCTGAAGTGCGAAAGATCCTTCGCGAGTGTTTTCGGCCAGTGTTAAAAAAGTTATTTTCCGAACGGTTAACACATTGGGTTACCGGGATCATAATTTGTTCGGATGAACATGGACTTGCCTACAGGAGCTACTTCAATGCGTTGTTCATGGATGTCTTTTTAACTGGTGTGTGTGTTTTTTAATTCAAGATATATGAGAAATATGAGGTATTTTTTAAATTTCATATAAGAAAACGCAAGTCGCGGCGATTTGTTAATTGAATGTAAACAGATGCATTCTTTTGTGGGTAAGCGATGGCTTTTTTACATCTACCTGCTTTTATTTTGGATATAAAGAAACAATAAAATGATTATCGTATGCTCAGGTTACTTACCTACATTTAGGTACAAAAGTTTTATATGAAATAATAAATGATCTCTAGTTACTATATGATATTTTTCGTACAAACATGCATTATTGTGTATTAACAAAAGCTGTTAACACATCCGCTAATATAGTCCTATTATAAAATCAATATAAACAAAAAGTTTCATAGGTTGTTTTGCATAAGCCGGCGCGGCGGCGCGCCTATGGATCTACGAACGTAAAATTAATTAACTCTTTTTCTAAATATGAAACTAATTGTGATTCTCAAAAGGAGGGATCAACCATAATTGGTTCATGACATTTTAGGCAGCGAAGAGTGTATGGGCAGACGCGCACCGGTCCGTGTGGGAATGAACAACATACATCCGTCGGCGATCCATCAAAAGGATTTTTCACTGAAAAATGTTATACGATACCCTCCATTTAGCTCACCATATACGGAACTAAGCTTTCTTTTACGGAATATATTAATTAACAATAAATCATCGACAAAACCAATTCGCATTTGCATAACTAAATTCAGCCATTGCAAACTGTTGCGTACACTATTAATCATCTATTGTTGATTTTAAACGATAACTCTTATCTTTATTACTTAAGTATTGACATAGTTAAATGTTAAAGGATTTATTCTAAAAATAGTAAGAATTAATATTTATTCGGAAACTGGCCATTACGGAGATATCGGGAAAACCCCACGGTGGAAAAACGCATTATGTCCCAGTTCTGCTCTTCTCAGTAACGATTATCTACGAGCATTGTTCAATGCCTTCGACGCTACTGACCACGGACAATGGACATAGATAAAAAAATATAAACCAAAACCATCTATCTAACACCAGATAGCAAAAGTTTCACACGTGTGTTTTTTACACTGTGCGCGTAACCGTATTTACTTAGCATACGCGAAATTGTCAACGACTCGAATTGACCTAATGATTCACTGACCATAAACTTCTGATTATCCTTGTCTGACGTAACACAAAAGGTGTAAACTCACCGTAGTTTAATGTGATAACACATTGTCAGATTTTGACGCGTTTCTAAAAACCCTCGAGGATATCGAAATAATATTGACTTTAGTTTATTAATGTGCGCATGTGGTTAGCTAGAAAAAATATATTTATATGTATATTTAAGTTTGTGTGTACAGAACAAATGAACTGCGGGAAATTTGTGAGACGTGTTTCCGAATAATTTGTTAGATGATATAAAATAGTAAGTGTTCATTGAAGCAAATCGTATTTGAACTTCCCATTATCGAGTGGGTGGACTCACGCAGTAAAAGTGCGACAAAAAGAAACTTTCTACGTTTTAGCACTGAGCTCGGACAATGGAAGCTCTTCAAAGTCGGTGGTTCCTTCCCTTTCAAAGTTTGAAAACGTCGAGGTTTGAGTTGCCTTTCGGACATAAAATTCGTTTTATGGCGTCGGCGCAAACATAACATACCTACTACGACTCAAAACGTTTCAAATGAAAATATTTACAATTTTATAGATATGACGGACCGTTCGCAAATTGTTTGACAAATTTGTGGTCGCTATTTATTATATATTTTAAATTTGTGGTAGGTAAAAATAAAATATGAGATATGAAATATCTCAAAATTATTATTGATATAGGACTCCAAATTATACATGAAATAAATAAGTAGAATTATTATTGGTGTAACTGGGTAACTATATTGAAAGTTAAATATATATGCAATATTTGGTATATATAAATATTATTTCAAAGAACATTTAATATCTATTAATGTATCAGCCGGATTGTCAGCCAGCCTCCCTCATTAGGAGATTTGCCATAATCCCCACGCTTGGCAGGCGTCTTGGGTATCGCAGTTTTAGATAGAAGGCACTGTTACCCTTCTTCTGATATTTTACCTTTAGTCGCCTCTTAAGACATTCTAGTGCAGCACGCCACACGCATAATATTTATTATCACAAATGTACGTTTTCTTTGGACGTACGAGTAATATAGAGAAAACTCCAATAGTTACATGTAAGAATGCGTAATCGGAGTAAGTATAAAAGCAAGACAACCCAGTGTTTACCTTCAAGGTATGTTTCAAAACTGGTTGATTAAATTTTACAAACTACACTCATTTACAACTGTACTCTTCACAAAATTATATAATACTTTAAATGACCTAAATGTACTCATTTTTAAATCCGTTTTCCCATACTTCTTGGCCAATGCTGGTTGAGAAAGCGCCGGACCCGACGGAATCGTAAGATCTTACGCGCACGTTAGTCTCCACACAATAATCACGCACCTTATTATTTTTTATGTGACTCCCCGAAACACCTAACAGGCCGCCGTGCGTGCTCAATAAATAAAACCTTTCAAAACTGTGTCACAATAATGATAAAATAATTTTCACTGGGAATGTACCTAATATTGTTTTATCAAAAAACGTTATTGATTCGAAGCAGTGATAGCTCAGTGGCTTTGGCTATGGACTGCCGTGCAGCAGGTCCATGGTTCGAATCCCGCCGCGGGCTTGAGCTTCACCGCATGGTGGAAGGGCATTTTTGCGAATGCCCGCCTGGCTAGCGACCACCCTCAAGTTGAAAATCTGTCGCCAAGCACCTAACGGTGTGTTCCGGCAACTGTCCTTGAGAGCCAGTCATTCTAGGTTAAGCCTGTTAACACCTTCGACCACATCATCACTTACCATCACGTGAGATTGTGGTCAAAGGCTTACCTATCAGCAATAAAAAAAAAAAAAAAAAAAAAAAAAAGATACAGTACCGCACTGTTCAAATGTCTCCGAGGACTTTACCTTAGCTAATCATTGTTTATTACTCATTAAATCAGATTACATAGCAATCGTAAAGATAACTGCATAATAATATTGACAATACAAGATTATCGTTATCGTATCACTTATCAATGTCAATCAAGTCTCATAAGATTGTGTAATTGTTTCAGGTTTTCCTAAAAAGCTTCTGGTAGCTACATCAGTGGTAATAGTATTGGCAATGTGTCTCGTCACGGCAGACGCTCGGTCCCTAGAACATAAGATCAGACACGAGAGGCGTCATGAACTAGATCAACCCAAAGATGCCAGACTAAGGGTGTCCGAGCCTCGAGTCATAGAGCACAAGAGAAGACCTCATAGGAAACAAACTCTGAGCTTTACACACACAGCCAAAGACACGGACCCGATGAGACTGCAGAGAAACGCGCAAGCAGAACGATTTAAGAACGCAACGAAGAAGATCATAAAGAAATTAAAAAACACTCGGAGGTTCTTTAACGAAGAGCGAAGGGTGTTGAACGAGACGAAAGAATACAGAGACGGAATGCCGTCCTGGCTGCCGACGATCAACTTCGTCGATATCCACTTCTACAACTACAGAAACCCGCGACGAACGGCAGGGACCATCACGGAAAGAAAAGTAAGTTTCATCTTAAAACATAATTGATTCTTTAGCGCGATTACGTATTCAGATGATTCACGGTTTGAGTCCAATGCCCCATTATTGACTTCTTTATCTTACATTTCGATAAACCTAATTTGTCTATCAACGTGTAGTTACATGTTTGCGTCTGTCGAAATAGGTCCATGACTAATCAATTCGCTAATGCTATATTATTGCAGTAAGTTTTGGCCACACTCGCATACCTGTATACTCTCGTTTGATGTGAATTTTTAAACAACTGACAGTGTAATTATTGCGGTCGATCACTTCGCAGCGAGGGTGTGGTGGTCCATCCCATCACTCTTTTTACCCGTTCAATGTTTTTACGTTAATTTTAATTCATTTTTGCTTTATTTGAGACAAAGAATCACCGCGTACATTAGCCGCGCTCGAGGCTCAGTTGCGCCTTAAATGAGGTTTCGTCGAGCCAAATTACATGTACCCGGCCTCTGTACGCGTTTATTTACTTCACATTGTACTTAAGGGCAATAACTAGAAGTGCAAGCCCTTAATTTTCAGAGCCGCTTGCGTTTGAAAATCGTTGCAGTTTTAAGTGTTTTATAAGGCCTCATTACCTCTATAATCGAGATCGCTTCATTTCACCACGTCCTTCTATAAAGTTGTACATTTTAATACGCCGTTAGTGCGCGTATAATAAAAGATTATCTTCAGAAGATTATTTTTTATTCAAATCATGAGTAAAGTCCAGATTTCTCCTTGAATTAATCAAAATATTACGTTCATTTTAGATCTTCGCAAAAAAGATAATAGGGCCCGCCCACGTCTTACGACCAGTTCACGATGAACCTACCAGACGGTCCTCTCGCGTTAGTATTTAATTATTTGATACAAGGAAACGAGTTCAGGTTATGCTGGCGCGAAACAAGTAGGGGGCTTATGGTTAGTTGTGGGAGCAGAGCAAACTAAGGAGCCAGTTAAATGTTTCGAAGAAATTTGCATAGATTGACACAGCGTGATTTCACTGTGTGCACGCGATCCGGCCAAGCCACTACACGCTTATGTGTCTTATATTTTAAAGAACCACACTATAATTATGATAATAATTGTATTCAGCTCATAGCTTGTCAATGCCGCTTTGGTTCGTAAAAATATAAAATCAACAATCGTTATTGAACGAGACAAGATTATTATTTACCGAACACACATCTGGATCTCGAGACTTTCTATTATGTATTCTTGTTGGTCACCCACTAATTAGTACACAAAGTTAATGCGCCACGAGACTACAGGTATGTGTGCGACCGCGCATGATCCTTATACACACTAGCGCCCATGTGTGAGTGAGCTATCGATGGAATTGTCTCTCATCTTCTGTGGAGTGGACTAATACCCACGTGGATGAATATTAAATATTTCTAAGCTATGTCTCGCCAGTTTGTCAATGTATGGCCACTTAACAAATTCAAATATTTGTCATTGGGCAAAGGAAAGCGTTAGAATTCAAGTGATCTCTTCTTCGCTCCGGCTTTAGTTGACACACGGACAATTTAAAAATTAAATAATGCTCAAATGAGACGTTAAAACAAAGATTACGAAAGAATAGAGTGGACGTGACATACCAACCTAAATAACGTTAAGAAATAAAAGAATAGTTTTGTCATGAACTTATGATTGTACCGATATAATTTTATAGCCAGCGTCATACATTCAAATATTCAAGAGTGAATGTGATGACTTACTTGTTAATATAAGATTCTATTACGAAAGCCATTTTGAACAAATCATTTGTATACGCACATAACCTCCTCAAGTTGCACTCATCAGCTTTCAGTGATTCTGTCGAGGGCAGAAATTCCACAAGTCGACAACTCGCGTCGTCGTCGCCGACTTAGCGGTCTCTCTGTTTGTACAGTATTTACGATTTAACAAAACAACACGAAATGTTAAAAACACATTATTTGTCCGCGACGAATGTGGACTTACGATTGCGACGCGTCGCGTTTGTCCCAAACACGTTCGGTGCGAAGCTCGCCTCTTTAACGTACGTACGACTTATTGTCCGGTTTTGCTAAAATACTTGGTCGGCAGTTAAAGTACTCGGGCTGTTAAAACACTAGTTTTGTTTATTATCGCACGCCTTAGAGGTTTCCTCGCGACGATTGTTGGGAAACGCGACGGTCCTCATTGACTTTATGAACCGTAAAAAGATCGATAATATGTTGTTTATTGGACTTCGAATGGCCTGAGCACAATTTGCGGCGTATTGAGTTAGAAAACTTTATCGCGGTTTGCTTACCTAGCAAACTTGCTTGGCAGACGCTAATACTACTACTACCATAGGATTATTAACTATAATATTCTAAGCGTAAATTACAAGCATATTGTTTTTTCAATGTAGGTACCTATTATTAATCGTATAATTATTTAACTTTAATTATTAGTTAAAGTTATGAAACCCGATAAAGATTGCTTAAGAATTCATAAATATTATCATTATTAACAAAGAAACACTCATAACAATGTGATTACCAACAAATTCTCTATCAAAATACAATGTAACACATTCGATGGGAATTGACGAAGCTGGCAGAGTAGACAGTGAATCACCCATTCACGAATACGGAGGAAGTCATGGCTACATTTGAATCCATAGTCCCATTAACACTCAGGTTGATTCCTGGAACGATGACAGACTATGGGATGACTGTGTTTAATTAATAATATTAGTAACAGTACTTCCTTACCATTCATCGTAATTGCCACTGACTTTCTGCTAAACAATACAAATGACATAAATCATCATTCATAAGAGGCAAAATGTGTACCATATTATTACGTAAATTTATATAATCCAGGAAATACGTTGCGACCGTTCAAACAGATACAAAACATTCAAAGAAAAACTAACAATAAATTATATACTTTTAATTGACAATAATAAGCTATCCGTTTCAAGTATCGAGGTAAACTGGTTCCAGTAGTTGCAACTATTCTATATACTGTACTAAGCCCTAGTACAGATAAATTGTGTATGGTCCTAGGTCTTACTGTACGCATCATTGTTGTGAACTATACATAAACATCATGTCCTTAGGTATTGTGGTAGGACGAGAACACTCGTGGCATAATTATGTCAAACTGGGTTTGACGTAATTGCCTCTGTTTAACTAATCTCTCTCAGGATAAGAACTGGTAATCTGAAGGAAACAGACCGTACATAACTTGTTAGAGATTTCAATTATCATACATTCATTAAAGGTCAGCTTCGCATAACTGTAGATATTTTCTTTCACCTCCTTGTAAAGGTGAGAAATTTATTGTTTGATTATTCTTAAATCCGGTTTAGGAGCTTAAATGTACAGGCAAGGCGTTCCAAGCTCATGTTTCGCTGTCAATTATTACCTACAATTACCTACATATTATAATCATTGGTGGAATAGTCATAGTGGTGTAGTACCAATCACAAAGGCCTGCAAACACAGCCTCGACACAAATTCGTCGCGCAGTAAAATATCCAAGCTTGATGTGTTTAATTCATTCTTGTGAACATATATTTATTGTGTGATTACCGTGGAGAAGACAGAAAACACTACTTGAATCCTTCTCCATATTATTGAAGATTCAATTTTTAGAACTGTAAAAACTTTGAGTTGAAAATTTGAAACTAATCTATAACATCAAAAGAAACACATCACGCACCTATATAGATGCATCGTTACATCACTTGAAGTGACGATAAACGACTTTAACTAAATTCAACATTAGCATTATGTTACCCTAGAAAATTAAAAATAAACTAACGTCCTTTTTCTTTTGTTGCAGTTTATGTATCTGATGCCCAAACTTTACAAGTCGCTGGTGGAGTATCAGGACATCTTTAAACACCTCATGAATGTAGAAGTGGAGCTGCCCGATGAACCTTTCTGCAACTATAACAAGACTCGACACGACCTGATCGGGAAGACCATTAACAGACTATATAGTACCATTGCAGAGATCAAAGAAAACATGGTCTCAGTGAATATTCCCGTACCCCAAATAAGCCAAAACAAGAACCTCGGGAATCTGAAGATGAAAGTTGACGCTCCTCAGTGTCTCAAAACAGATTACATAGCTTTCAGGGCGTACGGCAATCTTCTTAACAACTGGTACTCAGAATTCAGGTGTCCACGTGGCAAGAAGGTCATCAGCAGTAACAGCAGATGCGCGGCGTACGATGCTAAACTCAGCGAAAAGTTAAATATGAGAACGTCTAAAAGAAAGTTAGTTTCGAGTTGAGCTAGGCCTTTGAATTATATACGAACGGTTTTGTCGCTTCGGCGTTATTTATTGATAGGTACGGCGTATGCTCTCTATAACGGGCGTCGGCGCATGCAACGTGTTTCTAACACGTCCACTTTACAGTGATCCCGGTAAATAACATTTTATCGTGGTTTATATTGTAATTGTACTCGTACCTAAATGCGTTGCAGAACGTGTATCCGCGCCCGCTACCTTTTGAAGTGCTTGACGAAACAATGTTTTGTTGAATAAGTATTGGGTACTTTCTCTGTGATATTTAGTATTCTGTAGATAGTTATCATTAATTTATTGATTTTTAGCTTATAAGTATCTCTCTTCAGTTCCTTTTTCTTCATCTTCATTTTCCTATCATTTCACCTGTATAAAAACATGTTAACTTATTATTTCATGACTATCGTATTTATTATTGTACTTAATTAATTTAATTGCGTATATCTCTATCAATGAGAGATATCACCTTGAATCTGATTCATGATTTCGTGCGAAGCATTATTAACAAAATCATTGTATTAAAAGCTAATGTTTAAGTTTCTCAAAGTATTAATAGAAGGCGGGATGATGCCGTTTTAGCCAAGAAAGACTTGTAGCCTTGTAATTACCTAAGTGCTTATTTATATGAATATTATACATAAGTTTGTATAAAAGAAGTGCCGTTAGCTTTAGTGAATAAATGAACTGATACCATGTGAATATTACCTACTTTACTTGTATAGTATATTGCATAATTTATTATGCAAGTTTTGTTACTACATCTGAAGTATAAGTAAATGATTTAAGTATTTAAATGAAATAAAATGATACATCAATTCAGCAATATCTTTTCTTTATCCATTCTTGCAACAGACGTTGTGCCGTTTACCTACTTATACCATACATTGAAATTTAAACAGTAAAATATACACACCCATAATGCATGTCAAATAGAAGTGGGTAGAATAAGATAGGTACACTCGGATCAAGATTGATTTTAGTGCATTGAAATCGGGATAAAAAGGAACTAAATTGTATTTAGTTAATAGGAACAAGGAGATAAAACTTAAGTACAGGAACAATAACCTAGTAAGAAATTACTCAAGATAATAAATTTTACTAATGTCATAAATATTCAAGTGAATTTGATATAGTGCTCAAAACGATATCGACCAAGTTTATATAAAGAAAAACACTAATAGTTAACCTATAATATTGTCCATGAAGGACAATATGGGTGAACAGTATCTGCCACTATCCAAAAGCACGGTAATATAACATTACCGTGCCAAAAGTGAGAAGATACGAATCTCAAGCGAATGCCTACTGCGCATACTAGATCAGTAGGCATTCACTTAGTTTGTATTTATTTCATTGAAAGTGGAGTTAGGTTTCTTTTATTACATAATTGAATAGTTCATCAAATAAGAACAAGAGCTCTGAGTATAGGTAACTACAAATTTAATATACCTATTACTAGGCGTTCATTGTGTTTGTGGTGTCAATAAGGAGGCATTTGTCCAAAAGTATTTTTATAATGCTATATACGAAACATTTTTTTGTAAATATTTAAAGACTGTGTTGATTATAAATCTATTAACTTTTTTTTTCGTTAAAGCTAGTTTAGTTTCTATGAATTTGTACAGAGACGCTAATTTGATTTCGGCCATTTTGATTTAGGCTATTTTTATTTTTCTTACATGCACTAGAATTAGAGTAATGTTTACTTTGACACCACACATATTATAGCTTACTAGCTTTCCGGGCGCGGCTCCGCCCGCGCGTATGTCGGTTATCACGCAAAAACATTAACCTCTTTTTGCGCAGTTGGATAAAAACTATCCTATGTTTTTTCCCGGGTCTCAAACTATTTCCATACCAAATTTCATTCAAATCGGTCCAGTAGTTTTGGCGTGAAACCGTAACAGACAGACAGAGTTACCTTCGCATTTATAATATTATAGTAAGTACTGATTGGTCCGTAATTTGAAAACTACTGATCCGATTATGATGGAACTTTTACTGTCCCCATAAGTTGGGCTAAATGTATAACAATAAAAAACGGTTTATAGTTCCGGATAAATATGTGGATAAACATACATACCTACATATAAAAATATCATTTTGAAGCAGTGATAGCTCAGTGGCATTGGCTATGGACTGCCGCGCAGCAGGTCCATGGTTCTAATCCCGCCGCGAGCTTGAGCTTCACCGCACGGTCGAAGGGCATTTTGCGACTTCCTGGCTAGCGACCACCCTCAAGTAAAATATATGTCGCCAAGCACCTAACGGTGTGTTCCGGGAGCAGTCCTTGAGAGCCAGTGAAATTACAGGCACATGAGACTTAACAGCTATGTCTCAAAGTCGTCACTTTTGCACATGAGACTTAACAGCTATGTCTCAAAGTCGTCACTTTGAGACATAGCTGTTAAGTCTCATGTGCAAAGATTTGGAAAAAATAGTTGTCCCCGGTGTAAGCGATAGATACAAAAGTCTAGAGAAATACACCTGAATTGTTACCACGCTATTGCCCTGTCTAATTATAGATGATATGATATACGAATTGCACTGCACCCGTCGGTGCAGTGCAATTCGTAACCTGTGACGAAATGCATCTGATATAGGCAGAGGTTAGTTCGCTTAACATAAGGTGGGCCTCGTGCTCCGTGCCTCCACATATAAAAAAACCTATAAACATTTGTATCTGTTTGGAAGCCCTACTAATAAAACAAAGAGTTATGTCTATATATCTACTAGATTATCATATGTTTTAATAATATTACATAACTACGTATAGGTATCGAAATAATAACCTTATTTTTTTAAAATGTAACCCACTTTATATAGAAGGTATTTACTTATCTAGATGATACAATATATTGATTAGTACGTCAGAATATTAGCAATATATATTGATATGGCCTAATTTTGATAATACCAACCTAATTAATTATCGTTCATCCGCAGTCATAATCAAGATTAAATCACAGCCTTTACAAATTTGTACCAAGTATAGATTTACAAAGTTGACTTCAATCACTTAAAATTTTTAAATAAGTTTTGGAAGTCGGGAACATAAGCGACAGTAACATTAGGTTGCATTGTATTGTATTTAGCGAATGCCCGCCTGGCTAGCTACCACCCTCAAGTAGAAAATCTATCGCCAAGCACCTAACGATGTGTTCCGGCACCCCTTCTTATCGATATTTATTTATCAGTTATTACTCGTAGTCTGGACTGCTTAAATATATATTTTATACTCATATTTTAATAAAGGATAGCTAAGCATATACCTACTTATGTACCAGTAATAATCATATCCTACGAATAAATATATACACAAGCACCTTACGGTGTGGGCAGCTATCCTTGATAGCTAGTAAGTCTAGGTTAACCTGAACAACATCTTCAACCATATCATCACTTACCATCAGGCGAGATAGTGGTCAAAGGCTAACCTATCATGCATAAAAATAAGGTGGGGTTGTTGAAAAATATTTGGCAGATGGCACTGTATGTAAGTTACAAGCTGATCTTGTTTTTATATGTATCTTACTATAGCTATCATCATCATCATGGGGGCTTTTCTCTGGTCCATTCTTGGACGTAAGCCTCTTCCCTTTTTCTCCATTCCTGGCGGTCTTGTGCCCGACTCATCCAGTCCCGACCTCCGTGCCGTTTAACGTCGTCCACCCAACGTTGTGGTGGCCGACCTCTGCCTCTCTTGTCCGCTCTGGGTCTCCACTCAAGGACTCGTCTAGTCCATCTGCTTGCGTCCATTCTCGCAATGTGCCCTGCCCATGTCCACTTTTGCTTCGCTATAACCGCCATCACGTCCCTCAGTTTTGTCTTGCTGCGTATCCATTCGTTCCGCTTCCGGTCACGCAGTGTAATGCCAAGCATTGCTCTCTCCATACCTCTCTGCGCAACTCGGAATTTCTGGGCAGATTGCTTTGTGAGGGACATGGTTTCCGTGCCATATGTGAACACCGGCATCACACCACACATCACCGGCATTGACTATAGCTATATGGTCTTAAAAATGTTTTCAAGCTCTCCAGTTTACTATATGCGTATATTATACCTGTCATTTCACTGAATAAGCGAGCAATTAAGAAAAAACTAGATGTGTACCTTTTGTGCAGAAAAGCGAATATAGTCGAACACTTTGTACACAGTTTCACTATTTGTACTCAGTGTGAATGACTTTTAACTATTTTTTGCACATCAATGTAGCCATAACTTAATTTATTTAAGACTAGCTACCCGCCTAGGTTTGCGCATGGGTGCAATGCTAAATATACTACAGAATGTCTTTCAATTCGAATATCAACGATCACAGATTTTTTATCATTAGACAATACAAAGATGTTTTCTTTAGAGGTTAGTCTTGACATCACATTAGATACCTCTAAATTGAGTGCTTAGTATAATATGCATGAACATATACAACCCTTCCTCTTGAATCACTCTATGTATAAAAAAAACTGTATCAAAATACGTAGCGTTGTTTTCAAAGATCTAAGCATACATAGGGACAGACACGACTTTGCTTTTATGTAGTGGTAGTGAAGGGTGACCGATCTTACATATCTTATAAAAAAGTAGCAGGTTCAGTTGATTGCTCCGGACTTTTGGGTAAAGTGCGACTTAAAACTCCGACTAAACTAGTAAGATTTAACACACTGATAAATGTACTGTTATTTGATACTAATTATACGCAAAAATCATATTTGTTAAGAGCGTCCAATAATTCTACGTACTCAGTAAACGTCTAGATATATATCTATTCTGTATGAACATCGAATCGGCAGACAGTTGTTAGCCTGGATTTTTATTGGCTAATTGTGTAATATTTAGAAAAAACATTTATTCCAGTATATGTATGAAAAAGCGCTATTGTAGTCCAAACTACTGTCATTATTAAATGTATTTTTGTTATATCCGTGAGGACCTGTAGTTGACCCACTGCTATACATATCTGTACATCTATTCCACCCAATGGTTGTTAGTCATCCAATTAATAATCAATAAATAAATAAATTGGGTCATAATTTTATTGTTAGTTTCGTCTTGGCCAACCACCTAGGTGTGTATTTATTAAATCAGTACTAATATTATAAATGCGAAAGTAACTCTGTCTGTCTGTCTGTGTCTGTCTGTCTGTTACGCTTTCACGCCAAAGCTACTGGACCGATTTGAATGAAATTTGGTATGGAGATAGTTTGAGACCCGGGAAAAAACATAGGATAGTTTTTATCTGACTGCGCAAAAAGAGGTTAATGTTTTCACGCGATAACCGACATACGCGCGGGCGGAGCCGCGCCCAGAAAGCTAGTTGCTTATAAACGAATTCAACAGAGCAAACTCCAAAACGAAAATTTCTTTGGACGTGATGAATTTATGTGGTCGAAGATGTTGTTCAGGCTAACCTAGAATTACTGGCTCTCAAGGACAGCTGCCGGAACACACCATTAGGTGCTTGGCGACAGATTTTCAACTTGAGGGTGGTAGCTAGCCAGGAGGGCATTCGCAAAATGCCGTACCATCATGCTATAACGACTGCCATCTTAAGACAACAACCGCGACCGACGGCTTACCGTGCCCTCCTAAGCACGGAAGCGCTCAGCAGTAATGTCACCAGCGGTCACCCATCCAACTCATGAATTTACAACAATAATAGAGGTACATAGTAATTAAATAAAATGAAATATCTATTTATAGCCACACAAGTAACATAATAACTATACAGAATAAGACTAAAATAAAAATAAGGTGCAAATATTGCGGGCAATAGGGTTACACTCAGCATAAGCCGCGTGACATTTTCATGCACTCGCGACGCTGTTTTTCAGTGCACCCCTAAGCTCGGGCTGGTGTTCGCCGAGATAGGTGTCTAGTGAATGGGGATGAATGTGAGCGATCACACTACATAAAGTTTCTTAAAAATTACAAAACAACTACACATAATAGTAGCAAAATCTTGTTTCTTGCCGCAAGCATTTAACCATAACAGTTTAAATATATCTGGACTCCAGCGTGTTCCAACTTGTTACATTACAACAAAACATAACAAAAATTACATACGTACTTGGTTTTAATTTTTTTATATTATACTTAGGACCGATTCGGACGATTGGCGATTCGGTTAATCGGCGTTCCACTGTACTAATTTATGTAATTTATACTATTATTGAATAATTTTTTTTAATAACATCAAATTTGGCGTTGCCATAGTGCGCAGTCTAAAGTATCAAATCAAAACACTTGACTAGTGTCAAGTGTGTTATACTTTAGACTCACACTTGACACCGGTGAGGTGTGAGTCGGACTCGCACTATGGAACTCGAATAGTAAATATTTTGTTTTGATATGCATACAACAAATATTGTTAATACAGAACCCTCGGTGTCTCGCACTCCTCGAGTTTTAATAAGTTTCCCAATATTTTTAAACAGTTTACACCGAGCAGGAATATTTATGTCGTAACCATTGACCTTAAAAAAAAGGGAGAAATGGCACTCGTACCTCGAATATGTTAAATCAGGCGAGTCTCATTATATGTGCATCTACTGCATGCTTGTCTTCCTATCTTTATCATTCATATTAAAAATTACGTTTACCAGTAGTAAATGTGATCAATTCAATAATTACGTAAACAATATTGGATAATTATTACCCGAGCCGATATCTTCCATTTATGAATAAAATTCAATTGTTATAATTATCTACGATGCGCATGGATTAACAAAACTCCAAAAATTTAAAATTACAAAATTAAGTACGATAAAATAGCAACCTAGCAACAAAACCAAAATAAAGATATTTTCCATATACATCAGCGTCCACCTACAATCCTTAGTATGTATAAAGTATAAACTTCATAACTAGTTTCTAAGGAATGCCTTTTTTCTACAACACACATTTTTAATTTATTACTCCATTTTAATATAACTGTAAGTCAACACATGTAGATAAACTATCAAAGTAATGATATATCCAGTTACGCAAAATTATGAGAGGGCGCATGACCACGTTTGTAACTATGAAACCATGGCTACGCACAACTTATTCTATCTGGATTTAAATTAAAACTATGTACGAAAACTAAAAAATATATTCAACACCTCCTTTTCTGTACTCTTCTGAGAGATAGTTATGAAAAAAAAAAAGTATTTCATTGATATAGAAGAGATGTGTCTGACACGGCAGATCAGGCAAGTTTGTAAATCTCGAATCAAAATAAATACGGACAGAGACCAAAATTCTAAAAATGACGTAATACTCGTATATTCACCATTTCAGAATTGAAAAGCTGCCTTAAATATTAATAATGTACGTTTTTTATGCTGCTGACGTATACAATCTATTAGAGAGTGCATAATATAAATCGATCATAATAAAATGTACCGCTTTTTAGCATTAATAATTATGAAGTTCTTTCACCTCAATTGACAGATTTCAATATATTTTTATACAAATTAATCATAACATTGCTAAAAGCTGCCCTCTAACGAATTCAGTAAAAACTAAACAGATGTTCTACTTGACGCTAGATGGCAGAACTATATTTTTAATTAAGTGCCATCTATCAAAAATTAACTGAAGTAGCAAACCAGAACATCATTAGATTGAGTTGTTTTCCTACCTACTACTAGATGTCGCTAAACACTATTTTTGTTAATTCTCTTAAATAATCATAGGTGCCGTTAACACACAATAGTAACGCATGCCATATGTATGTCAACGAAGTAGTTATGTATCATCGAGAAGTATGTACATTCTTCTTTTATAACTATTCTACTACCTTCTTGGGTTTCGATTTTTATATTATCCGACAAGGTAAAACGACGCGATCACCAGGAGCGCAATGGATAAAATGAAAATAATATTGGGGGAATAGAAATAGCACCAAATCCAGGAAGATCAGAATAGTGCGATATCTTATTTTCCCCATAATTATTTATGTACGCCGCAGGTCTTGCGAGATATCGAAACAGTAAAAAGCATAATATATAAGTTTTTCATATTATTTGTTTTGTGTGTAAGAATGTATATTATTGGGGGGCCATCACAAGTGTACATTTTTGACCATCTTTAATACTAGATTTATATCAGAAACTGAACTAGTTAGGAAAGTACCTACTTACCTATAATTTTTTTTATGCCTTGTAGGTTAGCCTTTGACCACTATCTCACCTGATGGTAAGTGATGATGTGGCCGAGGATGTTGTTCAGACTAACCTAGAGTTACTGGCTCTCAAGGACAGCTGCCGGAACACACCGTTAGGTGTTTGGCGACAGATTTTCAACTTGAGGGTGGTAGCTAGCCAGGCGGGCATTTGCAAAGTGCCCTACCACCATGCTGTAACGACTGCTATCCTAAGACAACAACCGGGACCGATAGCTTAACGTGCCCTCCGAAGCACGGAAGCGCTCAGTAGTAATGCCCAACCAGCGGTCACCCATCCAAGTCATGACCGCGGTGGACGTTGCTTAACTTTGCTGATCGATTCAGAATGGCTAATTCAACTAAAACTTCGCTACGAGCGCTTCAAAATATATATAGGGCAAATTTTTGAGACGGGGCAGTAAGGGCAGGTTCCTTAACCGTTGTAGTTACAGGAAAACTGTTTAAGGAGACTATCCATATTTTTTTAAGGTATTCTGAACAGCATTCACAGATTTTGGAAAAAATTTAGAGTCCGATACTCAATCTATGAAAAAATAATACATACCTACTTATGTAGGTATCTTGTCAGACCGTGCAAGGTTTTAAGAGATATTATTATATTAAACAGATTATGCTACCGTAACCCGCGCTCCCACTTTTACAGCACTACCACGTAAGAGACTTTTATTTTCTTTATGCTGTCCAACAAACATTACTGGGATCGCTAACAAAGAAAAAAACTGTCACAACATTCACCAGTGGTGTTTGGGTCGAGAGAAACAACATTCGAACAATGGCCGTTGTTGTTCTCAAATAATGTTTTTCCCCGCTACTGCTTGTCTGTTGTGTTTCCTCTGAGGTATTTACTGAGCTTCAGATTTATGACCATTATCTTAACTGGCTTAACCTAGATAGGAACCTGGCTCTCACGGACACCTGCTGGCCCGCAACTTTAGGTGCTTGACGTAAAACATTTTCTACTTCAGGATGTAGCGTATGTAGCCAGGCGAGCATTCGCAAAACACCTATCACCATGAACTCAATCCTGCGATGCGATAAAATTTTCAGTAATTACGATATAAATATCGGAAACCTCCAAATCAATAACTTTTGTAGCTATGTCTACATTTTTTGCTACCTTTATAATATTGTAATTATCTTTAAATATCTCCTGAGTACCTACATTCATACATCTGTCGAATCCGTTGAGGTTCCTAGTTTTACCATGAAAAAGAAAAGAAAAAAAATATATTAAAATTATTCTTCTTATTATTTCGGAATAATGTTGTGAAGTGTTTGTTACCACACACTTCGTATAAATAAAAAGATTTTACTTACATTTTTGTCCGACTTCAAAAAAGGAGGATGTACCAACTCATTTCACCCGTATTTTTTAGGTTTTTACCTCAGGACTGGCTGAACCGATTTTGATTATTCATTTTTTATTGCAAAGTTGATGCTTTTCGTGTGTTCTCTTTTAAATTTCGTAAAAATCTGTCGAGCCGTTTTTGAATTACACTTGAATACAATAACTGAAAAGTGTTTTTCTATTTTGAAGATAATTATAGTCATTGACAGTGAATGACAATCGGTCCCGTAAGAAGCAAGGGTCCCTATAAAAGGCGAAAATATTTTTTTACCTAAAAATGGAACCGACACTCAAAAGTGTAGAATAACTTGTCGAAGTCGGTACCATGCGCACAATATTGATATACCTATGTACTTTTGAACTATCATGGTACCGACTTCAACAAGTTATTTCACACTTTTGAGTCCTGAAGTCGGTCCCATTTTTAGGTAAAACAAAATCTTTCATGTATTGCTAGAACGGACATAATAACAAGTTCCAGATTAAACAAATTCTAAAGATAAATCATCAAAGCGAAATCCTGGCAGAAGCTAATTATTATTAAAATAACGATTAATTATATTTATTACAAAGATTATAAAGCTACAAATATTCATAATTAACTAATAACTAGTTTAAATTATAGTGTAGGTACCGTTCTCTAAGACCTTCGACTCAATGCGCTGTGATACGGTTCGGTGATCGACGACTGCTTCCTACGCCCGCGCCGCCGAGTAAGATGTTGAAATTTTAATATTTCACGCCTAAAATGTTTAATATTTACTAGCTTCCACCCGCGGCTTCGCCCGCCAAGTATTTGGATATGTCGCGCTTTCTCGAAAAATACTTATGAAATCTGTGATATCAACCAGTTAAGGTCTTGCGTTTAGAGTAAAACAACTAAATTATCAGTAAGTAGATACACAGCTAAAAGGGAACAACCACTCACTACCGATGACAGCTGAGAAGTGAGAGAAGGTGCCCCTGTTGATCTGTGCACTACATTTATTTATATATCACAAAATCTATAATAATAATAGTATTAAATTTGGCAACTAAACTTATGACTAATAGTTTAAAATAACAGATTCGTAAGATGAAACTAACCATTCAATTCTAGTAATGCACTTTGGTCTATCTGGACTGATCCCGTGTTCATGCAGAACCTAAGAAATCTATACAAGCTGTTTGAAGATGCGTAGGAAAGGAAGCTATTGTTGCGTATTGTAAGTGTGTGCTGTTTGTTATCTAATCGATACAACAAATCATACTTCATGGTAAAGAAAATTAGAGGTAAGTTCAAATTTTAATGTAATAAGACATAAGCTAGGCACCTCAAATAAGATATGTATTCTTTCTTTGACTTTTGAAATTTTACCGTAGTGTGTTAATACTAATTTTATAAAATCCATTTTATCCAATATGTAAACAATTATATTATGATTCACAACCCGTTCGTCGTTCAAATTGTTCAAGGCTTATTTGCTTAGCAGGTGCTAGTGAAAAATCACTTTTTTTATGTTATATGTTTTGCATGGTGTGTTCCGGCAGCTGTTCTTGAGAGCCAGTAATTCTAGGCTAGCCTGAAGAACATCTTCGACCACATCATCACTTACCATCAGGTGAGATAGGGGTCAAAGGCTAGACTATCACCTATAAAAAAAATTTATAACTTTATTTGTATTAAATTTTATTGTGTCGAAGCATTTACTTTGAAGCATTTAATTATGTAAGTATTTCTGCAATATCGATTTAATACCATTTAGGCTTTAGCAAAATAACTCTAGGCGGTGGGAGTAGCTATTTCCTTGAAGAAAATAGGCTGTCTCTTGGAAGGTAGGGCTGAGTTAGCCTCTAAGAAGCTTGCTCGGAAAGGCGAGACGGTACTTCATCTTCATGTACGGCTTAGGTTCGGCCGCAGGCTCTCACCTCTACGCGGGGGCTCCCCAATTATTTTAACGCTTCTTCCATTAAACCGCATTCAACCGAGAGCAGGTGGACTCGACTCGTCGACGATTCAACTCTCTCCGATCAGCTCGACCCTTTGGCACTGCTTAGAGATTTTGGATCACTCTGCATCTCTAACCGTAGCACGGGGAGTTTTCCGAGGCAGTGTTCAGTTACCTGCAACAGAGTTTCGGCATCGGATGTCCCAACATTGCATGATGTTTCATCAATTTGACGTCTGCCTCTGGATATCCACAACCTTGTGATTCTCATGGCAATTTCTGCTTCGCACTGCCACAATGTGGAATGTGTGAAGTGCTTTCGAACCGATATTCGGAGCATTCAAGATGAGAGCATACTAGTTATGGAAAAATTATAATCGAGTACCTTTGGCGAGTACGGAGGATCTCGTTTTAACTGCAGGTCTTGTAATGTTAAAATGATTTGTCAAGCAGTGTGAGGTCTTGCGTTATTGTATGGAGCAATGATGGCAAAGATCAATTGACGAGCTGGGATTGTTACACTGAGTGTTTCACCATCATTGTCGAACTTCTTCACAAGATAGAGAGATAGACTGTTATTAGAAAGAGTCAGGTCTCAAAGAGAGTGAATTACACCATTAAGTGACACGAAATAGTTATTATTACTTTTTGATATGAGCTTTGCTTTCTTCATAATTAAAATAATTAGCTACAAATTACGTTCCTACGAATTTTTTGTAAAACGCATAATTTCCCAGATATCGCGAAATAAATGTTTCAACTCTTTTTCCAAGATGGCGGCCGGGGGACAAGGGTGGCGACCCCACAAACTTGAGGTTAAGCTTCTATTGACCCGCCACACATGTCCCAAAAATAAAATTACGTCCTCTAAAAAATGCAAAGCTCATGTAACATTTCAATGGACTATTATGATATCGCCGAGGAAAGTAGACAACAAACCATGATGCGAAATTGTTTGGATGTTTTATAAGAATAGGCTTTTAATTTATTTTAGTTTACTTATGTGTCTAGTCTGCCCCATGTTTCATTCAAGTTTCACTACGTAATCGAATGTTCAATAAATAAGTCTAGTGTAAGAGATCATGACAATACTTTCATACCATTTTGACAAATTGAGTAATCGATGCACTAAAAAGTGGCTCTTAACTCGAAACTTAACGCCGTTCAGTGTTCAAATAATGAACCGCTCGTAGCGAAGTGTGCTTATCCATTGTTAACCGATCAGCTAAATTAAGCAACGTCCGCCGCGGTCATAACTTGGATGGGTGACCGCTAGTGACATTGCTCCTGAGCGCTTCCGTGCTTCGGAGTGCACGTTAAACCGTCGGTCCCGACTGTTGTCTTAGGATGGCAATCGATACAGCATGGTGGTAGGGCATATTGCGAATCGGGTATTCGGCTAGCTACCTAATACCCTCAAGTAGAAAATCGATTTTACCTAACGGTGTGTTCCAGCAGTTGTTAAGTTATTATGATGGAACAAGCTTGAGGCCCTCCTGATGTTAAGCGGCTAACCTCTGCCTATAACAGATGCATTTTGTCACCGTCAAGTCACGAATTGCACTGCACCCGTCACATTTAGATGTAGTTGTTAAAGTCTCATGTGCCTGTAACTTCACTGACTCTAACTTCGGACAGCTGCCGGAACTCACCGTTACAGAGCTTGGCGACAGATTTTCTACTTGAGGGTGATCGTTAGCCAGGTGGGCATTCGCAAAATGCCCTTCCACCATGCGGTGAGCTCAAGCCCGCGGCGGGATTCGAACCATGGACCTGCTGCGCGGCAGTCCATAGCCAATGCCACTGAGCCATCACTGCTTCAAAATCTCATTTCAATCTTCCATCACATCATCACTTACCATCAGCTGAGATAGTGGTCAAACGCTAGCCTAGTTATAAATAAAAACTTTAGGTAAGGCACCGACTGCAACATGTATTGAGTATAATATTTTGGAGCAGATACCTGGATTATATTATAATGTGAAAAAAATGTTTTATATTATATATACAAAAATAACATAAAGTTCATAAAATCAATTTAGCACAAAGACAAAGTCTGTTCGGCTCTCAAATTAGAGTAAATAAACATTTTCCAATCGTTTGAACTAATTTTTGCATATGAGACTGTATTTAGTATTAAAGTAACTAATTGTATTTATGTGTATGTGTTTTAATGAACAATAAACTTATTAATATTTTTAATATATTTTAAATACACCGATGCCTCTCCGAGCAATAAAAAATCACTTAAATTATTTGCTGATTAGCTTCAATCGTGATGTGTAATTTGTGTCATAAAAAATATCACTCAAAATATATATCATCGAAAAAACATACAAATGCCGAGATGCACCATTGCTACTAAGACAATAAGGTAAGAGGAAAATTAAAATTATAATACGTTATCTACACAAAAAATGTTTTCAATAATTGTATATACATAAATAACAGAATTCCTTATGATATTAAAAAGTTAAATGGTAATTTATTTAAAATTCGATTACGTGACTGGCTTTTATTCGAATATTTCTATAGCTTAAGAGGATTTATTGATAACACCTGCATTTAAGATCTTTAATGATTGTATTCTTGCAAATAAACCATTCATTTGATTTGATTTAAAATGTAGTTTGCATCCTAAAATGAGAATGTATGGTTAAACTACATCTACCATTGAAATTAGCTTTCTAGCTGCCGGAACAGTGTCAATATACCTTCTATTAGACGGTGGTAGGTAGCCAGACAAGCATTCCCAAAATGCCACTCAGTATGAGTAAGGGTTTCAATGTCACCCCATTTCTTCCCGTGGGTGTCGATAGAAGCGACTCAGAAAAATATACCGGAAGAGCCTTCTGAAGAACTGTGAACGTTTACTGCGATCCATAAGACGCCTTCCAAGCATTCCCCATGCTTGGAAGCATTCCCCATGCTTGGAAGGCGTTCTTCTTTATGGTAAATTCTCCAAACGGTGGACATTCCTGTTGATATGATGATAAGATGAATGCCCCAAGAAAATCATCAAAGCTCATGTAATACTTAGACCGTGATATGAAACATTCAAACAATTTCGCAACTCTGTCACACATGGCATTGCCAATTGAAATAGAAAAGCGCAATCCGATAAACATTTTGACAACAAAGCATGCGCGATGAGGGCGCAGACATTGCGTACGCGCATAAAGCAGTAGAAAGTACTGCGCCAATGTTTAGTCGATAACTGCAAGCCACGCCGGGTGGACGTCTCAGACGCAAATGTTACCGGGCACACGCGGGAAATAGTTGCGTCAAATTGTAAATTAAAATATTGATACAATATCAATTCAATCGAAGTACCGTGAGAAAAGACAATATGGGTGCTAGTGCAAGGATTGTTATTGCGTTTCTTATGATTTCTGCTGCGACAGCTGTTCCCATGGGCGATGCTAGGAAAGCTGTTTTATTAAACGGTAAGTATTTGAATAATACATCATATTATGTATTAAATCCTGAAAATATTTTAGAAAGAAGGTATTAGGTAATTTTTGGGACATATTACTTCTATTAAATTTCCCTAAAAGGATAACATATTACAATCAACTAAAGTTCCAACGTGCCCTCTTTATGACATTCGTAATCTCTTATTTGGAAATATTTTGGCACCTGACATCTCTACTACCAGAACGAAATTAATACCTACTTATCTACAAGACCTACAAAGTACACCTACAGTATAAACAAAAAGTAACAACTACGATGCGAAAGTGATTGTATTTTTAGCCACTGTACCTACTCACCTCCAAAATACCTGAACGGATTTTTAAATAAAAATTGATATATATTTCTTCCATCTTAGATAAAGGCCTAGAATACTTTTTCTCGTGTTAAATAGTTTTTCCTACCATAACCAAAACCAAGCAAAGAAACTGATAGAGGTTTAATATTAGTCATTCATACATTTTTACTACCATGACTTCACATTATACTTACAAACCATAAATAACGGAACTATGAATAATGACCTGAAATTATTTTCTTTATATACTAAAATGATAGCCTAAAATTACATAGTAAACCGTGATTAATATTTAAAAAGCACATTCTCGATGTCATAATAGGCAATATATTTCATAATACACACAATAAAAATATACCCACTCAATTAAAATTCGTTAAAACTATCAAAACCCAAACATACAAACACTGACCTATAGTAATTAAAAGCGAAGATTCACTGTACATACGAGTGCAAAAATGTCAATCACTCGATTAATGAATTTTTTTATTACGTTCTCAGCCAGATCAATATCGCATTAAAATTTAATGCATTGAAAAGTAGTACGTATAACAATGTAGTAAGAATATAACTATATTATATTTATAACTAATAAAGAGCGATCAGTTATCATTTAACACAGGGTAAGATTAGTCTGCAAGGTTTCAATGGCAATGACCTAAATGCAATGAGGCGCAGTATTCTAAAAAACAGTTTCAGTGACTGACTCTATTGCACACTTGGCATTATTTTTTATTTTATGGGAAGCTTTTATTATGTTCTGCACATTCGTTAGGTTATGACCATAATGTATCCCGGCTTAACACTTTGAGAGGCGGTACGGTCTCATTGAATTAGCCATATAAGACACAACTATCATACATTGCCTATTAGCGTGAATGACACATAGCGTAATCATTGTTAGATGAAATGTAACAGATCGTCTCAGGGCGGCCGGCCGGTTGATACTCTTGGTCAGATCCATCCTCTTTGTCTTCATCAAATATGTTTGAATTCAATTCAGAGGTGCGCGGGTGATAAACGCATTACATGCTATGCAGAACATTTTCATATTAAGTTTATTGTGACCAGAGTCTGTAGCGTTCCTATGGTTTGGTTTCTGTATAAAAACTGCAATGTTGTTAGGTTATTCAGTGAAAACTTGATCATCAGCTATACTTGAACTTTCAAGTCTGCAGTCTGTGTCGATCCACTGCGAAACATAGCCTCTCTTTGATCACGCTACTAATGACTAGGCCCTAAATCTTTGGTTTTCTTTGCATGTTCTCAGAGATTAAACGGCATTATAAACATGGATGGATGGATACATATACATATACAGCTATGGATACATATAGTACCATATATGTTACGTTTACACTATGTCATAGTTACGCAATCTAAGATACACGGCATGAATAGGAAAATTAGGTATCCCATTCAGTTTATAATTTATAAGCCAAGTGGGTAATTCTTATTCGGTACGTACTTAAAGTATGTTAATTATTTCTTTTTTAACCATCTTCCTCTTTTTTATATTGTTACGCGATTACTCCGCCAAATATGAACATTTTGACTGTCGTGTTTGTTGAGTAAAGTACACCTCCAAGGTGTGTCCCTTTTAGATTTCATCAAAATCGGTTGAGTAGTTATAAGTTATAGTCTGAATTGAACAATGCATTTTGCATACTTGGCATTGATGATGTGGATGGTGAACAGTATCTTAGGCGAGGTAATGATCTTTTTAGCAGATTGCTTCACTTAAGTGAATTAAAAAAAAATTAACCATGTTCCATCACTGTAAGTATGCATTAATTTGTGGAAGTCGGACCACGATAATGTGAGGACAGCGTTTACTTGAACCAGCATGGTACCGACTTCAACAAGTTAATTCATACTTTAAAAATATCGACAGCGTTACCTTTTTTAAAAGTTTAATAGAAATTTGTTTATATCTACTTACGTAGTAAAGTAATAATATTTATCTTTATCTAATTCAATAATACTGGGTTATCATCAATAGTAGATACAATTTTTCAATCAACCGAAATATTAGAATATAATTTTCTCTTTTATGATACAACACTTCCGGCACCATGAAAAATCATCAAATATAAAACGTGCAACGGAAATAATCGTAAACATAAACCTTCAAGATTGTTGCAAGGCAGCTACAATAATCGCCCATATTTCGTCGCACGCAATTTTCTGGCTTTTGTAACTACTTCATTGTCATCTGTTCCTAAGCTAATCGTTACACAATAGAACGCATAAAGCACATTAAATATTACTTAATCGTACTCTAACACCTCCCAAACGCTTAAAATTATTTAATATTACATCAAATTAGGCACGCAGAACGCTTATCCACGCGCAGTCAGCTGTTATATCCAAGGTTTCCCTTCTTCATTCCTAAAATTGCCTAATTGCTTCAACCTTCCATGTAGGACGAGCAACAATAGAAGCAACGCAAGGCGACGCCGCCGGTTCGAACGCTTACAGTTCTACAGTTTTTTTTTATCTCCATTGTTAGTATGTCATCGGCATACGGAACCACTGATTCACTTCCGAGGAACTTTGTCTCATTGTGTAATGTCGTGAGACACTTAACGGGTCGCTTCCATTTGTTTTGCACTTCATCCGCTAACATCTTTACCCATTACCATTTTTAGAGTGTCGTAATGTGAGGAACTAGGGTATGGACGTTCACACACTTTATATTGTCCGTGAAGTGCCGCGCTGCTCTCAATATGTCCGTGTGTTTACTTAAATTTTTGTTTCAATATTTGACTTGTCCAAATCAGATTAAGGTGCTTATGTGCCGTTCTTTATTGAAATCAAATCGTCGAGATTGAAAGCGACCTTACCTGAGCGTTGGCATGCGTCGAAGTTCATTACTCCCATACCCTCGGGCTCCAATATTGACAATGTGTCCCGACCCGACATTTACGACTCAATGCGGACCTAAAAACTGTTTTCTCAAGAATGTAATGCTTAGAGGGAAAATGTGACCAAGTTTATTAAGGGTTCGAAATTCTATCGATCACACTTGCTTCATTAAAAATGTTGTTTTCTATATATCGTTTGGCAGAATTCTAGTAATTTAGAGCGCAAAATACGCATATTTTAACATCAGGTAAAAGTCTTACTTTTATCGTGGGAAGATTATGATACCAATCAACTATTTCAATTCTCCATATAATATGATACAGCTGCTTCCATAGGTGATTAACCTAGTGTATAGTTGTAAAACAGGTGTTCTGTTTATAAGTTTTAATTACATAAGAATTTCATCGAGCCAGATATAGCACGTTCTCGGCGCTCTTATCTTATCATTATCAGCAAAAATTAACTTGGACAATTAATAAATATTTTACGCAATTGTATGTAATTTCTTGCATTGTTAGCAATAAAGTTTGTCATAAATTCTTTGTAACGCCGCTCTAATGCAACCGTTGTGAAGAATGTGCCGATTAAATCGATTACAAGCTTATATTACTTTGGGTTATGTCATTTTTTACAATGTTAAAATTATGTAACGAATAATCAGTTTTTATTTTTTATTTGCAATCTTAGAAATAGAGTTATTAAAATATGATGAACAATTGGTAAATATGGCGTGATAAACGTTTCTTTTGTGTGAAGGCGGAAAACAAATAATATGTTTTATTAAGACATGCTCAGTTCAATACTGATTGACTCACACCTTCGATAACATTACCTAAATTTAATTGAGCTCACTATGTACAATTATAATTTACATATACATATAGGTACAGGTTCTAGCCAAACATTAAATATTTTTATTGTAAAGTCTAAAATGTGCCCAAACATATATTAAATAATTAAATATTTTGTGACGGAGTATGTAATCAAAGTATGAGAATAGTAATTCCGAATAAGCGGTAGTATTATCAATATTTATTTTTCAATAAGGAATCAGCGAACAATTATTGCATATTAATCAGCAATGGAGATCAAATGTAAGGTAAATCACAAATGTTTCTAGGTTTCGAATATTGCCTTTATTGTTCTGTAAATTTTATATGAATATCATCATTATTCTATATATTATGGGATATAAAGCAGTACTTATATGCCATAAAAGGAAAGGCGCCGAAACAGCTACTTTTAAGCAGCTTTCAATTGTAGGCCAAATGATATTATTTAGGTAGAGAGTTGATACTCATACAGGAAATGTTCAAAGGCGAAGTCCATAAAGACTACAGTTCAACAACTACTTTGTTTGTTAAACTTAATACTTAAAGGTAAAAACTTAAACTAATAATGAAATTCCATTTTGACGATCAATTTTTAATTATCTCGTTAATTTAATCATGATTCTAAACTAATTATTCCACTGGTGTGAACACATAAGCTTAATCTTAATCTTGTTGTATATAAATTAAAACATTTATGTATATGAATGTCCTTGATCAAACAATGTGAGCGAAATAGCAAAATTAAGCCGCTGATTCCGTTAAACTCAGAATTTTGTGAAAAGACATTTTTATGATTTGTTGGCGTGATAATAAACAATTTGATTAAAATGCTCGAGTCTGATCAGTACTTGGGTCAATGCCTCGACCACACAACTCAAGGTAAAGTGAAAGCGAAATCGAAAGTGCCACGAGACAAATGCAAACGATTTATTAGGAAACGTGCCGTCAAACAGTTCAAGTTTTTCTTAATTTGACATGAAAAGTATACTGACTGCCTGCAGCGGAGTATATCGGTCTTATAGCAGAAACTTTGATATTACTATTTTCCATCGTGGCGTGATTCTTCTCATGTGTTTTATGGCTTAGTTAGGGCTTAGTTAAATAATAGTTATCTACTACTTAAGTGTAGTTGGCAGTAAACTAATTAGTTATAAGAGTATATTTATAAAAATATTCAATTCTATGAAATTTAAAACCTAATGCCAATATTCTATTCTAAGTCGAAAGATTGTTAACAGTTATTTGTTATGCAAGAATGCAAAGTATTAAAACCTGAAGAAGGAATCCGTGATTGTACCACGAGCGAAGCGAGTCAATTGTGATTCAATCAATTCTGAATTCAATTTTGAAGTAGCGGGGGTTTTAAACATAAATTTGCTACCTATTGAAACACATTTTTTTATCTCCATGCAGTGAAAAAAAATGCTTGTGGTACAGGAAATAAAAGATTAAATAATATAGTGTATTAATAAAAAAAATATTACAATTTTGGCAGGTTATATTAAGAGTTATTTTCTTGGTATTGTTTCAGATTTTATAACATATTCGACGCTAGCGAGTACAAACCACTTTTGCACAGATTTCGAATTTGTTTATCATAAAACCTTTCCGACATTGTGAGGCAAAAAATATAATAAACTTTGTATTTTGAACATAACAGAATATTTTAATGTTTTGCAGTAAACATATCAGTATTGCATTGTATATTATATATTATATTATATTATATATTACTTCATCACATTTCGCCCAAAAACAGGTTTCTTTTATCCGAAAAATATATCTAAAAATTACCTACCCGTTCTCTCCATTTTCACTCCAAATCAACCCTAGTAAAAAATATTGTTGTGGCATGTTTTTGTTTTAAACAGTCTATCCAGATACCGATTTTCATCATATCACTACAAAAACAATGACCCTTAAATACAAAGTTTCATCCCCGATGTCTCACCCTTAAATCATCGCTGTCAAAAAAACGTTGAATATGTATACACAAGATGACAATAACTTGAAAAAAGTATAAGCTACTAGTGATCATGAATCATAGTTGTTTGAATAGCAACATAAACACATACATACATTGAGTATTTAAATCAATGCATACATTACGATGGTTGCATGAAGAACGAGAGCAAGAATTACAGTTATGAGTAATTGTGTCATGTTAGCTCAATTGGTTAGAGCATACCCCGGCTAAAGGGGTGGATGGACGCGGGTTCGAATCCCGCACATGACTATAATTTTTTCTCTCGTAAATTTGTAATTTTGTAATGTAATTCACCTAGCAGGCGTCATTGCAAACTTAACAATATTAAAATTTGTTTAGGTACTTATTAAACAAAATATAACTATTGTTTGTTTATATTCATATATTTCCTGGAGGTAGTCTTTAATTAGTGATAATTAAATACAATAGTTACTAACCTGCTGTTAATTTTAATAATATAATAAATAAATAACAATAAAAACCATGACTAAGGTTAGATCGTGTGTTAAGATTTTCGTTTAGGAATAATTAACGTCTGTTATTTTTTATAGGATTGTGATGAAACGAGCACGAGGCTCATCTGATGTTAAGCGGCCCATGCAGATCCATTTGGTCACAAGTGACGAACTGAACACGCCTGTCACCCTTCGAAATACTGTAAACTTTCACTTGCATGTAAATTTTATTGGCTCTCAAGGACTGCTGAGGACATTCTGTTAGGTGCTTGGCGACAGTTTTTACAAGAAGGTGGTAACTGGACAGGCTAGCATTCGCAAATTAGCCTTTCACCAAGCGGCGAAGCTCAAGCCACCGGGAGGATTGATCAACGAACCCTAATAGTATTTATTAATTTAGCTATCATTGCATTTAAATTTGGAAATATCTACAATATAACAAGCTCCAATAGAAAGAACTATAAAAAAATGTACATTTATGTTCATATGTATTAAGTTGTAACTATGATAAATGATTATAGAGCTGTAGACATTACGAAAGACCAGTTCAGAACTAGTTCAGTTTGGGTGTGTTTAATTTGACTATTACTAACAAAGGAGCTCTTTGCAAAATCAGTAGCTGTGAAACTGTGAAGGTCACAGTGAATGCATTGCATAGTGAACTTCAAAACATTCACACTCGTGTATGTTACCGTTTTAAATTTCTTTACTTGTTGTTTCTAACATTTCTCAAAGTAATCTCTATAACCTCTATCTCTTCTCCTATAAAAAAATTCATTTGCGGTTGTTTGTCTCGCTAAAACTCGAGAACGGCTGAGCCGATTTAGCTGATTTTGGTTTTGAAGTGTTTGCCGTAGTCTAGGGAAGGTTTAGGTAAACGATAAGAGTATATTGAAAAAAGGCGAGAAAGAAAGTAAAAACAACAATTTCATTTTCGCATATAAACTGTTCTACCTATACTTTCCTGTCAAACATGTGACGTTCGTCCGTTAGGATATGTGATACGAAGTACACCGGGTCATCTAGTTTCTTATATTACTGTGACATAGTCACAGGGGGTATATAATGCCTCAATATGCGTAATTTTGCGATACCCTTGTAGGTACAGAAGTGTTCGAATTTCGAAAGGGTCTCATGTTATGTAAACATATCCGCATTTTTGTCTTTAGCGCTTTTGAACTTTGAGAAAGTTCCTATAAAGTCCGTTTAATGACGTTTTTAGCATCCTTGACCATAAATATTGTTGCAAAATGTTGTTATCGCGTTTATACAATACCTATCGTAAAACGTAGAGGTTAACAATCTTCCTACATGGGTAGTTGACCTTCTGAAGTCGCTGTGTGCAATAACTGCGTTGTTCTAGGAAAATTTTATATGACGCACCTTAATAAATCTCAGAGATCTAGTGTTGGCAGTTATCTTGCTTGTAGAGTAAAATTGCAGCTTGTTAGCGGTTTCAGAATGTGTTTATACAACAAGTATGATTCAATTGAGATTAAAGAATCTTATGTGCATAACCATTCTTATCTTTACCATCAAATTGCGTTTGGATGGTTTGCTCTAAGATGTGAGAATTATGTCGTTATTATTAATACCTACCTGTATACAAAAATCATTTACATGATTTAATTATAGAGTAATTTTGTCCAAAGCCAAAACTATTTACAATTATGTCATTGTGTTTCCCCCTCTGTTGTGAGCGAAAATTAAATTTTAATGTCATTGTCTTTTCCTTTGAGTTCGAGAAGACATACTGATGTCATGTTGTACTGGAATTAACTTGAAAGTTATTTTGGTGGTGTAAGTACATTTTTTATGAAATGTAATACTGTGTCGTATATTTTACAGGAATGTATACATTTTAGTGCAAGCAACTGTACTCATGATTGGTTTCAAACATGTATGTATAAGTTCTGTTACGTACTTTACTTTATACTCTTGTTACGTATTACCTTTGTCACTTCTTTTCATTTCAAAATCAATGGTATAGTCAAGACAACATTGCAGCTATGTGTATTTTGCATAGATTTTGAATTTATTTAATTTTGAAGCGCTCGTAGCGAAGTTTGCTTAACCATTCTGAATCAATCAGCAAAGTTAAGCAACCTACGCCTCGGTCATGACTTGGATGGGTGACCGCTGGTGACTACTAAGGAGCGCTTCCGTGATTTGGAGAGCACGTTAAGCTGTCGGTCCCCCGGGTGTTGCCTTGGGATGACAGTTGTTATAGCATGGCGGTAGGGCATATTGTAAATGCCCGACGGCTAACTACCTCCCTAAAGTTGAAAATCTGTCGCCAAGCACTTAACGGTGTGTCCCGGTTGTCTTTGGAAGCCAGTAATTCTAGGTTAGCCTGAACAACATCTTCGACCACATCATCACTTAGCATCAGGTGAGATAGTGGTCAAAGGTAACCTATAGGGCATAAAAAGATTGCCCGAAACCAAAGTTACATAGATTTTAATACAGTCATCATTCGACAATCATGTGAACTCAAGCATGCGTAGGTACTCATATTTTAAAAACTATTCAAAGTATACCTCAACTTACATAGATTATTACTAGCTAGACCATCCGTGATCTGTAATTGAGATTTAGTTCTACAATATAATGGCGATCGTAAATAAAGGCAGTTGACTGATGTAGTCACATATTTGTTGTTTATTTCTCGTAATTCTACATCATAATGTCTTATGGTGTATTGTTGTAGGGAGCAGCAGCTGATATAGAGATTATCTTTATCATTCAAATTCGTAATTTATAAATGAAATTGTGTGAATCTTTGAGGGTTTAATAGATATCAACGTATTTAATTTACCGAGTCTTTACAATCTTGATAAGAAATAAGGTAAGATCGATTAAACTTCAAAAAATATGAAAAGTTTTTTACCACCACGATTATAACTACTTATAAAGATGAAATAATTATATAGACTAGCTCAAATATGCTTGGAACAATCCACCTCTGTCAACGCAAGTCACAGCCTGTTACCTATATAATGTTGATAAATGTTTTAATTATTATAATGCACTAAGAGAATGGAAATGGTTACAAATAGTTAGAATACTACAAACATATAAAAAAACCCGAGTTTCTTGTCCGTTCTTTTCTCAGTGACTCTATACCTATCCTTTTTGCTAAACGTGGCACGTGGCAGTATATTGTTTTAATTGTAAATTTTTGTAAATGTGCAAGACATAGACACCATAATTGAATAAATGATTTTGACTTAAATCTCTCTATACAATTAAAAACATTCCTATCATTTTTGCGTGCAATAAAATTTATAGAATTTAATTTATGCATAACAAAATACTGAACAATGTATGCGTATTGCCTTCCTTGCGAACTGACTTAGTATGTACTTAGTCTGTATACAATTGCTGTTATGTTGTATCTGGAAGCGATCGTTTTCAGCGATAAGACCGCCAATAGTCACATTATTTTGAATTGTTTTTCTGCTTTCACTATTTCTTACAACAACAGCTCAAAAGAAATCAAGAACACGTTAAATAATAATTTATTTAATATTCCGTTTCTAATAATAACTATACAGTGAACAACCGTGACAGTTACATTACATGTTTCAATAAAGTTTATATCTATGTATATATTTATTCTAAGCCTAAATACGTCCAGATTTGAAAAAAATATGAAGGCTGCATTGCATACACTTTCTCAATTATGTAAATTTATCAGTTTTTATTTTTAAAAGTCATTGTGTTATTTATCGCGACTAGAACTGCAAATTGTTCCAAACGTCGTCGTGTGAATTAAAATAAAGTAAAGAATTTTAAACATAATTCTATCCATATAGTTCAACTCCTACTATATTATGTCTATTACTGTAACATATCGTGGTTTTATTGACCCTTACTTTGTTTCGTACTGTGTGCTTTGTAATTTTGTCGCATACGTCTACTCGTGTAATACCAAAACAATTAGATTTGATATTTCGATGACTGTCATCTGCAGATTCTGAATGTTGCACAGCGAAGGTCGCACGACACCATTGTTCTTACTATGACGATTTAGGACAATTGAATGGCATAGACATAATTGACCATTTTCGATTACGTTTCAACCATTGACTTTGATTTACCAAATCACAGTGATTGTATTCGTTACGACTCTTTGGGAAATTGTCATTATCGTGATATTGTAAAGGTGAGGACAGATGAAAGAATAGATTAAATTAATGTTATCCTACTGACATTTAAACGCGAAAGTGTGTATGTTGATATTACATTACATAATATATGGGTTACATATTTGAGCCGTTTGGTGTAGAGACGTTGGGTCCGTGGGGACCGGGAGCTCATCGTATTTTCCAAAACTTATCTGAGCGCTTGGTCGTTGCGACGCGTGATCAAAATGCTGGCACATATTTGGCTCAACGAATAAGCATTGCAATACGGGGCAATGCTGCCAGCATGCTGGGCACGCTGCCAACTGGTACTGGGAGCATTTGGACTGCCTATGAGTTTTGTTACGACTTATAGGTTGTCTAAATGCTTTTACTGTAGTAGCTGTAGGCAATGCTGCCAGCATGCTCGGCACGCTGCCAACTGGTACTGGGCTGGAGCATTTGAACTGCCTATGAGTCTGCTATAACTTATAGGTAACTAAGTAAGCCTGAACTACGTCTTTGACCACATCATCACTTAACACCAGGTGTTCAAAGGATAGCCTATTCATTATAAATAAATAGGCCTCGCATTTACAAATTTTATTTTCCCATAATAATTCCTACATGTTTGTTTCTACTTAAATATCAGCGTCTTTTCCTTTCATTTCTGTCATTCGCGTAACCACTTTCCTAAAGTCCTAAAAAGTTCTTATTAGTCTCGTACACCAAAGATTCGGATTTGCTAATAAACGATTCCTTATTATTTTTTTCAGTTGGGGATCCTATGATCCTTCCGTACTCTCACTAAGCCTGATTTCATAATTCGATTTGTCACGACCGATTTTCTGCTATAATAACAATTAGTTTGACGCATGTGTATTGCCGTTTATACTCTAAAGAAAAACCATAATAATAAAAAACTCGTTTCTCAGAGTGTTGGGACAAACAACACGGTGTGCGCAGTTCGGACTAAGTTGTGCATCACCCAACAGTTCCTTTTAAATGGGGCTTTTCGCACCACATTGTGAATACCTGTATAGGGCCCACTTTAAAGGTTCTCTTAATATTTTTATTAGTATTTGTTAGTATACTCACCATAATAATTAATAACACATTCTCTGAAAGTGGAACTGGCTACCTATTTCGATTTTAAAGATATCTCGTTATTAGTAGAAAATATTTCTTCAGGGTTATAGAGGGTCCCTCGACCAAAGATCGGTGGAGTTATGTCGTCGCAGCTGCAAACAAAATCTAAGTCCATTCTTAAGAAGATTAATAATGTCTAAATCTTTACATTTGTATGATTTTGTTGATAAATCCTTTGGCTTCCTAGAGACGGAAAAAAAATTACATTGTTCTTTTATTTGTCACAAATAAATAATTGTGTTGTTTATGGTATCCATATATGTATTCCCATTTTTGTACAAATAATTTCAATGTAAACGTTATTTTGACAGAAGTGATAATTGGCCGATAATAACTGAATAAAACTACCAGAAACCTTAAAAGAAAACAAATTATGACCTTGTTTAACAGTTTGTATTGCTCACTTTGTTTTTATTCTAATCGCATCCTTATGCACAGTATTATTATTTTGAGCGAGGAAATCCACGTTTCCGCCATGTTGCATCGCGTGCTTATATGAAGCTCAGTCCACAAATGTTTTGTGTGATTTTCGAACTAACTGGAAACCCACTGCTAATTTTGCTTTTTTTCCCTTAAGTATGTAAGTAGAATAGATAGATAAACGGAAGGAAGCCTGAAGGACGGCGGTGCAGGCTTAGTTATAGAAAAGCATGTCTCTAAAATCCGAAAAAATGCTGGCTTTACATAGTACATCCATCATCCATAAAATTTTGTTGAATAAAAAGATAAAGTTGAAAATATAAATGAAATTTGTTAGTGCTTACCTCCGCTCCGTCCTTGCAGTCACGGTATAGTGACAGATTAAATACAAGTTACTACGTAAATAGTCACGAATTTTAGTGAGCGCGGGCGGCACAAAATTGTTGGCTCCGTTTATGTTGAAATTTTGTGTTGATTGTGACGAAGGATTGCCGACACCTTTAGTTCAACGCTCGAAATGAAATTGAAGTGAATTAAGTTGTATGCAATTCGGTATTGTTGGTTTTTTTCTACAGAGAACAAAGGATATTGCAAAGGAATTGTGCGTTAAGCTGTTTTTATTAATAGTATTCTAATACATCAATATGATAATATAGTTTTATAATAAGTTCTACCAGGACATTAAGGGTCTAAGAAGGTTTATTTAATGGGGATAGTCCTATTTCTTCGAGTTCGAATGAATCATGGAAAGTGGCTATAACTAAGAACGGTCACACTGGTGTATAGGTGCCTCACCTGGAGGAAGATCACCGGAAGATGTCCACCGTTAATCAAACGCATCCACTATAAGGAAGAGGGGTTTGCAATAATCTCAACGCTTAGCTGGAGTCTTAGGGACAGGGCAGTTTAAGATGATATAGTTCTTGAGAAGACGCTGCTATCCACCTTCTTGTATTTTTCCTTTTGTCGCTCCTTACGACTAACACATTAAGATATGGGAGTTGCAATTTTAGCCCGGCACCCCATGGATAAGCCTACAGGAGTACTTACGTAGTTTGGATTCTTCCCCAATCGTCAGCTACACTTGGTGGTAAGGCATTATACGCACCCGCACTTGGCTAGCTACTATCATCATGTAGAAATTCTGTTCCCAAGCACATAACCGTGTTTTCTAGTAGATAATCTTGGGAGCAATATTAATTTCTGGGTTGCCTGATCAACATCTAAAACATAGGTGTTAAATTGTATTGCTACCTTGTCTTTTACTGTGTGATATTATATGTAAGTAATTATAATTAAAGACAAAAGACACATAATAATGCTTCCCATGACGATAATGAATATTTACAATTAATAATTAATTTGCATGACACAAAAGATTATATTTGATAAAATTTTATATTACATTGGTGTGGGTAAATTTCAGTTTTTATTCGTTTTTAACTGACAAAAAAGGAGGAGGTTTGAAACTCAACTGTTGTTTTTTGTGTGTCATAATTCTTTACAGGGAGTACCGATTTTGACGATTTTTTTAATATTCGAAAGCTGTCACTTGTCATGTGATCCTATATAAATTAAGGGATGTCTGACGAGTAGTATTTGAGTTATTCTCAAATATATTTATTATAGGTATTGTTGGTTTTTTTTGTCCAAATTTTGTACTTTATGAACCAAATTCGTAACGTTTAGGTACGCAATCAAAATAAAATACCCTAAGATTGTTTTTGATATATATTCATATGATTAGTGGGATGGAACTCTTTCTTCTCAATACCTTGTAATAAATATTGACTAATATACTATTTTTATTCTTTATCGTGTATTGCGGTATTACGTAAGTAATAAATGTATTTCCTTTTACTACTTCTTTATTTCTTTCTATATTCGCGAAAGTAACGTTAGGTACTGGTATGTAAGGATAGTAAATATTATATCACATCTAAACATGAAATATTTCGCAAAATCTGTCATATGTGAACACAACATTTTATTTATTTTTTATTACCTGCTACCAAGAATTCCTGGCAAACATTGTAACAACAAAGAAATTGCAATTCCATTCACATGCTCCTCTACAATTTGTAGATACGACCTCTTACCAAACACTTCTGTGCCGTGGATGCGCATAATTTGAGTCATCTCCTTTATTGTTATGTTGTATGGTTGAACCATAGTGGATTGTTGTGTTATTAAACACATAATTGTGATTGCAGCTATGATTGTTTCATGGTCATCAGTAGATCATTGCAATTCTATATTCAAATAAACAGATGCTTTAAATTCAGAGTAGCGTTCATCGAATAGTTATACATATTTATTCGTAGGTCACATATTATAAAGAAGAACGGCACTGTTATAATTAAAACATGTGCTAACCGGTTGAGTTTAAAATTCGTCGTGATTCTCTGCGATGAAATATAGGGTATTAGTATATTTGATTGAAGATGATCCTACTAATTTTATGCGGAGGTTGCGTGAAGACAATTCGATCTATAAATACAAAAGTTTTTGTGAGAGTAGTAATTAAACTCTCCTACCGCCGGCTTGGGCGTCATTGTTACCAAGCACCAATCCTAAAAGGTTTGGTGATAGATTTTCTATTCAAGGGTGGTAGCTGAGCATTCGCAATATGCCCTTCCACCACGCGGTGAGACCCAAGCTGGCGATGGGGCGTTGACTAAATTACACAAATCTCATTAAAATCTGTTCTACTGGTGTAGGAAGAAAATATTACTCACACACAAACTTACTTTTGTGTTCTGACAGCAGTCCCTGAGAGACAGTAAAAACGCTTTAATAACTGTAATTATTTCCGTAGGTAACAACCACATAGGACATTTATCCCAATTTAGTAAAAAGTAGAAATCGTAGCGTTGTTGCGAATGTGTTAATAATTCGACACGGTTGAAGTCACGGGCAGAAACCAAATTTTAAAATAATTGTATTACCTAAATATCTATTAGTACTTAATATCTTCATATTACATACTACCCATATTATATCCGTACCATCGCACCACCTGTTAGAGTTTAAAGCTTATCTAATCACTACAACAACACATACAATTATTATGAACATATTATAAAATTATACAAAATAAACGTAAGGCTATAAAATATAGTTTGATTTAACAACGCTTGTCGCTGAGGCTGCAATCATTGGTGGTGAAATCTGGTATCAGTATATGACTCATTTCATTATCTTTTAATCTTATGATATTGTTTCACATGAATGTTATCGTGGGCTGCAAATGATTCATTGTTTTCATGTACAATTGCACTTATACTATTGGAAATAGATCCTCTACTATGCGTATGTATCAAACATAGTACTATTACTATTTACTCTGCTGTATTTACTGTATATACAAAGATAGTGTCTAGTTTTAGAGATTAAGGCGAGCGGTTAAAGCTACGGATTGCCGTGCCGCAGGTACAAGGTTTGATTCCCTACTCCTCTTGAGCTTCACCTCATTGGTGAACTAAATATCACCAAATGGATTTTTCCTCCTGGTGAAAAAAAACTTCACCAAATGGAATTTTGCAAATGCGAGTAGAAGGAAGTGCTTGGCGACAGATGCGCCAAGCACCTCCGTGTGTTCCGACAGAAGTCGTTGATAGCCCGTAAAATTACAGACACATGATACTATTTTAACAACTACGTACTAGTACGTTTCAGGATGAGACGGGCGGAGAGCAGTTAATCACTTGTGACGAAATACATCGTTTATACGCCGGGGTTGCCGCTCAACATCATAGGCCTCATGCTTGTTCCGTCACAGTCCCAAAAAAAGTGTTTCAAATGTATTGGGCAAAATTCCAAAATATTCTACAGTGCCATAAAATCTAGTTCTATCGTGTAGGTATTCATGAAGATTTCACACAGGTGCAAGAACGACATCGTAGCGAATAGCTGCATGTGGAAATAAGCATTTCGTATTTTTTTGTTCACATACTCGTACATATTGGGAAGACTACTACTAATTTCATCAGACTAATAGTGACACATTATAAAATGTTGTAAGTACATAACATAACCCAAGAAAAAAATGTAAAGGTTGTTTATTATTTACTGAAACTGATGTTACACTTGATTTTTTTTACTTTATTACGTGCATGCAACAAATAAACGTGTTGAGTGCAAAATTCTCAGGTTGTATGCAAAGTACGCAATGATTTACGTCTTCCTCGTGACATGAGGTAGGCGATATTGCATTGCGATTGTATGATGTAAGAATAACCCAATAAATAATAGTAGCAGACATCTGCACATTTTGTTTACCGGATAAAAATAGGACCTTTAATGTTTAAATAAATTCAAGCAGTACTAACTTTTTTACACTGAAAATATTTTAATAACTTTTTGAAGTCGCTAGTCGGTACCATCACTCTAATCTCAAATTTTCACAACCGACTTCCACAAGCTATTTCTTTATTTTTTTTCATTCCTTGAGAAAAAAAGGTTACAAATTTATTTTTAAATTTTCACTTATTTCATGACTGGATTGATTGTGTCACTCGCTCACGAATGGTTACCGTCGGTGCTCGTTGTAAATATAGGGTACGTAAACAATTTATATAATTTGAATATGAAGTGGTTGATGTTTTACTTATAATAATGTCATAGACCAATAAAGAAAGCCATTTAGTATATTAAACAAACAATGGAGCCAATGTAGAAAATTAACAAATGCAATTTTGAGTTGAGACAATCAATGGATAAAAATTCCATACTATTTTCTCATTTTATTTTATTTCATTTAGAAGCGCTCGTAGCGAAGTTTGCTTAGCCATTCTGAATCGATCAGCAAAGTTAAGCAACGTCCGCCGCGGTCAGGAGTTGGATGGGTGACCGCTGGTGACATTTCTACTGAGTGCTTCCGTGCTTCGGAGGGCACGTTAAGCCGTCGGTCCCGGTTGTTGTCTTAGGATGGCAGTCGTTACAGCATGGTGGTAGGCCACTTTGCGAATGCCCGCCTGGCTAGCTACCACCCTCAAGTTGAAAATCTGACGCCAAGTACCTAACGGTGTGTTCCGGCAGCTAGAGCCAGTAATTCTAGGTTAGCCTGTACAACATCTTCGACCACATCATCACTTAGCATCAGGTGAGATGGTGGTCAAAGGCTAACCTACCATGCATAAAAAAAAAAAAAAAAAAAATTATATATGAAAACATCGATATTAAAAAATGGTTCTGCAATACTGCCTAGAGCAGCAAATAGCCAATTACGTGCATACTTTAAGCAACATGACACCCAAGTTACGATGGAAAGTGGTCATTGCCACTCATGGCCTTAGCAATGACTTAACGCGTTGATATATGGACACACAAAGCTAGTAACACGCAGCGTAACAGGATAATTTATCATCACCAAGAAAGGCACCGTCTTACTTGACGTATTCAATGATAAATTTTTACTAGCATTCGAATGTGGCAACGTTTTTACAAGAATTTGCCACGTGTTCCCAGGTAGTCGATGAATGTTGGACAAAAGAAGACAATTTTGGAGTAGTTTATTTCGGTTTTTTACTAACTTGATAATAATATTTTCACCTGAAAAACTCGGAAAGGTGCTGTTTATAATTCGAAATCTGCGTGAAAAAGGGCTTATTCCGCCAGCGAGGTAAAGGATTTTTAATTCAAACCTCCATGATAATTCCAGGAAAAATAATTAACGTAATATATTAGCCATTTTTATAATGTTACCCTTAATTTTTATTATTAATCAACCAAAGTTTACTACATTATTTAAGCTGCTTCTTAATGCATATAACATTTTCCTCGCTGTAGTGAGGCCAAAATTGTGTGTTGCACTCGGTAGCAAAGTTATTTTGCGTTTGATTTGGAATCTTCGGTATAATCAGGATTCTATGTTTGAACAATTCTATGGTCCTCCGCTTTCTCAGGTTTCAATGAAAGCAAATAAAAACTTTACAGCCTTGCATTAGAAGTAACAATTTCAATGTACACACACGTCCATTCAAATTTATAATTTTCCATCCTAGGAAATTATAACTTATAACACCACAATGTAACTTTTATTACAACACATTTCGAAAACGCAATTACACATAAATTGATTTAAGTACATAAAAATATAGATTAAACGGTATTCCATTGTACATTCGGTTGCCAACCATGGACAAACTAAGAACGCTTCAAAGCAATGTAAAACCGATTTTTCCAGACATTATCGATATTTCTTCCCCGAAAACTCTTCAGTTGTTTATTTCCTTACATATTTGGCAACCTAATAACGCTCTGTACTGATGTAAAACCCATTATGCCAGATATGGAAGATTTTTCTACCCAAAACACTCTCACTATATTATACCGAAATGCAGATATTTTCGGGTATGGTATTATTTTATGCTTACACATATTATTCACAAATTGCAATGAAAAAAAAGTGAAATCCGTTAGAGACGTTAAAATCAAAACACAACATATCGAACTTAAGATAACAACAGTCGTTCCTACAAGAACTCAATTTCAAATAACTCCATCGAAATAACCAACGGCATAAATTTACCAAACAGAGCGCGATGATTAAAACCTTAATCGATTTCACTTATCAAGCTGAGTCGCGAAATTAAGAAAAGGTAAAGGGTTTTTTTTGCCTTCCAAATGAGCGGTTACAAAGTAAATAATTTTCAAACGGCTTTAAGAAAACAAGGAATGTCGATGAAGTCAAAGCCACAGAGGTCAGGCACCCTCTTGAACACTGACATATGAAAGATAGCGTTTTTTGATCTCAGTTGGTAGGTATGAGATGTCATGACATGACCACAGATTTTTTACTGTAACCGTACTCGTAAATGCAATATTGATTGAATGTGTTAATACCTAACAGCGTATATTAATGATTAACATGTTATTTATTAAATAGAATGTATGGACTGCAGGAAAAATCTTACAAATTGAAATGTAAGTAGGTTTCTTATGTATATGATATGATTACACGTACTATAGCGAAAATCATATATACAAATGATTACAGCAGAAAGTTATTGTCCCGGCGGGAACCGAACCTTTCAATTTCGCGCCGAATGCCTAGACCACTTGGCCACCAGAACATACTCCTTTTACAATATTTTTCTGTAACTTTCGGGAACTAAACTCAAGTTTCTAAATCATCAAAGGGTCTATTCATGCACGAATTAACATCAAAATAATATTTTGAATAACCTCGATGTTTCGATCAAGTTGCATTGACCGTGGTCACGAGTAGACTGACTACTCGTATAAGTCCTAATTTTCGAGCTAAGTTATGTATTTATATATATGTTCCTTTTTTACCTACACTGCAAGTATTTTAGCAACCCAAAGGCCATTGCAGGCCTGCAGTTAGTCCAAATTCTACAGGATCATATTAGCGTTATGCCAGGCTAGAATATCACCCCACCTCCTTTAATGATAAGCACAAATATAACTCAGCCCCCAATCACTGGCAGCTCTATTATTACTGGACCGGTAGCAAGTCAGCAGGTGGAGCAGGTGGTGCGAAGAATCAACAGAAGATATTCGGCTGCCACCCTCAAAAACGAAGACGCTTGGCCCTGGCAACACATCCCATATCTTCGGTCAGGAAGGACCACAAGATTGTCGAACTGGAGTAAGATCCGAACAATTTACGCTGGGATGTCAAGGGATTATCATAGATCCGAAGACAGGGACGGGGCTATTTCCGCCCCATACACCTTAGCGTTGTTCATTATACAAGCCACTCCTTCTTCAATACTGGTAGTTATAAAGATCCATCCACTTTTCATGTCTTTATTAGCTTACGTTTGGGTACGAAGTGCTGTGTTGTCCATCACTACCAGTGTAGTAATCAACTTCGTTACCATGGCCTTTGTGCTCTCGAAGTGCTGGCCTAATTTTTCATCACGCCAGCAATATAATACACCGTGATTTTACAAGCTCCAAAGTTGTAGCTATTCTTAGTTTATTATTTAATCAGAAAGCTATTTAAAGAAATTTCGGTCAGATCCAAAATGTATTTCGTCAGCAATTTAACTGCTTTTAATTGTTCACAAAAAGCAAGTAATGTGATATTGGACAGCCCTTAAACTAATGTCAGGATTAAACTGATCAATATGAATAATAGAGCGGGCCAATCGTGCTTCCAATTGGGCCCAGATTAATTCCCAGATTTCCAAAACCTTTGTTCTCCAAAACGTTAAATTATATACTTGTTCTTCCATAGAGACATTACAGCCGTCATACGAGTATCATATCGACAGCCTTAACGTCCACTGTCGAACCTTTGTTCAATGCCATATATGGGTAGTATCGTAGTATAATGGGAGTTTGCCATAACCCCCACGATGTGCACGCTTGAGTATAGCAGTGTAAGAAGGCAGTTCTTCAGAAGGCACTCCTGCCCGCCTATTTGTATTTTTTCCCTTCACGTCACCTCTTACGATACCCACAGGATGTTATAATGGGGAAGGGGCAATTCTTACCCAGCACCCTAAGGTACATTCGGGTACAGACCGCTTTAATTGTACCCCGAGCTTGTATGAATCTTCCTGTTGTCTTTTGAACAACGTCGCTGACAACACAAGTTTAATAAGGAGCTTAATCGCCATCAAATAACAAAATGTCTTCATCAGATTAAAAACACTAATGAACTGTTAAAATATTATGATTATTAACAAATTTTGTCACAAATTAGCTTTGGATGAACTTTGAAACATAATTATTAATTGATTATTAGGTACTTTTGAAGACCGTTAAACTGTTTTATTGCATTTGTATTACAACATTTCCGCTCCCAAATGTAATATGTAAATGATCGAATATTTTACATATTTTATTATGTATCTTTTTAAACTCCGATAGCAAAAAGGGTAGTCGAATCCTCTACATGTCTCTGAGGTTGAGTGTCGTTCTGCCTAATGGAACCTAAAGGGCTGAACCAATTTTGATAATGTTTTATTTAATAGCTAGACACTATGAAAAAAAACTGAAACTGTTACTCGTAGTTGGGTGACTACAATGAAAGCTTTGACTTTATATATAGTATTTTTCTGTTTCGTAACATGTACCTACAATATTAAACATTTTGATAAAAAAAATACATTGAGTGCACGTAGAAAACTGGAAAAAAAAAAACAAAAGCATAGATGTTAGGCTCAACGACATGCATGCAAATTTTATATGTGAAGCGCAAGACACTAGCCATAAGTTGTTAATTTGTCTATAAGGTAGTAAAAACCATTTAGAATAAAACAAATTACATTTGTAATTAATTTCTTCAAGGTTTGAGTTTTTATGAAATAGAATAGCAAGCAAGGAGGCCGCTCATCTGGTGGTAAGTGATCAGCGTCGCCCACGAACATCTTTAACACCAGAAGTCTCAACTTGCTTTGCCGGTCCTATTCCTTTTGATTTATCTTATGAGTACAGTAAATATTAACCCATACTTATTTTTTTATAAAGTAAAAATATAGTAGTAACTAAAACTCAATCGTAGATAAAAATATAGGATACTTAAACTTTGAGTGATCCACGAAGCAAAACTTTCAACAAAAAATGCAAAATTACATATGTATTAAGTTACCTTGTAAATATATTAATTTTACGCTATAACGCTACAAAAACTGCTTATTATTACTTTTTATTGACCTATTGCACTTGACCTACTAACATACACGCGACTTTACATCTATATTACAAAAAATAATATACAAAATTGAATAAACTCTGTTCATTATATAATTATCTTAATACAATCGTGTATAATACATAAAAGTATTATATTTATGGATGTTATTCAAATCTATGAATGTGGGTCAACTTATATCTGACTATTGAATATTAATGTATCACAATTAAATCTTCTTCCATGTATTGCGTAGATCGTTGACCTTATGATGTCACGTTTATTTGATTTTTTGTTAGTGTTTGTGTTTTCGTGAGTGTGTGAGTAAAACTATTATTTTCTCCCCGTGCTTAAAAGCTATATTGTACCCCAAAATTGTATTATTTCAATTTGTTTTATTTTCTATAATAAAAACTGCTGGATTTACCGACCATGAAGTAAAAAGGTAGTAATAGAAAAAAGTAATGTTAAAAGCAAAAATAAAATTATCCGTGAAATTTATCAAAATTTAAATATTTTTTTTACTACAAACAAGTATATTTCACAAAATTATTCCAATAATAATAATATAACTATAAAATAGCAAAACGTTCTATGCCATATTAATGACAAGACCTAAATTATTTTTATAGTAAACAAAATAATTTAACTTGATAAAAAAATAACATGCCATGCTTATGTCGTTGCTGGATTTGCTAGAACTAAGAAGTAAATAAAAAAAATATATAGTATATTTTGTACTAATATACTTAGAGCCTGTTTCATAATGTTCAAGTATCTAAGTTCTGGTTTTACTACTCAGAACATATTTAATAAATAAAACACTATCTTTGCGTTTCACAGTCATCGATTTAACCTATCCATCGGTAATAATAACAAATATATTTTTAAAAGTATCTTAAGAAAACATTAAAAATTTTTTTTAGTCTCGATCGTACGCTCTGAGCGTCAAGACCTCCTGAAGATCATTCGATTAGAATCGAAACTAGTTGAATATTCTTCCGGTTAGGCTGCGTTTGTGACGTCACGTGGGCATAACAGGAAAAAATAGGCGGAATCGTCACTAGATATATATTTTTATATTTTTTTTAAGTGTTTCATTAAAATGTTATTTAATATTTTCTTAAGATACTTTTAAAAATATATTTGTTATTATTAAATAACTAATATATATGAATCTATTCAGTACCTATCCATTCTTGAACTAGACGCAGACGCGCTGCGTGTTGACTGTCGTTTTTATCATTCAGTTATTTTATGTGTTGGTTAGCAACCCGAAACTTTATTAGGACATTCTGAAATGGACCCTTAGTATTTGAACTCTTTTTATTTTATTTTATTTAGTGCAAGCATTATACATCTATCTATTAAAATATATCTCATGATCGCTAAGGAAGCTACATTTTAATATTTATCAAAGTGCTGAGATATCTAAATATCTACAACAAAATTCTTGGCCGTATATGTCTATATGTCGATTTATGAGACAGAACTGAAACCAAGATAAACATTACATATGTAGATTTTAATAAAAAGGGTGTTTGCTAGGTATTTTCTACCACTGTGACTGAATGAGCTCAAAACAAAAATTCTATACATAGAAGAAGATGACCAAGACCGTATATGTATATTTTTTTGTTCAAAATGTTTTATACAGGGTACTTACATCATTATTTTCTTAAACCTACTATTGCCCAGTATTAGGTGTCTTTGAAACTACCTGGTATATATCATGAAGCTTTCTGGCTTCGTTGGAATCAGGCTGCGACAGCACTCCGTTGCACCTCCCTACCAGAAAGCATATATATATATATATATATATAACCTATAACCAAAGCATTGGCTATAAACAATAATATGTATACATAAATGCAATAATGAAAGAAGTCACATTGTAAACTATAATTGTGAGAAGGAACAGTGGTTTGGTCTATATGTTATGTTCGACTTCTCTTAAAAGACAAGGTTTCACATTAAGGTATAAGATGATAATTGAGACGGAAATGCTGCAGTTATAATAAAAGTACATATTCAACGTAATCAAATAATAAAAATGAAATATATCTCTTTTCATGAAAGCGAAGCAAACCTGGAAGTTAAAATAATAATGGAATTTTAATTTATAATGACATACAACGCGATAAAATCACGAGAAATTGAGGCAATATAAATAATTCACAGCATGTTCACAGGTTTTATATCATATTCAGAATTGATTACATTCCTGCCGCGAGAGTTTCGATTTTGATTTAAAGCAAAGGATAAGTTGATTTTTAAGTAAAAGAGTAAGTAGGTGTGTTATACCTATTTGTAAAAGATACTCTATTTCTATTGTGACAGCTTTTTATTTGGGGTACACTGGTGTTATTTTTGGATGTTTATTTTACCGGCAGTTTGCTTTTATAAACAAAATACTACGAACTATATACAACACTACAGCAACTAAAATTAAAGCATTTAAACAACTTACAAATAAAGTGCATTTATTTCGTGCGTCTGTTTCTAACTGCTTAATAAATCTATACATTAGGGGCCGTTTCAAAATGTCTTAATAAAGTTTCGGGTTGCTAACCAACACATAAAGTAATTGAATGATAAAAATTACAGTTAACATGCAGCGCGTTTCAAGGATACGCTAAATCGATGACTGTGAAACGCAAAGATAGTGTTTTGTTTAATAAATATGATCTGGGTAGTATAACCGGAACTTACTCAAACATTCTGAAGCAGGCCCTAAACATCCTTTATGCTATTCTAGGTCCTAAAAAACTTATCAAGTTTCATCAAAGATCAAACAGTAACAGAGGTGCATCTTCCAAGTAAAAAACATTATTTTGGCACCACTAAGATTTGGATTTTCTTTCAGATCAAAAATATTCCTTTTCACATGCCGTTAACAATAATATACACTTTTCAAACTGAAATAAATGTAAAGAAATAAAAGATTCGTAAGTACTAAAAACATTACAGATAAATTTCCCAGTCAATGTTAACACTACAATAATGAATCATAAAAAGACTTAATTAAACGATACATTACTCATGTATCGCGTGCCAGAAGAGATAACAACGTGTGTTGAAAAAGCGAAAGTGCCTGTGTATATAAACGCAAGGATGAATATAAAACTGATTGTTTCTTATTTTCTTTTGCGAGATTATTGATATCTTTGCTCAATTAAGACGCGACGTAATATATACCTATACTAGCAGCCCGCCTCGGCTTTGCACGGGTAACTGCGACTATAAATTGAGATGTAAGCTATGCCATCTTTCAATTTAGATCAAATTGTACACGGTGTGCAAATCAAATTTAAAATCGATTCAGTAGTTTAGGAGTCCATCGCCGACAAACAACGTGACACGTAATTTTTATATATGACGTAATATGTACTTTTATAATTCAGAGCACTAGCATCATGAATTCATCAAAACATTAAAAAATCAGGAACAAAATTCGCACAATTAGTATTCTTAGGAAGTAGAAATGGTCACCTATAACCGAAATACGAGTATAATGTATGTATAATGCAAAAAAGGCGTACTAAGGCTCTTGATTAGAAAAAAATATTACAATTGACATGTACATGTACGTCAAATTTTTATGTTTATCTTTTTCCAGAGCTTGAAACTGGATGTGGTTACTATCCGAGGACATATAGTACCTATATTAGTAGCAGCAGATTTTATTGTGCGAATTTGTTCGAGGCAGTACCGCCACCGTACCTATATCTACTGCCAAGCGGTAATATTCACAATCACATTTTTTAGGTAGGGTATGGGTGCCGATGTAATTATAAGCACATGAGTCTTAACAACTTTATGTCTCAGCGTAATGGGCGCAATGCAGTTCGCAATTTGTGACGAACTGCATCTGTTATAGGCAGTGGTTACAGCTTGACACAAGGCTTCGTGCTTATAACATTACGATAGCACAAATAAAAAAATCGGCCAACCATTAGCTATACAACATTAGACTTCATATTTTAACCTTTTTTGTTTTTACGTGCGCGAGTCCGACTCGCACTTGACCAATTTTTTGTATTATAGTATATCGGCAACAGAAATACATCATCTGTGAAAATTTCAACAGTCTAGCTATCACCGTTCTTGAGATACAGCCTGGTGACAGACGGACGGACGGACAGCGAAGTCTCAGTAATAGGGTCCCGTTTTTACCCTTTGGGTACGGAACCCTAAAAAATCAAATCCTAAGTGAACTACATACCTACTATGAAATGAAAGATTTCAATTAGCAATTGAATTACTGATCCTTTAAAATGTGACAATGTGCAAAAAAATCATTGACGTAAGCTAAGTAATTTGTTAGCTCCCAAGCGCTAATGCACCCCAATTACATTTTTACGACTAATAATTGGAATGCATCGATGTCAATGTCTTTCAACAATCAATCGAAATTCAAATCACATTTTGACAGGGTAGTTACACCCAATAATGTGCAGTGACAGGCCAGTGCATTTACAATAGCGATCAACCTTGGACCAATGGCATTTAGATGGTGTCAATCACACGCTCATAAAATGCTTTCACTGAATCCCGAGCTTGATCAAACGTTTGGCATTTGTTCTGATTGATCGGGTCAAGATCACGTTGTTTGATTTGATTTCAATAGTTGTATGGTGACTTGAAGGAATGCCTAACCGCTTTATTACTTTGAAACCATTTACTTTTATTAAATTAAAGGAAGTGAGCTAGTGTATCTTCAAAATGTACAGAATTGTTTTTCCTGTGTTGTATTTTAATATCTTTGTAGGTAATAGGGATATGTATATAGAAATAACGAATAAAGTTCTTAATTTCGATTCGGTTAGCTAGCTGAGAGAAAATGTCTAAAGACTAATATTTTGAATCATTTTGATTAATTACCACTACCACTATTTCTCATATTATCAATGTATATATTATATACACTCAAATACCGCAATCTACTAATTTACATTAGTAGTGCCAACTTCAATAGATTTAAGCCTACATTATCTTACTCAACAATCAGCATATCAAATTGACATCAATGAATTACAAAGCAAATATATAAAAAAAATACTAAATAAATGTACATTCTGACCAAGATAAAGGCTAAATTGAAGCATTTGATTTAAAGACATTGTTCACAGAACATTAAATATATTTAAATGTGATATATCATTTACTTAGGTGATTGTTATTTTATTTTTCCTTGAACAGGATACAAAATATGCCTAATTCAGAAGGTAAGCAATAAAATCCATCAACTTTATTACAGTAACATTAAAATTCCGACCCAAAAACGTCTTACATTTTAATGCTTTAGATTTTCCCGATGTTATTTAAAATACAGCATAAAGAACCATTCTGACAATCAGTGGCGAAGTGGCGCCTTCGACCAATATCATATTTTAGACTTTTTATACATTCCACGTTATATTATAAATTTGATTGAATTCAAACTAAAAATCAAGATAAGGGCACTTATGCCGTGTTTAAATATGCAAACGTCCCTGTTTACAGTGCATTCGATGTTCTAAGCGTCGCAAATTATACGCTTTGCCTCAGACATTAGCATAATAAATTGCATTGATTTCGTAAACCGCCTCATTACAAAAAATATATTGGCCTTCGTCGCGGCGCCGGCACCCCGGCAACCAGTGGAAATGCAATCGTCTACCGGTTCCAGAATCGATACAATATCGATAGTGCCGCGATTCGGAGCGTGCCCGTGGACGACATACTGTGAAACTAACGCGAAAGTGAAACGTGGAGTGTCGGAGGCGATGCGATGTCGCGAGTTACGCAACACACATCGCTCAATCCGAGATGCACGCAGCGATTACTTGATTCAAATTGCCTACCTGGAAATCGGAATAGAATTACCTGTATTGCACTCATCATTTGCTTATGCGCGCTGAATACCTACTTAGCAGTAGACATGAAGAAATTTTGCCGCAAAACGTTGCAATCGAAGTTTCAATACTTTTAAATACAAATTTTCAGCGTTAATAATCGTTGGCATTGACATCATTACGGACCACCTCATAAATCATTGCTCGCTCATTAGCGCTGTCAACGCAGGCATTCAAATTTAAACGATCGATATCTAATGCTAAGCCAATACCTTTGTAGTACTCGATTATGGAGGCAAAAAATAGGGAAGTGAATTCCGAGTAACTAAAAATAGCTGCAAAAAGAGGTTGTTATAGATACAACAATGACAATTCGAATTAGGTTGCTTATATTTGATTTTGGATCGGCCTTTGTATGGTTGTAATATGATTTGCTCGATTACTGATCTACTCGAAGTGCTCGCCTATCTCCATGATTGGCTTACATAATTTAAGTAATTACTTTTTCACACAATCTCGTCGTCGTAACTCTAGTTATTCTTCCTTGTTCTCGCATGCTGGTGCTTCGTTTGCCTCTTTTATACTTCCGCTAAAATGCTTTTGCCTATCACGGAATATCTACTTGAAGATATTAATCTCAATAAAAGTGCATTGTAAAATCGGATTGCATTTCCTTATTGTAAAGAGTTAGTTATGATTGTAATCTTCTATTAGTTCCACAGCTATGTCTGATGTGATATCACCAGTTTTACTTTTGTTTCGAGGTTTGTTTGTGTCAGATATAACTTTACTTACAGTACTGTAGTAAATGATTTCCTTAAAAACTATATTAATGAAATTATAAAATTTCGGTATAGTTCTCCTCGGTATAACAGCTCCATCCTCACACGTAAGGCTTCACTTGTCAGTTCAATCAGTTGGGGAAAAAAACTTTGTAGAAAATTGAATATGACTTTTTCAGTAATATTTGACTATAAACCAAAGTATTAATCAATAATATTTTTGCATGTTCGGCGACAAACAGACAAAGCAAGCTGACATTTAAGTATACTGTAGGTAGTTACGTACTTACAATTGATTCATTTGTAGAATCCTCAAAACGCGAAAATCTTCAAGAAGGTTGCGGGCAATGATACCATCAATAAATGACATGATAATGAACTTATAATTATTATACGGGCTAATTTGCTTTTTTCATACTATTACGGTAGCGTCTACATATTTTACATTTGGTTCACTAGTGCTATGTGAAATTATACGTTCTACCTTTAACGAGAATGGATTGCCTTGGTAAATTGATTGGAAGTTAATTTCGTTATAGCGGTATTTCTTCCAATTAGTAAATTTTTATTTGTTAAACTGATGCATAAACTGCGTTTCAATCACGAATCTCGAGTTTATAAAATTAATGCACCGCTCTGGTGATTACGTTTGCCCTTCAATAGAAATAACGTACCTATCATTGTTTACGTAAAGTTCATCACGTTTATTTAGACTATAAATAGAGTGCAAATATAAATTAAAAATGAAAAGGTAACTAGGACAAAAATTACGTAAATTGGCCTTAGTGGAAGACATGGTTAATGGTTTAACCGTGATTATAGTCGAGTGCATTTGACAGTTTGAGCGAAGATAGAGAAAATAATTTGTAAACTTGAGGTTTATAATTAGGTGTAGTGTATTCAAATATAGTAGATTTTCTGCGTCTTCAGTGCCAAATTATTTTTGTGACTTAAAAAACAATGTATTGATATTCCAAACATAATACTATTAATAGGACTATGTATTATATTCAAATAGAAAACCAGTGGAAAATAAAAATATTTTTAAGATATAAAATAAAAATAAATCTTCAAATGGTCTGCATGTCGATGTTTCTGGCTAAAAATCACACTAATTTTCTAAAGGGGTTTCTGGCTGGAATATGCCGATGATGATGTCTCTGGCTCCAGCAATATAGAAAAAAATCTCAATAAATTCTCATAAAGAAACATAAAATATATGTGTGACTATTCAATTTAAAGATGTATTTTCATCATCGACCCACACCATTGTATTATTTTATATTTTCTGCATAATTCCTTATAATGTTTAATGGATAATCAAGAAAAGATGGCTCACCCCAATCTATGTCAGAATCTAGAATACAAACCTCAATCTATATCAAGTACAGTCGACTCTCGTTAATTCAAACCTGCGATAATTCGAACCTATCTATAATTCAAAGTTAACACGAGTTCCCTAAAAGCTCTTTATATTTCGAACTAAATCAATACATTTTATGCATTTGGTAATTGGAATGAAAAAAATCAACGCTACGCAACAAAATGACGCGTTAAATCGAACTTATCGGCGTCAAACACTCGACAATTCGTAAAGAATAAGTCACTTAATCCTCTTATAAACAAGTCCGAGTAATCCATCCCACCGCGGAGACTAAGGTACTAATATACGACTAAGGATCTAAGTACATTGCAGAACAAGTTCAAGCTTGTATCATCGTACACGAATCTTTGTTTTGGTAATGATTAGTTTGACATACACTACCGTACGAATTGGTGTCTTTTCTCTCAAAAATTTCGAACTATTTGATATTTCTAACTCTAGATAATTCGTAACATTTCAACAGTCCCTCGAATTTTAAATTAACGAGAGTCGACTGTATATCCTATCTTACGTTAAGGTCAATTAGCCCAAATCTATCAGTTTCCACAAACTTGGTTAAAGTAATTATGAAAGTATTAAAAATGATACCCCACATAATGAAATCATTGCAATTCAAAGAGCTATCAGCGCATCAATATTCTTCATAATTTCAATACGATTCATAAACTTTAACAACGTTACGATAGAACGGTTACAGACTGAAAACGTTTCTCAACTTGTTAATTAAAATAGCAGATTAATCTATAAACATTTTATATACAAAAGACGTTGTGTAAGCCTTGGGCGATTAAGTTAACGCTATAAGCTATGAAAAGTAAAAAAGGCTGGCGAAATTTATCTGTTATTTGGACACATTCCAAAATGATTCGAAATGACAATTAATTCACCATAACTATCTGCATTTGTTTATTGATCACAATTTACTTCTTTATCATTGAACAGTGGGAGTGAATGAAGTTTATTAAAATTAGGAAAAATCTACAATATAACATTTCATCGCAAATTTCTTGGCCGAAAATTGCCAAGAAATTTGCGAGAGGCGAGTTAAGTTAGATTTATTTTCACATAAGAGACTGATTGTAATAGCCCTTGTAGAATTCTTGCTGACTTCCTTTAGTAAGCTGATAAATACCATCCTCAAATAATAAAATTCTGCCTAGTGACTTAACGTCGTTTAGATCAAATTATCACCATAACACACAATTGCCATATAGCTAAAAAAGTTTCGATCACAAATCATCACTGACAAAAGAAAGATATTGGTCAAATGCAAGTACATATAACAATAAAATAGCATACTTACATTTAATTTCACACTTTAAGAAATTAGAATATACATATATAATTATATTTGTTCTTGAGTAATTTCTCGCGGTAAAGAGGTGTTGGTCTAGTGAATCGTCAGGCATGTTACATGGTGAAAATAAACAAATTTATATTGAATGAGCGATCATTCCATATCTCATGCGTTTACATATCATTTATGTTCTTTTATGTTTTATAAAAACAGATAATATAATAAATATTGCTTGGTAAAAATAAATACCTTTAAGTTCTTAAAAATAATTTATCCAAAAAGAACTAAGAATACCAAAGCACGCGCCCACGCAGGCGTCACACAGCGAGATCCAATAAATATACATTTTTGAAACAATAAAATTAAACATCGTCGGAATTCCAAACAGTAGCTAATAATTTGTGATACACACATAAAAGTCTAAAACATGACAATACTTTGTTATTTAAGACACATATTAGAAGCTATAAACAACTTTAAAACGCATTAAATACACACGTAAAAGTTTAAAATGAAGTCAATTTACAATGAATCACCAACCTGGGCGTCAGAAAATTGATTTTTCATGACGGATCATTTTTAAGTAGATCTTACGAAAGTTATCACAATTTCATCGGCCGTTGAACGCAGCCTACCCATTCACGGTATCGTGTTACTTAGAATTTTACAAAATTTAAGTAACGGAATTGAAAATGTAGCTGTCTGTCTTCATGCCTCAAACCAGTCTTCCGGCTTCGATAAAATTTGTCACAATAATGATGTCTATCATCAGAAAAGACATGAAAATTCGATTCCGATTTAAAGCCTTTTTTTAATTAACTCAATTGAGTTTGTGTTTTATTGTGCAAAACACATCTTGTATCCATGCAATGATTCAAATTGTCTTAGCACCATCCCAAAGGCGCATCAGATTGAAGCCGAGGTCTCAAAATTAAAAACGTTCAATAAGTCACGATATTTTCGCAATTCAAAATCACATCAGTCTCAATGATGGAAGAGCAAGATTAGGATAAACTAAAAAATATGTAGACTGAATTACTGTTGACACCATATTTGCTGCTTAAGTCTAAAGTTTGGAACACGCTACGATAATAATTCACAGAGAAAATAGATATCTTCAGGATTGAGTAATATATTAGTATCACACTCAATACTTATAGGTCAATTGAAATAGGACAGGAGTTGGCTCCTGTCCATTGACCTAGGAGCTGGCTCTCAATGACAGCCGCTGGATATGAAAGGTTCTATTGTACTTTCTAGGAGACATTTATCTCTCAGATGACTAGGTTTCTTTCTAGTTGTCTAAGAAAAGTGGCAGTTGACTGGTGACCCGGTATTTGCTTTAATCAGCCGCAGTGCGGTTACCGCGGTCGGTGCATCGTGACACCATTGTTACAACACTGGCTTCACCTAATTAAACTTTACTTCTGTTGCAATGAGGTGTACCTATTACCTTATGATTTAAGCTAATGATATCTGGCGAAAAAATTATGTAGAAAAACAGCTAAGATCGTTGTATCCAGACTCAACAGGTAGCCCCCGTGAGGTAGTAATTTAACCAAATCATGTCCAAATGTTACGAAAACATGGCATAATTATAATATTCTAATTGGGGTCAATACAGGTCACCCCTGATCCCCTCGACACCGTAACAACGCAAACGTTGCATTAACTCAAACCATTCAGTATTCTTAGTATGGAATTCCTTACTACAATGCACACTAAATCAATGCTCTATCAGCATCATCGCCTTGACTCGGGACAAGCACACTAGCAAGGTACCACAGGGTAAATACCCACCTTATTTCAAGTCGCTTTAAAGCATGTTTAGTCAAAAATAACTCTGATGATGTCGGCAAGTGTTGCTTATATAAAATTGTATGTATTAATGCGACGTATTATAAAGGCCGACAGCCTTTTTCATATAATAGGACAGCATTGAAATTTTAAGCACCTAACATGATTTAAAATATATTAGAAATGTAAACACTTATCAATTTCATATTGCCAAGTATATCGTTTGATGTACAATTTAATTTATAAACAAACTAATTATTTTTTTTTAATTAACGGGTTTTATATTAGGCAACATAATTAAGCCTTGTTCAATGCAGTTTTCAATTGGCTGCTGGCTACTGAAGTTTGTGATGGTAGAAGTCCTGTAGTCCTAGAGAACAGATCACGGTAGATAATTCAATTTACATATAATATATAGATAAGTAGATAACATGGTGGTAGAGCATTTTGTGAATGCTAGCCTGGCTAGGTACCCCCTCAAGTTGAAAACCTATCGTCAAACAGCGAATGGTGTGTTTAGATGCTGTTTTTGACAGCTAATAATTCAAGCTTATCATAGGTGATCAAACGCTAGAAAATATGGTTTTATCGTATTAAGTATTATTATATATTATCTATAAGAAGAAGATCTATAGAACCATAAAACTTATATTAAATAAACTAAACATTATTACTTTGACCGGTTACTGAGCAAACTAATTATGTCTTGCCTTAAATCAGATAAAAAGGCTCATGTGGAAACAGCTAATGGGAACTATTAATAATAGCTATTGTACGTATGTTTCCTTGATCTAGCTTTCTAACTCACTCGGAACAATTGCAAAAGGGCAATGAATTAGCTAACTACATAATAGACCTCATTCGCGCCTTCGGTTATACGACGCGTGAACATTATGATTGAAATAAATAATTACTAAACGCAACATGCAATAGATTAAAACCACTGATGACGTCATAAAATCAGTAAACAACCCTTAAAGTACGCACAGGTGCATATAATTAATAGCGGTAAAATTTTCTTTAAAACTTTAAAGCAAGACATATTTGGTTATAAAAAATACATACCACCGCTGGAAGAAACTTAAAACATAATGCTGCGTGTTAATCAACTAGCATGCCCCTTCAAATAGCTTTACTCCAGTAGTTTGTGTAAAAGTGTAATAAAATATATAATTAAAACATTACTATCCAAGTACACTAAAAAGACTGAAACAAGATTGAAAATCTCGCATTCTCCCGGATTCTATCTTATTTCAGTAATTTTAATGCAGTCAGGTTTATAATTTTTCATTACCTTTTTACTGTCCCATTAAATTTTAAATATATATTTTTTAACCCTCTTTTAATACCCTTTATTTTGATACCTACTCGATGGGTTAGGTTATATTTTTTTACTTACGTATAACTATTTAACGCCATAAATCCGCCATTTTTTTAAAAAACATCAATCTTGACACATCTAAACATCTATATTGGACACATGGGTTTTTATACGAATAAAAGCTAACTTTCATAATCCCTCTAACCGTTTAGAAGATACGAAGTAATAAATAAATTTACACATTTAAAAAATTATAAACATACTTAAATATAAGATACGCGCGAAAAACATAACCCTTCCTTGGCAGGTAAAATGACCAGCAACTATTACCACAGCAATAATTTCGTCATGGATAGTTCAGAAATAACGTCTCCATATTTCTATATAAGGGCTTTCGTCACCCACTTTCTATAAAACGATATCGACCACGCAATGACCGACGTTAGTCCCATTCCAATGTTTAGCCAATTGAGTGAAGAAGAAACTAGACACATAAGTGTGAATTACACAAATATACACAGTCCAAGGAAATATTTGCTCACTTTTCACGCTCTGTCATTTTAAAACGAGTCCATAACCACCTTCAGATGTTGTGCAGATTTAAGTGTAATTTACTTCGATAAGGTACTAAAATGTCATCATTTTATGAGCATTTGAGTGCGTTATCTAATAGTCGTGAGAAAAAGAAGTAGTCATCGACGTAACGCATCTTACAGGTGGAGTACGCACAGTGATTATTACTAGAGTCACTTCACTTCCGTTTTATTTTCTACAACCTAGATCGATTATTTTTTATTACATAAAAAATATACATATAAGTACCTACAACATAATGTATACCTATATTTTTTCATTTGCATAAGTGTTTAAGGTTCCTCGTGATGGAAAAAAATAACTTTTATATAATCCTTTATTTTCCGGCTCTCTGTAAGACTGCAAAATCCTTTTTCTCAGAAACCAATTAAGGTATCAACTTAAAATCAATATCAAATAATAACGTGTTTTCCAAATCAAAATATTTTTTCTTTATTTTTTGCTTGCGTATTTTCATACCTACAGAATGTGTGAATTAGGACAAATTGTGTCCAAATCTTCAATTAGGCAGATTTCAGACTAAATATCTAAATCTAGAACTTAAATTTTCACACCCAATATTGAAGAGGATAGGCTCTTAATATATTCACAGGATAATATTTTTTTTTATTGTTTTTGAATTTTTACCAATATTAAGTGTTAAAATACGACGCCCGTGCTGGCATGACTGTCTGATGACAGCTTATTTAAAGCTAATCTGAGATTAAAATAAAGCAAAAAAGAGGGTACTTTTACAATAATCACTTGACCAAGAAATGCATGTGAAGCCTTCTTCTGACGATTCACTGGCATATAGCGCGGACCACGGATTTATGAAGGGAAATCCGTGGCGCGGACGCTTGCTTCGATCGCTCGATTTGCGCGTGGTTGTGGTCGTTCCTCTTTATTTCAAGAGCGTGCCAGACAGTTCGCGACCATGGTCCCGAACCGTGGTTTCGAACTGTGGAGATGATGGTTTGCGACCAAATTACGTTTGACTTTCCAACGTCCTTGGATTGCGTGCATGCGTTGTCAACCGTGGTTCGGGACCACTATTTCCCACTGTGTAGACACCGGTCGCAAACCACGCGAGGGCAGTATGCCGCTGCCGCCGGCCGCGGCGAGAGCGCACGCATGGCGGGAGCGCACGCGTAGCGCGTTTCCCTCTTTGAGGTACGTAGGTATAAAAGACACGACCAAATATAATGCATTATTTATGACATATTTTTCTTCCAAATTTCATATATAGATAGTAATTTTAAAACGTATAAATTAAGCGGTATCGTGTGTAGTTTGGCCTTCGTTGGATGCGTGTTATCGGTGCGGGAGTTCGAAACACAATGTGGTTCCGAACTGTGTAGTAGCAAATTCCGACGGTGGTTTGCAACAAGCCTCCGACCAAGGCCAATGGGCGGAGCCCGTGGTTTCGAACCGTGTAGATCCTACTTCACTCGTCATCGATCCGATATAATGAATTTGCACCTAACTAACCATTAAAATAAATTAAGTGCAGTTAGTTACTTAAACAATTATACCGAAATTATAGTATGTCAGATTAAAGTAAGTACATCAATTAAAATTATATCATTCAGTCAGTATATCACATTACTGTGTTTTTTATAACTTTATTTTGAAAATGGTAACTTTGTATCCAGCAAATACGGATATAGTGTCCAAATTTTAGAAAAATAAATCGAATATCAAAATATACGAACAGTTCGTATGAAAAAAGTCAGTTAATAATACTGAAAATCGGTATTTTACAATTGTGAAACTTTTATTTGTGATATTTTTAAAATAAAAATACTATAATATACAGTCAAAACTAAATCACTGTCAAAATATTCTTAAATTAATCAAATAACCCTCCCCTGACCGTTCCCGGTGCAAAAGTGCCCATCACACTCGCCGCATTCCCACGCTGAATCGATGGCCATCCTCTGCACCAGGAACGAATCGGAGCGGGAGTCACCTGTACTTTCTGTCTGTAATAAGTCTTTGCCTTATTTCTCTTATAAGCCCTCTAGCCTCAATGCCCCAACGACCCAGGGTCTCCACAGCAACCTGCACAAAGCAGTAAAGCGGTTCCATAGCGGCGTACTTAAGCCTCTTTTGTACACTTGCGTCCTCAGCGGCTCCCGACGGAGAGTGGACGGTGCGACTCAGGTGGCTGGTGGCATCAGTGTTGACACAGGTAGCGTCCCAGACTAAGCACCTGCCGTTCTTCCAAGGCACCAGAGTCAGCCCATATTGAAAATATTCAAAATAAATTTCGAACAAATGAATAGCATAGCAATACGCTTGTATCATAATCATTTACGAACTCATTTATTACTGTTACTTTATTGTCTGCACCTTTACGTACCTCCACCTCCTCACCATATCCCCCTACTCAATCCGTGAGTACTTCTGTCTTCGCACTAATAAATATTTGTTACCGCGAAAAACGTGTTTAATTACATTAAATTTAGGTATTTCGTCTTCTTGCCCTTTGATTTCTCGATAGTAGAACTTGAGCAAGAATCTTTTAAATTTTTCTCATTATCGTACTAATATTTTAAACGCGAAAGTTAGTATGTATGGATGTTTGTTACTCTTTCACGCAAAAACCACTGAATGGATTTTAATGAAACTCTACAGTAATATAGCTTAGACGTTTCATAGACTATAATTTATAAAGATATTATGTGAATTGTCGAAAATATAACGATAAGTGTCAAGTAAGTAAGGAAAAAATCAGCCATATGCGACCTATTCTGGCGTGCGCTGCAAAAACCTTAAGTGTCATACGTACATAATGTAACGGAAATGTTTATCTTAAATTTACCTACAAAAAAGCTCGCGACAGCATATATCTATCTTATATGTGTAAGCCATTATCGCCAAAATAGTAAACCATATTTACTATTAAAAAAAAAATATTTCTAATGCATATTCGGTAGTAACAAATTGATCCTTTTTAAGGTAATGAATAGATTCAGGCGTTACTTTGCGGAAATCCATATTTAATAATAACAAATACTTTTAAAAGTATCCTAAAAAACATTAAATAATATTTAAATATAACACTTAAAAAAGCATAAAATTATATATCTAGTGACAATTCCGCCTAATTTTCCTGTTATCTACGTGACGTCATAAACATCACGCAGCTTAACCGGAAGAATACCCGACTAGTTTCGCTTCTAAACGAAGCATCTTCAGGAGGTCTTGACTTACCGAGCGCACGATCGAGACTTTTTAAACTAATATTATAAAGGCAAACGTTTGTGAGTGTGTTTGTATGTTCATTGCTTCTTCAGCCTCAAACGACTGGACCGATTTTGATTAAATAAGGTATGATAGATAGCGAGATAGATAACTCCTTATTGAAAACACCATAATAGAAACAATAAACTTATTACTAAAACATAAATTAAAACCGAGTGTATCAATGGGTGGTCTAATCGCTCCGAGCGATCTCTTCCAGACAATCCATCAATAATAGATATGGTCAAAATATTGGGCGGGGTCTCTTATGGTCTTAATAATTGTAACTGCTGTAGGTATAGCGTTAAGTTTTCTAATGACAGTAACGACAGAGAAAGGGTAGAATGAAGAAATTTAAATTGTTCCTTGAAGTAGCGCGGGGATAAAGGGTTGAACAGAATACTGTAAAGGAGAGATAATATATGAGCATTCCGGCGACAACATGATCATATTTTCGTAAGCCATATATAAATATTATTTAAAAATTATGGTATGGAGGTAGATAAGGCACTTGATTAACACATATCATACAATTTATCATCATCATCCATCACCACGCGGGTGTAGCCGCGGGGCACAGCTAGTTAGCTAATAATTAGAACACCTGGATCGTAAGTACTTAGGTAGGTGCATTTTTCATTATATAAAATATATGTTCCTACTTATTTCTTCGCATGTTTTGCGAAGCTAATAACCTAATATAAATCATATACTGTATATTCAGCCGGATTGTCCACTGCTGAACGGAGCCTCCCTCAATGGGGAGGTTTCCCATAATCCCCACGCTTGGCAGTCTACCCTTAGTTAGTGGGGGAGGGGGTGACATTCGAGCCCGGCCCAACGGGCATAAATTATATGTATACCACAAACTAATTATACACTTACTAACTACCTTATAAATAAATAATTATACAAATAGGTGGAGGTTGAACTGCTTTTACCAGGAAGCGGAATAGATTCACACCCATAAAGAATAAGAACTTGTTCTTGGCATTTGCCCTAGTATATGTTATTTTATTACGGTAAAGACAGGGCTGCCAAAAGGTAAGTTGTATTTACACAAAATAAAATCGGAACTGGCTTCTAACACCGAGTGAAAAATATACCTCTGAGAGCCAGTAATTCTAGGTTGAGCATGTTAACACCTTTGACCACATCATCATCACTTACCATCAGGTGAGATTGTGAACAAGGGGTTACCTACCAGCAATAAAAAAAAATACCTAGTACAATGTTGACTCTAATACTCTGAGCCCACATTTTATATACACAATCAAATACCGATCTCGCCAGCGAGCTCGAGGCAAAAGTAAAGTCCCGATTATACAAAAGTACAAAATATTTTATTGCTAATATATAAATAAGATACAAAATAACAAGTTGAAACCTTGCATGCTGCTTTAGTGTTACACTGTGTCGCAGCAGGCAGTGTCCTCTCTTATTGGCACAAATATTACAATAAAATATTAAAACTAAGTAAAAAAAAACATAATAAAAAGTAAGTTTAAACTTATCAAATAGTATTTAATAATTTTGTAGGTGCTTGTGGTGTGTAGTCATGTTTTTGTTAATAGTAATATTAAGTTTATAATATGTATGTATAATATATTAAGGTATTAAATGCTAGTTTAATTTTTATCTCTCCATAAGTGCTTCTGTGCTATCATAGTTCTTGTCCTGTAACCATTCTATTACACAAACTTAAACATACATTATAGGTTTAAGTTTGTGGAAGGTAAGTTTTTTATATCTCTCTTAATATTTAGCAAGTTGTAAAACTTAGGCGACATATGACCATAATGTCGCCACGCAACTATGCTGTAATATCTCGGTACCGGGCAATTATCGCGTCTTTTATTAGTGACAGGTAGTAATGGGACTGTTTTTGGATGATACTTTTTTGTGCATTAATAAACAAACATTTTTCTTACTGATATAACTTTATATTAATTATACATTAATGTCCTTTTGCTTATGATTCGTTAAATATATTGTACTGACCCACATTGTATGGGATAATGGCAGGAAGATAATCACAAATTTTGAATATTTGTCAAGTTTACACCCCGTTTACTATAAATCCGGCACGCAGAGGTCAAAATTCAATCATAGCTGATGCTTAGAAACTAAACCAAACTCAAGTAAAAGATCTGACACCAAGTACCTAATTAAGTATTCCAGCAGCCGTCTTTGAGAGTAATTCTGGGTTAAAACCTGACGACAGCATCTTCTACCATCAGGTAAGATTGTCCAGCAATAAAATCAAAACCAAAGCAGTGTATACATCACACTACATCTTTGGCTGAATCTTAGCTAACTGCAATTTCACGGTGAAAATTGCTGCGACAACCCTAGTAAAGAAAGCAAAATCTCACATGAAGAACTGGTCCTAATGTACACACACTGTAGGTATATCTTAAAGGACAGTAATTATGCTGTAATATAGTCTTATTTTATCTGTGACAGTAATAACTTGATTTTACAACCTTTATCGGTAGTCATATCTGTTTAGAAAGACTTGCTTAGCTGCAAGACAGCTTAGTGCATAGTTCCTATAAACAACATTACAATTTACAACCAAGAAGCCTCATCGGAGTCATTACAATTATGCAAGTAAAGATTACCTATTGATGAAATAAACTGTCCTATTTACAATTGGCTGATTCCGAAACAACAATAAAACAATAAATATTCATAGACACTATTGATCTGTGTTGTCATAGGAATAACGTGTTATCGATTATGTCGTTAAACTTTGGTTAACCTTTGAGCATATGTCATAAGAATTCTAAACGGAGATTAAGTTACAAGAGCTACCATTCGATAACTGTTGAAACATAGTAAATTGTAAATCTGCATGAAGTTTTCAAGTGCAATAAACTTCGCAATGTCAACGAACAGGCAAAATGGCGTGACTCATTGTTTGGTCAAGATATTGCATAAATATTGCTTTTGCTTGCGTCGGATATTTATGTGCCGTTTTGACAGGCGTTTTGAAACGTCAGATTTGACACTTGTCCGTATTAGTCTTCCGTCCTCCACGATACAAATGATGTGTCTACATGTATCACGTTTATACTTTTATCGATATAAACTGTGGACCACAGAAGCAAACCAGGAATGTAAATCTAGCAGAAACTCGAGTCGTATACAATCCTAAATTTGAAAGACAGGACATTCATTGTTTTTGCACTTATTTCTTACATTAATATTTAGCATTTATACTCATTATAAATAAATATGTTGGTTTCAATTTTACCGGTTAACATTTCACAAAACACCAAATAGACGATATAAAAATTAGCAATTTTTTAAATAAAAATTTGACAATGTGGTTTTTTCTTAATTCGCACGGAAATTCATGTCACGATTTCTTCCAACTATGAATAAATAAAGCGGCGTTATCTTAGACATAGACTTTTAGTTGCTTAAGTGTTTTCACTGTGATAAAGATATATCAAAAAGCAACTTGATGGCATAGTTAATTAATTGGAAATTTTAAGTCTTTCATGAATTTTTGTGGTATGTTGTGTGCACTCGTACCCTGTCCTCGCCCATGTCTTCTGCAACATAACAAATTTAGTACAAGGAGGGTGTGAATTTGTAAATGTTATTTTAAATATATGAGACTAGAGGAAATAGCCCAAATCACTTTATTTTAAAATTCTGGGGGTCCCTGAATATACCAACTCTCATATTTAATCTCAACTCAGAACAGAACTATAATATAATAATGCACAGCTACTAACTAATTGTATTAAACTCGTAGAGTTGGGTAGCCGCTTGCTTACTTAACATATTGTTAAACTATTCAAGTACTCAAGCAGAATATTATTGTTAGGATGTTAAATGATTAAATTTAACATCCTAAGGTTTGTTAAGGTTCGTTATTTGATTGTGGGGATAAAGACCAGCTACTATAATTAATTTTATAACTTTATTTTTTCTCACCTAATATAGCAATTACCAGCCTCGAATATATAAGAAAAATACGAGTAGCGGCTAAAACTTCCATAACAATATAATATAATTTCGGAGGTAGTAGGTACTCAGTTTCTTCCTTTCCCGTTAATTTTACTCCCCCAGTCAATTGTTTTATTTGGCTTTGTCCGTAAAGTACTATTATTTTAATTGTATTTATCACTCGACTTTCCTGTATATTTGCTGTTGCAATTGCAATAATTATTAATACATGGAACAGAACATGGATTTACATTTTTCCTTGTAAAGAAACCATTTCCGTTTTATAGGCCAACAAAAGTGCTACTTGCTTTACCACTTGTTACTTTAACTGATTTTTATTTCTAATACCCTTAACCTTACTATTTTATGTCTTCTATAATAATCTACTAAAAAATGTAAATCAAAGGTAAAAAAACGTAGAATTTACAACAAAACTTAAAACAAATAATTTCAAGGCGAAACGAAGCCTAACTGATGAGTTGACCCACTTTTCACGCCAATGCCTTCCTTGAACCTCTTTACCAAAACACTTGCGGTAAATCAAACACGTCAGTTATTTAGTCAGGCAAAATGTCAAGATACTGTTATCGATGGTACTATTTACCCATGACTGATGATGGGAGTACTCATTATATTCTGAGTGCCTATTAGTTCGTCAAACCTTCCTGACACGAAAACTAAATTGCCGTAGTTGTAGATGATATATTCGCGATTCGTTGTGATATATTGCTTTGCGTGTAACTGTTTTATAGATTTCTTTTGACTTTCATATGATGCGTATACAGTTGGTTTTTTGAAACGTGAGTAAATAGTACAATTTAATTCAACCAATGCTTAATTTCAGAATATCATTTTAAGAATAAACCCGTAGTGGTGGTATTTTTTATTCTACCGTGAGGAAGTCGTGCTATTTTATTTAGAACGGATACACTTTCCTTGGTTTACCCAGTGCTCGGGACTTGGCTAGACTATAGATATCCTATTTGGATAAGTACTGTAAGTGGCATTTAGTACTGGGTGCTTCCGTGCTTCGGAGGGTACGTTAAGCCGTCATCGTTGGTCGCGGTTGTTGTCTAAGGATGAATTTAATTCAGATTTTCGTTTATATATACTTAACAGAACTATTAGATATACTTTCTTCAGATCAGATGAAAACGATAAATGTTATTCCTCTCTACTCTTATACATTAGTAGAAGATATCAAAGTTTCTGTTAAAATAATGTCACTGCTCAAAAAGAAGAACAGTTTTAGCAATACCAACAAATCTCAGGCAGTCATTGCAAATCCGACTATTGAACGAGTATAATATGCTATCAGGGAAGGTATTTATAGTATAACATCAATTGTTCAGTATCTATAATTATTATTTGTTAGGGTCATCAAAAACAGAATATTTCAGAACTAATCACGGTTAGCACTAACCACGGTTAGCTTCTTAAACTCTAATTAGCTGGCACATTCCCACAATGTGTACATGAGACTTATGAGTGTACATCTCGACACGCTATCCATTGTTCTGCCGGTCAAGGACAGGATCGTGGAACATGTGCTTTTACCTTTACAATGGTGCGCTTGTAGGCTTTCTACAAGTAAGCGGTTTTATTGCTTTTGAAATGGGTTTTACGATGCTGAGGAGCTGGAAAGCAGGCCGCTTCAACAATGTTAAAACGTGGTGGAGCCGCATTTAATCTACCTTATTATTGAGAATAAAACTGTGATAGTTTTACAGTTTTTATGAGAAGTTTTCTTCCAAAATTTCCTATATTTCCTTGGTATTTTAGTACTATTTCAAAGACGCAATAATTTTTTGTCTGTAAATAAGATGTGTATTTTTAGTCGCCTATTGTTTACACCTTTTGACCGTTATCTCATCTGTTGCTTGGTGAGGATGTAGTCAAGTTTGTAAATCAGGCTTTATATAGAATGGTAACTGGCGTAACATAGATTTAACAACTGAACTACCTCTGCTTTTAAAAAGTTATCGGGTTAAGAATCTTATGACTGTTCAACCCCATCGGCAAAATACCACTTCCACGTCATCATATGGTCACATAGAAAGTTAGTGCCATAGCCACCTTTAAAATACAGTGTAAACTCCATGTAATGTCACTCGATTAAACGACAAACTCACTAAAGTTTCGAAATCACTTGGATTTAGTTAGTTTAGCTTATCATCCATACAATGATACACTTTATATAGCATTACACTCACTCTCAATAACGACAACAATTAAGTAATCAAAAACAAAAAATACCGTTTAGTTCCCAAAATTAGTAAACACTGCGCAGCTGTGTGTTCATATTCTTAGTTGCACACAAACTTGTCAACAATGTTTTTTTGTAATTCTTTATTTATTTGTTTTCCAGGTATGAAAGGTGAAACGCAGCTTGGTGGTACGGTATGCTTATATAATTTAAAGGTTCTATTCTGAACGACCGAGGTTCCGAGTCTGCCCCAGTAGCACTATTGGTTTGTATGTATTTCTAAGATATGAATTACGAGTCCGCGGCAGCTCCAAGTTCAGTTGCGATCGTACAGCACAGGCGCATTGCACTTGCAGCCTGCAGTTCTGCCTGCAGGCGTCTGATTCGGAATAGAACCTTAACCATAATATTTTCCTGCTCAAAGCATATAATATTGACACAATAACATTGTGATGAGGCAGTGCCTGTTGACCAGTTACCTTATTTACTGTATCTTCAGAGTTTTCACTGTCTCGATTTATCCAGTCAAGGCATTATGTGTATATCATTAACCAATAATTTCAATTCAGCTAATTTCAAGTACTCAAAACAGAAACTTAAAATAGAACAAAAGATGTTTGTGTTAATAATGAATAATGATTTTGAAAAATCAGTTGATGGTGAATGGCCAACTTCAGGCCAATCATTAACCAAATTTCATAATATCATTTTAAGACTTACATGTTCTGAAGTGTAGTTTCCATTTAAGAAAAGATCGATCCATCGTGCCCAATTAGCCAATCAATTTGGGTAATGTCGCAAGCTTATCTCTCATCTTCAAACGCGTTTTCACTTCCGATTTCACTGATCTATACTGTTATGTTTTGTTATACCATACTGCTTTTCTCAATCACTAACCTTAATGGATCAGCTGATTGTTTCGTTATATACATAACTTCGGCATCGTAAAAGAATACCTACCTACTAATAAATATTTAAAGAAGTGTAACTCTCATACAGTCACCGCTTTGATTTCTGACTCATCAACTTCACAAATAAAAAAAACACACAATATTTCGCATACGATTGGATTGGTTTATTGATTTGGCGCTTAGGAATAACCGATTGGTCGTGTGATGGTAATTTTCTTACACTGCAAGGTACACTTTTAAAACTTTACCACGCCCTCTGCGATAACGATTGCGTTCCGCTGTTATTGGCTTGTCTTACATTTCTTTACATTTTTGTTCGTAGATGAATACCAATAAGTTTGTCTATACTGGGCATTGCGCTCCGGAATAGTTAATAGAATCAAAAGACGCCCATGCTTGTAATATCCACATAGATCTGCCTCAAAACTCACGGTGCAAGCTACGGGCAGAAGCTAGTTGTTGTTATATAATTTAATATAACAACAACTAGCTTCTGCCCGTAGCTTGCACCGTGAGTTTTGAGGCAGATCTATGCCGATAGCTTTTGAAAGTAATTTCACCTGATGGTAAGCGAAGGTGTTAACAGTCTTAACCTAGAAATACTGGCTGTCAAGGACAGCTGCCGAAACTTACCGTTAGGTGTTCGGCAGATTTTACTTGAGGGTAGTAGATAGCCAGGGCATTTCTAAATGCCCTACCACCATGCAATAAAGACTCATTCTGAGAAAGCAATGGGAACATACAGATGTGCCCTCTGAAGCACTGAAAAACATTGTAACTTTAAACATGATTATTTTAAGCAATTGGGTAACTTACCCTTGACTGCAGCTAATTTCTCAGACTCTTGTCTCTAAACTAGATCAAGGTTTCGTTAATTGTAATGGTTAAACACTGTTTTGTCTAAACGTAAATCACTTACACGATAAAAAAAACTGTTTTGCATAATACAGTACCGTTTGTATCGGAGTAACAATCAGAATATTTTTATGGTTTGGTTCATAGTGGAACGACATTTTGTGCAACCGCCCAAGTGTGAGGCGGAGCCGACCAAATTTTCCGTACCACCGTATATATTAATATTTTAATAGATAAGCGACTTTTTGATATTATAATCTTACTAGCTTTCCGGTCGCGGCTCCGCCCGCGCGTATGTCGGTTATCGCGCAAAAACATTTACCTCTTTTTGCGCAGTTGGATAAAAACTATTCTATGTTTTTTCCCGGATCTCAAACTATTTCCATACCAAATTTCATTCAAATCGGTCTAGTAGTTTTGGCGTGAAAGCGTAACAGACAGACCAGAGTTACTTTCGCATTTATAATATTAGTACTGATTATTTGTGTTAGAAGCACTATCACGTGCTAAACGAAATTCACATTTACAAATTATTAGAGCACAAAATATTAATATCAAGCGGGAATTGAACTCGCGTCCTTCGGTTTTAGGCTCTAACCCACTATGTGGATACCATAAGGCACTTGGTGCGTAAATCTGTAAAATAATAAAAATCAGGTTTGATTCCCGCTCGAGGTGAAAATGTTGTGCTCTTAAATTGTGTTATTGCATAGTTTTTAGTATTATTTTGTTTTATTTTCGAATTGGGACTAAACTTTCAAAGGTATTGCCATTTTTTCCTTGATTTGGGTACATAACAATATGGCCGAACTGTTGTTGCCTCAATGTATACGAAATGCAAAAAATAATACTTTAGTTTATTTTTTATAGCTGATAGGTTATTTACGACTATCTCACCTGATGGTAATTGATGATGTGGTCGAAGATGTTGTTCAGGCTAGCCTCGAATTACTGGCTCTCAAGGACAGCTCCCGAAACACACCGTTAGGTGCTTGGTGACAGATTTTCTACTTGAGGGTGGTAGCTAGCCAGGCGGGCATTCGCAGAATGCCCTACCACATTATTATATGCTACATATGGTATTCGAGTGATAATGATGTTGATAAGCCTGAATCCCAGTTCCCGAGGATGTCAACTACACTACTAAACTAACCTAACTAAATACCACGCGGGTGAAATGACGGGCGGTCATTTTACGTAGTAGTAAAATGACCCGCCGGCACATGTACAGCAAAGCACAACAAATGGAAAGCCGACTCTAATTAGTCCAAGGTTAATAGTCACAGTAAAAAGCTGATAAAAACAGTAGGTAAAGTGCCGTGACTAATTCAGAACACGAGACGTTTTGTAACAGTGTAGTAAGTACTCGGTTTGTAGATACTATTGTCAACTGCAACGCAGATTAGAAGTACGAAGTAGTGAAAAGTAACAAAATATAATAAGAAGTTTCAAAGAGTTTTCGTTACATTATTGGTGTAACGTAATATTTATTTATTAAAAGTCTATAAGTTACGCTACAGTAACCAAAAACTAAAGATATGGTGAAAATTGGTGTTGAAATATCAAGGTTTATCGTTGAAATATCAAGGTTTATCCTTTCGATGATATCTTCGAATGTGTAGATATAGTTTGTATCTAAGTATGTATAATAAATAATCACTCTAATATTATGAAGGCGAAAGTTTGTAAGTGTGTTTTGTATACCTATTTGTTACTTATTTACGCTCAAACTGCTATACCAATTGTGATAAAATTTGGTATGGAGGCACTGGATTAACACACAGGATAATTTTCATATCATCATGATCATGATCACCACGCGGTGGATGATGAACTGAAACGGCAGGATGTTACTTATAATCCCCTTAGACTCGAACATATTTTTATAGCTGACAAATAAGTGTTGATGTGGTCGAAGGTGATGTTCAGGCTTATCAATAATTTTATTACTGGCTCTGACGAACAGCTGCAGCTAGACAGATGGCGACAGATTTTCTACTTGAAGGTGGTAGCTCGCCAGGCGGGCATTTTCAATATGCCTCAACACCATGCTATAACGACTGCCATCCTAAAACGATAACCGGGACCGATAGCTTAACGTGCTCTGTTAAATACGGAAGCACTTATAGTGCTTCTAGCAGTCACCCATCCAAGTCATGACCGCAGTGGATGTTGATCGGTTCAACAACTAAGGAGGCTACGCCATGAGCGCTTCTAAATTGTTGTTAAGTTTCTTTATTTCTTTCTTCCATCGGTTTCGAATTTGGATGTTTCTTCATCATAGAAGAGAATCAGAATTCCACAAAAATAAGTAGAATTGATTCTGCTACACATTCTTTGGAGATTTCTTTAGAAGTTTCCTCTAATTTATTTAATATATACTCTCTTGAAACATATTACTTGACATGTTTAAGGCGCAACTAATTAATTTGACATTCAAATGTTACTGTTCTTCTTGAGGCAGATAAGAATCAGATTGAATATGTTATACAACTAAACCTATAGTGGGACTTAGCCGTTGACTGACGACGATGTAAAATTAGGTTAGTAAGGCTGAATCGTATCATTAACAATTATAACTAAATTTATTTTGGAAATAAAATGAATAATTAAAAAATGAAAAAACTTGAAAAGGCCGAAATAAGATTGAAAATTCGCATAAGGTTTAGTTGCAAGCGCAACCCATTATATATTGTTGTATTATAATTTGAAATTGGGTTCCACCTGCTACTAAACTTAATCCGGTTTCTTTAGTGCTGTCGGGTTTTTAATTTTGAATAATATTGTTTAATTTAAGATTTTTTTAGTGTCCCATTAAATTTAAATCCCCTTTTATCTTCCTTTATTTTGATACCCTACTCGATAGGCTTTTTTAAGGTATATATTTCGCACCAAAAATCAGCCATTTCGTTTTTTTTTCAAACGCCTACAAAGGTCACTTGGATTTTTAAGACGAATATATCTGATAGAATCAATCCAGCCGTTTGTAAGATACGGGGTAACAAAGAAATTTACAAGCAATCAAACTAAAATACAAGATGCGCGCGATAAACATATCCCATCCTTGGAAGTTAGTTAAAAAAACATTTCTACGGAAGCTAACGTCAATGAAACACATTGGCAAGTTTTTAAACGAAAATAAATACTGCATCGACACATTAATTTTGATAAGTCACGGAAAAATTATAAAATCAAATGCTTATCTCAACTGGCTTCAAGATTCCTAGGAAGTAGATTATGGAGACCAAATTCGGGAAGTACTTCTGAAAAATAAGTTACCTACCTATGTTTTAATTGCGATTAAGTCCCGTTAAATACTAACTTTACATTAAAAAAAAAACTTTTGAAGTTTTTGGTTTGCCATCTCTCATTTTTTGTCTCTTTTCAGATGATTTCCCTCGTTGCACTTTACTTGGCCTAAAAATATATAAATATGCAATCATAATACTGTCATATATTTTGCATAAAGAATAGCTAAGCATTTCTATTCAACGTGGCAAAGCGGCCAGCCTTTCAAGAACTTTGGCAACAGGAAACGGCTTATTAGATTAGGATTTAATTATTATATAAAAATATAATTAAAATAAAGTTTTAGTTCTACTGTTTCAAACCATAATATATTTAGTCATTTGGAAAATACACCCTGTAAACTGAGAGAGCATAAAAAATTGTCTAGTTTGACTACGGATGCCGTTTAAGTATGGTTGGTTTGCCGTAATGGTCAGAGGATGTTCACAATTTGCTTAAGTGATCTATTATTATCATTTGATGCTTAAAACGGGGTCAAAAGGAAACTTTAATGAATATTACGCTCATCTTTGTAACCTTATCCTCATATGGTGTGACCGCTTAAATGAATACAATCACAATTCGTTCAAAGGTTATGTTTGCCTGGCTAACTACCACAGTTGGCAATTTTTGCCATCTGCTGAGGTACGCACCCTCAAGTAGAAAATCTGTCCAAATTAAATTTTACGTTGTGCTCTGGCAGCTGTCCTCTCATGACTTACAACCAGGTATGATAGACGTCAAAAATATCCTATCAGAAATAAAAAATTTATGCATTATCATAAGGATAATTTGCAATTACCATTAAAATCACCCAGGATGTTTTACAAATAATTTTCAGTGAATTGTTTTTAACTTAAAAATTACTCGTCCGATGATGACAAAATTTTGATGGGGCCAATATGAAGAAATACTCTACCCAACCAAAAAAATTTGTCCCGATAGAATCCTTTAAAAACTTATGTGATCATTCACAACATCATCATTTCGAAGCGCTCGTTGCGAAGTTTGCTTAGCCGTTCTTAATCGATCAGGTTAAGCTACGTCCTCCGCGGTCAGGAGTAGGATGGGTGACCGCTAGTGACATTACTACTGAGCGCTTCCGTGCTTCGGAGGGCACGAGGGCAATTTGCGAATGCCAGTCTGGCTAGCTACTATCCTAATGTAGAAAATCTGTCGCCAAGCACCTAACAGTGTGGTCCGGCAGCTGTCCTTGAGACCCAGTAATTCTAGGCTAGCCTGAACAACATCTTAGACCACATCATTACTTACCTTCAGGTGAGATAGTGATCCAAGGCTATCGGCTATAAAAAAAATATATTATTGAAAGTCGTCGTCGGTAAAAAAATTAAGCGCATGTTTGAAAGTAGCTGTCACTAAAAGAAATTAAGCATATTTTATGTTATTAATAATGAGACTCTGCTGTTTGTCTATTTGTTTCTATCCAATCATATGTTACAGCCTAGCCTCTAGCTTGTGAACTGAATGAGTAAAAACTTGAAATTATATATTTTGTTATTGTTAACCCTATAGCGAATTTTGTCTAGAACTTCATATACTGGAATGTCATTGTCCAGAGTTCATAGAATGGGGTTCAACGCAAATACATATTCATGAATAAAATAAGTTATGGAGTTCACAACCTTAATTAAAGTGAAGTTTATTAGAACCCCTATAAAGTTTCCAACCTGGAAACCTAAGGGGCCAGACACATCTCCGCGGCTGATACGGCGCGGCCGCGAAAATACACGGCGATACACCACTACTGTGCTGATATTGATGCGCATCTCGCACATGTCCACAGCTTGCCCATGCTGAGATTCGCAAGCGCGGTGTCCCGTGCCGTTTTGCTGGTGCGTTTTACACGGCGCCACACCGCCCCGACCCGTGGAAATGTGTTCGAGCCCCGGGCCCTAACTTGTGGTGGATAATATAGCATCTAGCGCCATAGCATAGCGCGCTATTGCCTTGTAGCGCATACAGCGCGCTATGTATATATTCTCTTCGCGCTATAAATATAACGTTTAGCATCAAGCGTCCACTAACGTGGCTGGGTAGGCCTATAACGCGGATATGCGCAAAGCGTGTTAACGCGACCGAAAGCGCGCGATGACTGAAGCTTGGCGCTATGCCGCTACACAGCATAGCGGCAAAGCGTGATAGCGCCAAGCTTCGGTCATCGCGCGCTTTCGGTCGCGTTAACACGCTTTGCGCATATCCGCGTTATAGGCCTACGCGCTATATACCTACCTGTAATGTGTTGTGTTGATTGAGTGTGACCGCGCGCGATCTATTGGCTCGCACTTACCTATAAGTTAGCGTTATAAACAAAGTTTGTATATTCTAAAAACTGTGAAAGGACACGTAATGAATGTTTGAAAATAAGTGTAAATAGACGATTTAGATTATAAGTAACGATAAAAAATGCCTAAACGTAGTAGTGATTTACCGGTATGGAACTTTTTTGAAAAGTCTAGTGATGGTAATAAAATTGCTATTAGTAATTACTGTCGTGGCGAGTTCTCTTTTAAATCAACCATTAAAATGTAAATAGAAAGATAACCTCTATAGAGAGATAGGAAACAAATATCATTACTGTACATATAACTGCAAATAGAAAACAAACAAAAAAATGAATATAAAGTAAAAAAAAAAAAAAAGAACTTCTAAATACGCCTATAATTGCACACATTTCATAACACTATACAAGACAATTATAGACAATCCTAAGTCTGAAAAGTATATAATTATAACATTATAATTAAGTCACTCCTGACGAAGGAACGCCAATTTGTAAATCCTAAACGGTTCTATTATGACACTAAACAGAAGATATGCAGTGTTAACTGGACTATAAACCCATGCTTTATGATGACATTAAAAATCAACAGAATTAGTTTGCCTAACTATTGAACGATATTACATTCCATTTCTTACCGAATGATAGGTCTCTTTAGCAAGAATCCCTGTTGATGGATACCACTGCATTGTAGCACATATTATTCTGGCTCCAAGCAGAAGTATGCAAACACTACTGTGTTTAGGCGTGAAAGGCACTGCAGCAAGTGAAATTACTGGCCGAACGAGACATAAGAACTAACGTCTAGGGGTGACCAGTGCAGTGTCAAGTGAAGCAGGACGAGAACGTTACCAATATCTGTAATGGTAATGCCGATTTCAGAGTTTGTATTACTAAACACGTTTAACTAAAATGTATTAAGTGCAGGTCAAACGAGTTCAAAAGTCGACTTTGATCTCAGTTTAGGTCAAAACAATTTCACCAGTAGCCCTCAGAAACATTTTGATGTAGATTAGTTTCCATGGCAACGAACATTGTTATTGGTGTAAGTACCTCCTATGGTCCTATGCGAATGGCGACAATTTGTTGATGACAGTGAAACCTCTTGAATGCGTTTACTTCTAAATCGGGTGTTTAAAAGATAATCACAGTTTACCTTAAATTTGGTTCAATTTATGTTTATGATATTCAAACTGGGGAAGTTAAGTTGGAGAAGTGGAAGTAGGGACGCGCGGGACATATCTACTCGCAAAAAATAGAACGCGCTACTATACACAGTCACTAAACACTAACAACTAATCAGTTGCTGTCCAAACGTGTTTAGTACGAAGCATTAAACATCTGCACTTAACACTAATCAATGTGCAAACATGGCTTTACTGTTGCTGAGATATGCCATCAAAGTTCAATAATTATAGACATATTTATTATATAAGTCGTACTGAAGTAAAAGTCACGTTATTTGTAAATCTCTGTAACATCTATCTCTAAAGTAAATAATCAGTACCGTTAGGTCTTATTTCCTAATACCATGAGAATATTCCTAACATAATAATCTTGCAAGAGTTCCGACATCATTGCCCTGTGAACGATTGTTCAGTTTAGTTAATTATAATATAATTATATACAATGGATTTCATTATGAGAATAAAGTAAATCGCCAAGGTCCCTGCGCAATTCCTCATCATTCAAATATTTGGTTAGGGATTTATGTGACTGCATACTTGCGGGTATTGTATGTTAAATTTGTTGGTTGCATTAAAGAATTATTTTTGTTAAATATTTACGCCCCGTTGACCTTGGACAGCTACCTGCGTTCAAAAGAGATAAAGAACGTATTAACACCTTATGTTATGCCTAGTAAGTATAATATACAAAAATAAATTCCAGTCATTTTATATACAGTCGGAACCGAGCAAAGAACTCATTGGTGACGATGCGTTGGTGGAAGCTAGACTCCAAAGCCTCGAGCATAGACGCAAAGTTGTCTTTATATTAGTAAAATAATATTATTAAATATTATAAAGGAGAAAGATTTGTATTTTTGTATGCAACGAATAAACCTAAAAACTACGGGACCGTGTTGGATGACATTTGATATGGAAATAGTTTGAGACCTGAAAAAGAGGTTAATAGTTTTGCGCGATAATACGATAAGATATTTTATTATAATCAATATATATATATATATATATAAAGTATATGTAACGATTTTATTAATTTGTTTTACATCAATGTAGAAGGTCCTAAGTACAGGTATTATTATAAACACGCTTTTGATTCAAGACATCGAGATAAGAAGAATTAAAAAAACTTAAACAAAGTTACTAATTCTTATATATTTAGTAATTTAACTACTTACTATGACTACTATGTATACAGATAAACATTATCTCGTATATAAATATAACATCAGGCGATATTAATGTTACAAAATCATACCCATATCATAGAACATAATAATAATACCCATATGATAACACATATAAATAATGCAATTGTCACGATTTGTAAGTTTTTGTCCTCAACATTTTTAACGTTATTTTAATTACTCGTATAAGACATTATCAAAACGTCAACCAATACCATTTGACCTGTTAAGTAACGAAACTCAGTAACTAGTTTCCAATCAGAAAATGCACCCTACTTAGAAACCAGTTACAAGAAGCCTCTGTTCAAAATACAGAACAACTCAATTATTTTCAAAAATTATTGACAATAAGCAACGAAATAAAGCAGGGCATGGTTACGGGTATGAACATTGCGATAGGTCAGGCTCGCGGGCACAGATAACGTAGTGGTTACTACGTGCGCAGACGCAGACGTATCACACGGTTGAATGCCGTAAACATCACGCGCGGTCAAAGGGTTAGTGGAAAGCACATTCCTTACGACTAGCCCAAGTTCTTTAAGGTTTTCGTAGGGACAAACTATAAAAAATACTACGTAATAAAAATAGGCAAATCTTTCATAATTTAAAATTCAACTACATGCAACACCAACAAACTTATTATATACTAAGGTATAATAATAATAATAATATAAATAATTTTAAATAATTTATTACAATTGAAATTATAGCTGTATTGTTTTACAAAGTTATAATAATAATTTGTGACATGTAATATTCTTACCAATACATTGATTATTCTGATTACACCTACTACAATGAAAGCATTTACACAATCCACAAGTCATTGCAGACTCACAGGCAGTCTAAATGCTCCAGCCCACTATCAGTTGGCAGCGTGCCCAGTCAGTATGCTGACAGAATTGCCGTGTTGAATTGCAATGCCTATTTGTTGAGCCGAATGGGTGCCAGCATTTTGATCACATATCGCATCGACCAAGCGCTCTTATAAGTAATAATTAATAAGTAAGTCTGAATTGGGATACATACTGGGATACTATTTTAATATTCTGTATTAGGTACATATTATAAGTAACTTTAATATATAGTTATGTACCTAAATTAACTACCTGTCAATGCGAATTCCATTAGGTATTTTTTTTTCGTTATCGTGATGGGTGATAAAATGTTACCGTGATATGCTTCAATCAAATATACCTACTATTTCATCGCGGGTGATATGGTGTGTTATTTTAACTAAACCTAAAAAAACTAAAATGAAAACTTCACGCAAGTCTCGAACAAAATTTTATCCAGTTATCATCATTAAGAGGGTTTTCACATAGATAATTAATTCTACTTGTTATTATAAAAAATGTTGGAAACTTATGTAGAAAATAAGTAAGCAATATTTAATGAAAAATTAGTTTTGCATTACTAATTTTATTTATTATTATGGGGTGAAGGAAAAGTAATTAAGTATTTTTTTACTAGTTTAAACAAGTGATGTAGGTGTACATATATGAAAATTAATTGGAAGATCTTTTTGTGGTGTTTTTTTTTGTTTTGTTAGCGACAACACATTTTTAGGGTTCCGTACCCAAAGGGTAAAAACAGGACCCTATTACCGAGACTTAGCTGTCCGTCCGTCCGTCCATCCGTCCGTCGGTAACCAGGCTGTATCTCAAGAACGGGGATAGCTAGACAGTTGAAATTTTCACAGATGATGTATTTCTGTTGGTGCTATAACAACAAATACAAAAAAAATGGCCAAGTACGAGTCGGACTCGCGCACGTTTAAACTAAAAGGTTTAAATATGAAGTCTAATGTTGTATGGCTAATGGTACGGAACCCTTAGTGCGAGAGTCTGACTCGCACTTGGCCGATTTTTTTTATATTTTGAGAAGATTTTTGATATATTATGTTGAGAATATATATAGCGTACCGACGCCACATGAGTGGGATAAGTGTTGAAGAGTTATTATGTTGAAATTGCTCATCAGAAAACTGCAGAAGGAATGAACACTATACAGGGTTATTGGTAATATGCTAACAACCTCTTAGGGTTTACATGTGCTAGTCCTAACAAACATTTTGAGATACATCATTTTCGTTTTGAATTGTTTTTTATTTTATTTAAAAAAAAACGTGTTTTTTATGTGTTTTTGGCGGAATAAATACGAGATCCATCTAATGTTTAAAGTCTCTTGTGTCTGTAATGTATTATTTCTTATTTTTCATTACTTTGCTCGACGCAAATATTCAAAACTCTATTCAAAGGGAGGAGAAAAGCGCGGTCCATTGTTACCGCGGTAAACGCTCTTGGCTTGGAGTAGGCATTAAAACACAAAAAAGAAATAATTTTTTTTTTTTTTTTCCAAAGCAAACAAGAATTATCTCAAAATATTTGTTAGGACTAGCAGATGTCAACCTTGAGAGGTTGTTAGCATATTACCAATAACCCTGTATTTTGTATGTGATCACCCTTCAACGTTTATATGGAGAAGTGACCGGCCAGCTCAACCTTAAGAATCGAACAATTTGTGTTTTTTCCTTATGGATACAATTATAGATCCTAGTTTTAGGACACGTAGAAAACCTTTATTATTTTTGATTACTTAATAATTTCCAGTTGTCCCGTGGGGTGCCGGGCTAGAATGTCAACCCCCCATTGCTACCTATGGGTGTAGTAAGAGGCCAATTAAAGTAAAATTCCGTAAGGTGGGCAACTGCGATCCCCAAGACGCCGAGCGTGAGGATTATGGCAAACCCAGGCTTAATGGGGGAGGCTGTGTTCAGCAGTGGACAATCCAGCTGATACAGTACCCTGTGAGGTGCCGACCTAAAATTTCAAGAACCCCTCCCATATCAACGAGCGACAAGACGAAGTGTAAAACCAGAAGGTGGGTAGCATCGTCTGCTGAAGAACTGCCATCTTACACTGTATTCCCCTGCCATTAGTGGAGATTATGGCAAACACCCCCCTAATGGGGAGCCTTTTTTCAACAATGGAGTTGTAGTTATTGATATGATGCCTGACGTGAATTAGTTTTCCACGTACAGAGTGCGACAGAATCATCGAGGGCAGAATTAAACAAGACGCGAACAAGAGCAAGAACAAAGCAGTGGGCAATATCTATATATTGGTATAATAAACCAAAGCTAAACAATTTCATTAATTATCTGTTACAATTCGCAAAACAATACATAATCTATATACAACAATCTATAAATAATAACACAAAGACCTAACAGCGCCGCTACATTTGCATAATATTTTATTATAAACCAATCAATTGACATCTCAATAACCATGATATCCGGTTAGACCTGTTTTAAAAGCTTTTATTTGTTACAATCATAACATATGAAACAACAATTAAAATGGGTCAGTAATAAATTATCGTTCTACTATACAGCTATCAAACACGGAATAAAACGTCATATATTGATTTACGTCCTTTTTAGTTTTAGTTTATTTATTCGTTGTGTAATAATTATGTGCCGAAAAGTGCAATGAGTCCTAAAAAGGCAAACTTTTTACATTATTTTTAGGAAGAGTATACGCCTTATAGATATACAAAAAAATATACAATATTCAAGAGAATGTGACACATACTATTCCTGATCCGAAAACACGATACCATTTATTTCTCTCATTAAAATAAAAATAATGAATACAACTCAAAGCTTTCGCTAACCCAAGTGTATCTTTATATTAAATCGTATCAGTATACATTTAATTTCTAATTATTATGTAGCAATAATGTTTTAAAGTAAAGTAATAAAAACCTTTTCATCCCACCAGCTCGGAAAGAGTATTTTTAATCTTCAATATCTGAGTGGAAAAGCCGTTTTTATTCTCTAGAGGATAAAGTAAATTGAATTTAGAACATTGTGTGCACTAAGTTTGTGAATTAAAAAAACATTAAACCTATTTACTGCTACCTCTATGGTGCCGAATATATCATACAACTTTTTTTTAATTTGTTAAAAACTCAGACTCGGTACCTTCTTGGTGTTCTTTTTTCAATTTGCTTTGTACGCGGTTCTTTACGCGGCATTTTTTCACGTCATTGTTTAAAACCTTATATTAAAAACAAGAAACTTGAAAACAAGTGAAAAAACTAAAATGAGTGATTCTAGCGACGAGGAAGTTTGTTTGATGCCAACAGAATTGATTGAAACTGTTAATAATGCGCAAATGAGCTTTCTCCCTCAAAAATCACGCAAGAAGTATTTAAAACGGTACGATATATTCAACACGTGGCGACTACCAAAACTTTCTCAGAAAACGTTTTGCTGGCATATTTTATAGAATTATCCAAGAACAAGAAAGCAAGCACTCTATGGAGTACGTATTCGATGCTAAAAGCAACAATAAGATGAAAAAAGACATACATATGGATACGTATCCTAAATTAGTGGAATTTTTAAAAAGAGCCTCATCTGGTCATCAATCTAAATAATCTAAGGTTTTCACAGTATCTGATATTGAAAAGTTTCTTAACGAAGCACCCGATTCCGTATATTTGGCGGCAAAAGTAAGTCAGTTGCACATTCAGTATCTACTTAAGTATATTAATCTCAATTAAATAGTATACTTAGTAGATGTTGATAGGCATAATTATGCGTTCATATCAATTTTATTAATTTATCTACTACAATACTCTTTACGTTACAGGTTGTTCTTATTATTGGAATAAACGGAGCATGTCGAACTAATGAACTAACACAACTTAATGTCAAAAACATTGAAAAACATTCAAATGACTTACTATTAATTAATTTACCTAATACAAAGACAAAAAGAGACCGCAACTTCGTCATTCGCAAGGAATACGTAACGATTGTTGAGAAATATCAAGCCTTACGCCCGCCTAACACTCCAATCAATCGATTTTTTCTACAGTATTGCAATGGAAAGTGTGTTAGACAGCCTATGGGTACCAATAAAATTGGTAGTATCCCACGAGAAATAGCAACATTTCTTGAACTTCCAGAACCCCTGTTGTACACGGGTCATTGTTTCCGACGAACTTCAGCCACACTATTGGCTGATTCCGGAGCTGATCTCCTGTCCCTTAAGCGCCACGGAGGCTGGAAGTCCAATGCAGTTGTAGAGGGATACATAGAGGATTCCATCCAAAATAAGTCTAAAATATTTGAAGGCATCGTAGGAGCCATTACACTGAAAGAGCCTCATCGGATCCTTGGACTGGCCCTTCTACATAAAAAATAAGCCGTTATGAAACACCTAACCATCTCCCTCTCTCTCCAACATTCACGCCAAGGGAATCCGATGAATCGGTACAACTATTAAGTATGACAGATAGTTTACCGAAAAACAGTACACAAGTGACTAACACCAATATTACAGTACCAAACAAAAATATTACACTCAATTTAAATAACTGTAGCAACGTTATTTAAAAATTTTCTTAATTATACCTTAGTATTATTTTGTTATAATTTTAAGATTATTCTGTAATACTTACCTGTCATAATGTAGTAATTAATACCTAAACTGAAATAAAAGTGTACCTATCTTGTGATTGTAAACTTTTTTTTTTTGCATTTAGTCATTTCCTCGCTGAGGTGGAATGAAAAGTTACGTGTTGCACTCGAGTGCAAAGATTTTTCACCTCGTGCTCTTTTGATTCCCTCGCTAACGCTCAGGATTCTAATTTTGAATCACTCGCTGCGCTCGTGATTCAATTTTATAATCCTTCGCTTGCTCGGTCATCAAAATTGAACACGCGGTTAAAAAGCAACTTTGCACTCTTGTATAACAAATAACTATTTTTATGTAAAAAAAATTATATAGGTACGTAGTATTATTATATGTTATATGATATAGGTATAAAAAATGTCTTTCTTAATTTAAAAAATGCGTAGTTCTGTTCACTCAACGGGCATTTTATAAAGCAAGGATAAATTAAGAAATTATATTACCGTTTTATAAGGGGACATAGTATTTTATAAAGTGATAGATGGTAATAATTAATTCCGAATCTGCATGTAAACTTTTTCCTTGCGATTTAGAATCACTATATCGCGTGGGGCAGCAGTCGCCACATAACCAGCTTAAACTAGTACTTAAATAATTATAATAACCAAATTGCAGTTGATATGTTCTTTGACCTTCTTTACAAAATCATAGTTTCTATTTCTTGCACGTGATATATCAAACTTAAATACATTTAATTACGATGTAGATACCTAACAACAGTAAAACGGCAAATTCACTTAAACGGTGTTATTATGTGTACTGAGTGTAATTATAGCAATAGTTGCAAATTATTATTTGTAATTAGCGGTTAGGGGAAAGTGGGGTAAAGTGGTTCAGATATGAAAATAGGTCACAGGAAACACGTTTATGTGCTAGGAATTAATAATTTAATAGTATGATTTAGTATGTGTGACATAAGGCGTAATTATGTTATGCACCACAATATTAAGTAATGCACCATTCATAGGCACTATAAACTAAAATTAATTAATAACATACGAAAGTTCTTAATATCTACGTAAAAATGAAAATTGGCATAACAAGCACAAGCAATGCTACATTTAATATTTTCAATTAAATGCCTCCGATATTTATGTTTAGTCGACACGTCATGTAAATTGGCGATTATTATTTCGACTTAAAACAACCGCAATTGAATAGAAGCATTCTAATTTTACGAATGGTGTTGCCCACTTGGATTTTCGCGTACATACCAAAGATCAATCCTATGGAACTTATCCCAAAAACTGCATCTTGAGATCGATTTCAACTTTGTGATGCATTCATTAATAAAAGCATTAGGTGATATTAACAAAAGTATAATTTTAAACCATCTGATCATCTGACGTCTTTATCCGTGTATTATTTCTTCAGTTATACCGCTTTCGGGCCTCAGACCTACCTCGTATTCCCCTCACCTGGGTGCTAGGCAGCATTGAATGTTTGTGAGTTTGTTGGCACTCATTGTCGTAGAGTCTAAACGTTTTTGATTTAATTTAAAACAATGATTATTTACACCCTGTCCGAAAATGATACCCACATAAATTATTTTAAGCTTTCTCAATTTTCGAGAGCTCAAAGACAGTAAGAAGTAAGCATGCCCATTTGTAATGTTAACCATAAAGTGGCGATTTAAACACATGTTTAACTAACACGTACCTGTAAAAGTAAACAATATACATTTATTTTTTGAAACTTTACATTTGAACAAATAATTCATATTGAGCTTGCGCAGAACAAGTGTAGACAAAGCTCACCACAGCACTATAAAAGTGTCACGTGTCAGTAAATTTATGCTAATCATGATGGGTCCCCAAGATATTCAATATAGGCCAAACCTAGTGTGAGAACCACAAAATTGCATTGTGTGCCTTACGTAAAATTGCAAACAGAAGTCAAAACACACCTTATACTTAACTTGATTTCATAATGAGCTTGCGAGAAGCAGTGGTCGACAAAGATCACTATAACACGATGAAAGTATCATGTAATTACATTTATGCTAATCATAGACAGCTACTCTAGATGTGCGATACAACACAAGCCTAGTTTGAGAGTATATAACAAAATGGCAGTGATATGCACAATACGCTTAGTGTGTTTTCAGATTATCAGCTCTGATTTTGGTAAACCTCCGATAGCGATAATATCGACCCTACGGTTGATATACAATCATATTTCGGCACAATTTTTCCAGTTCTTTGACAGTATTGTACCTACATGGAGTTGCGTCGTGGTAGAATTAAGAAGACTATAATCATTTATTGTTGGTTTCAGTATATTTAAGTAAACAAAAATAAATTGAAATATTAAAATAATATTGGCATAACAACTCAATCCTGCCAATCCTGCATTACCTTGGTCAAAATCTAAATCATCTGGCTATCATATTCACCGAAATGTATCTCGGTGAATATTAAACCTAACACATATTCACCGAGATGGAATATGTTACCAGCGCTTCAAAAAGTGATTTTATAAGTTTGAAACTTCTATTTGCGTGGAATGTGTGTAATTTTGTCTCGTGACAAATATAGCTTCTAAATGGCTGATCAAATTTAGATATCGTTTGCTTTTTATTCGAAAATAATCATTAATACAATTGTTCTTAGCCACGCAAAATGAAAATCTGATCAGCTATTTCCAAGATTAAAACACAACACTGCACCGTATCACGTGCCGTGTATACCTACTATATAGAATAAAAAACGATTCATGTCGAAATTGGTACAGCCATTTGGAAGCTACGATGCAACGAGGCAGAATGATACACACTCCACGCAGGTAGAGGTTACAAACTTACAAAACCTTGTTTTTTAAAGCACATATAGTGAAGCTTGCCTAGTCGTTCATAACTGATTAAATAGGTTAAGCAACGTTCGCTGCGCTCTCTATTTGGATGAATAACCAGTAGAAGCATTTACTACTGAGAGCTTCAGTGCTTCTGCAGCTGCGTCTTATCGCATAAGAAATTAGACATGCAATAATGAGATTTTAGTGACTTTGATATTTTTTAGATGCTTTAGATCAAATGAGACCCTTCATAATAAAAGATCTCTAGATCTTTAGAACTTTACGCTATAATTCAGCTTCTCTTCCTTTATTCTTTGCCCTAATTGACTTGTTAACAGAGTCTGTGTGCGAGTGAAATAACTTTGTTAGCAAAAGACAAAGATAAATGATAGAACCTGAATTAATTCTGATTCTCTTTTTAATTCTTCTATTTTGTGTCAATATTGCCTATTCTCCTCTTACTATAAACATTGCAAGATTAATTCTTAGGAGTATACTTATTATTCTAATGTTTATGATTCACCTCTTGATAAAGATCATAGTTTTATTATAAAATGTGAATCATATCAACAATTATGAGTAATATATGAGAATATTTCATTCTACCATGAACTATAGGAACTTATACATAAATAACTAGCTTCTGCCCGCAACTACATGAACCCTAATATTTAGCTACATCTTTTGGGAAAACACACTTTAGTTGCTTTGTACCCCGTACCTCGACTTAAGAGTCGCTCGGTTCTAAATTCTACATAAAATAATAAAAACATAAAATCTCTTCCATACAAAAGTTGCCTGGAAGAGATCGCTACTAGTGATAAGGCCGCCCATTGTGACAGTTTAGTGTAAGTTTTTTGATTGTAAGAATTAAATTTGTATTTTATTGGTGTAACAATAAAGAATTATCTATCTATCAAATGCTAATTTCAACAAAAGATTTGTCAATATATTGTAAGAATTCTAATTCAGCCATCACGTGGTTCAAAACAAATCCTAAAAAATAACTCCAACAGTAAAGTTTTGACTGCTATTTAACTCGTTGATAAATGATATCGTCGAAACTGATTGAGGCTCAAACGGTAGTATGTAATGACATATTTCATCAAGATTTGAAGGCTCTAACGAAGGTGAGTATTGCAAATACAGACGTTTGTATTATAGTACTAATAGCCTATTTATATTAATTGCTTAAAATCAACAATTCAAATCGGTACAGATATTTAGATAACATTAATTCTACTGTCGCCTGTCACCTACGTAATGTAAATGAATATTGTAATTATTTTACTATATAGTATGTAACACATTTTTAAAAACGTTTAATAGAATGGCCCCGAGTTTCTTGCCCGTTCTTCTCGCAGTGGCTCTATATTTTTTTGCTCAACGTGGCAGTACAATTTAGGATATTCCAATATTAAAATGTGTAATTGACCTTCATAAGACCGTCGTAGACACCTAAATTGAATGAATGATTTTGACTTACGACTTTTTTTTGTCTTTTGACTGTTGCAAATAAAAAAAATGCATATATTATATAATTCATTCATGCCAGTAAACTCTTACGATATTGTTAGTAGACCAACATAATTATCCTATACATAGTAAAATTATTGTCGGTTCCTTCAAAATTTGCAATAGCAGTCCGAAGTCTGAAGCTGAATAATCTTAGTGCCTTTATGACAAGAGTAAAAAGGCATTTATATTTGTCGTGTACTATCGTCTACAGCAAAGAACAAACATATATAAAATAAAGAAGCTATTTGTTATTTTCCTAATGTAATAAAAGTTAGCTCACACTACAGATATGAATCAGCGCTAAGCTCCACTCAACAATATTAACGCGATAATATAATATTTTTTTATTTTTTTTTTATTGCTGATAGGTAAGCCTTTGACTACAATCTCACCTGATGGTAAGTGATGATGTGGTCGAAGGTGTTAACAGGCTTAACCTGCCGGAACACACCGTTAGGTGCTAATAATCCTCTGGCTAAGTTAGACATAGATCACCACAGTTATTTCAATAATGTACTAACAGGATTTAACGTTACATTACGGTATATTTTTGCATTAATCATCCAATCAGTGGATAATAATACTCTTTGGCCTACAGAACATTGAACTGTAGAGTACATGCCGTGGATTTTTTACCGGTTAAAGGAGAAGTATCTACAGTAATGCCATTTTATTCCTCTGTCGAGTTTCCGGGTTATGAATCAGAAAAAATCCATTTGACGTCATCTATAACAACGACTTATCGAGGTATTTCAAATATATTTACGAACACAATAAAGCATAAGAATATAACAATTATTCTTTGTTCTCCTGTTGGGTGTCGTGAAAATCGACTAAAGGGAAAATGCGCCTCTGAGTAGCATGCCACCGCCCACTTGATGTGTATTGTGTTGCTGCGCATTGGCCGTATTACTGGGCTCTTTACCATCCGCTTTGATAACAAATATTGTGTGTTATATTTATTTTTCTTTGCAAATATTGTCGTTGAAGCGACAGTATTTGCAAAAAAAGTTGCCGTGAGGCAGTTATTTAGAATCACAACAAACCTAAACTTTTTACAGATTTATGTTAAACCGGCGGTATGCTTTATTAAAAAAAACTACGAACTATATACAACACTACAGCAACTACAATAAAAGAATTTAGATAATCTCGAAATTATTGCAATTTTTTACAATTATGTCCCTGTTTTCTTTTATTTTATTAGTGAAAAGTCACTTTTCTTTAATTGTTGTAAGAGAAGACATATTCTACCGAACATGAGTGGGATAATGGCGAGAAGATGATGATAAGACTTACACAAAATCGCGTGCTATGGACTCATAATGTAACTTCCATAAGCGCCTTATGCCAGATTAAAGATTACCTTTATCGGAACATCGCAATATTGGGCATGAATAAGATTATTCATTACTTACTGGAGAAAGCTCTATTGTGCAATATGTGACATAAGGTTGTTGTGGCCCGACTGTTAAGGATGTGAGACCGTTTCCCTTTATTTACATATCTGAGTATCGAGGGTAAGAAAACTTTGTAGAAATGTGAACCTAGTGTATATTGCAATAAGGCATTAATCTACGATGATTTTTATCGCTTTTTTCTACCAATATGTTACACATTCCTCGCTTACTATAATTGATAATATTTACAACCCCCATCTGGTTTATCATATTGTTTTTTTTTATGCCTGATAGGTTAGCCTTTGACCACTACCTCACCTGATGGTAAGTGATGTTGGTCGAAGATGTTGTTCAGGCTAACCTAGAATTACTGGCTCTCAAGGACAGCTGCCGGAACACACCGTTAGGTGCTTGGCGACAGATTTTCAACTTGAGGGTGGTCGCTAGCCAGGCGGGCATTCACAAAATCCCCTACCACCATGCTATAACGACTACCATCCTGATACAACAACCGGGACCGACGTCTTAACGTGCCCTCCGAAGCACGCAAGCGCTCAGTAGTAATGTCACCAGCGATCACGCATGCAAGTAATGACCGCGGCGGACGTTGCTTAACTTTGCTGATCGATTCAGAATGGCTAAGCAAACTTCGCTACCAGCGACTCAAAACTATAATCTATAGTAATTATAATAAATTTTGTAAAAATAAGGTTAAACGTATTTTTACAGAAATGAATTTGATAACATATAAATAGACTATTCCGTTATTACTATTGCCATTCTCTATAGGAAGTCATAACCATAAATTATAAGGTATGATTTACGAGTATTAATATTTAAAAAAACACCTTTGGGCGTAGAAGTCGGTTCCATTTTTTGGTAAAAAAAATATGTTTTAACTCTTTTTATTGACCCTTGCTACTTACGGGATCGATTGTCATTCATCGTCAACGACTATATCATCAAGATAGATAAATATATTTCACTTATTGGAGTGTAACATATAAGAGGCTTAACCGATTTTGATGAAATTTAAATGGCACCAAACGACAAGCATCAGCTTTCAAACAAAAAAGAAGTTACAAAATCGGTTCACCCAGTCAAAAGTTTTGAGGTAACAAACATAAGAAAAACTCCTCCTTTTTTGGAAGTCGGTCAGTAATAATCATATGATTTATTCCATATAAATTATGATTGTAAGACCTACACGTAATTACATATAATATTGCAATAAATAATAGAGCCAGTTCGTCACTTGTGACGAAATGCATCTGTTACGTGTCTCTACATAATATATTATGTAGAGACATGATAACAGTGCCGTCTGTGTCCGCCTTAGTTTTTCTTTTATGAGATTGTGGCGGAATACCTGCATACGAAGCGTACCTGATGTAAAGCAGTAACCTCTGCCCATAACAGATGCATTTCGTCACAAGTGACAACTGGCACTGCGCCCATCATACTGAGACATACAGTTGTTTAAGTCTCATGTGCCTGTAATTTCATTATTATTATCATTATTATAATAACTTATTGGCTCATGTTCTTGTGTTGTTAAAGTTATTTAAGTTTATTTATATAATGTTTAATATAGGTATTTATTTAAATAGTACTTCGTGAACCATTTTTACGTTTACCTAGTAAACTGCCAACCTGGGAAATTTTTGTATATAATAAATCCTTTCTCTTCGGTTGTCTGGAACAAATTGCTTTAAGCAATAAGAGCACCCTTTATATAATTATGTGTGTTCATTTTCTCTGAAATGTTTTTTATGGTATGCAAATAAAGTGTTTCTATCTATCTATTCTATCTAAAGCAAACATTTTGTGCCAACTCCTAGCTACCACCCTCAAGCAGAAAATCTGTCGCCAAGCACCTAACGGTGTGTTCCGGCAGCTGTCCTTGAGAGCCAGTAATTCCAGGTTAGCCTGAACAACATCTTCGACTACATCATCACTTACCATCAGGTGAGATAGTGGTCATAGTATAACCTATCAAGCATAAAAAAAAACAACTCCATATACGGAGGACAAGGTTAAGATGAAGAGTAAATTTAACAAAAAAATAAAACAGTTACACTAGAGTCTACTAAGATAATAGAGTACTATAATATGATGACTAAATTTAGCAAAAAAAAACACCGTCCACTTACACTGGGCTCTATAAATCTAAACGGTCACTGTGGTATGGTCAGTAGGCTAGCCAGGTCATTGCCCCCTGCTGGCCTACAAATGGTAAGAGATATATTATACATAGCTCAATATCGACTCTACTATATTGGTTGTTATGTCATTATGTTAATCACGTTTTGTAATGTCACGCTAATGGAAAATATTGATGTCTTTGTACTGTTATAAACGTAGTCATCGATCGGATTTTGTAACCGGAGTCGATTTGTTTATGAATAGGGAAGGGGGAAATAAAGGCTTGATATTCATATCCGGCCCGAAGTACATTGTGATCTTGTATTCCACTGATTGATTGTGTACTTTAGAATGACAGAATGTCTTGTTGGTGTAGCTCTAAAGATGCCATTAATCTCGAGGTCCTAGTGCGATCCCCGAGTCAGACAAATTTTTGGGTTTTTCTATCAATCAAGTTTTCATTAGCAGTCTGGAGTTTGGAACTGGTAGGTGGCAATAGGCCAGCTTCCTATTACACAGGATGAAAACAATTCTGACGAAACGTGGTGGTTCAGAAGCCTCTGCCTGAACATTCATTGGGAATGCAAGCCGAGGTTTCAGATTGGCACTTTTTATTGAATAGGAGGGCAAACGAGCAGGCGGCTCACTTGGTGATAAGTGATCACCGTTGCCTACAAACATCCGCAACACCAGAGGTCTCGAGGATGCGTTTCCGGCCTTAAAAGTGCATCATAATATTATGGCACTACCAAGAATGTATCTATATTTTAGATAAGGCTATTTAAATGTTGTTTTTTATTATAAGTTGACTATTTTTAATTATCTTTCCTTTACATAATACATACAAAAATAAAATGAAAATAAATTCCGATTTCGGTCCAAGGCAGTTGTTTCCTCAATGTTCTCTTTTCAAGCGGAAGTTCAGCTGTCTTTCAATTCAAATATTTGTTTTTTAAAATGAATACTAGAAAAAAGTTTCAGATATATATGTATTTGAAACAAGTTTAAAGTAAATATTTAATAACTGTTTTCGAGAAAATAAAATTACCAAACTAAGTACACCGAGTAGGGAAAGGCAAAAACTCCCAGAAAAGACTCTTTATACTAAAAAACAAGCTCAAAAACGTTATTAGTTAGTACGAAACGTAGAATATAATAAACCTAAGAAGGAACTACAATTTTATCAACACAAGTGTCATCTGCTGTTGCAATAGCCCGCTGTTTTGAATATCTAAGGAAACATTTTATGATAAACAACTTGACCTGACCTGACCCCACACATGCAACAGTTTTCATATATGATGTCACAATTTTTAAAATGAGGTTATCAAGAAATCTGTGATGATCGCAGAACTTATTATAAAACATTCCTTTTTGCCTTTTAGAGCAATAAAAAATAAGAAGTACCGCGCCACTTACAAAACTAAGCAATCCAATAACCAATTACGCTGATTTGTTATTTCTTAAAGGATGAGTGGTGAAGGGAGCTTTGATGTCATCGTAAAAGGGCCTCTTAACCCTATTCCCTGGGTTGCAAGTCCCAGGCCCCTAAAGCCTTTTCCCCTGTAACGTTATGGACCCGGCACCCGCACGGTGAATCCATGGAATGCTAAGTAATTCTGATATAAATGTTCTTTACATTACGCGTATTTAAATTATATTTACATCGTAGTAAGTCTAATTGTAATATCTTTAAACGAGCAATTCTTGTCAACTGTATATATTTCGTGTATCTTGGATAGGACGATTTTGATAAAATTCTGTAATTAGATTGCTTTTCCTGAAAAATACTATTTTACATATACAGATGGCATAATATGCCACCCTGTAAATTGCTGAGGAACTTGGATTTTTGCTCTAGGGTGTAAGACTAAATATTTTATAAAACACCCATTAATACCTATGAAATATAAACGTAGTGTAAATAACATTTATTTACATCATGTTTATGAAATAATAGAGTGGCGTACTTGGGGTACTTAAATTTTGATACATGCAATAATGTCGACACATGGAAAGTCACTATTTTTATGTGCCATTTTTTTTCTTACGACGTCGATGCTTTGTTTTCATCTATGCAAGAGCGACATGCGTATTCTCTAGCTAGCGTTGCTCTTTGATATATATTTTTTTTTCAATTGTCATAATATTCAGACAATAAGCGGCCAGATGATAGGTATATTTTAACTGTAAGCACACATAAGCCGCCCTTTCGCATAATGACATACAGCCTAAAGGCATTTAAAAATATTTTCACTTTCTATACATGCTAATGAAGTCGAGACCTCTTAAAGTTCACGCCGTGTTTATCGAAGACCACCCGAAATAATCACGTAATCCCATAGTACCAAAGTTTTAATTGTGATCGACTGTATAACGCGGACGGAACTAATGTATGCATTATCAATTTCGCCATTTCCAATTAAGCAACTGATTAAAATTACCATGAAAAAGTGCGCGACTATATTTACGTAATACATCAGATATGGCGAATCAATTTCGGATTAACACACTAATTCAATTCGTGGAAGTAAGCGGAACGAATATGTTATTTAGATGCCATGAATTATAGGTGTCAGTGATATATTTTTAATATTTTAGAAGAACATGAATTCTATTAAAAAACTGAAATACTGCTGCAAGTGGCACAACTGTAACGAATTCACAATTGTAGTATGACGCGTGAATAAGATGTATGAAGCGTCATTCTACATACTAACTGCACCCCACGGTTTCACACTGATAGATAATGATGAAAAGTGATGATGATGAAAGGTATCCTCGGTTTTAGTACTGAAACTGTATGTGTATATATGTATTCTATCAACTTTAACTATCTACTATATAATTAATGAGGGTTGTCTTTATACTTATTACCTATATGTAAGCTGTTTTTTTACAAGTAAAACGAAATAAAAACAAATTTTTCAAAGTTTCATCCAAATATGTTCAGCGTGTAGGAGTCACAAACATACACAAAAAGTAGTAGGTAAGTCTCTTGAGAAGAAGTCCATCTCATCACCAACGCAGTGTCCGATATTTCAAAGCAGTAATGTGCAAATACTACAGTGTTCGTGAAAGCACTGTAACAAGCACCTAAGCTAGGTGCTATGTTATGGTCTCGGACTGATGAGCGCAGAGCAGTGCCAAGCAGGACGAGGATGGTCGCTCTCAGCCTCCCCCATTAAAGGGGTGTTTGCTATTATCTCCACGCTTGTCAGGCATCTTGAGGATCGCAGTTTAAGATATCAGTTCCTCAGAAGGCGCTGCTGCCCACCCATTCGCCTTTTATCTTTTTATTTCCTTTAGTCACCTCTTACTCCCACAGGTGGCAATGAGGGGTGATACTGTAGCCCAGCACCCCACGGCGCATACAGGATGGTGACACTGCTACTGTATTTGACTCCTCCGAATCGTCATTTCATAACAGATAAAAAAATACACTCACAAACTTTCGCATTTAAACTATTTGTGTGATAGTATGATTAAATCAATAAATGAATCACAATCATTTACAGACGAAGCAAGATGTGACAAGAGTCTCCGGGTCTGTGTGAGATGAGCGCATTTTGATTGAATGTTTATACAGGGTTATTGGTAAATGGTTGACAACCTCTTGGGGTGGAGTTCTGCTAGTCCTTACAGACATTTTAAGAAGTTTTTTTTTATTTGTTTTGACGAAATGATGTTAAAAGTCTCTTGTGCTTGTAATGTTTTATCTCATATTTTTAGTAATTTGCTGGATGTATATATTCAAAACTCTATTCAAAGAGCGCGCGGCGCGATCCAGTGCTACCAAGCCTAGCAGACTAGACTAGCAGATGTCAACCTTAAGAGGTTGTTAACCATTTACCAATTACCGTGCATATTCTTATTTTATTAATAATATAATAGAAACTGTAGCTTACCTACAGCTGAATCGACGGGAGTTGTTGAAAATTATAATATATTACAGAATTGCAACGAGAGGGAAAATTATCCGCTGATAATATATATAGGATCTGAAATGAGGTTCGAAATTTTCAATATTAAAGGTCAAAGAAGGTGAACTTTTTTTTTATGCCTGATAGATTAGCCTTTGACCACTATCTCACCTGATGGTAAGTGATGATGTGGTCGAAGATGTTGTTCAGCCTAACCTAGAATTACTGGCTTTATTTAAATTTTAGACCGTATGTGTTCTAAAACTTGTACGGTACGAGTTGATCTAGATGTCAGACCTAGATTACTAACATTGTAGGGTAAGCATGTAGGTACATCTGTAGCATTCACGAGTTACTTAGAACTTGAGGTAATTAAAATAGTATTAACCTTACTCTAGATTTAGGTGTAACGTAAATGAACTACACACGCTATGGCAGGACAGAGGCGTGACGTTTGTGTGTTTATAGCCCCGCAACTCCAAAACTGCTGAGTTTTTTCTTTAATTAAAGAATCCAACTATCATATTTGTGAATAAGTGGCAAACATCATTAGCATTTTGAAGCAGTGATGGCTCAGTGGCATAGGCTATGGACTGCAGCGCAGCAGGTCCATAGGTCGAATCCCGCCGCGGGCTTGAGCTTCACCGCATGGTGGAAGGGCATTTTGCGACGGTCCGACTGGCTAGCGACCACCCTCAAGTAGAAAATCTGTCGCAAAGCACCTAACGGTGTGTTCCGGCAGCACTCTTTGAGAGCCAGTGAAATTACAGGCACATGAGACATAACAACTATGTCTGAAGGTGACGGGAGTGTATTTGGGGACCAAGCGTTATGAAAAACCTGATGGGGGATGCCTTTCTTCAACGAATGTCTTTATGACTGATGATGTATATTTTATCAAACGGTCCCGTGTTTCTTGCTGTATCATCTCGCGAAAGTTTTTTACCTGTTTTGCTGAATACGACATTAACTAGAGTCTTTGAATATATTTTTTTTGTAACTGGTATCCTTTGGTTGTTTTTAGGGTTATATACTAGAAAACGGAACCCTTTTACTAAGCCGCGACTGTCCGCCTGTCCGTCCGTCTCTCCGACATTTAAAGGGTTGTATCTGTGGAACGGTAATAGGTAGCCAGTTGAAATTTTCACAGAATATGTGTTACTATGTTGGATTAATAACAAACAGTTATAAATAAGTCCGGATATAGAGGGGTAAAAATAACGTACTTTATTTAACGATTTTTCTCATTACTCTATCCTAAAATCCGTAATATAATTGCGTTAAAATTATTTTAGTCAAATATCTTACGTTACGTTTAACAAAAAATACTTATAATAAGCCAAGTGCAGGTCAGACCCTCGCTAAGGATTTCGTTTTGTAGTTATATTAAAAAAATATTTGGTACTTTCTGGGCTAGTACGGAAACTTCAGTGCACCCCAAATCGCCCTTGGCCGTTTTTTATCATTTTTGTTTTTCCTATAGATACCTATATCGTAAAAACGGTAATATATTACATACATACAAGCACCAACCTTGGCATGATTATAGTCTAATATCTAATGTACAAGAACAAATAAAATCCGGCCTATTCACAGATATTTAACTGAATTTTAAATAATAACGATTTTATAATAAATTCTGTGTTGATACGGAACCCTCGGTATGTGAGTCCTACTCGCACTTGGCTGTTTTTACGCGTAACAACGCCATGTAAATTTAATTAATAATGTCCAGAGGGCAAAACTACGAAACTACTTTTTAAGGCCACATTTTTGTAACATTTTAATTATATTTGATCTAAATTACAATTTCGTTTACAAACATACACATTTTAAAACATATGTGCAACATGAGACTTACTTAACTGCCTTTGTTTGCCCCTCAGCTAGTCTTTGTTTGTTCAAAGTTTCAAATTACAGCGTGTTAATCATTAGACATTTGGATCGATCACTTTAAGATGGTTAAGTAACACAAGGAAGTTACTGGGAGGTTTGAAAAGAAGCTTTCTATTCCTTCATGTCGGAACTACAGAGTTGCATCTTCATAACCTTATGAAAGACTTCGTGACTCCGACCGCCGATACAAAACGGTTGGTAAATCTTAGTTCGAACGCAGGAAAATAAGATAAAAAGGTGGAAGAGGACGACTGTTTTATGTAGGAAATTTAAAACTTAACATATTTTTGGTTTTGTTGATAGATGGTCAAACTATACTTTGAAGAACTAAATTATGATTACGTTAATATGCGCAATACATAGTATGTGTACACGTAATAATTGTCGTATATTGGCGATAGTATTACTTTTTGTATATATTGAATTCATGACTTTTACCAGGTGTACACATAGTGTAACTTAGACGGCTTATGAGTAATAATATAATCAGAATCATGTGATAGTGTTAAGTATTTTTTGAAGATAATATGAGCAATATCAATTTAAACTCGAGAATTCCATATTACCAATAACATTACAAGCGATACAACTGAAATTTTGAATTTCCCGCAACATACTTCAGTTTCTACCTAAATGCTAGAGTGTTCGTGGCGCTTACCATACTAACGTAGTTTCGTTATATTTTAAATACTAAGTGTTCAACCTCGGTGAAACTTTGTATGTATGTTCTTGAGCCTAATATGTATGTATCCGTCTGGTTTGCCAGATTTCCGTAAAACTAAGTAATTTCAAAAATAGAAAAATCGTTATTGAAATTGCTATTTTGACATTTAGGGATAAATAAATAATAATTCGATAAACTGGCCCACCAGAAGCATAGCTATTAGACTCAGCAATATGCGTACAAAATTTTACCGAGTTTGAACACAATACTAAGCTTACGCATTTTCCATACAAACCCTTAATAATGCTCTCTGACATATTTATTTTCTCATGTTTTTATATAATTTTTTTTATATATATATGCTGTATAGTTACGCTGTATGTAAGTATATATTTTAATATATATATATATTATATTAATTCGATATATATCTAAGTAATATAAGTAGTTTATTTATATCGTAATACATCAATTTATATTACGTACTTGTTTTTATTATTACAGATTTGCACCACCCTACCTGTTCAAAAAATGTTTTCTCTATCCATCCAAAGGTTATCTGGAATAGATCACTTTTAGTGATAAGACCACCTTTTTTTGAGAGTTATCGTATCGTTTGTATTGAAAGCGCCCCATGCATACTTACAATTTACCACTACTGTAAAGCTTTATCAAAAACACCATCAAATTCTAGATAATCGAATGACTTTAAAACACAATGTTTTTTTTGTTTATTTAAATATTTTCGGAAACGGCCAGTTTAGTAATATTACTATGCCCTGACTATTTAAAAAGTATATCGAAATATAATAAATGTACATAATGATTTAGAATTGCCCTTGCTATACAATTCGATGGAATAGGCACTTTTTACAATAATTGCTTCAAAAACATTTGTATGTTACTTTCCCGTGTAGCTGTTATAGTAAAAAAATCGTTCCAGATCTTATGGAAGTTGGATAAATTACCGTGACATACAGCCACGGTATGTTTCGGTAATTTTACTCAACTCTCAGACTGACAGACTGCAAAAGTAAAGGTTTCGTTTTGCTAAGACACCCCAATAACAGCGAGTATGGCGCAACAAATATTACGCGGACGAAATATTTCTAAATTTCGTGACAAAGCCTAATTATTATAATTTATACGAGTAAATATAAACCTCAGCTTAACCTAACATTTAATCTTGCTATTTAGGTAGCTCAGAGATTAGCTAAATTAATATAATTATAATGATTTATAAATTTAGCAAACCTTCTTATTCTCCCTTGCCATTAAGCCTCCAGATTAGTTAAATTGATGATGTACATTTACTCCACGTCAAGATTAAAAAGATAGCGAATGGATTGCACCAGTATTGTTCTTGGCTTATTCAGTAACCATACATGGTAAAGATCGTGACCTCTTTTGGGGTGGTTTCAGGTTTTACATAATGAGCATTTGCCTAGTGGTAGGGCAAATTGCGGATGACCACCCTCAAGTAGAAAAACTGTGTCCAGAAGTGTCAAAGATGTTCCTGATCCTATCTCACCTGATGGTAAGTGATGTTGTAGTCGAAGATGTTGTTCAGGCTAACCTAGAATTACTGGCTTCCAAAGACAAACGGGACATACCGTTAGTGCTTGGCGACAGATTTTCAGCTTGAGGGAGGTAGTTAGCCGTCGGGCATTCACAATATGCCCTACCGCCATGCTATAACAAATGTCATCCCAAGGCAACAACTGGAACCGACAGCTTAACGTGCTCTCCAAATCACGGAAGCGCTCCTTAGTAGTCACCAGCGGTCGCCCATCTAACTCATGACCGCGGTGGACGTTGCTTAACTTTGCTGATCGGTTAAGAACAGCTAAGCCAACTTCACCACGAGCGCTTCAATATAAGCACACTATCTCCTAATTTACATGTAAAAAGGTCATATATAAGTACCACGTTATATATATAAATCATATGTACCCCACGGAATTATTGACTTCGTGATAGGTACCTCAGACAGGATTCGAACCACTTGTTCCAAATCTAAGTCGTTACGTCGTCATCTCATTATTATTATTATCTCACTCAGGTAGCGATAATTCTTTGAAATATATACATATTGTAATGAAGAAGATGTTACCCATTCAAAATAAATTATAAGACAACAACGAAAGAATTTTAACGAGTTTGTATGACTTAATAAATTAGGACATTTATTACAAATAATTTACATTAAACAGATCAAATATTGCATTCATTAGTAATAAACAACATAAACATAATAGCACTAGGGTTGTCATACTTTAGTTATGTTTAAATACATTATATTTTGATACTTACTAATTTGATTAACACCGTTCCTGGCCTTGGTGAAAAATAATTTCACTTCTGAAGCTTGGAGAGGTTTTGTATAGGGATAACTCACTTCGCTTATGGCTAAATCCTGAATCCTTCGCTTCCTCGGGTTTCAATACTCGCACCAAATAACAACTTTGCATCTGACACATACGAGATAATAGCAAATAACTATTGCTCTCGTATGTGTTTTACACACATGATTAGTGAACATCAGATAAGAAAACCACTTAAAGCATTATTAAACTATAAGTTTATTCTATTTTATATACTACATAATATTTATTTTGTATATTGCCCCGTGGGGTGCCGGGCTTAAATGTCACTTCATTGCTACCTGTGGGTGTCGTAAGAGTTGACTAAAGGTACAATACCAGAATGTGGGTAGCAGAGCTCTTCTAAGAAACGGATATCCTAAATTGACTAACTGCGATCCCCAAGATGCCCTCCCAAATGGCACCAATTGTTGCGTGGGGATTATGTCAAACCCCCTAAATGGGGTAAGCTGTGACACTGTTCCGGCTGATACAGTACAGTAAAGTATTTAGAAATAAACCATAGGCACTAATTTAAAATGATAAAGAAAATTTGCCATTAGGCAAGTTAAAAATAACAGGTTTTTTATGGACGCAATCGATTTTTTTGACAACACCAAACCTTCTTTTTCATGCTTGAAAGATGAAAACAATTTAATATTTTTATATCTTTACGCTAGACTGAGGACCAGGTGAAAAGAAAATTAATCTGTTTAATTTTTCTACAAATGCTGATGTGCGAATGGGTAATTATTTTGGATGGGTTATAAAATTAACCCTCATGCCTAACCTACGGTGCGCTGGAGGAGTTCTTCCTGGAAACATTTTTTTTTAAAGCTGAGAGTCTAGCATTTGACAACTATCTCACCTAATGGTAAGTGATGATGTGGTCGAAGATGTTCATCAGGCTAACCTAGAATTACTGGCTCTCAAGAATTTAGTATTTTTTTATTATTTTGTGTACAGTTTTTGATAGGAATTTATGGAATAATACTACGCAGCATAATTAATAAGGGGGCGGCTTTTGTTTTTAAGGAGGAGGCGTTTGTTCATCAGTGGACTCTTCCAGCTGATGATGATGATGAGTTAGCGTAGCTTCGTGGGTTGCCGGGCTAGGATTGCAGTATCCCATATCTGCATGTGGGAATCGTAAGAGGTACCAAAGGCAAAGAATACTAAAGTTAGGCAGCACCACTTTCTTGAGAATGGTTAGCGCATCACTGCCTATTACACTGCAATTGCCAACATGCCTGCCAAATGTAAGGATTATGGCAAACCCCCTCATGTTTTTTTCAACGGTGGAGATTATGGCTGTTGACGATGATTATTGTGAATCACATATTTAATGCTACTTAAGTTACATTTTTGAATCAAATATATATCTTCTTTCATTATTAGGTATCTAGGTTAAGAAAAAAATTCAGTATTTTTAGAACATCAATAAATATTTGGTGGTAACCCTACATCCCTGCAATCCGAAATATACATCACAATTGGTGCCGTAATTCAAAGATCTGTCGGACCCCATTATTTCAGTCACGGCATCTGTTAGGTATTCGATACAAATGAGTACCTAAGTCCTTGGTCAGACCTCTCTAATGCCGATAGGATGTAAATATACAATACACACTGTAATATAATCTGTGCTAATATGAACAGTAGCCAATTGACATCGTTAGTCGCATTGTTAAGATATAGGACCTAATAGTGCATCGGAGCGTGAGTATGCGTGAACTGAGTAAAACACTACGGGTTTTTGCCGGTACAGTTTATTTGTTGTACTCGTACATACATGTGTTTATAGTTATTGTTTTTATGTTACTTAACTCATATTTGATCCCCATTTAAATATGGATCAGCTACGAGTATAATAAATTAATCACATCGTAAGTAGCTCTTTGTGGTGGAATTAACATTTGTTTAACAAATTGAACATTTTGTTTGCCAACATTATAATTAAAAGGAGATAATTATCTAAACTCTTGCGGATTATCATCACACATGTAATAGTATTTATTACTTTTAATCAAAAGGGACTTCAGCACGACTTTATCTACAGCCCAAAATAATAATGATGCTCATAAAACTACAGTTTTAGAATTGACGTAGGTATACTGAAAAATAAAAACAAAATATTACCTACCCAAGTACATCCCCGCCAAGAAAAAGAAAGCAGAATTATTAATTCATTTTCAATTGTAGTGTCATTATGAACAACCTACACGAGTTTAAAGAACGCAAGACATGATTCCGTCATTGCCACACGAAGTTCTTTCTTCATCAGTACTCTATAATAGAGCCAACATAAATAGTGTATGGAAAGAGTATATCAACCCATTGATTGTATGCTATTGTGCCAACTTAAATATTATGTTGGTGCCAAAGAAACTCCATCAGCAACAGTCACAATGTATAAGAATCGAGTCGTTATTTTTCTACTACCTGCACCGAATAAGTTGGTACTTCTGTATCTATCACTATATCATTATTATGTAAGCAAGTACCTATACACAGTTGAATTGACAACTCGTGAATGGAAATTGTTTAATTGGTTGAGATTCTGATATGCGCAGTGACAGTATCAAAACTTTTATCTGGATTTTTGTGATGTCTAACATAACAAACTGTCAATGAAAGGCTACCGTAAACAAGTGATGTAATTTTAAATCGTTAGTGGTTTATGTTTTTTCTAGTTAAGCTAATCCACTTATTAATTGGTCGGCGAAAACTTTACTTACATTCACTCTTTTGAAAAAGATATAGAATTATGGTATAAAATATCAGAACAATGTTTGTGCCAATTTTAAACATAATTGACTCTATTTCAAAGACTTGAAGTTATAAAGAGAGCAAAAAAATTTCATATTAATCATAGCAAGTGGAAATGATTTTATGAAAATGTTATTATAGGTGGAGCATGGGTCTATGTAAAAGCCCTTTGTTCTACCTAGGTTAAGAACTTAGGTGAAACACGGGGCCGTATCTGGAAATCCTTGGTCTCTACATACCCCTGCTGAAAACAGGTTTGAGATCATATATGGTCAGTGCAGGCCGATAAAGTAGCTTAACAGCATTTTTTTTTATATAAACCAAACTGAAATCTAAATAAAACATATTTAATGCTAGTCACATAATATATAGTGCAGCTTACTATTAATAAAAGATTTACTTAAAACCGACCATTATTATTGGATTTATAGATTATTTTATTTTTTGAGATAATCCATTACAACCATATATACAAACATACTCTAACAAACATTTGCAAACTTTACTTCCTTATACCTTTTAGTGTAAATGTTGATAGAAGAAGTACTTAGCTACTTCTTTTTAATATTAGTGTAGATAACGGTACAGTCTTGAAATTTCGTAAAAGTCTTCGAATATTTTTTTTTATTAGCATTGACCACTATCTCACCTGATGGTAAGTGATGATGTGGTCGAAGATGTTGTTGAGGCTAGCCTAGAATTCCTCTCAAGGACAGCTGCCAGAACACAGCGTTAGGTGCAGGCGGGCATTCGCAAAATGCCCTACCACCATGCTGTAAGTACTGCCATCGTAAGACAACAAGCGGGACCTACGACCCTCCGAAGCACGGATGCGCTCAATAGTAACGTCACCAGTGGTCACCCATCTATCGTGGCGGACGTTACTTAACTTAGCTGATCGAATAAGAAAGGCTAAGCAAACTTCGGTACGAGCGCTTCAAAGATAAGATTAATCATAAATATGTATTCTTCGTGGGTAGAAGTGTATATAGAGAACTAGCGACCCGCCCCGGCTTCGCACGGGTGCAATACTGATACTAAATATACTACAGAATGTCTTAATATACAATGTTCACAGTTTTTTTGTCATTAGACCATACAATCATGTTTTCTTTAGAGGTTCTTGGAATCACAGTTTCTCTAGTATTTCTTCACTTGAATCACTCTAACTATTAAAAAAAGCATCCAAATCAGTTGCGTAGTTTTAAAGTTCTAAGCATACAGACAGTGGAAGCGACTACGATCCCATGATGTGTAGATATATTTTTTCTAAAAATATTGACATAAACTATTACCAAGACAAAAACATTGTCTACAAAATATTTACAATAATTAAAGTGTAAACACTAGAACATTGACGCACAAGTTCATGTTTTTTCCTTCTCTCTTTCGAACTACCAAATATTTACTTAAAATATTTGAAATTATCCTCGTTTCACAATATTCACCATAAAGATAGCTTTTCTAAATTAAGAAACGGTCAAATTCCTGAGCATCTCGGAGATTTTATCTGAAACAGGATTCCGCGTGAAAAGGGTTGCGCTTGCGCTTTTAATTCGACGATAACCGAGAAGCATATATCACATCATAAATATTCCACTACCTTTTTACCTTTTTTGTTACGAATCATCGTCTTCCTGCTCTTATCCTATGCGTGTGGGGTCGATTCAGTACGAATATGTTATAGAGATACCTAAACTTTTTTTAACTGGCGGTATGCAAACATTGCAGACGCACATGCAGTCCAAATCCACCAGTTGGCAGCGTGCCCAGTTTACTTGCAGCATTGCCCCATTGAATTGCGATGCTTATTCGTTGGGCCAAATAAGTGCCAGCATTTTGATCACGCGTCGCGTCGACCAAGCGCTGGTATAAGTTTTGTATATTTTTTATTGAGCAGTTTCTAACAACGTTGTATATTGTGCATGCAAGTAGTAGACCTGACTACTTACCCCTTCCCACTAATAATATCTGTTCTCGAGAGCTAGTTCCCATTCTAGGCTAAACTGAACCTAATGACTATCTTTGACCACATAGAAAGAGCATGGTGGTATGTGATTTTGCAAATGCCGGCCTGGCTAGCTGAAAATTTGTAGTTGAACACCTAACGGTATGTTCCGGCAGCTGTATTTCATAGACTGTAATTCTAGGTTTATATATTACACGTTTTCCGGGCGCGGCTCCGCCCGCGCGTATGACGACTATCGCGCAAAACATTAACATCTTTTTGCGCAGTTGGATTAAAACTATCCTATGTTTTTTCCCGGGTCTCAAACTATTTCCAAACCAAAAATTAAAAATCGGTCCAGTAATTTTGGCGTGAAAGCGTAACAGACAGACAGACAGAGTTACTTGCGCATTTATAATATTATTATAGTACTGATTAATAATTTATATATTTATGTCATGTCAATACTTGCGACCGCTTTAGGTGAGATTGCTGATAGGTTAGCCTTTCAGTGTGCTACCTATTGAGTAATGAGTACACTAAGGTGGTACAGTTGCTTTTTTTATATTTCCCTATAGTTGCTTTTTTTTACGGTCATCGAACGGGAACATATGTGACAGTCTTTATTTCGTTATTATAATGAACTAGCTTTCCGGGCGCGGCTCCGCCCGCGCATATGTCGGTTATCGCGCAAAAACATTAACCTCTTTTTGCGCAGTTGGATAAAAACTATCCTATGTTTTTTCCCGGGTCTCAAACTATTTCCATACCAAATTTCATTTAAATCGGTCCAGTAGTTTTAGCGTGAAAGCGTAACAGACAGACAGATAGACAGACAGACAGACAGAGTTACTTTCGCATTTATAATATTAGTACTGATTGTATATATATCTTAATTGTTTTTTCGGATACCTACAACGGTATGAATATTTTTCCCTTAAGCAAAACAAGTTTTCAAAAGACCTTGTGGATTATCAATTCATTAAGTAAATGGGTCAATGCCATTTTAAAAGTCTGCCTTCGAACATTTTATTCAAGACATCGTTTTAGACATCGTTATGTCTCGATCGTGCGCTCGGTAAGTCAAGACCTCCTGAAGATGCTTCGTTTAGAAGCGAAACTAGTCGGGTATTCTTCCGGTTAGGCTGCGTGATGTTTGTGACGTCACGTAGATAACAGGAAAATTAGGCGGAATTGTCACTAGATATATAATTTTATGCTTTTTTAAGTGTTTTATTTAAATATTATTTAATATTATTTAGGATACTTTTAAAAGTATTTGTTATTATTACATCGTTTTAGTGTTTCGTGCTCGTTCTGCAGATCGTGCGCAAGTCTGTCCTTCTGAGGACGCTTGTGTAGAATCGAAATGCGTCGAAAGTTCTTCCAGTTTGACTACGTGGCGTGTATGACGTCACGTCGACTAACAAGAAAATTAGGCGGAATTGTCATGAAAGACATTTTTGATATTTTTTTATGTCTCAAAATATTTGAAAATATAATATAACTAGCTTTCCGGCGCGGCTCCGCCCGCGCGTATTTTATTTTGTTATCGCGCAAAAACATTAACCTCTTTTTGCGCAGTTGGATAAAAACTATACTTTGTTTTTTCTCGGGTCTCAAACTATTTTCATACCAAATTTCATTCAAATCCAGTCCAGTAGTTTTGGCGTGAAAGCGTAACAGACAGACAGACAGTGTTACTTTCGCATTTATATACTCAGTGACGAAATGGCCAAGTGGTCCGTCTGATGATAAGCCCTTTATTGTTGCAGTAGCACCGTTCTGCTCGACCTTAGATTGCACTCTTCACTCCGGCAGACAAGATATAAGATTTTAATATTATTATTTTTGCAATAACGCATGCTCTGCGTATCACATTACAAAATTACAAATTTACGAAGGCAAAAATTTTTTTTGGGTTTTCGTCATCTTTATCAAGTTTAAAGCTATTTGCAAAATTAGTCTTGTTTGTAGTACAACATAAGTTGAACTATAGATGGCGCTCCATACCAATACGATGGTTAAAGAACGATAAGAAAGATTTGAGTTATGACTTATTGTTATGTAAGCTCAGTCAGTCAGAGAATACCCCGGCTAAAGGACTGGATGGACGCTGGTTCGAATCCCCACATGACTTACATTTTTCCTCTCGTAAACTTGTTACTTTGTAAGATATAATATATTAATTCTTATATCTCGTTCTGCCAATAGTTTCACTTGAAACGTAACCCTTTACGCCACAACAAACTACTATTTCGAGCAGAATAGAATTGATAAAGAAAATCAATATATCTTTATCAATATCAATTGATAAAGACTGTATGAAGGTATCTTTAAGATATAGGTATATATGATGCTGAATTGTTTCCAAAATACACATTGTAAGTGCATATGCGTTGAAGCATCATCAGTGATTCGTCATCTTATGATGGTTTTGCGCAATTTTTGTTGTAAACTCACTCCACATATAAGCCATTTTTGTGTCAGGCATGATGTGTTTTCCTGTAATTGGACTTTCGCTATAAATTGTCTATTGAACTCTGTATGAAATGCTTGTTTAGTGTTAAGTCTGTTGGAAAACCTTAATAAATAAATAAATAAATAAATATTTGACACTGCAATCGAACTCACTATAAATGAATGTTACTATAATTACTTTCTATACCATAATTATTATTCTGTAATTACTTTCTCCGCCTGGTTAAATAAGCATGATTATATAATAATTCCTGTCATTTGTCACATCTGTCACGTCCTGTCATTTGTTTGAATAATCACCGTAAATTACTAGTTTATTGGTTATACGTATAGTAACTAATATAATATGCTTTTACCACAAAGGTTTTCAAAGCCGGAAGATAGTTTTTTACGACTCTACAAAGATTAATCACTTGAGTAGAGTTAAATAGAGGGTTTACTGTAGCAAGTTGATCTACATATTGTAGTATGTTCCACTTTCCGGGTTTCTTTATTGGTTTAATGTTAGAAACGGCATTGAGATGTCGTTCCGTGACGACTTCTGTTACGTATAACGTGGGTTTTTTATAAGTGGCATACTTCGTGGTTTGAAATTAGATACTTTTTAGAATGATGAAGGCTTAGATTTGAACACAACTTCGTCTTATGTGAAAATGTTAATATCAACAGTAACTAGAGAATTTTTATGCTCTGATATTGTGCTGTTTCTATACTGAACTTTATCAAAATTGGTGCAAGAACACAAAAATATATAAACAAACTCTCCCTTGAATAAAACTGGCATTATCCAGCAATATAGCATTATAATTTGATTTAGGTATTTTGATTTTTTAGAAGATAGTATAATATAGAAGAATAAAGAAATATTCCTTATTCTTTCTCCTCGAAAAGAATAAAGTTATTCGGTTAAGAAGGATTAGGAAAGTTCCAAGCGCGAGCGTTTCGTAAGATGGTAAGAACTTAAGAAGTCATGTTGTGCGCTCAGTATGCGGCACCACTCCATCACATCGAAGCAATGCCTGGCATGCTTCTCGTGTGCGTTTTTTTCTCCTTTACACCAAAGATGAGTTTAAGGCCGTTATTTTTTTAAAATGCTTAAAATAAGCTTGAAGTTGAAGCAACTTCATAATTGTTTTGTTATTATTTGCACCAAAAATTATTCAACATCTACAAGATGTGAGAAGTAATTTACTTTTTTGTAATAATTTTGTTGTTATTATGTAAAAAGAAACATAATACAAGATACTCTAATTTACTTTGAGTATAAAATGTGTAAATGCTTTGGTTTTTACTAAAAGAGCACGAAGTTTTATTTACTTATCGACAAAGCATAAATTCATAATATCTTTTATTTTTCTAAATACAGGGTTTGTCACCTTATTTTAAATCATTTTTTTATTCATAATAAATTGAAAAACGTCTGATTCTTGAAATCTGATATCAAGCATCCTGCGCTCGCCCATAAAATCATGACCTATCTTAATCAAGATTATTGGAATGATCCCAAGCCTTAAGGAATAGGTCTTATATTCTTAAGCGTACAACTTCCCCCTCATGTGATCTTCTTGGCTAAAAGCAGTATTACCAAAATCCAAGCAGGTGAGGTTACGGGCAAATACTAGTATATAATAAGCAAGGATAAGGATTAGTATGGATAAAACCCTCTCACTGTCATGTTAAGGTGAACATTGACGTCTACGGCAAGTATTTTTTCTAGTTAATAGATTTAGGCGTAAATTTTCGGAGATTAATAATATACAAACGATGTTCCGGTTGGGCTAAATGGCGTTTATGACGTCACTTCGGCTAGGCAGGAAATTGTATTTGTAACAGGCAACAGGTTAACATATTTTTGACGGTTTCAGAAGTAACTTATGGAAACGAATTCACGGGTGTTTTGTTTGTTTTCTTTGGATGTTGTTTCTTTCGTGATAACATGAGCAGTATACTTTTTAAAGTCGCGACTTCTATGATCATGTTTAATCTTTACCAATCCTAGTTACAAGTGAGGTATAACTATTTTTTATTTCCTGTCACAAACGTGAGTTCCCTCCTTAAGTGTTTCTCAACGGTTCATCTCAAGCAGGTACAAAGCGTCGGTAAAGTGGAGCATGACATCGATTTCGCGCGTGCCTTGCATAGGCAGAATTTGTCAACGCGCCATATGGCAGTATCTGGAGCTATGTTTTGCAACGATACGTGGTCAACGCTTACGAACGCGTGAGCCCGACGCTCTTTGTTCCATTATGCGTAGGCTCAAAAGAAAAGCAAGTGTGTTGCAGAATTACGAGATAGCAATATGCCTAAGCTAGGCTTGTGGGATTACCATCCATGTGTCAAAATATATAAGAACTCGAAATAAAAGGCCTTTTGGAACGGTTCGTTTTATTTAACGTAAGGGTATGATTTTACATTTTTTGTTTAGTTTTCTTGTTTTCACATGTCGCATAGTTGACTTGAAATATACCACAAAAGTAGATTCCTACTTTTGTTTTTTATAAGTTATTTTAGCCGAGACTTTTAACATAGCTGATATTAGGTCAAGGCTAAAAGGGTTTTACGTACGAGTTGTACACATATATTTTCAGATCATTTGCGAGGAAAGTAAGCATCATATTGTTAATAATACACATAGGTTTCATTAATTACCGACATTTAGTTTATTAAAACTGATATTTGAATAATGTTCTATGCTGAGTGTCATTGTATCTGACAAACTTTTTACATTAATTATACTAAAAACTGAACCTCTTTGAACAAAAAAATATTAATCACTTTTATGCACTTCTGCTTAAAAATAGGCTTTCATGCATTAGAGCCTAAAATGCCTTTTAGTCCGCTTACACTGGACATAAACGACTCTCACAGGAAGATATAAAAGTTCTAGTTCGGCATCCCATATACTCTTGCGTTAAAACAGTGTATCAGGTATTAGTTCTTAGAGCTTCTGCCTTTGCATAGTGTTTTATAATGACGGAACATAAACTTGTGTTCCAATTTAAACTAATTTTTCCAAACGTACTAAAGCACCTAAATGTGTTAAATCAGAGCAGAGTAGTACCATAATCACAAAAAATTATGTGTACGTATCCCTTGAATTATCAAGAACATACAAAACCATTATATTTGGCATTATATGTGGCACCGGAACAGACCCATTGCATAATTTAAAACATTACGAACTAAAATTGTTGTTGCGCGTTGAAGTCTTTTGTATGGCAATTCCATATTGAGCCTTCATAATCGTATAGCTGTGTTATTATAATATTCACTGACACTAATATACATTTATCTCGTTTTATACTAAGCATAATAATAATATGATTATTGTAATTCCTTCTATGGAACGTTGTTAGCAGATAATCTTCTGTATGATATGCAGCGGAAGCGTTTACACGATAATTTACAAATTGCACTTCACCTACGGCTGTCAGGAAGGCATTGTAACTAATGGGGGAAGCGATTAGATATGAAAATTGTAATAAATATAAGAGATTAGAGACATTGCTACAATATTGTACATACCTAAGTAGTATTCACGCGTAATGTAGAAAAACATTTGCATGATATGAGGCAATTCAAGAAGATGACTACATGAGTACAATTTCCTTATTACTAGAAAAAGTAATAGGTTATCATTATATACATAGTAGGTTATTATATTGAAATTATTGTATTCGTTTTCGTTATTTGTGTTTACAGGGACTTGAGGATGTAAACTTCTATCTACATAGTACTTCTACACTAATAGTAAAGAGGAAAGATTTTTATTTTTGTATTCAACGAACAAACTTAAAAACCACTGGACCGATTTGAATGAAATTTTGTGTGAAATTAGTTTGAGACCCAGGAAAGGACGTAGGATAGTTTTTATTCAACTGCGCAAAAAGATGTTAATGGTTTTGCGCGATAACCGTGACACGCGCGGGTTGAGCTGCGGTCGGAAAGCTAGTATTGTATTAACTGTTATTTTTAACCCGTGACGGTAAATAAGAGGTATTCAATCTTTTGTTGAGATTGTGGAATTAAAGCTCACATACGGCTGATTTAGATAAGTACTGTTCTTTTGTCCTCAAGGTGGCATAAAAGCACTGGTTTTTGGCTGTGTTCAATTGAAAACCGATCAAGCGTGCCTAGAGCTTAGGCCACGAACCATGTACCAATGGATCTCAGTGAACATAATAGATGAGCTAGATGCCTTGGATTTGAACTATAATATTTGTTGTGATAGAGTTTGAGCATTCGGCTAGGTCTAAGGATTCGTATTCGGGTTTTTCCTAAACTACTTATATTTTTTATTACACGTAATTGAAATATACTTATATTTGATTCATATTAAATTATTTTTTTTAATTATCATGATGGAACAAGCACGAAGCCCACCTGTTGTTAAGCGGTAACCACTACCTATAACAGATTCAGTCAGCATGGCCTAATGATTAGGCTACTGTCTTGGAGCATATCATCACTTACCGACTGGTAAAGTAGTGGACAAAAGCTAATCTGTAGCTATATATAAATACTTGTTATTATTAAGGTGAACGGTGACATTCTTGGCGAGAAATTCAACGTATAAACATTAATATTATATGTATTTTATAGATAACTTTAAAGGTAGGATAACTTCTTGTAGTTTTTATACGCCAGTTTTCGAGAGTGTTCAATTTTGTACATTTAATAATAAATATTGACAATAATTCAGTATTATACCTATATCTGATTATTTTGTTTATATAGTTTCATTATTTTTCATGGTTTTAGAGAAAACTTAATGAACCATGTCCATTATTGTTCAGTAACTTTTCAGTATATAAAGTGCAAAATATTGTATGTGGCTCATAACATGATCATAATATACATAAAGGCAATACATACATACAATAGGTATTTATAAATCAATAGACATATACATAAAATATGTACAGATATATTATTAAGGTGAACGGTGACATTCTTGGCGAGAAATTCAACGTATAAACATTAATATTATATGTATTTTATAGATAACTTTAAAGGTAGGATAACTTCTTGTAGTTTTTATACGCCAGTTTTCGAGAGTGTTCAATTTTGTACATTTAATAATAAATATTGACAATAATTCAGTATTATACCTATATCTGATTATTTTGACTTATATAGTTTCATTATTTTTCATGGTTTTAGAGAAAACTTAATGAACCATGTCCATTATTGTTCAGTAACTTTTCAGTATATAAAGTGCAAAATATTGTATGTGGCTCATAACATGATCATAATATACATAAAGGCAATACATACATACAATAGGTATTTATAAATCAATAGACATATACATAAAATATGTACAGATATATAACAAAACAAGTACAAAAGCAAAAGAAAATTTGTGTTTTATTTTCCCCCGAGAGACGTGATTTGCCACCCACCATAAATATAGATTCTCGTAAAAGTCACACCTGAAGCTTTTAATAATCTTTAGCCTGCTTTAAAAAGCTAAACCTTATTCCAAGTGGGTGAATATGAGGGTAGAAGTAAATATTATAGACACAACAAACAATCAAAACACACGAAACATGTTTAATAAAGAGATACATTGTGTTACGTTACATCAGCAATTACCTACGCGGAAACCTATCCATTCATTCTAATGAAGTAAGTCAAAGGACACAGCATTAGAGTTACGTGGTCCTCAATTGTACATACAATTACAGCCTCTAGACACACGTGTTAATGATCAAATTTGCGTAGACATGAAAGTTGGAATTGAAGTGTTTACTGCCTGGAGCGAGATGATAGCAATAATAGGCAGCGATTTCTAAAAGAGGCTTTGGGAAAGCGGTAAGGTAATGTTACCAATAGAGTTAGATCATGGAATCTTTTGGATCTGAAGTATCAGGCTGGGAGTTAATATTTTTGGTTATTAATTATGATTTGACGCTTTTTCGTCTGCTAAGGGAATACCATATCAACCAATTTTTAGAGCATTAAATTTCACTTTGAATAGAAAAATAAATTCGTGATAAATGCGAGTAATACCCTTATTTTCTTCATGGTTTATTAACCCACTTTAAAAAAGGAGGTTCTCAATTTGACTGTGTATTTTTGGTATGTGTTGCCTCACACGTCCGATAACTTTTTACAGGGTGTTTATTTTATATTTGAAACCTGTTGCTTGTCAAGTGGTACATTTCAGTGAGATCTGACGAGTAGTATATGAGTTATCCCTAATAATGCGTATTTATTGGCTTTGACTACATTGACGATGTTATTATTCTTGTCTATGTAAAATGAACAAAAAAAATTTAATACGCAGAGGATGCATTATTGTAAAAATACAAATTTTTAATAAATGTTGTGGTCGAAGTCGGTTTTTTTTTTGTTAAAATTTTTACTGATATCGTATCGATCTTTTCTTCTTGCACTAGTTGAAATTGTTCTTTCCATTGCTTCCTGTGACAGCGGTAAGGAGGAGACGATGGAAAAATACCAGAAATTGGCAGTAGTGTTATCTGAAGAACTTTACAGTGCGATCCTCAAGATGCCTGCCGAGTATAGGAAGCTAGGGCAAAATCATAAAGACAACATTTACACATTTTGTAATTATATTCAAATAATTTGTAGGTAATTTTTTTCTTTATCTACCTCTTCTGGGTTATAAAGGCGTTATGCTGTTATAACATGTGTATGTGTGATGCATAGGTATACGAATATTGTACATACGTTTTTAAATTTAAAAATGATATATGATCTTGGAATCTCCACCTTATTTACAATATATAAGGTCTTAAATTGATTTTCTATTAAACTCTAGAGAGGTTTAAAAAGAGTTTTTGTTTTGTTTACAATCATATAATAGCAAAAGCCACAAAACGCAACTATTGGGGCAATTTAATGTCTGAATTACGTAGTAACTTTTACTTAATCTGTGAATGCCCCAAATGCTCTATGGCGAACATTATGAATGCCCTACTTATCCTATTCAACAGAAAAAATACTTATGAATGTATTTCGTATTACTCAATCAGGAAAGTAACAGATCGGAGTATGGCGCTGTGTTGTGCCTGGTTGACGGCGATAGACTCGCTAATATTACATGGTACCTAAAAGTGTCTTGTCAAACATGGGTGCAAAAGACTGCTGCCTACATATTAAAAAAAAAACAAAAAAAATATATTGATATTTTAAAATTTAAAACAAATGTTTGAGAGTATAAGTGTTGTAATTTTTTTAAGAAAGCATATTTTCCACCTTTTCACTGCTTTTTCTAGACGAGTGTATTCCACCGTTGATCTCGTCGTCGCTTTCCACTAGTAGACACTGCACTGCGGTAAAATATTTTCATTTTTTATATAAAAATCTTTAGCCTTACTCTGTACAATATAGATCTTCAAATAGACCAAGTAAATGGTCTGTTTGGTATTGTATTGCGTTCGCTATTCGAGATGTAAGTGGATATTACACTTTTCTAACTTCAGAATTTAGTGAAAGAAGGCATTTACACGTAAGTGCTTCAGTTACTCTGATTCAGCCTCTTAACTCAGTTCAAACGCAAACGTCGACGCGGACACGAGTCTTATCAGAATGGCACCGATTCTGGAATGCCTATACCATCATGCTATTTTATTACAATGATACTACAGGTTCAGTTCAAAATAATATAGGTACAGGGCAGTAGTATCCAACTATAAGTCTTGTTCTCAAAGAAATTTAAGCTGATGACTAATGCAAAGGCTTTGGTGTATTACCGAAATGCTTATCACTGCACCTAAAATGCCCCATTATACCCTCCTTATTTTGTCATCTGTGTTAGGGTGACCCTTTCTAACCGACATCCTCTTTACTTAACTGTGGTTTCACAAATACGTAAACACTATTTCATCACAAATTTCATCAGTTTTGGAAATGTGTGGAGATATAACAAAAAGCAAACGACAGTGCTATCGTTAACGTATTCAAAGCAACAAAAAGCAATTGTATGCTACTGTGGCAGCAAATAGCATTTACTGTATGCATAATGTGACGCTATTTGTGGTCCAGTGGTGTTTTCATTTGGATTTCGTTTAAAAATGAAGATATGATGGCATGCCTTGCAATTGTCTTGGGGATCGCAGTGTAAGTCAGTAGTTATTCAGAAGGCGCAGCTGCCCATCTTCTGGTGTTTTCGCCTTCGTTGTCACTCAGGACTTCCACGGGAAGAAATGGTGCAGTGCAATTGAAGCCCGCCAATCCATGGACTTAATTTTTGCTTTTTCAATATTGAAACATCATGTAAATATAAAATTACATGACACTATTGAAGATACGCGTATTTCACATATCGTAAAAAATCATAGAAAATCAATTATATTTTTTTTAACCGGCTGTATGCCTTTATTAACAAAATACTACGAACAATATACAACACTACAGCTACTACAATTAAAGCATTTAGGCGACCTATAAGTCATTGCAGACTCACAGGCAGTCCAAATGCTCCAACCCACTACCAGTATGCTGGCAGCATTGCCCCGTTCAATTGTAAAATAAATAAAAGTACAAATTAATAAAGAAAGTAAAAAAACTGACCGCGAATTATTTAAGTCCGTTAAGCGCTTTTTCGTTTCATTGAAATTAAAACTACAAGTTATCTTTGTATATAAAAATTACGTGTCACGTTGTTTGTCCACCATGAACCAATTTTAAATTTGATTTGCACACCGTCTGCAATTTTCTCTAAATTGAAAGATAGGATAGCTTACATCTCAATTTATAGTTGTAATTACCCGTGCGAAGCCGGGGCGGGCCGCTAGTATATATATATATATATATTTATATTTATGCAATCTTTTAAGAGCCCTTCATTTTGATACCCCAGTCGAAGGGTTTATAAGAAAACAATATTTCATTGCTCACAATATGGCGTCTAAAATGCGTTAGTTTGTTATAATGTACCTAATTTACTTGCGTTATCAAAAGAAATCGAATAATACCTCATACATTAATATCAGTTGAGCGTTTTAGAAGTTGTGGTGGAATAAAGAAACTCATAAACATACATACATGAACCCTGAAAAACAAAACACTCTTTTTTTGCGCAGCCGTGTAACTAAATATAATTTTTTTTTTTTAAATCAGACAGACAGGCAATCCTCTTACAATATATCACGTAAAGTTTTGCAAGACCGTTAACCTATCTGATGAATCATAAAGCGAATGTAGCTAATTTGCTTTAGACTATGAACAAAAAAGGCGCCTCACGTAACAATGTCGTAAAGATAAACGGTTATTAACTGGATTGGTGGCTCTAGGTTACCATTTAATGAGGTCAATAAGGTGTCTAGCTTTTAAATAAATCACAAACTTTCTCAAAGGACTGGCCAAGAGTCGAGCCTCGCTCTTTTGGTATTCCGCACTGCAACAGCTCGTTAAGAAAAAAGTTTGTTGTTTTTCGTCATAGTCAAAGCTACTTTATAAAAAGGCGTTCTCAGTATTTTTAATCGTCCTCAAAAAAAGGATGAGATTTTAAATTCAACTGTATTTTTTTTTGTTTTTTACCTGGGGACTCACGACTGGATGATGTTATAATAAGTACTTTGGAATTATCATGGTACCGACTTCAACAATTTATTTCACACTTTTGAGTGTTGAAGTCGGTTCCATTCTGAGGTAAACATTTTTCTTGTAAAAATAGAGGATATGGTACATTATATTCAGAAATATCACATTCCTAACTAGATAATTAGATAGATACATAATCTGTATATATTGTAACATAAATCATTTTTTTATAAATATTACAACTAAAGATGTAACGTAATGAAGTTAAACAATGGGTGGTCTTATCGCTTAAGGTAATCTCTTTCAGACAATCCAACAATATTGGATATTTTGTAAGTACATGAACAGGATTTTAAAGCCAATATTACTAAATACTAGAAAAAATGGTGTTTATCACAAAAACTAATTTTGATTCTGAGATAGACACCGTATCAAAAAGGTCTATGAGCACTTTGAAGGTCCCTATGTTATTGAATTAATATTTGTACTGTTCTCAATGAGCTCTAGATGATTACGCCCCACATGCTTGGGTACAAAAAGTTAACATTTGGCTATCTACTCATGCATCGCAGCCCTCCTCAAAAATAACAAAATTTAATAGTTAATTCAAAGTTCTGTATAAAATATGAAAATTTCAGTTTCAATTTGTAAATCATTTCGTGTACGCACTGTAGGCCCTTAACATAGGGTAGGACAGACAGATAACAAATACAAAACTTTATTCATAGCCATTATTACAGGTCAAATAAACAAGAAATGTTACATCAAACGTGATTCCATTATTAATATAAAATGTTACTGCTAGTAACTTTAAGGGCCTGTTTCAGAATGTTCGAGTAAGTTCAGGTTTTACTATCCAGAACATATTTACTAAACAAAACACTATCTTTTCGTTTCACAGTCATCTATTTAGCCTATCCATCGGTTAAAGCTTGAAACACGCTGCATGTTAACTGTCATTTTTATTATTCAGTTATCATTTTATGTGTTGGTTAGCAACCCGAAACTTTATTTACTTCTTGCACAACAAACTGCACAGTCTCATTAATAGGGCTTCGTTTTGCCGTTTGGGTAAGGAACCCTTAAAGTACTCATCATGTTGCAATGCTAAGCGTAGAAAGAATAAAAGCGATGCCAGGTTTTAAATTAGCAAAGACAATGAAATAGTCGGTTTTTGCGAATTGTGTGCTATTTTATAATAAAGTTTCTAAAAATATTACAATACTCACAGATGGAAAATTCTAGTCGCACGTGAATATTTTGATTAAGAACGCCTATACTGATTATAGCTCTCTAATTGCAATCTACATCTACCCAATATTAAAAAGAGGAAAGATTTGTATTTTTGTATGAAACGAATAAACTTAAAAACTACTGGACCGATTTGAAAAATTCTTTCACCATTAGAATATTACAATATCTCTGAATATTTTATTTACATAAAGTTTTTTTTTTTAATTTTGCTAAATACCGTTGTGAAACCGGGGCGAGCCGCTAGTATAACATAAATAATGAACTTTCCTTTAAACAACCAAATTCGTTAAATAAATATTGGTTGTCTACATTTATTGTTAGGAATAGTAACTAATTAATTATTGAAAAACCGAACCTTAAACAACACTATACTTTTGATCTAAATACATTTTGTTTCACATTTATGACGGACGTTTAAAAAGAATGGCCTCTAGTTTCTTACCTGTTGTTCTCTTGATATATTTGAAATCATTTTAATGAAGCTAATAGTTATTTGACTGTGTCATTGAACGACTGGTGGAACAAGGTATCTTTCTTGTTGAGCTCCTGTGGCATATCCCCCTTTGACGGGGTAGGCTTGGTTCAGCAGTGCACAATATGGCTGAAACAGTGACAGTGATATAGAACCTTGAAAGTATCATCATCAGTCGGAAGACGTCTACTGTTGATCAAATGCCTACACTATGAAGCAATGATGGTTCAGTTGCTTAGGCTATGGACTGCCGCGCAACAGGTCCATGGTTCGAATCCCGCCGCGGGCTTGAGCTTCATCGCAGCGTCCATAGCGGTGGAAGGGCATTTTGCGAATGCCCGCTTGGTTAGCGCCCACCCTAAAGTAGAAAATCTGTCGCCAAGCACCAAGCGGTGTGTTCCGGCTGCAATTCGCCAATGAAATTACAGGCACATGAGACTTAACAACTCTGTCTGAAGGTGACGGGCGCAATGCAATTCGTGACTTGTGACGAAATGCATCTGTTATATCCACTTAACATCAGGTAGGCCTCGAGCTTGTCCCGTCACAATAACATAAAAAAACCCATAAGATGCAACAATTAATGGCTAGTAGCTCTTATATACTTGGGCTCCCTGGACTTTATCGATGTCGTCAGTCAATCTAGTTAAACGTAGGAATATCATTGTATTACTTTTATTTGGTCAAAAAACAGTCATGACTTTATTTTTCGATTAAATGTATTATTTCCATTAAAGAGTTGATCCATCTATAATACAATTTCATTAAGCGCCCGTTGATGTCTTTTGTATGACAATAATGATATTTATGATAATGTCAAATTACTTACAAAGAAGGACACTTTACAATATAGATAAGAAACTTTATTTTTCGTATCTAAATTATGATATTCATTTTATTTCTTGATTGTTAACATCCATAAATTACACCATATTACATTAACACCCATAAAAATAATATCGATAGAATAAATTATTGAGAAATATGGAAATGTGCGTGCCTTAAATAGTTTATTTACATTAAAAATTATGATATTATCTTCCTTCGTATATAACTTTAATAAGGCTTTAGTTAGACGATATAAATATCTGCTTCTAATTTATTACTAATTAATGTTCAACGGTGTCAAGAATGTTATAATATACAATAATAAATCAAAACTAAGTCATGGAATAGTGTCATACACAATGTAGTATATCGTACAATTATCACTGTTTATTTTTTTCGTCCTTTATAGCATTTACTAGATGCGACCCGGAGTGTTACCCGCGTGTTTTTCGCAACAAAATGTGTCCTTCGTGTTATTCCACGTAAACTATTTGTGTGCCAAATTTCATCCAAACCCGTCAAGCCGTGAAAGCGTGAAGAACTAACAAACATGCAAACACACTCACAAACATATGAAGTGACATATGTCTTAAATGAGAATACACTTTGAACTTCAGTCATGAATTGTATTAATGTGTGTGTTTTAATGAACAATAAACTTATTATTATTATTACATTTATTTAAACCTAACCTAAACTTTCACCATTACAATAAGTGTGATCAATGTACTTAGTCTAGTTACTTCACCCTTATTTACGCTTCCCAGAGAACCACTTGCTATGGTACACTTTATCAGCTGTATCGTCCACTGCTGAACACAGCTTGCCCTAGGAGGGGATATTTGCTATAATCGTATGGTATTTGCCATAGAAATTGACCATAAGAGAATAATAGTATTAATAGGCACAATCCCCACGCTTGGTCAGAATGCAGTCCGTCTATTTAATAAAACGGATTCGCACTAAATCCGCAATCCGATTGCAAATCAATGTACGTACAAATTTATTCATCGGCCGAGCTAATCATGCGTGTCTTACAAAACGTGAATAAAAATGTTATTCACTGCAATTATCAATATCATGGCATATTTCGCATCGTTACCAAACTTTCTCTTGACCTATGACATAGTTGCTAAACGATTTCATACATTTTCCGACGAAAAAACGCATATTTTTCGAACTAAGTCGGTCATAGGTCGCTCAGGTCATTGTTGTGATATGTTGTTACATATGACGATTATTTCTTAATTTGATATATTTTTTATGAAACACTACCTAACCACTACATGTCTGGGGTCACTAGATATAATAATAATAATAATAATTTGTTTATTGTGATAAAAAACGTTCATTACAAACAATTACAAATTATCACACAATAAAATTTACATTAATCATTATATAATCCAATGTCAAAGTAATCAAATGTCAAAAATAATATAATGTTAAAGTATAATTTAATGTCAAATTGAATAAAATTACAAATAAACATCATGTCATTATTAGGGCGCTTCCCATTGGTCTTTGAGACCCTCACAATATTGTAAAAACACAGAGAAAGTAACCTTCCATTTGTCACACATTATATCAATTTCGGTGTTGGCGTCTAGTAGTGCATTGAAGTGGCGTCGGATTCGAATTAAAGGAGACTCGGTACGCGCCACACTGTTATCCCGAGGAACATAAAACAGCTCGTGCCGACGACCGCGCATGTACATTGGTGGAACAAACAATACACATAAAAGGTTTAGTAGCTGCGGGCAGTCTACTGCACCTCTAATGATTTTACAGCCAACGACAAGTTGATCAAGGGCCCTCCTTACTTCTAACGAGTTGTAACCGAGCTGGCCGAGCAGGAATTTTGTCGGATAAAGGAAGGGATAATACCCATAGAGTTTCTTATACAATGTTCTTAAGAGGGCTTTCTGAACCTTCTCAAGCATATGTTTTCTCCTTCAACACTGTTTAATTAACAATTTACATTATATATTTGTGTTTCTGTAATGCGAATATTGTTGATTCAATAATAACAACACAGTAACATTTTTGAAAAGGTATAATAAATGACTTATAGGTTGTCTAAATGCTTTCATTGTAGTAGCTGTAGTGTTGTATATAGTTCATAGTATTTTGTTTAATAAAGGCATACCGCCGTTTAAAAAAAAAAAAGTAATAACAAATAATAAATTATCTAGTCTAGCAAAATTACTCGTACGTCGGCTATAAAATACAATATTACCATTTAAGGCAATCACATCCTGTTTCTCTAGTTCGTGATACAATATTCTTTACTAGAGCAAGTTTTTTAACAGGAAATAATGCAATGTACCGCAAACCGCAAATACAGTGGACACTAGTCGGTCTCCGTATGACATAATATGATGTTTCTCTACGTGCTGGTACTATTTGAAGTTTACTGTGACTCACACTTTCGCTTATATTTGTGGCTATGTAACAAGTGTGTTTTTGTGTTGTTTATTATGATAGTGTTAATCTGATTGTAAATAAATGCATTGAACACCCACTTCTAGCTGTCCATTGGTATATCAGCAGAATCTACTATGTCTGTGCGCTTAGTTAGACAATGTTGTTTTTATTTTTAGGTTTTCGTATCCAAAGGGTAAAACGGAGTCCTACCAACGTCTGTATATCCATCCGATTATGCCATAGATTTTTACCACATTAACAAAATGAGCTACAGAGAGAAATTTAGGTATTATGTAATAAGATGACTCAAAAGCAAATTTCCCATTTACAAAATTAAACTATTCTGCAATATATTTTGGGTGGTTCAATACATATACAAATTGTAATATGCAACTACTTATTGCTATGGATCGGATCACAAACTAATTTTTAGGAATATTATAGAGATATCAAAACTGGCCATAACGTTCATATATATAAATTCACTTTTTTAACTCACAAATTGCTGTTCTATGCCTTATAAAATGGAATCAATTATTTTTTCTAATTTCTAGATTCTTTTAAGTAATACAACAGTGTCACATGTAGTAAAACGACGGTTAAACTAACAGATAGAGCGGAAAACACTGTTCAACTGGCAACACATGTGAAACCTAATACGTAACTACTACGTAATCGGAGACCTAATGAGACAGTACATTAATCAACTGGCAATCTTAGATTACGAATGTATGCGTTATCTCAATGATGCTGACCTGTGGCACTATCGAAATGAATTGATATGCTCGAAACTTTGTCGTTTATTTAAGATTGAATGAAATGGGTATATTTAAAGATCCACAAGATATACATGCAAGATAGAGAAGAATAATTGTTTTAAAAAAAACATTACATCGAGTATATAAATCTAAATAGCATTCATAGTCTTATATAATTATGTAGCCGTCTATGATTTGTTGTATTGTTATCTATAGAATTTAATATAAATATCATCATAAGAATATTATTCATTCTTATGATACTGTACTGTAACAGCCGGATCGTCCACTGCTGAACACAGCCTCCCCTATTAAGGGGGTATTTGCCATAATCCCCACGCTTGGAGGGCGTCTTGAGGATCGCAGTGTAAAATGGCAGTTCTTTAGAAGGTGCAGCTGCCCACCTTCCAGTATTTTTCCCTTAGTCGCCTCTTACGACACCCACGGGATGATATGTAGAGGTGCAATTCTAACCCAGCACCCCAACACCCCGGGGGAATCTAAAAAATCATACTTATGATATCATCTTCTAATTCGGAAATTGTGAGTACTTAGTTCTGGTGACCATACTAATATTCTGATATGGGTCTACCAGACTGATTTCGTGATGGAGACAGTTAGAAGGCAGGAAACTTCATACCAGAACAAAATATCCGACTTAAGTTGGTTGTAATCGAATCGAGATCAGTTTTTATTTTCTAAATATGATTTTAAGCTATATCGCTAAGCGAATATCACATTTGCAAATTTTTAGATCAGAATAAATGTTCATCTCGAATGGTAATCGAACCCGCGTAGTAGCGTAACTCGTTGGCGGTGAGAAGTCTATGCGTAAAGCAGGAGGACGTGGGTTGAAATCCGGCCCGAGACGAATATTTAAACGGTCTAAAAATGTTATGGTAAATGTTAAATTATAGAAGTTCTTAATAAATATTAAGAACTTCTATAATTACACATATATGAACATATATACATTACGTATACTTATATACCTACCTCAATACTTAGTTACGGAGCTTAACTTTGCGTGGGACAATTCGAACACAAACAACGCACAGTATTTTTGTTAGGTCAGTAACAGTAGGGATTTCAATTATAAAAAAGAACTAAAGAGTTAAGAGTAGATGATGCTATTATGGAAGCTTGTTAGTCAGTACAGTTTTCGTTTTGCTAATTGCTCAATACCTCCTTGCATAAACTGTTCACGTTAACATTCCGATCTTTACAACACTAAGATCTTCATTAGCCTTTTGTATCTTTTTTTAAAGTTTATACCATAAAATCAGTAATATTATATATTTTTGTTTTACCGGCGGTATGCCTTTATTAAACAAAATACTATGAACTATATACAACACTACAGCTACTACAATAAAAGCATTTAGACAACCTATAAGTCATAGCAGACTCATAGGCAGTCCAAATGCTCCAGCCCACTACCAGTTGGCAGCGTGCCCAATTATTATATATTATATATTGCAATGTATTATATATTATATACACATTTCCATAAACAATAATGATGATTTGAAATACGAACTAATGCAAATTTATATTTACAACATATGTAATAGCAATAAAACTATTATCATTATGTATTTTGTCATCACTATTCAACTAACGATATGTCATAAAACTACTTACATTGATATTAAAGATATATAAACTATGTTATAAAAACATCATGACGATCTCAATACTCAGAACCTAATGTAACATCCAGCTTATTAATGTACTTAGTAACGTAATAGTTACTTGTACAATCAGGAAATACGAGTACTTGTAGCCTCAATGCGGTAGCAAATTTCATCTAAACAACGTCATAGTATGTAAAACAACAACCCAGCAAAAGCTTTCCATAATTCATGTCACTCCTTCCACACCTACGACAAACATAAACTTCATTATCATCGATTACATTATCTTGATCCATAGTATAATAATAACATTCATATAATCATGTGGAATTGCATAAGAATGTGGGTACAGTTACACCTATATCAAATTGTTCTTAAACTCGATTGGTCAAGGTCCCAAGACTGGTTTACCTAGATATCGGTTAACATTTCTACACGTACTGTCTGAGTTCTAGACCTAGATAAATTTACCACAAAATTCAATGGCATTAAAAGAAATGTTTTTTGTTGTTTCAGATGAAACGAGTGACCTCAACGCAGAGTCATCAGAAATTATATCAGAAGCCGTAGCACCTCCTCCTTATCATAAATTTGAAGATTCTGCTACAGCGGCAACGGCTGACCACACAGATCACTCCATAGAGGTCGTTAGTGACTCACAAAACTTCTTCCCGACGTTTGCAAACCTCTTCGAGCCGAGACAAAACAATTTTAGACTAGGATTTAATAATCAAGAAGGAGCATACAGCCAGCGACCTAACTCTTACCGATCGTTACTAAACCACCCTCTTTTTGGAGGGAACAGGAACGTGGACTTTTTTGGTAAAACAAGCACACCTGCTGCAGCACCGCTTGTTGACGCCAGCTCCAGTGTACTGGGATCTGGAAACTTCGGAATTATCAGAGGAGGAACTTTCTTTGCACAGAACGACGAGGATTCCGGCGAATTTGATAGCTATAATTCATACTACAACAATGGTCACGGAAGGCCGTCTTACGACGTAGGATACATCGCTAATCCAAGACCAAATTACAATCAGGATCAGTTCGCAAATTTCAGAGATTTCGCTGACATTAACACACCAGCCAACTCTGCCTATTCACACTTTGTAGTTGTATACGCTAACAAGAATTCCACGATGGATGAAATTAGTGAGGAAACCAGAAGGGTGGTATCAGAACCTAAAAACATTATTGAAACATTAGAAAGATTAGATGAGACTACGACAGTAGTTCCCAAACTTTCGAAATCAAAAGCGAAATTGGAACTGACGAAGCAAAAAATGGCAAACAAAAAAGACCAGTGGAAGAAGATGAGCCCGAAATTTTACAGCCAAAAGCACGATCCCGAGGAACCTCTATTAGCGTTAAGTTAAAGCTAGTGAATACAAAGACTTGAGTTACATATGTGACTGAATTACCATTAGAAATATTGTGTGTGAAATCGTCGCTGATGTGTGTGACGAAATCTGAGGAGCCCACTGTCTAAATTTTAATTTTATGCAGTATGTTGAGTTAAGTGATTGTGCAAATGTTGATGAACGAGAGATGAATGACCGTGTGTTGTTGAAAACTGAAGATAAATAAATTAATTTTGTAAGAAAATACTTAACTTGTTTTTATTCCTTACCTTCATTAATCATCATTGCTTCGTAGTTAAGTATTACAAATAACAATAGTGTATTGAACCATTGATGTTCATTAGACGAAAAATAATGTGTTAGTAAAAAGTAGAATTAAATGTACATACATAATAAAATGGTGTAAAGCGGCTAATAGCCGTTCTCTGTGACGTTCTATGGGGAGGTCTTTGTTTTACAGCTTAGTGGACGTCTTCCAGCTGATGATGATGACATAATATAGACGTATTTCAAAAATATGTATATTACTCGCCTAGGCTGTATAAGTAGGTACCATTTTTTACCTGGTTTTTTTTTTGCAATGGCTGATAGGGTAGCTTTGACCGTAAATACACCTAATGGTTAGTAAAGATGGGGATAAAGATGTTGCTCAGGCTAACCTATAATTACTGGCTCCCATGGACAGTGACTGAAACATACCGTGAGGTGCTTGGCGACTGTTTTTTTTTCTTGAAGGTGACATAATATAGCTAGCCAGACATTCACAAAATGCCCTACCACTATGCAAAAAGGTTTAGAGCAAACGTGTACCCATATAATTGTCTGGTGTTTGTAGCCTTCTAAGTAATATCGGGCATGCCTATGGCCTACTCGTACCATCTAATGGACATAACTCTTCATGCTTCTACTAGGAATAAGGTAAGTGAATCCATTTTTTGGTTGCGAATGTAACATTTCCCTAATAATGTCATAAAAACAAGGTTAAAATCTCAATCATTGATATGTTATTGCCAATAAATGATTAGAAAAGTGTTTGTAGAATGTTTTGTTTAGGAGTTTGTTTATTTAGGATTTTGTTTATTTAGGAGTATGATTATGTGCCTCGGTGCAAGGTTCCATTCGATCCTACAAAACAGATACCACTGAATATTTCTTGCAACAGAACCCGCGAAAATATTATTCATCATTTCCATCGAATCCCAAACGAAATCAATTAAGTAACAAAACAAGCGATTTATGCCGTTGGGACTTTTTTTTAATGTTTAAATTACTTTTCCAAGTGATCATAGCACTTTCGTCGACGATGATGAAATTATGAATCCTTAGGTAATAATAATTAATTATATAAATTATTATTATAATTAATTATTATTACCTAAGGATTCATAATTATTATTATTATTATTAATGGGATCGTATGGTTTTTTTTCAAATGGGCTCCTTTTTGAAGCATGATGGCCGAGTGGTAAATGCTGCCGTGCTGCAGAGCCATGGTTCGATCCCCACCGCCACCGGCTTGAGCTTCCCCACATGGTGGAAGGGCATTTTGCGAATACCTGCCTGGCTAGCTTACCACCCTCAAGTAGCCAAGCACCTAACAGCAGCAGTCCTACGAAATGCATCTGTTATAGGCAGAGGTTAGTCCATCAGGTTGGTCTAATGCTTGTTCCGTCAAAATAAAAAAAAATGTGCCAACCTCAGTTAAATAAAGTAGTTCAGATGGAGCACGGCGCATGATACGAGACACCAAAAAAACACGCTACTATCATACTGCCTCTTTCACGCTCTACGAGTTTGCTGTTCTATTGAAAGGAACAGCATGATAGAAGCATGGTTATTTTTTGACTTGACTTATATCGCGTGTCATTCTCCATCTCTCGTTTATTTACATGCGGTGCCAACAAGTGTATAAATAATCCTGAAGTACCTACATATACCTACACTAAGTCCAAAGTGCAATGTATATATAATATATATGTATAGTGTACACGCTTTCGTACTGCTGCAAAAGGTATAGTTTTTTTATCCAGGCAAAGATGTCAAAACAAGCTATAAAATAGGAACTGACTCTGAGTAAAAGCTGGCAGCTTGAAATGTATTGTTTCGTTAGGTGCTTGATGACATTTTTTTTAACTTGACGGTTAAAAAACGTGGACAACTAGGACTAATTTGCAATATATCTTACCATCACGAAATATTTTTAATAAAACTGTATGTTCCGTACATCTAAAAAAGGCTTACCTTGGTATCAAAAACTATCACTTCCACATGTGTCCCAAAAAAACGTATTGAGAGATTATCATACGTATTGAGAGATATCATCAGCATGCTCCATTTTCGACCACATGGCTCATAGAATTGACAGCATATTGAATAACATAAGAAAATACATACACTCTTATTCCACATCCACTTTCCACACACACTCACGGGTAATGATTTTGGTTCTAAGAAGAAGAAAGTCCTAGGGCCTATTGATATCTACCGAGCGCAGTTTCAGACTCCAAACTGGGAACTCCTTCGTTAGTAAAACGAAAGAGATAGGTATAATATGTTTTCGAATTTAATTCCTGTTTACCCTCCGCGCCTTTGGTTTAATTGAATAAACTAGGGAAATGTAGGACAAACAAGTGGGTAACTTGGATCCCCGAATACTAGTACCATACATAATTGCAGCCATTATGCCCCTTTGCTTGTTGATACGGAAACTCTTTGCCAAAGTTCCAAATGCACTTTTAGTTTTAATTACTACACAAAACGTCGCGTCGCCCATATAACAGAATAAACAGGTGCTTATTCCCTGATTTTGGTCACTTTGAAGGAAAACCCTTCATTTTTTTTCTTTTCTTTCAAAAGAAATATATATTGGCATGACATTTTGGCATCACATCCGTGCTGAAGGCTTTTTTAAAAAAAGCTGAGATCAGATCGATATGTAGTTAATATAAAAATAAAAATTTGATACGCCCAAAAGCAGCCAATCCGATTTTTGCTGCGAGTTTTTGAGCACCAAAACCGTCCTATTAGGTGTTGGAGCAGTTTATAAATTTTGAGTACCAGTACTACCAGTAGATAGGTACTTCATTTTTGTCTCCCTCAATCTAATCATTCGGTTATGAACGAGTCTCAGAGAAGTGTCAGAGGAACAAGTAGACAAGCTACATTACGAACGCTTCAAAATGATGGGTGGATGGAAGTAGCTCACTTTATTGTTTAATACGTTGTTTCAGGAACAGGCTATCCTATTATTGCCTATCAAGGTTGATGAACAAGATTGTATCACTACCGAGGAATAAAGCTTATTTCACATACGATGAACTTTATTGCGAAACATTGATAATGAGACGAATGAAAGAAAAAAGCCAATGTCCTGATTCATGCTAGAGCATGAAACGGACGCCATATTTCAACTTCAGGAACTATGCAAAAAATATTGAAGTGCGCACCCAAACCTACTCAATCAATCTACACAATATGTTGCTCGTTGACCTACAGAATTACACATTCGTAACTACGTAAACAGCGCTATCTATTGCCGAGTAGGATTTAAAGTATTTCTATTCATTTGAAGTTAATGACATCTAACGGCAATATTAGATAACATAAAATATTCATCAAACAATAGATGTCTCTCAGCATAATGCTTAATACATTTACATTTTTAGTCTCTGGTAGGTAGCACTGGAGCTGGTATCTGTGGAAGGAAACATATGCTTGTGTTGCCAGTAAAAGAAAAGTAACCTAAAAGTATCGTAAAAATTTCTCGATTTCAACTTATCTTGATAATCATTAAGGGCGTCGTCATCTCCAAACATTTATGCATGGTGGGACACAAAATGTTGGCTAGTATTTGGTTCACCGATTTGTAAGTGAATAAGCGGCTGAAGGTTCATGAGGCTTATTAATAATAACAACAATCTTAATTTCAGATAAACAGGTATATACAAGTATAAGCACAGAAAACCCCTACTGAAAATATATCTACCGACTATTATACATATTTAATATAAAACTGCATAACCTATAATTTTATGGGATTTAATGTCATTTTTACTTCGTTATAGCGTCTGTAAAATATACCTTATGGCCAGAAATCAGGAACAAGAATGGGTCCTTAGACAGGGCTGGAACGCAAAACACGTAGGAATTAAAAGTGGATTCCAGTCGTTCTAACGCCAAATTGAAAAACACTTCGCATCTCTTTTTGATGTATTGAAGTATATGATTCCCTGGAGTTGTTTGGTCTATCTGAATGAGAAAATAAGATCGTCATCTTAATGTAGAAAAAGAAACTGCTTATACTCTGTTTTTTCTTACCTGTCTTATTATGTAAACAAACATGGCGGTTGGTCATCCAAAGACAAGATTAGTGATGGGGACCCATCGAATGAACGACGAGCCGTACAATACTATTAAACTGAGTGATATGATTAAAAAGTAAAATAAATAGTTTCGTTCGCTCTATATTCATATTGCACATTTTCTTTTTAATATCGTTTCTTGGAAATGATCGATCTTTGTAATAGAATTGTTTATATAGCTGTTATATTAGATGTTCGATTTATATTTTAGTCATAGACTTGTTTATATAGTTATATTCGATATTGACGCGACGACGAGCGAAGTGAGGAGGAGCGTTAGGCTTTCAGACGACGGCGACGCAGTACGAAGCCAGGATGGCTTTCTTACTGGTTGAAGCTTGTATAATGCTTTTCTAAAAAATTAAAGAAAGTTTAACAACAGATTCGTTTAATTAATATTGAAGGTTACATTCATATTAGGATACTGATAGATATTGGGATCGATTATAATATCCAACATGATTTATTAACTGAAATTACTAAATACAAACATAAAACCCCACACTACACTTCTACAACATTACTAAGTACAACGTGCCTACTTTTTCTGCGTCGCGTTAAGTGTCACAGTCTCGTGACAGACATATTAAATGGCTGTTTAAGGCTCTCAAACTATATCTATCTCATAAAATGACATACCAAAAAGAGAGATAGATATATATTCGGAGCCACCCTCCTAAAACCATGTTATAATGGCTAAACTCTAATCTGTTTCTGGTACTATGTATTTTTTTCCTAAGCTGATCTAAAGAGGATGACGTCCAGTAAGTGAATTACATACTTACTTAAATTACATACTTACTTACTGGACTGTAGGAAATTTCAAATTTAAAATCTTGCTTCGTACTGGACAGATGTGAATAAGTCTCAGGTAATGTGCACTTTCTGGATACTTTTTAGAGATGTTATGGATGGCAACATTACATACCATTTTTGAGAAAAAATAATTATCTTAAAAGACATTGGTGAAAAATGAGTTTAGCAGACTGTTCACAAGAAATCACTAAGTCTGAAAATTTGACTAAGTGGACACTGTAGAGACGCACAAAATAATATTGGAGCCATTTTTATGTTATTTCTATTTATATTTTCCTTTTAATACAAAACGTGGCACCTTTAGTGTATTAATTACTAGCTTTCTGGGCGCGGCTCCGCCCGCGCGTATGTCGGTTATCGCGCGAAAACATTAACCTCTTTTTGCGCAGTCGGATAAAAACTATCCTATGTTTTTTCCCGGGTCTCAAACTATCGCCATACCAAATTTCATTCAAATCGGTCCAGTAGTTTTGGCGTGAAAGCGTAACAGACAGACCGACAGACAGACAGAGTTACTTTCACATTTATAATATTAGTACTGATAAGTATATTAGTACTGATTTTATCTTCGACCTGATAAAAAAAGTCAGTAATGGAAGACAGGACCTTTGACATGTTTATTTATTTAGTTTAGTTCTGGTTATTTATAAATTCAGCCAAGTGCGGGTTGGACTTCCGCACCGAAGCTTCCGTATCAACACTGAATGTACCACAAAATCGTTATGATTTTCATACAGTGCAAGATTACCCGCACTTGGCAGGTTTTTATTATTGATAAATATTGGACTAAAATCATACCAAATTTGAATCGTGTATGTATTACCGTTATTACTATGGAGCAAAACTAAAATTCTTTAACAAAACAGGTGTTTGTATGAAAACCCCTCTATTTTTAACTTATTGTTATTATTATTACTTGTTAGGAAATTCACTATTTTAACCCATGTTCTGTGAATATTTCAATAGGCTATCTATTACCGTTTCAAAGATACAGTCCTTTAAAAGTCGGACGGAGTGAAGGTTATTCGCGGCTTTATAATAGGGTTTCACTTTCTAGTACTGAACCCTAAAAAATAAACTAAATTATACATATCTACTTGTTTTAATCTATTCAACCAGTTAGTATAACGAGATGAACGAAATATGTTCAGTTGTTCACTTCAACTATTCATTATTTTGATACCCATCTTCCCATCACTAAAATTCATAGACAAGATAGAGTACTTTATGTCAAATCACTGTCATTACTGTATACAGATTTTGTGATCATTACGATAATTGATTTATATTTTGGAAAAAACTATACATTTCAATGATATTTGTATGTTTATCGAAGCGTGATGTTTCTTTTGTTAGTCCTAGTCAGTTGTGAATGGCCAAATATAGGTGATTATGACGAAAACTTGTGATTTTGTAACTGAGGTATGTTTGTTTACATTTTAAGACAGGTAAGAAAAAACAGACTTTAGATGAATAAGTGCTTTGAGGAACTGCCTCTCAAGGACTGCTGCCGTTATGGACCTTTAGATGGTTGACGGTGGTATTTTATATTAAAGGTTAAAAAATATACTAATTATGTATCTCAAGAATTTGATATGCCTACTTAATAATATTTTTACATGAACTTTCCTATTTGTTGTATTTTTTAGAGATCTTTTTCTATTTATATTAAACTAACCTATTTACTTATTACTTTTAACTACAAATAAGACATTTTAAATTAAATTCCGGTGAATGCTGACGTCAATGATGGTAAACCAAAATTTAAACATGTTTTGGTTTTTAGTTATTAGATGCAGGCGTTACTTTTCACAAATCCATGTTTAATATTAATAAATACTTTAAGATTATATTAAATTATTATTTAAAAACAGCACTTAAATTATATCTATAGTCTATTTTTTTTAACAAACAGGTAGTGAGTATGTCTTCGCACATTTCCGATATTGACAGAGTGAGATGGGGCATTGCCGTCATTGGTCAATGCCTTTGTTCTTGTTTTGAAATAGTTAAGGCCCGTTCATATTGAATACTTCTAAAATTAAATGTAGAAAAAAAATTCGTTTTTATTTTTTGATTAAAAATTTGCATGCCTAGTAGGTATATTCGATACAAAATTTTGTGTGCGTGTTTATGATATAAAAAATATTGTATTGGTGTATATATTTTGCAATAGAACATATAAATCAAATAATTCTACTACAATTCTTGTATTCTTAAAAATTATCGCTATCCTTCTGGTGAACTTTCTACAGACACGTCAATAATAAATTGCTCTTACATATTTTGTACATGATTGTTGACTCCGTACATTTTTGTTTCTATCTTAGTTATCACATGATTGAGACATGACCACCATTTCTATCTATCCAAGTTGAGTCTCGATCGTGCGCTCGTTGAGTCAAGACCTCCTGAAGATGCTTCGTTTATAAGTGAAACTAGTCGGATATTCTTCCGGTTAGGCTGCGTGATGTTTGTGACGTCACGTAGATGACTGGAAAATTGGGTGGAATTGTAACTAGATATATTTTTATATTTTTTAAGTGTTTTATTTAAATATAATTTAATGTTTTATTAAGATACTTTTAAAAATATTTGCTATTATTTATCTATCCAAACGAGTTCAATTTTTTGAAGCGCTCGTAGCCAAGTTTGCTTAGCCATTCCTAATCGATCAGCAAAGTTAAGCAACGTCCGCCGCGGTCATGACTTGGATGGGTGACCGCTGGTGACATTACTTCTGAGCGCTTCCGTGCTTCGGAGGGCACGTTAAGCCGTCGGTCCCGGTTGTTGTCTTAGGATAGCAGTCGTTACAGCATGGTGATAGGGCACTTTGCAAATGCCCGCCTGGCCAGCTACCACCCTCAAGTTGAAAATCTGTCGCCAAGCACCTAACGGTGTGTTCCGGCAGCTGTCTTTGAGAGCCAGTAACTCTAGGTTAGTCTGAACAACATCCTCGACCACATCATCACTTACCATCAGGTGAGATAGTGGTCAAAGGCTAACCCATCAGGCATAAAAAAAAAAAAATTGGGTTGAGCGCACAGTGATACGTCGGCAAACATATGACGAGACGATTTGTTGACTTAGCTACAACATTTTTTCTAAACGATCTTTGTTTCGCTTACTCTAATTCAAAAGTTGAAACTTTAGTATTGATTCGTTACAAGCAATATTTTTCGACGCGCAGGTAGTCGAAGATTACTGAATGTACCTACATGTAACTACAGAGTTCGTGTGGAGCGGACTTTATGTTGATAACGTGGGCCAATAGCAACGCAGTAAAATTGTCAGTACTCATTTGTTTAAAAAAACTGACTATAGTGATAATTTAACATTATTTTCCTCGTCACCGACGTGACGTCATAAGCGCAATGTATACAAATCGGAAGAATTTTCCACACGTTTCACTTCTGCACGAAGTATACTCAGGATTAGGGCATGGATACCGGTATTCGGTATTACCAAAAAACCGGTAATACCGGCCTATTTAGAGTACTTTTAAATACCGGTATTGGAATGAAAAATACCGGTATTTCGGTATTATGACAAAAAAGAAGTTTATATGCATGAAAACTAATCAAAGGCTTAAAAACCAATACGGCGCCTTTAGATTATATGAATAACATCAACAACTTATTAAATATTATGGTACTTTACAAAATAATTAATAAACCGACTTCAATAACCATAAATTCATAATCTAATTAGGTAACGTTGATTTCTACTTAATAAAAAATGTTATTTTAAGATTGGAACCAGTCAATGTGTCCGTACAATTGTGAGTAAATAAATGGTATTACATATAGGTGGTAGTACTGTTTATATAGTTTAACAAAACTGACATATCGTCCGCCGACCACCGCACGCCCTTCAGACCCACGCGGTGCATCTTTTTATCTCACGCATATTCTCAATTGCATTGTGCGCTCTCACTTGATTCTTCGATTCTCTATTCCCAATTCTCTTATTACTACGCACATGCACGTGGTATATACGGTAATCAGTGTTTCCGTGTATACTACAGTGACAAGAACTGTGTATGAACTGATATCTCACACTGCGATCCCCAAGACGCCTACCAAGCGTGGACATTATGGCAAACTCCGCTTTAATGAAGGAGGCTGTGTTCAGCAGTGGACAATCCAGCTGATACAGTAAGAACGGTGTGGGTAGTTTCCATTTTCGAGACAATATTACGAAAAAACTATCATTTAGCAGATAATCGGTAAGTTAGAAATTCTTTCAAATTTAATAAGCCTCATAAAGCTTATCTACCCTACTCAGATCGATTATTCGGCAATATCAGCAGATAGTGCCAAAAATGGGTGTGCCGATAGCGTTCAGGTGCCGGTTCAGCTTCAATTCAATAAGAATTAAATGAAACGATCGACAAATTTCTAAAAGAGAAATGTACATAAAAGGATATTTTACACTAATCACAAGGGACAGACAACGAATCTAATGACTCTGATCCGAAATATGATGAAATCTGATGCGATACATTATTTAATTATACACACGGAAATGACACAGTACGAAAATGGCGGCAATAGAGGACTTTATTGGGATGAACTTTATAAGACCTAACCTCCAATTAGTATTCAATGCGAAATAGCGTTTTCAGATGACGAATTTTATCCAAACTTATATTATATCTCATTGTTTATTGTTATAATATATAATTAATATTTGATTATTTATTGGAATAATAAAAAAAAACATAAGAATAAGTACCAAACATTATTAATAAAAATTAAGTCGATTAAAAACATTACTGTTTCACGATGATTTTATTATAATAAAATAGGTATATTAATTCAGTCTAAAACAATATTACATGGAAAATACATTTTTTCTGCGTTTTTAACATTTATAGTGAAATACCGAAAAAATACCGAAATACCGGTATTAGCCCCTGAGGAGCCAATTCTCGGCCGTTCTGCCACTACGTAGGTCTTTAATTGGCCTTATAAGAAAATCGGCACTTATTCGGCCTCTCCACAACAATTCAGTACCTACCCTATATTAATTACCTTCTCTCAATCTCAATCACTTTACCAATAGCCAGTATAGCCACTAAGTCTGTTTCGACACGCGTAAGTAAGAGATTTTTTCAAACTTATAGTGCGAACTGTAGTCAGCACTATAAGTTTGAAAGAAATTAATGTGAATTGTGATATGATTAAAGCCTCTAGCATAAGCGTTTGATTAAAGACTACCCATCAAATATTGAGTAGCGTAGCGTTAGACACAATATGTCTCTCCGCCCAAACAAAACAATTTATTAAAAGTTAATCACTGAATGTTCACACTGCTGACGGCGAGAATTTTATCCGGTAAATTGCACAAATATATCGTGTGATAAAAATAAACCTTCGACGCACGAGTCCTACTTGCACTTGTCTGTTTTTTTATCTGCTTAACAGTCTAAAATCAGAACTTTTGAAATGGTGATTCGGCCAATTCGGCCATCCATTTTTGTATTGATGTGTTGGCAACACTGGCGGTGTGCTTTGCTTTACTGATTGCCTTCCTGATTTATGTGTTGTGTTGAGAAATGAATTTTCGTTATAATTTATGAATTTAAAAACGTTTCCATGTATTCTAGTGACGTATTGTGCTATGTTCTGGCAGAATGTTTCATGTTTAGTGTATAAATAATTGTGTGAAATCCATCATGTACTCAAGTAAAGATGCCGCAAACCCTGCATATCCTACACAGTGGGCTCTCAATCCCACCGCGTATCAAAACGTGGACACTAATTCTGTTGATTGGGCAGCTTTAGCTCAACAATGGATTGCTATGAAGGAAGCGGCGGCGGTGATGGCCGCGCCGCCGCCGCCGGCATTGAAGCCCGAAGAAGAAGGCGAAGCTCCGATGGAAGTGGAAAGTACGGAAAATAACGACAGTCCGATCCCTCCCGGAGCTGAATGGAACTCTGCTACAAACTCTTGGAGCGGTGGATGGAATCAGTGGGGTAAGTATAATAAGTAATGCCAAAGATCCTGACAAATATTGAGCTGCTATTGTAGGAGGCCAGATACAGAATACTTGCATAGACTGGAGAAACGGTTACTGCACTACTACTACCTTCTTGAGTTCTACTACCATGAATATTGGTAAAGGTCTTCTGTCACTAGGTATCCGGCCGCGGATCCGCCCGCGCGTAAGTTGGTTATCGCGCAAAACCTCTTTTTGCGCATTTGGTTGATAACTACCCTTTTCCTTCCGAGGGTCCCATCAATACCAAATTTCATTCAAATCGGTCTATTAGTTTTTAAGTTTATTCATTGCATACAAAAATACAAATCTGGGAAGGACTTAAGAATTGGTATACATACATATCTACTATAGGAAGGGGCGGAGGGGGGAGAGTGGGGTCTTAGAATCCCCCCGGAGGGGTGGGGGGTACCGGAAACAATTTTTTAAAATAATAATAATTTAAAAAATAATTTTTACCTACATACACTCTGTATTACATCCTCCTTGCATACGCTGAAAGGACTTTAGTTAGATATGGTATAAGTTAGTAAATATTACATATTGTGGTTAGGGGGAGAGAGGGCAGAATATTCCCCACTGAAGAGTGGGGGATTACAGAAACCAAGATTTTTAATACTAATGAAATTTTCTCAAAATTAGTTTCTTCTGCATGAAAATAATTAATCACAAATCACAAGCACGAAAACATTTATAAAAAAGCTTAAGACACTAATGTCTTATTAGAAGTAAAGTAATTCTATGACAGCTCCGGCACTGTCGGTACACATCACATTAGTCTTCTCGCTACGTCTTCGCAGCATCGGCTTTTTAGCGCTCCCCCTCCTAATTAATATAAAAAAGCTCGCTTAATATAAAAAAACACTCTAGGGGTAGGGCAGACATGACTGCTAGGAAGGTGAGTGCTCCAATTTGGTTCTGTCACACCATACAACCTAATCTAAGCCACCTGAATATGGCTATGCCATGTACTTAGTAAAAGTGCTAAATATACAAATAACCTAGGTTAAAATTAAAACATTAATAATATATATCTCAAAAACTATTGATTTCCGGGAAATAAAATTTCATGTGATTATTTAAAATAACTATATCTGTAAAAAAAGAATGAAGGTACATTGTGGTTCTAAGACGAGCCAAGACAGTAAGTATTATTATGGTTTCTAACAAGAAATTTCCAGTTGCAGCCCATATGGGATTGTTTCTGACAGATAAGTTATATTCACACTGGACTAAAAAACCTTGCTAGTAAAATATGGGTTTCTAGAAATCTCTGCTTACTTGCCCTTTGAGGATATGCTGGTGCAATAAGGATATATTATTACATCAACCATATTGGTTACATAATCTCCAAATGGTACTGTAACAATCATTAATGTGTTTGTAACCATTAGCGCTACACTAAGAAGTTAGTCTTAGTAGAAAACCAGTCATTAGTCTTTATATGCTGTATCAGTTCTATGAAGGCTTAATTCACACCGAAGCCACCGGCAGCTCAGTGGCTGGCACTTTTACTGTCAAACCATTTTTTACTTTATTTATATGCATAGTAATATAATTGAAAGATTTGTATATACCGTGCTGCTGTACACTGACTCATTTTAGTTTGAATCAAGCCTTAGTGACTTAGGATAGTTTTTTCCCTTAAAATGATCTCCTTGCATGTTCAATTTGGAAACTAATGACATATTAGCACTTTAAATGTTAATGTACACTTTCATGTAGGTTTGAAAACTCGGCTAAAATTGACATTGCAGTGCTATTCTCAACCCACATCCAAGCAAAATGTTATTGTGTTAAAATTTGAAGCAATGATAGACAAGCTGTTTTAGCTATAGACTGTGGTGCCACAGGTCCATGGTTTGATCCCCACCGCTGGCTTCAGCTTTACCGCATGCTGGATGTGCATTAGAGATGGGTCGTCGACGCATTTAACGTAGACGAAACTAGACCGTCCATTTTCTTTCGTGGACTAGTCGATCGACTAGTTAAATTCATCGACTAGTTGATTTATACCGACGGCGTTTTCTTTATGGACGATTAGTCGACTCGATCCGTTACGTACGACTATTCAACTAGAAAAGACGCATTAGTAGTAGTAATGAATGAGTATTCTAGTTAAATGAAATTTGTATCGTAGTTTTATATGTTACGTATCACAAGCATATTATTGAAAAGTTTGACCTTCCCTACATACTTTTTCCAGGCTAAGGACTGTCTAAATAGAATTTATAATAGTCGATTATTTTCCCTATTTAGGCGTATTTAGAAGATCAACTGATTCTATTTACATTCATTGATTTTTTAACGTGTTTTATGTACAATATTTACGACGGTAATGACGTAAAAATAGATATATGCTTCCGTTTTAGATGGCTTTTCAAATTTGCCGCAGTAGATTTATACGCCAATTTTTCATACATATATTTAGCATAGATTGCAAATCGCCTTTCCACTAGATATGTCCTTTTCAAAGTGATGCCATAATTCACTTAAATTTCGTCCTGCCATTTTACTGCTTCCTACACTAAAAAGTTCACTTAGGTATATCACCTATCTACTTATTAAAATCAACCATAAAGTTTTGAAAGTTTTTTAAACTATTTACATATAATTTACACTATTCACAATAATAAAATACTCGTATGTAACAAACATTTAATCAAATTTTGAAACTATAGTACGTAATTTGGTTAAACACGAATAAGAAAGTTTCTAATAAGTGCATCGTTCGCGTTTCGACTGTAGTCAAGGCGCCGCGCGGCCGGTCTACGTCTATGACGGAGGATCAACACAACACATTGAGCGTGTTGTGTAACGGACCAATGAATGAATATATTAACCGACTGTGTTCACGAGTCGTCGTCGCGTTGACAGTCGCTATGAATTTTGTATAGACTACAATTTAGCCGTCCTGCCGTCTACAGATTCTACTAGTCCGTTCATCGTCGATGAACTGTCCGTTCGTCTATTGTACGTCGACGGTAGAATTAACTAGTTCGTTCATTCAACGCTCTTCTCTAATGTGCATTATGCAAATGCTCGACTGGCTAGCTACCACCCTCAAATAGAGAATCTGTCACCAAACACCTTATAGTGTGTTCCAACAGCAGTTCTTGAGAACCAGGCACATGTGACTCAACAACTCTATGTGTTTGAGTGATGTAATGAAATGCATCTGTTATAGGCAAAGGTCACTGCTTAATATGAATGAGTTTTTTACCTATTGAAATATAATAAAAGCCTATGTTTGTATGTCACATAAAATCATTGGGCTTGGAAGGTAAAACATAATGCAATAAGCTTACTACTGGATTAGTATTAGGTTTGTTTCTGGATGCGGTTTAAGTTCTTTATTTCATTCCACACCAATTTTCTATGACAAAAGCCAACAATCACTTGGAAAACGGTCATTTTTGGTAATGGAGGTTTGGGGAAATATTTTATAAACAAATGTTATTTTTCAGTCACTTATTTTAAAAACACACCAAGTTTGGGCTCCTCCAGATATGATGGTGAATCATATCTCTATAATGACCAGTTACAGTTGAATCATTATTTGTAAAATTTTGTTTGTTATATCATCAAAAAAGGGACACACTGCAATATAATGTGGTTTTGTTCCAAGGTTGTTGCTTGTCACCAATAGCATTAAACCATCAATCCGTCACGCAGTTTGTCGTGTGGTGTCCCTGAAAACTTCGAAGATCAACCGCCTATATAACCTCTTATAACTTGTATCTTTTAACCTATCTTAATGGTTTATAGTTACATGTTTCAATAACAATAAAATACAAAAAGTAGATAGAATATATTTATTTATTTACTACTTTAACTTACTAATCTAAAATTAGGATCATAAATTTCTCTCTTTGAATCATATCACAAAAAACAATTTTTTTCTTATAATATATTAACTAAACTATCATTTTTATTCTATCTATATGAGATCACATTGAATCAACACATCTCATTGTAGTAATCATCAATATTACCAAATATATCGCAATACCAAAAAACTATAAACTTTTGCCAACTCTTTCACAGGTCGCGCCCTGATAACACGTCCGTATCTCACTGTTCTGGCGCGGAAACTAAAGTTAGCTTAGCTGCAATACGCGCTGACATTAATTTAACTTCGGCGGGTACTTAAAGTATAGAAACGCGGGCATAATTTGAAACACCGTTAGGTGCTTGGTGACAGATTTTCTACTTGAGGGTGGTCACTAGCCAGGCGGGCATTCTCAAAATGGCCTTCCACCGTGCGGTGAAGCTCAAGCCAGCAGCGGCGATTCGAACCATGGACCTTCTGCGCGGCATAGGCCTATGCCACTGAGCCATCACTGCTTCAAAATGATATGATATATACCACATTATGATAATAAATAATTAATGTGTACCGGTTTGAAGGGTGCCAAATAAATTTCAGGCATATGAGACTAACACCTCTATGTCTCAGAGTGATGGGTGCAGTGCATATATTATAGGCATAGGTCACCGCTGAACACCAGGTGGGCCTTAGGCTTGTTCTGTAGCTGACATTAAGCAATGTGTAGAGTATATATTACAATATCAGTAAATTTGTTGGTTCCCCAAATCCATAACCACTTTTTAACTCTTAAACAATTACTCAAAACAATGTCTCTTCTAAATTTCAAATGTTATTATGAAGATTATATCCAATGATGCTAGTTAGAAAATAAGATTATAAAGAAGATTATGGTATTTGAATCAAAGGAGCAAAAGCATATTAAATCAATGATTTAATTTATATTTCCTAAACAAAAGAAACCATCATAGATAAGAATCCTTAGATTGCGGAGTCTTTATTCCGAGAGTATAAAGTTCAAATAGGACAAACTTTTATGCTATTCATTGATACTATATGTTTATATTATTGAAAGTGTTCAAAGTTGGTTATACCTACTATTATATTGTAATTCAATGATGCAACAGCTGTTCTAACTATGATTAATAAAGCATGCCAAATTAAATTCAAGGTTGGAAGCAGTCTATGGTTTTATTGGCTATTAGTGATTGTATTAATAAATGAGTATGCTTTAAAATGTTTATGTTATGTTGTTTACCTACTTACCACCAAGACACAAAAATAATTATGAACAATACTTATATTTGTGCCTGATAGGGTAGCCTTTGACCGCTGTCTTACCTGATGGGTAGTGATGATGTGGTTGAAGATGTTGTTCAGGGTAACCTAAAATTACTGGCTCTCAAGGACAACTGTGGGAACACACCTTTAGGTCCTTGGCGACAGATTTTCTACTGGTGGTAGCTAGCCAGGCGGGCAATCGAACAATGCCCTACCACCATGATATAACGACTGCCATCCTAAGACAACAACCGGGCCGACAGCTTAACATGCCCTTCCGAGCATGGAAGCGCTCAGTAGTAATGTCACCAGCGGTCACCCATCCAACTCATGACTGCTGCGGACATTGCTTAACTTAGCTGATCAGAATCGGTTCAGAATGGCTAAGCAAACTTCGCTACGAGCGCTTCAAAATATGATATGTATTGAAAATGCTATTATTAAAAATTCTGATAAGAAAGTAATAGTAATAGGAGATTTCAATCTGAACTCTTGTAGTTTATAGGAGTGTATAGCTAAAAACACAGTTCACTTATTTAACTGACTGGAATTTGCCAGAATATAGTAATGTGCCAAACAAGCATGGTAATGTTATGGATCTCGTACTAAGCAGAGAGTTAGATAGTGAGCGCCTAACGGTTTGCGGCGGTAAGGATGCGGATGCGCTGGTGCCGGCGTGCGCTTACTATCCACCGCTATTGATTTGCATGTCCTTACCGATTGTTATGACGCGACCCCTACCTCCGACGCAGCCCCTCCCTCAAAGCCATTAGGACGTTCCACTCCGGATCATTCACATCACTAGGATGACTGAGTGGAATCTTCGTAAAGTGGAATTTTCGTATAGTGGGCATATTCTATATGGCCGTGGGATGCCGGGTTAGAATTGCACCTCCCCATATCATCCCATGGATGTCGTAAGAGGCGACTAAGGTAAAAATACTAGAAGGTGGGCAGCAGCGCCTTCTAAAGAACTGCCAACTTACACTGCGATCCCCAAGACCCCTGCCAAGCATGAAGATAATGGCAAATACCCCCTTAATAGGGAGACAGTGTTCAGCAGTGAACGAATCATTCACTGCTGAACACTGCCTCCCCTATCCGGCATTCCCGTCTGTTACATACAGTATATGCGGCGGCGTTATCTGAATTGGACTGGTCAGATTTATTTCATACAGACAAAGTCCATTCTGAAACTGATATTTTTTAACGAAAGCTTTACGAATATCGGTAATAACACAACGTAAATCGGTGTGTTCAGTATTTGTGCATAACATTACGAAATTTTAAAATTCTAAGTATGTAGTTTAGTTTTTGAAATAGACCCTGTAACAAAAATGGTCTAACTAATTGTATACCCGATTTTTTATTATAAAAAAATATTTGTTTATTTTTTTATACCTGATAGGTTAACCACTATCTCACCTGATGGTAAGTGATGATGTGGTTGAAGATGCTGTTCAGGCTAACCTGCTTGGCGACAGATTTTCTACTTGATGGTGGTAGCTAGCCAGGCGGGCATTCGCAAAATGCCCTACCACCATGCAATCTTTTACTCAATGAGCTCTAAATGATGACGCACCACTTGCTAGGGTGAAAGAATATTTTTCTCTGGCTTTTTATGTATTGGAAGTATTGGAACCCCACAGAAAAAACCTAATTTATTTTCTAGTCCAATATTCATCTTTGGATCAACAGAGTTATGGAGCCCTAAATTGCAAGTACAAAAAAGAATGTCACGTTTTTATTTACTGAAGATGTATGTAGAGCAGAGGTCTCTAAACATCCACAGTTCGTCAAAAATGTCTTGATCTCATGTAATATGGGGTGATCCTATTTGAGCTCATAAGCTGTTTTTTCATATTTTTACAGTCCTTTACCACTATCTCACCTGTTGGTAAATGATGATAATGAATCATTATCATTTCCATCATTATTAATGATGGAACCGGAGGACACTGTTGGGTGCTTTGTGACAGATTTACTACTTGGGGGTGGTAGCTAGCCAGGCGAGCATTCACAAAATGCCGTTTTACTATATGTAGTTCTTTATATATATTATATGACGAAGCTCAAGCTGGCCGCGGTAGGGATCGAACCATGAATCTGCGGCACGGCAGTCCATAGTTATAACCGCTTGGCGATCACTGCCTTATAAATTCATAAGTCATTTGAAGTGAAATCTAGGTTTCATTTATAATTAAAATAATTAACTGATTCTACTTTATAATGTTTTATAAACACCGTTATTTAATATTTGGGTCATTCTAAGTTAAGAGGTACTTTCCATGGCCAGGGCAAAAAAATACTATTTTTTTATACTAACTTCATAATTGACCTATTTATTACTTAAAACTAAATGTTTTCTTCATGCTCACTGAAATTCATTACAGAAATGTACGTAGTTTAGTCACAATAAGTTCTAATATAAGAAAAAAGTCTCTACCCTGGTCTGTCCCCAACCCGACTTTATTTGTAAACCAGTTATTATGAATGTATTAAAATTCAATAATTACTTCATCATCGTCAGTTTTATACAGAACAATAACTTAGTCACAGTGTTTTATAAGTAAAATTACTTATATTCCAATTTTTCATTAATAATATCAACGGCGAAATTTGTCCTCCGTGTTTCGTGTCACGTCCCCTGGCTTTTTGTTTTCGTTTAAAAATCAGTTTAGTTTTGGTAATTGGTGTAAGTATTGACTTTGAGTGCATAGGATGTAACGTGAAGCTAGCAGCAAGCGGCGCATAAGCCGACTGCGCAGCCATTTTAACAGCCATTTCAGTCATGCCGCTCGCTGGGTGAAGAAGTGTTGAGTGAAGGCAGTATTTCCTCTGGTTACTTTTATTTGCCAATTATTTGTTTAAATACTAATATAAACTTAAATATTCACTATGAATAGTGCACACACTGTTACGTTTTATTCTGAATTACGTACGAGAAACACTTATACCGCTATTTTAGATATTAATCGAAAATGTATCTCCCCTGGCGTATTTCCCCTGGCTCTTTTGATGACAGGGGAGATACTGAAAGTCCAGGGAAGATACATTTGTTTGCTGTTTCATGAATACTTCTACATTTTAGATTAGTTGCGAGTGGCACCAATATTTCTATGCTAGTGGCAGTGATATTACATCAATAGATGACTTAGCTAAAGCCCTTGAGAAAACCTGCCCGAATATTAAAATGTTCACCATAGATGATGCAGACATATCTAAAAAACCAGCAAAATTAGGTTCTACTAAAAGTATAAAGACTTTTTCAGGCAGACTAAAGGTTCACCAAGTTACCGGTGGCTTATTTATACCTAATTGCCTGACATTGAAAAGTTTGAGCTGCTTCTGTGACTCAGAGCTATGTCGTCATTTTCAATTGGGTACTTTGGATTATCTACAAATACATCGTAAATTTAAATTACGTGTTGATGATATATACGAAACTAGGGATTCAGAAGATTACCCACTAATCAATTTCACATCTCATGAACACAGGAAGAAGCCACAAGAAACACTACAGCATTCTGTACCTACCAGTATTAAAACTAAACTGCACAAAGATGATTCAAGCCCTCAACATCTGGAAAGAAAACAATGATCTTCAACTGAGACTTTATACTGGTTAAACTTCATGATGGAAAAACAGAATATTGTTATGTTGAAATATGCACAGGTGTTGATGAAGATGATGAACTTCTAGTTATATTTTGTAAAATCTATGATGACACTGGAAAAAAGTACAGAATTAATGATGACGGTATTTTTATCCTCTCCTGGGATTACGTTTTAAATAACTACCCTCCCCTTACTTAAAAATGAGAAAGCAGCATATTTTTTATGCATTTAATGAACCTATACATGTCTTTGAACGCGGGTTTTAAGAAAATATTATTTTACAAGAAAAATTTAATACTGTCACTCAGAGAAGATTTGTTTCTTTTTATTTCAATATTGACTATTTATATTATATATATATATATAGTTTTTTTTTGATGGAAAGGAAATGTAAAAACTTTTTTATGTTTTGCTTAAGAAACATTTAATTTAATAATTAATTTTATAAAGTAAGAATGCTAAGAAATGACAAGTCTGATTATAAATAATTCATAATTAAAATAAAAATAAATAAATAAAGTTGATTCATAAAAATAACCCTGTTTTAAATATGTCTATCTCTATTCCCTGTCCATCAAGTGTCCTCCCCTATGCATTTTGTCTCTACCCTGTACTGAGTATTTACCCTGGTCACTTATAAAACGAGAAAAACCCAACAAATTGACTGGCCACTTTGTAAACGTTTTCAACATAAAAGTTTCCATAAAAAAGATGTATACTTAAGCAAATATATTTAAAAAAATGTCATGCCAACACTTCATACAACATATTACCTCTTAACTTAGAATGACCCATTTATATCTAGGATGGGGATGGCCTGGCGCAGGAGGTGTAGATCCAAAAATAGCAGCTGAACCATCAATGGGCATGGGTCCCATGATTGATGGGTACCCTGTGCCCCAGGAACCAAACTCCGCCCAAATGCCGGGGTAAGTTTTAAATTTATTTTTTGGAACTTTAATGACAAGGTACATCAAAAATCCCTACACACATCGTTGATATAAACCATGTTATTTTCATTTCTGACAGTATTTTTGGATTTACTGAAAAAAAAACTTAAACATTGTTACAATTTTAGTCAATTTTCATTTGACTAAAATTTTATAACTTTTATTTCGTTGATTCCATCAAATAATTTTTCTCTGATGCATTTCTACTAAATGTAATATTCATGATCAGGTGTATACTTTTACACCTGATCATGAAAACAATGAAGTTATATTTAAATTACTGATTAACACAACTTACCAAGATTTGTCGCAAGTGTTAGTAAAAAATGGCTAGACAAGATGTACCCAACCTGCACAAACATAGTATGAACAAGATATTTAATTGGTCAATACCAACACTTTGCATCAGGTTACTAGTTGCACATATTGTCAGCAAGTAACTTAGGGTAGCTATGATGTATCACATTTGCCAGAACACTGGGATGCACATTTATAAAATAGTAATAGTTTAATTGACGAGCTCCGGAACAAAAACCGATAAATCCACTTTATGTCCGATTTTATGGAATGTTTTTCTGTTAGTCATAGTGCTCTTACATATTGCACATCACACAGGTCGCAACATATCTCGTTAAAAACGTACTAAATAAGGCTCTTAAGATGGGCAGCCGGACCTAAACACGACAAATACACGTGTTTTTAAGTTATTTTGGATAATCGGAACTATTACCGATAAATCCTATACAAATTCTTAAAGATTTTTTTTCTGTTCGGACCATTTACCGATAAATGTGTTTTTTCTCTTTTTGTGGAATGAAAACAATAGTTTTGTGGTAGCAATAGTTTATCGAAGGGTAGCAACACTTGAATGACTCTTCTGACTCTTCGACTGAAGAACTTGTATCCATGATTTTTTGCGACTGTAATGAGAAAGAATCTAGCAACTTTTCAGTATAAGAATTAGTAATTTTCTATAATAAAGCTACATTATAATGATTAAAAAATGGGCCAAGTGCGAGTTGGACTCGCGCACGAAGAGTTTCGGGTTCACCTTTCGTGAAAACTAAAAAAAATCAAGTTTGTTGTATGGGAGCTTCCCTTATATTTTTATTTTGTTTTTAGTATTTGTTGTTATAGCGGCAATAGAAATACATCATCTGTAAAAATTTCAACTGTCTAGCTATCATCGTTCTTGAGATACAGTCTGGTGACAGACAGCGAAGTCTCAGTAAGGTCCTGTTTTACCCTTTGGGTACGGAACACTAATAATTATATGTATTTAATAAATTAATTTACACATAATACATAAAAGTTATAACCAGATAAATCAGTAAAGTCGGTAATTACAGAAGTACCGGTACAAAAGCCGATAAGTAATTACAATATTTCTTATAGCCGTTCAAATCCCGATAATTACATTATGGTCGGACCAAAACCCGATAAATCCATATTTAAACTAAAATTGTAGCAAAACCATCAATGCTAGTTTTTTTTTTAGTACAACCTATTTGAAAGCCCTTGCTACATGCCAAATTTGCGTTATATTAATTTAACAAACAACATAATCATTCCCACGTAAATCATTCTTTCGTATTTGCTGTAAAAATACGAAAAGTGAATTTATCGGCTTTTGTTCCGGAGCTCCTCAATTGTGAACCTGTATTACTGTATTGTTCTTCCACTCTGTTATATTACTTGTCATCACTGCACTCACACATTCATACTTATATCCTGCTTCACACCATCTTTACATACCTTCCAAGGCCTTCCCCTGCACCTAGAAATAAATATGTAAAGAAATGTAAGCCAAGCTCAAAACCAGCAGAACGCAAACCTTACCGCGGCGGGTGTGGTTAATAAAATTTACCATGCAGCGCAACAACATTACCTTGACCGACCATTTCTAAGCGCCAAATCAATTAACCAATCTAATTATTGAATTTGGAAGTTTGTGCGCGTTTTGTTAATTATTGTAAACTTGATTCCGAAATCGAAGCGATACCTGTATGATAGTCACATTTCTTTAATAAGTATATAGGTATTTATTCGTAGCCCTGCACATATACCATCCCTATTCCAATATCTTTCAAGCTTTACCTCTGATATACTCATTTCTATTCTTGTCTATTAAACTCACATCCTTCTTAACATTCTTCTCAACTCATCTCTGCCGCACTCTTTCGTCTGCAACCCTCTTTGATCTTATAACTTTTTCCATTTAGTTTCTTAGGCATTCATGGGAAATGTGTTCCCAGAGACTCGTCTTATAGGTAGGCTCATATTGCTGGTAAGCTAGCCGTTGACCTGTCTCATCCGATGGCAATTGAAGATGCGATCGAAGATGTTCTTCAGGCAAAACCTAGAATTACTGGCTTTGCATGGTGGTAGGACACTTTGCGAATGTCCGCCTGGCTAGCTACCACCCTCAAGTTGAAAATCTGTCGCCAAGCAACTAACGGTGTGTTCCGGCAGCTGTCCTTGAGAGCCAGTAACTCTAGGTTAGCCTGAACAACATCCTCGACCACATCATCACTTATCATCAGGTGAGATAGTGGTCAAAGGCTAACCAATCAGGCATAAAAAAAAAAAAAAAAATATTCAAGGACAGTTGCCGTTAAATGCTTGGCACTAGATTTTTTACTTAATAGTGGCAGCAACCCAGGCGAACACAAACATTATGCCTGCTTACCACAATGACATTCTAAGACAACCACCGGGTCCAAGATCACAGCGGACGTTGCTCAATCTAGATGATTGGTGTCGAATGACACCTTAGGCATACCTTGTCTTATTTTCATGTCGCTATTCATACATCACGCATTACATCAGTCATTAGGTCATCACTCACAAAATACATTTTCTTTTTCAGTTACACATCGGGCCCGGTACCACCGCCGACATTCCAGCATGGCTACTGGACTGTGCCTCAGGCGGATAATGCGCAGCAGGCAGCAGGCAATCGGAGTGCCAGCCGCAGTCGAGACCGACGGTCAAAGAGCAAGAATCGAGATCACAAACCTACTAGAGCCACTAGAGCTCCTAGGTCAGTATTTATGTACTGATTAATTTCACACCTAATTTAAATATGTTGTTCCTGGGCAAGGAAATAAATATTTTCAATAGCATTGTTATCTTTGCATTAACAACTGCCTTTAGTTTACTTTAAGAAAGAAAAGCTTGAATAGCTAGTGGCATTCGGCTCCAGATAATGCTTTTCCACTGAGCTGCCAGTCATATGTACCCTTTTGTTCATATTATTAAAAGGTGAGTAGACAGTGGTATCCAAAATATGATTATACATGTATACTGTACTGTTGCTTTATTAACAAAATACTACGAACTATATACAACACTGCAGCTACTACAACGAACGCATTTAGACAACCTACAAGCAATTGCAGACTCACAGACAGTCCAAACGCTGCAGCCCAGTACCAGTTGACAGCCTTGCATACATAAATTGCCTACATGTTACGTTCATCTAATAACAAATTTGCGACCCAAAGAGAGGTTGGTCGCGTCTTAAAACCCCACAACAAAAAATTGAAGCGCTCGGACGGAGCGTAGTTTGCTTAGCCGTTCTTAATTGATCAGCTAAGTTAAGCAACGTCCGCCGCGGTCAAGTCAAGTCTCTAGCGGTGACTCATGCAGTTGCATAAGTGAACGCTAGGGACATTACTACTGTGCACTTCCGTGCTTCGAAGGGCACGTTAAGCCTTCGGTTCCGGTTGTAGTCTCACGAATGCAGTCGTTACAGGCGAATGCCCGCCTGGCTAGCTACCACCCTCAAGTAGAAAATCTGTCGCCAAGTACCTAATGGTGTGTTCAGCTGGGCTTGAGAGCCAGTAATTCTAGGCTAGCCTGAACAACATCTTCGACCACATCATCACTTACCATCAGGTGAGATAGTGGTCGAAGGTTAGCCTATAAGATAAAAAAGGTAATATTTGAACCCCCATGATTCAGTTCAGCCGAAGATAGAAGAAATTTAAAATAGAGATTAGATTAGAAAATAGATTCGCGAATAAAAGAATATTACGAGCTAGTTTCTCCAGCCTGAGTTTTCTGAAATTTAGCCTGTTATTCACCTATCTCTTTTGTGGACCAACTCCAAAACTATATATATAATTTCGATTTGGAGAACTTACGAGTATAAAGCAATGTAATCAATGAAATATTGGATGTAAAATTTAACGTATCAAGTCAAATAACATCATGAATATGTAATGTTACAGGGAAAAACCAGTAGTGCCAGTAGTTGCCCCGATCGCACCGCCTCTGTCGGTGCAGGCGGCAATGCCGACGGCGACCATCGACGCTGCCAAACGGAGGCAGCTGCCTGCTTGGATTAGAGAAGGTAATTTATTTAAGACAACATGATTTCAAGGACTTGCATGCCAACAAGTGAATATCACGTCATAAAATTTAATCTTTGAAGTTTGATGCTCGGCCATCGAAACATGCTGGACGTACAAAGGTAGCAGATGCGAAATTTTGTGCTCTTATTATATTATTTTAGTCGTCATAGGGGGCGGTGTGGCCAACATCCAGACTACTGCAATGCGTCTGACTGAAAGAAGTGCTTTTTTATGTTATTGTGACGGAACAAGCACCTGTTGTTAAGCGGACTAACCTCTTCCCATAACAGATGCATTTGGTCACAAGTGACTAATTGCACTGCGCCTCTTCACTCGAGGTATTAGGAGTAATAGGTACATTTGTTGAGTCTGATTTGCCTGTAATTTCACTGGCTCTCAAGGACAGCTGCCGGAACACACCGTTAGGTGCTTGGCGACAGATTTTCTACTTGAGGGTGGTCGCTAGCCAGGCGGGCATTCGCAAAATGCCCTTCCACCATGCGGTGAAGCTCAAGCCCGCGGTGGGATTCGAACCATGGATCTGCTGCGCGTTCTTTGTCTCCATATCTATTCCTCTATCTCTCGAATATTCTATCATTGCGCTGATCTGCTTCACGTCAAATTTTAAACTAAACTGGCTGAACTGACAATAAAGTGTCAAACTGCGTTAAGGCGGAAAAGTTTTGGGTTGCCATTGCGAATATTGTCATGAATATCGATCTGCTCGATTGGGATTACTGAACAGTTGGTGAGGTGCAAAACTGAATGTTTCACTTCGGGACAGCTTTATCAAATTTAAGTGTGGTGTTTTATGGACACTGCAGATCACGTGATGGAAAATGCTCACTGTCGCCTATGGATGTTTGCAACACCAGCGGCATTGCCAACGCGCTGTCGCGGAAAGATATATTAACAAACTCATATCGTGCGCAGATCTAAAAACCTCGGCGAAAATTTCGCTTTAAAAATATTGCTGTACGTGGAATACATATTCTAGAGAACCGTTGCGTAGTTGAGGTAATAGGGGTGGAAAGGCATGCTAAATGCTCGCCTGGCTAGCGACCACCCTCAAGTAGAAAATTCGTCGCCACACACCGAATTGTGTGTTCCGCCAGCAGTCCTTGAGAGCCAGTACAATTACAGGCACACGAGACTTACCAACTGTACGTCTCAGGGGGATGGGCGCTGTGCATTTCGTCACTTGTAACGAAATGCATCTCTTATAGACAGAGGTTAGTCCGCTAAACAGTAGGTAGGCCAAGTGCTTGCTCCGTCACAAACCTATAAAAAAAAGTAACGATTAACCAAAATCAAAAATCGGTGTAGAAATGATTTAAATATAATATTAAATTTTTTTCTGCTATCTATTGTTTTTATTGAGTTTATTATTAAGTTTTTGTTTCATTTTGTTTACAAAATGCTAAAAGAACGTAAAAAACTTTTTTATATAGCGAATGTCGTGGATTTGTGCTTGCGAGAAGAAACGGATGGATAGGATGTGCTGAATATCCATCACTAAAAAAATTAATAGTGTCTCTTAAAGGCTCTGATTAATGTAAAGGCAGTTTCCAGTCATTATGGCCACCATGCTACGCAAAATGCGATAAAAGAAAAATAATAATGGAGCACACAGATTGCCTTAGCACAGGTAGAGATTTTGAGAAAAGCTACATATTTCCTTTTCCCTCTGAAAAGAGTCTGTTGGGGATAGGAACGGGGGCCTGACACCAGCCAGTGTTCTGAGGAGCCTTGACCGTGGTCCGATAATTCTCCGTATGTGAAGTCAGCAAAAGGTCCTGCAAAGATAGTTCATAGTCTACTCTATCCGGTACATGGGTAAATCCAGTTGAGTGAAATCATAAACTAGAGCAAAATTGCGGGCAGTAGTTCCGGATCAGTCTTTGGAAAACCTAACTATTCAGCATGGTGGATGTTAAACTTTCCAAGGGCGATGATTACATCTGCCGAAATATCAAAAACTTGCCGGTTCAAGGTCATGCCGAATAAATTAGTTGTCTCAATTTCATCGCACTTTGTGCAGCGGGACCAGTTACGCCAGTACCAGTACAGTATGTTGGACCAAAATCAACCCAACCCAATTACGTCCCTATTTTCAAGGACATGGAGACAGAGACAGCAAAAATCTTTCTGGACATTTAAGCACACATAGGATTTTGGCTAGAAAGATATATTGCAGAATGTAACCAGGATAGTGTCAATATACACTACCATGGATACATTCCTATATACGGGGTAGTTTCGCGATATAACCTAGAAATATATAGTTAGTAGTTACTCTATATAGCTAGTCAGTCATATGTTCGGGCTTGAATTATTTCATTACAATATGTAATGTAATAAGTATTTCTTAACTTATTCCAACAACATACTATAAATTATAGAATATTTCGTAATGTAATACATAAATCTACTAGTCACCAAAGCAAACTGGATGTTCTATTCTCACTCGAAAATATTACTGTTTTGCACTCCAACAAAACAGGTATTATGTGTTGTATAAAACACACAGCGTTTAGTTGAAGAAAGCTGCTGCGAATTTACCTTAAAGTTAGATATCTATGCTAGAACTCACCAAATTATCCATGGTTATATACCTTTTTACACCAGCGTGCTTCCTCTTTCAAGAATGAAGCCTGTCATCCAGCTGACAGATGTCATTGAGTCTTCAACTCACCAGCAAGAACATTGCTGCAACGCTGTGTGTTTTATACAACACATAATACCTGTTTTGTTGGAGTGCAAAACAGTAATATTATGTGTCTTTCTAAAACACACAGCGTTTAGTTGAAGATCTGTTTGGTATCTGCTGGTGATAAATACAAATGCTAATGATGAATGAATAATAAACACTGCAATTAATTAAAATTAGTTTAATTATAGTGAATGTGCGTAATATAGGAAACATAAAATAGCATATTTTAAAATTGTTATTTAACAAATAATGTAATCTTCCTTTTAATTATTTGAATTAAAAAATCAAACTGATAAGAAAAAAAAATAACAAAAATAAGTCAACTTCTTAAGGATGAACATTAGAAAAATTTCTGTGCAATAAATCAACACTAGAGTTTGGATTATGAACATACTTTACTGGACGGCAGTAATATTTCCTAAATGTTTCAAAACTCCTCCAGTTTCCTCTGTTTAGTATTTCTTGTACAGGTCTATTCTCTAACCAACTTCTGGAGGCGACAGCTGACCTAATACTGCCTGGTGGGGCGTCAATATTAGCATCTTTAAAAATACTGCGTATCCAACCTGCTATCATTGTTTTTGAAGCAGGTCTTAATTTCCCTGATAGAGAAATAAATAAAGCTGTCACACTTGTATCTGTACTTCTTCTATTTCCTGATATTTTTATAAAATCTTTAATATGTTTGACTGGACAGATATGTTGGTCAGGGTGTTTCCGCAACAACCAACCAGACTGTCTGTATGAATCTGAATCAGTTTTTGAGCCAAACTTAGGCCATAGAACGATATCATCTTCTCTGTAAATGAGGTTTTCTAGGCTATTTTCTAGTAGTGTCAGATCGTGAATTCTACGACCTGAGGCTAGTAAAAGTATTAAAGCTGTTCTTCTAGCAATTTCAAATAATGAACCTGAACTTGTTGAATTCTTTAGCCAGTCAAATAAAATGCTTGTGTCCCATATTGGTAATTTTTGTGCTTCAGGTTTAGTAAGTGAAATAGCTTTTAGAACTTGATGGATGAAAAAATTTTTGGAAAGATCTACTGATGTTGCACAATATGTTGATATAGCTGATTTATGTAAAAGTATGGTTTTATATGCTAATTTATCATCCAAAAATAATTTTGCTAAAAATCTAGCAACCTGCTGGCCTTCAGGTACTTTATGATTAATGTTATTGGAAACACACCAAGACAACCATCGCTTAATTGGGGCACTGTAAGTTGTTAAGGTAGATGTCCGCCAACTACTCTTTAACAAGTTTTGTTCATCTATAGACCAATGAGCGATTTGGTCGGCCCACCCCCAATTTTCCAGGCCAGTAGGGACAACTTGTCCACTTGTGGAGGGGAGCTGCCTGTGGTCCAATCGATCAGAACCTTCCGCAGGTTCTTTATTGGAACTGGCTCTGCTCTGGCTCTCGCTCTCAAGTCTGGTAGCCAGAAACATTTGGTCCACATTGGTGCGACCAATATATACATTCCTTTTGCCTTGTTTAAGTGGGCTAGCACTTTTGGTATAAGGCTTGGAGGGGGAAATATCCAGCCCAGGCGATAGTCCCATTGGCGACTGAAAGCGTCGCAGTAATGTGCGGATCCGTCTCTGGAATCCAGTGTAACGTAATTTGGTACGACTGCCGTGTTTTTTGATGCGAACAAGTCGACATCTGGGACGCCCCACATTTCGAATATGGCCTCCGTGGCCTGAGGCAAAAGGTGCCACTCTGGCACACTGCGACCCCTTGACAGGCAGTCTGCTATTCCATTCAACCTCCCTGGGAGGTATGTGGCTGACAGAGTTATCTGCAGGTGCGCTGCAAGTTTTAGTAGCCTGGTTGTCAGTTTCAGTAAGGCAACAGAATGCGTCCCTCCCTCGTTTCTGAGGTATGCTACAAGCGTTCTGTTGTCTGACTGTATTAATATGTGGGCATCTTGAAGGATCATCCGTTGGCTGTTTATTGCTGCAAACACAGCATACATTTCCTTCATGTTTGAATGCCACATCTTTTGGAATGGAGCCCACTTCCCGGACAGGTAAGTGTTGTTTAATTGAGCTCCCCAGCCTGCATCCGCTGCATCTGAGGACAGGAAGTGTGTGACACTCTTTTTCACTATGGGAATTGAGCAGTGTTCTACTGTTTCCCACCACCACTCTAGATCCTGTTGTACAGGTAGAGACAGAATGATTCTCTCTCTTATTCTGTTTTGGGAGAACTTTTTGAGAAAAAGTTGCATTCTGCGACAGTGTAGTCGACCTTTGGGAACTGCGTAGTTTGCAAAGTTCAGCAAACCTAATAAACTCTGAGCTTCTTTCAGAGAACAGTTTCCATTGTTCAAAACCTCCTGAGAAGGCTTTAGTATTGATTTTTGATAATTTATATGCCAACCCAAAGTCTCCAATATTCTTAGTGTTTCCGCAACCTGAGAAATAAGTAGTGTCTGGTCTTGATTTTTTTACAAGAAACATTCGAGAAAGAAAGCCTGGATTGGGAACATTTGGTGTTTCTAAAACGTTCTTTTGTTTTAAGTCGTGGATCATGTCTGTCATGTCTTTTGTAACTTTTGTTGCAAATCTTCTCAGAACATATTTGTCTGGGTACTGCAGAGGTGGTTTCTTTATGAATGGAATGCGCCCTCCCATTACTAGCTTTAATATGTGATTGTTGGCACCCTGTTGCTGCCACAAATGAACACAATCCCTCAGACAACCCCCTCTGAAAGGTTTGGTTTGATAGTCAACTTTGTCTACTATTGGAGTTTGATTGGTTGACTGTGTTATTTTTACGAAAGGGCTGATTTTCTTTGAATTTAGGATTTTGCTTCTTGTTAAATTTGGTTTCTTTATTATGTACCTTGTAAGTTCCCTGTTGTCTTTTGTTTTGAGGTTGTGATGTGCCAAATGGCTTCTTATCCCTTAAATAGGCAGGAGTGTTAAGCCAAACCTGTGAACCACCCAGAGATGCTATGACTGGTTGCAAAGCATTGCGGCTAAACAAGTATTCATTACTGGGAGGGATGTTTTGTAATGTTGTCCTAACATTTGGATTTCCTATTTCCTTCAGTATACGATCCCTTCGAACTTCAATACACTCTGCCCTCTTACCGCAAATAATCTGCATAGCAGTTTCAGAGTTCTTGTAGGATGGTGAACTTGGACCAAATATATTAGTAATTTTTTCAAATAATGTATTAGCATCTAATTTGTCTGAATTACCGGATGCTCAATCAACTAAATTTTGTAGACCAGATTTTAATAATTGTCTTTGTTCCAAAATATTGTTGGATAAACCAGCTAATAATTGCTCAGTGGAAGCTAAAAAATCTTTGCTCTTATTAAAATGGCACAATTCTTCATTAAGTTTAAGACCTACAAAGCCAGGACTAGCTACACAAGATTGTAAAGCTTTTTTATAACGAATGCCTTTCCAAGCGGGAGACTCAAACTTTTGGAGGTGGTTTAAGTCTTTTAATCGTTCATTATCAGCTGCCGGAATCAGTGATTTTTTATCAAACTCAGTAACTAAATTACCCAGAGATAGTTGACAAAAACTTGTAGGTTTAGTCAAAAATTGAGAAGTAGGCGGGGCCGAGACGCTAGCTATTTGTTCGTAGTTCGACTGAGTAGCTAATTGAGGTAAGTTTGTCAAATACTGAGATATATATCCCATTTGCTGAATTATTGTATCCACGCGTGGATCCAAACATGTTTGAACTTGTTTGTACTTACGTCTTTTATTGGGCGGAGGCGATGTTATGCCCTCTTCATCCTCCGAGGATGAAGAGGACGATGAACTACATTCAGTTAACATCTTTTTAGAGGGCTGATCTCTATCCAAAGCATCAACCTTCGATCCTCCGACACTCACCTCGTCTTGGTCCGAACTCATTATAAACACTATTTCAGCACACTAAAACTAATACGTATGCGAAATCGATACTGTGTGGTACTATACAACAAAAATATATTATTGTTAAACGAATAATTAAATATTAATAGATATAAAAATTAATAGATAAAAGAGGAAGCACGCTGGTGTAAAAAGGTATATAACCATGGATAATTTGGTGAGTTCTAGCATAGATATCTAACTTTAAGGTAAATTCGCAGCAGCTTTCTTCAACTAAACGCTGTGTGTTTTGGAAAGACACATAATGAGTCACTTTTTAAAACACTGAATAATATGTCATATAAAATAATAAAACATTTCTTTGTACATCAGGTTTAGAGAAAATGGAACGTGAAAAACAGAGAGCAATAGAACGGGAAGAAGAGAAGAAACTACGTGAAGCAGCTGAAAAGGAAAAGAAGAGGTTAGAAGAACAAGAATTGCAGCGCTTGAAAGCAGAGGCTGACGGTCAACCCATATTGCCGCCGAAGAGCAAATTTGTAAGTAAAAGTGCACTGAGCATCCCAAGCCGTTGATAAGAAACATCGCAATCCGCCATATAATCATCGGCCTTAGGCACTTGTCCTAAGGCCGATGAGAAAGCGATTAGCTATCAGATATTTCCTTTCTCAAGAGACATACTAGTTGTAGATCCCGTAACGTTAAATAAAATAGATACACATATATAGTTGTACATTAATTGACAAAAGTTATCAAATATGCTTCGCTCAGTTGTGCTGGCAGGGCTGTGAAAAAACTCGTTGAGTGACTTGCTCAATTCACTTATAGTTTCTAGCTCTTTTTGCATCTCGCTTATCATCGGCGGCAGGACAACTGCCTTAGTACAAGTTCCCATAGTTTACATTACTATACAAGTCATAGAACTTTTTACTTACGAAGACATGCTCCTCCGCAGTAAATCATAAGTGCGCATTTGTACGTCTAAGTAGGCGGCGTTAGTACGCGATGTCTTAGCACACTAAGAAATGGCGATGGTATGAGATATTTACACACAAGTGTAAATGGTACATACAGTAAAACAAGAAAGTATAATAATATGATCCCTTGGGTAAGCAGTATGAGAGGCACTTCGTGCGTGAAAAGGTCTGTAACGTTTGCTCCCATACATATTTAGTTCGTTAACGTCTCTGCTAGGTGCGCTGTAAAAAGCATACGCTAACTTTCGTAAGTACGTAAAAACGTAGACCAATGTAAACTCGTAGAGATTTTTCAGTCTCTAAAAGCACGTTCCTCCCTTTACACGCTCATTTGCAAAGACGCAATACACGCACCCTCGTTAATATCATTGGTACCTCAATCATCGCGGTGTGAACGAAAACGGCAATGTATGGAAAAGCTGTAAACTGCGTTACGCTCGCTCCCTGATGACGGCTGATGATACGTTTGATTTGGACGCAGCCTAACAGCCACATTCTACCAGCCATGTTATTGGTCCCATGTTACCTGTTGCCATCTCTACGAGCATATTTAAGTACAATCTTTTGACTGCAATTGATCACTGTTTTTTTCTACAAAATAGCTGCGATCTCTAGCTACTTGTAATATACACTATGTAACGCGACTAACTTAATACTTAGTATACTATTAAAAAAGGGAGGCAAGTTGTTAATTGCGTATTTTAGTTTAAAGTCACTATGTGCCACATTATGAAAACATAGCGAGATCAGTGGCCAATAACTTTCGCAGTGATAAAACTATCTCGAATCGAACAAAAGTATCTTGAATGGAAAAACAAATTACATTTAATCTTAGATATATTTATATAATTTTTTAACATTTATTGAATAAATCTACAGGAATCAGATTCAGAAGATGGTGAAGAAGCATCGGAGAACGGTGAAACAAACCAGTCCAGTCCTGTCAAGGAGGAATCTCAAGATTCACAGGAAGAAAACCAGGAAGAAGAGTCACAAGATGAACCCGCGCCACCGCCACTAGTCAAAAAAAGTCGGGAAGAAATTATGCACGAAGTGGTAAGTTTGACACTTGGTGCACTTGATAAATACATTTTTTGTCTACCTGGGAGTTAGTAGAAGATGAATCTGCGCCGCCGCCAGACCTGTGACACTCATCGTACACGAGAGATCTCGCGACGTTGACCTTGTGAGCTAAAAGCACCACTAGAGGTGCCCGGCCCACACGCCGCGCCCCCCGCGCACCACCCGCGCCTTCTGTCGCACTCACACATAGCCGCGAACGCTTGTCGAGCATACAATACGAGTGTCGCTTCGTCTGGTGTATATGTTCTATGCCGCCGCCTTATTCAAGAAATTTGGATAATAATACTGGAGGGGGTAAGTTTGTCATATGACAATTTTTGAAGCAAAGGTGGCTGAGCGGAAATAGCTATGGACTGCCGTCCCGCAGGTCCATGTTTCGATACCCATAGCCACGCCGCTTCAGCTTCACCGCATGGTGGAAGGGTATTTTGCGAATGCTCGCCTGGTTAGCTACCACCCTCTAGAAAATCTGTCGCCCAGCACCAAACAGTGTATTCCGGCAGCAGTTCTTGAGACCAGTAAAATTACAGATACAGGATACTTAGCAATTATGTCTCCACACTCATTTTTGTAGCATTAAAGAGCAATAAATAAAGTTTCAAAATAAATATTACTATTTTCAGATGCTCGCCGTCCGCCGTTCACTAACAGAAATCCTGCTAGAGGTGACCGACCAGGAAATCCAAACGGTGAGCCAGGAAGAGTTCAACAGATATACCGCCGCACAAGGTATTTCCAATCACCTATGCTTAGTCCAGAGACCGCGCCTTATCATCAAGATCTTACAAAAATGTACAATGTGAAACACCTACTGACTCTAAAAACAATCTGTGATATTCCACTGTGATTTTGTGCAAACGAATGTGTCATTTATTTCATCGCTAATAAAGTCTAATTTCAGATCTTACCGAATACAGGTGGTTGTGATTAATATTGGTTTTATTTATATGGTAAAAGCATCGCGACTCAACGCGGTAAAGGCGAGCAAGTCGAAGGCACTCGCTGCTATCACGGGCCTTGGTAAGTAACGCGCCTACAGTTCTTTGCTAGCAAATATCTCGCAAACATAAACTCACTGCATATATAAACTTCAAAGTACTATATGAAGCACATAACCCAAACATATCTGGCGATTATTCGCAGTTTGCCAGATATTTAGTTGAACATGCATGGTGGTTACTGATCCATACAGAATCGGCTCGAAATCTTCGATAAGCGTTTATTGCTTGTAGTTATTTTGTAAGCAGGTTTAAACCAATTTAGAGACTCCAAATTGCTTTATATAGATTACTTCATAAATGTCATCGTAATAAACACCATGTATGTAGTATCCCGTGTAATATTTAATTTCAGCTAACACCAAACAAATGTTTTACTATAATTGCAAAAACTGTAAATAAACAGTGCTAAAATACCTTGCAGAAATATTGGTAAGAATATAATTGAGTGATTGTGAAATTCTATTTGAAATTTTTGTGTTACTTTTATATTAATTATACGATACAGACCTTTTCAATCACGAAGGCGCGCCTCTCCATATATTTTCGCTTAGTTATAACTACTACGACCCAAGCTGTCATATTTAACATTTTATTGTGTTACCGTATGTATCGACAAACGAAGCATACCCGTACTAATGCGCATTGATAATTTACTGTGGACAGCGCGCCTACGTGAGTGAACAAGTCTGTACTGAACTATGATAACACGCCTGTTTGTGGATCATATCTCACATATGATCCACAAACAGGCCAGTTCAACATACTTATTCAATATAAGTACCTAAAACAAGGTAAACTCTGACGTAATTGGGAAAATCTTTTTTTAATATATTTTAGTTAGGTACGGTAACTTTTGTACTCAATCGTCTGATTCGTGAGAATATCCTGTAAATATTTTTATGCCTTAAATATATTCGCAATATGATTAATTTAGAAGCACGTGTGATAGCATTAGAACAATTGAAAGTTGCCTATCCACCACGTATGTGCGAGGAAGATGAGCAGTGAGCGAGGAAAGAAACACCAATAGGGTCGCTGCGCTGAGCGAGGCTAGGAAAATGACGCGATCCTATTGGTGCATTTTTTCCTCGTACATTTATAGTGGATACGCCCCTTTAAACTAATTAAATAATGACCGATAGTTTTTAGAGTCGAGCACGTAAGCTTGCACAGAATGTCTTGTGCCAATACGATACTTAATTATGAATAAATCTATTACAATTCTACCTCGAGGACCAAGACTTTCTCACACATACATTACACGTGTGCTTTATGTCAATAAACAGGTGCTCTAGATCGTAATAAACATGCAGTTTTTAGTTAAATTGCAAAAGATAAGTTTAACTACCGTTGTTTAATTGTCTTAAATAAGGATTTTTTCTTGAACTGGCCTCTCACTTCTCCAAACGCGCAAACCCAAACTTCCAAATAAGGTAGTGATCACCATTCGAGGTTTGTATCGAGAAGCGACCGGCCAGTTCATCCATATGGATTGAAGATGTTCTTAAGTTAAAGATTTCAACGTGTAAACGTATAAGTGGAGTTTTTGCTGGCCACGGCATTAGAGTCTTTAGACACCACATTTTTTTTAAATTACTTTGACTTAGAACACGTAACTATTGAATGGTGTGTGTCCAGGGCTGGGCGCTTACGAGAGCAGCAGCGAGGCAAGCTCTGATGAAGAGGAATCGAATGAACTGTCTGATCACCAGTTACAGGTATGGTTACTCTAATTAACTAATTAGTACTCTACTCATAGATTGGCCGCAGGAGGCACGCGCCGTAGTCATCGAATTCACTCAGATATGCAATGTCAATTCATTCATAAATGCGGGTCGTTCTACCCGCATTTATGAATGAATTCGATGAATTCGGCGCGTGCGGCGCCAGCGGTGCATCTAGCTGCGCGTTCACCTATATGGATTATTTATAAACTTAAGCATTACCATTAGGCCATTAGTCAGAGTTTCAGATTGAGGAACTTGATAATTCGACTACGTGCCGTGTGAAGGAGCACTGTGCTCCTTATCTGGCCCTTGTTCCACCCTCTATCTATCGTCAGAGTACCTTGAAAATTTTAATTGTTGGTTGACGCTGTTTACCTCTAGTCTAACGCAGACGATTTATCTCAGATATACATAAATTAAGGTGCAAAATATTTTCCCATTTTCTATAACTAGACTCCGGCTATATGCGCCGGACAAGTTTCCATCTTCCCTGCCGAAACTGATAGCAGAAGCGCGAATTTTGTGTTAAAATAGCTGTAAACCGTCATAGGGGAAGGAGTGACCACCAATCAGACTATTGGACTTATTTTATCGAAAGAAGCTAAACTTTTGAAATTACTTCGAAAACCTTCCGTATCTATTAATAAGATTATCAAGCACTATACCATTCTTAGCGAAAAATTTGCCTCAAGTCATGAAATAATACTTGAAGGTCTTTTCAGTCATTCAACCCTCACAGATTCCAATTATTTCGCTGGAGATCTAGAAAAGCAGACGCTATGTCTTCGAATATTCAGATATTATGTTATGCACTTGAAGTATCCGCAAAACGGAAACTGCATTCCTTAGTACTTTCATGCGTCATTTTCTGCCGATGTTTGGGATAATTTTATCCACGTTACTTTTTTCGTCATAATGTTAAGGGCCTCACCACAGGCTAGCTAGATCAACATTCTTGAGTTAACCTACCATACTTTCTCAGCCGATGTTGTACTATGGATGACTAAGACATCGACGAAAATGGGTATAGGGCATTTTGAATACAAGGCGAAGTAGGCTGCTTCAATTAAAGATCTATCGACTAGCGCTTCGTTTCTAATGGTCTTGCCAGCTGTCCCATATCTATTTTATATGTTGCTTATAGCTCGAACCGTGTCTTGCTTACTCTTTAACCGATCTACTAAGTTTAACGTCTACGCGGTCATGTCTTGGATGAAGCCATCGTTCCCGGTTGTTGTCTTAGGGTAGCAGTCGTTACAGCATGGTGATAGGGCATTTTGCGATTGCTCTACTGGCTAGCCACACATAAGTAGAAAATCTTTTGCACTTAATCATTCAGCATGTCCTTCAGAGAGCCAGTAATTCTAGGTTAGCCTGAACAACATCTTCGACCAAATCATGGCTTGATCATCAGTTGAGATAGTTACTAGACTATCAGCTACCATTTTCGAACTACCAACAGAGATATAGTTGTAGCTCGTTATTTTTATAACATTTTTTCACCAGGAAATCATAAGGCGCAGAAGGAAAGAGTTCGAGCGCACGGCTTTGGACATCGAAGCGGAGGTTCGGCGAGCCGAAGCGCGTGAGACGGGGGAAGATCCTCCTACACCTACCGGCACCCCTGAACCACCCAGGAGGGCTTCAAGTAAGTACACTTTACTTTCTTGTATGCGTAGAAGTTGCACATTTACACCAAAAAAATTAGAAATAACTATACTGCTTAATAGAAATATATTCAAATAACACAATTTTACAAAAATGTATTATTATTTTCATAAATATGATTACAAGCACTGAGAAAATCACATTTACAATTTTTTAGAGCACATTTTTTTTATTTTGAATGCGTATCTGACCCGTTTCCGTTGGTTTTACACACCAGGTGCCTTAACCACTGGGCTATCTAGACTGGCTCGACTGAGCCGAAATTTTGTGCACTTATTTTATTATTTTGACTGTGACTAGAAACCCAGTGCGTAAAACTGGAGGAAAACGGTTTGATCACGTTTGAGATGAAAAAAAATATGCTCGAAAGATTTGTAAATTAAATTTTATTTATTTTTTAAACTAATATAGTTTATTTTTTCATTTTTTATAAAGTAGTACAAATATCTGTTTTAAACAATTGTTTAAAAATATTTTATTCTCAAAAACCTTTTTTAATTTTGATATCATACATATCATTTTCCATTTAAAAAGTTAACCTCCTACTTTCAGTGTGTTGGCAGCTTTGCCGTTAGCCGTAAGAAAATTTCCAAATTCAAAACGCCTCCAATTCGTATCGTGCATGTGTGGTTTTCGCGCTCATAAGAAGCGCATGTGTGCTTACATGAATCGACCAAAGAGAATCTAGCAATTATTAGTCAATAAAGGCCTTTCTTGATTTTATGTAAACAAATAAGAGGATCATGTTTTTATAATTATTTTAGTAACTGGTTCAATAACACGATTTATATGTAATTTTTAAACATAAATAAGTCGTCACCATGGAAGTTTTGCCGAATCAAACCCTGCACGTGTACCTTAAGATGTATAAGTATGGCAATACCATTACTGTAAACGGACTGAAACGGTTAAGATCGTGAGACATAAAACTGAACCGTTTCAGTCCGTTTACAGTAATGGTATTGCCATACTTATACCTCTTAAGGTACACGTGCAGGGTTTGATTCGGCAAAACTTCCATACTTTTAAGTTAATATTTTTTGTAAGGCTAGTGGCTGATTTGGATCTACTCAAGAATATTCCATTGTATTATATGCAAGTAATGAAATCACGTAGGTAATAGGGACACAAGGAAACTTATCATGTAGATGCAATTTACCTTATTTAATTTATTTAGGTACCTACTGCAGGTTTTGTAGATAAAAATCTTGTGCAGTTCGCTCTTGTTTACGGATATGGTGATGTACGTTTGTTTGCAATGGCAAGATGCAGGCCGATAAACTTCGTGTAATTATTAATTATAATGAGTACTGTATCAGCCGGACTGTCCCTGCTAAACACTGCTTGCCCCCTTAAATGGGGGCGAGGGATTGCCATAATCCCCACGCTTGGCAGGCGAATTCGCAGTTTAAATCAGTTCCTCAGAAGGCGCTGCTGCCCACTTTCTGGTATTTTACCTTTAGTAGCCTCTTACGACGCCCAGAGGTAGCAATAGGGGTGTGACATTCTAACCCGGCACACCACGGTGTATTATACTTCGCATGGAAGGCCTTTAGGAATATTAAATAAAGGGGACTACGTTTTTTATCCAGGTTTAGCTACATGTATTTGATAATTCTACGCTGTACTTCCTTCCCCTGTGAAACTCAAGTATAAACTTTGAAATAAAATTACTAACGTAGGTATGTTAAGACTACATAGCACTCCTGATCATCAATGTTAGGTCTCTTTAGCCAGAATTCACGTTGGTGGGTATCACCGAAGTGAGAACAGACATCTTGCTTTGCACTTCTGTGTAAGTGAAGGCACGTGACACGTAAAAATAAAAATTCGCTACTAAAACTACCGGAGGCCAATATTCATGAAGCCGGATTTTTATGGGATACATTTTGTCATACTGTTGTTCTTGCCAATCATCTTCCCACAACGATTTTAAAGGTATCGAATGTATGTAAATATGTTTTATTTTATTGACGTTTTGATTGATATTGTAGTATATAAAATTTAGATATATAATTTTAATGGACGCCCTTGCATATGTTGATGTCAATGTGAAAATCTTTCCATTTACCACAGGATCTTCAGCAACACCACCTCCGTACGAAAGCGAAACCCCTGAGAAGTTTCCAGAACGTCGCCTTTCCAAAGACAAAAAGAGCAATCACAAATCCGTAGACAGAGTGGACGGGCTGAAAAAATTAGAAACAATACCAGAAGAGAAACATAAGAAATCGAGCAAGAGAGAACGGACTCCCAGTCCAAAGAGCAAATCTAACAACAAAGAGGCCTCGTCAAGCACCAGCGATTCGGAACAAGATTCATCATCTAGCTCCGACAGTTCTTCAGAATCGGAACACGAATCCAAACTAGAGAAACCGAAAAAACGCAAACGGCGAAGTTCCAGTTCCGACACTCACAAGAAGAAAAAAGACAAGCGCAGAAAGTCGCACAAAGATGACAGAAGTTCCAAATACTATGAGGACGATAGATCAGAAAAGTCTCGATATAGGAGAAAGGATGATTATAACGATAGACGCAAGTCTTCGAAGAGTAGGGATCACGACAGACATAAAGATAGATATAGGGACGACTCGGAGGACGATCGGCCGAGGAAGAGGACGCGGCGGTCGCGCTCGGGAAGTTATTCTTCACGGTCGGGCAGACGAGTGTCGCGCGACCGGTCAGGCTCACGCACGCGTCGCCGCGACCGGCGGTCGCACGACAGGGAGCCGCGGCGCGACCGCGACTACGAGAGGTCGCGCGACTACGACAGACACGATAGGTATGAGCGGAGTAGGGACTACGAGCGGCGAAGATCGCGCAGCGGCAGCCATCGCCGGGACAGGCGGTGAACATCAGGTTATCACAGCAAAAGGTTGTATTATTTACTATTTTAAAAGCGTACGTCATGTAAATAATGTAATATATTGCATAGTCATTGACATCTTGACTTGGTTAATAAATAGTCATGTATCATAGGGCGGAAACTGACGTCTGTGATGGAAAATTCAAAATTTTAATAGTTTTTACACGCTTCTCTTGAGCCTGTATCCATTATTGAATATGTATTGGTAGGTATTGCTCGTATTATGCTGAATAGTTTCCCACGGCACAGTAAGTGCTTTATTATGTACTACTAGCTTTCCGGGCGCGACTCCGCCCGCGCGTATGTCAGTTATCGCGCAAAAACATTAACCTCTTTTTGCGTAGTTGGATAAAAACTATCCTATGTTTTTTCCCGGGTCTCAAACTATTTCCATACCAAATTTCATTCAAATCGATCCAGTAGTTCTGGCGTGAAAGCGTAACAGACAGACAGAGTTACTTTCGCATTTATAATATTAGTACTGATTACAAATTACATTTACGCTTAATCAATTTGATAAATTCAATAAGTATTAAATATATGTATATGGTAAAAACTGTTCCCCGAATCTCGTTTTATGCGATCAAATACAATAAATAGTAGATGTAAACAAAACCAAATAATATTAAAATTTTGGATTTCCCGCCAAAGACGTCAGTTTATTGTGTATGTATATTATATTAATACAAACATATATAGCATTTGTTAAAGATATTTTATTTATGTATAGGTTTATTAAAAATCAAAATTAAATTTACTGACGTATTCCGCTTCGATTTAAACTATAGATGTCAGAAATATTTAGAACTGTTTAAATTGATCGGTGAAGTCTGTTCAAATAACGTTATCTTATCTTTTGATGTCCACGAAAATAACCTTGACATTACACCAAACAAAAATAAAATATGTATCTCTGAAAGGCAAGTATTTGACTCCAGTTTCATCAGTTGTAATGTGATAACATGGTATAAGATAAAAATTGCTTGTTCGAAAAAAAACTATTGACCCTACTGCAGTCCTCAAAAAGTCCTCATCCGTAAAAATTAGAGGTTTGAACCAGGGTTGTTGCTGATGCAGGTTTTTTGGATATCGGCGGATGCTGATGCTGATTTTCTAAATAAATATCAGCTGATGCTGATGCGGATGCTGATTTTAATGTATTTTTTTAATTTAATAATAATATCTTTTTTATAAAAATATACATATAATATACAACTATGAAATCGTTGGTTAAAGTGATAACTTTCTTAATAATTTTAAAGAAAAGGTAAGTTATAATAATACTGTGACTTTTATTTATCAAAAATAATCAATAATTGTACATTTCTCGATTCTTGAATAGGTAATTGCTATGACCTAACACATAGAAATAAATTTATTATAACTAACCATGCATCTTATTATATCTATCTATTAATAAAATTAATACTGAAAATGTATTAGAGGTAAGTTATTTTTAAAAATAACAGTTGAGCTGCCTTTTCTCCTTGCAGTCGATTACGAGACGGTTTATAAATGATTCCGGCACTGCTGAACAATTTTTCACTAGGAACACTTGCAGGCGGAGGTGACAGAAATCTCCGAGCCAGCACAGAAAATTCTTTATATGTTGTTGTTCCATGAGTTCTCCACCAGTCAAGTGGATTTTGTGAAACAATTTTTTTTTTTTCTTTGATATATTGCTTTAGTAGATTTTTAAGTTTCGAATTCGCATCTGAAATTGATTCACTCTCTTCGTCACTTGAATCTAGCAAAACTTAAGTTCATTTTGCAGGCTTAGTCTGCAAGCTTTGCTAGTTGAGGGTTGTTCATTATGTTCTGTTTCCATCGGAGGAGCAGTTCTTGACCTCTTAGGAGATGATGGACCAGATTCGGTCATGTCACGACCTGAATATCAGCAATAAAATCAGCATCAAATGATGCAGATGCTGATGCGGATGCTGATGTTTAAATCAATGCTGATAATCCGCTGATGCTGATGCTGATATTCGCAACAACCCTGGTTTGAACGATTAAACAATGTGCGGCGAAGCGTCGAGAACACGCCACGCGGATGTCGTTCGAACAGTCATAAAAAAGTTATTTGATGACTATATTACTTATCTTATCTATAGTATAATAACTTACTACTTACTAGTAACTTATTAAAAAAAACATTCGAGTGTTTTATTTTTAATAAGTTACTCGTCGACCAATCACTAATAGTGCAATACATGCGCAAATACAACGTGAAGATAAGTAAATGAGGGCTCAGCGATCATGTATTGCCTTTCTTTCATTCAAAGAAAATTTAAGTTAGATTATTGTTTTCATGATTTTGATGTTTTTGTTTTATGCCTGATAGTTTAGCCTTTGACCACTATCTCACCTGATGGTAAGTGATGATGCAGTCGAAGATGTTATTCAGGCTAACCTAGAATTTTTCTTATTCTATGATTTTTTTTACACAATTTGTATTCCCAATATAGTAATAGTGTGTCAAAATACAAAATATATAGATATTATTAATATTAATTAATAATATACTATATTATTAATATTAATTAATAATATAGTATAGTATATACTATAGTAATATAGTGTTTGAAAAATCCCTCAAATATCCCATAGGTTTCTTAGGTTAGGTTACTTGTAATGTACTTAATACTTTGGTTTTGAAGCGCTCGTAGCGAAGATTGCTTAGCCATTCTGAACCGATCAGCAAAGCTAAGCAACGTCCGCCGCGGTCATGAGTTGGATGGGTGACCGCTGGTGACATTACTACTGAGCGCTTCCGTGCTTCGGAGGGCACGTTAAGCCGTCGGTCCCGGTTGTTGTCTTAGGATGGCAGTCGTTATAGCATGGTGGTAGGGCATTTTGCGAGTGCCCGCCTGGCTAGCTACCACCCTAAAGTAGAAAATCTGTCGCCAAGCACTTAACGGTGTGTTCCGGCAGCTGTCCTTGAGAGCCAGTAATTCTAGGTTAGCCTGAACAACATCTTCGACCACATCATCACTTGCCATCAGGTGAGATAGTGGTCAAAGGCAAACCAAAAAAAAAAAAAATGACCGCGGCAGGTTGAAGGTATATTAAAATGTCCCGATATTGTGTGATTATTGACCCAATTTGACATGCCGATGATATTTAACAAAGTTTTATTATAAAAATTAACGTGGTTTTCACTCATTTTAGTAAATAATACGGGATAACTCACGTGAATCAGTCAGATAGATTGAATGTGGTTGAAACTATAGTCGGAGCTATCTGACTGATTCACGTGAGTTATCCCGTATTACTTACTAAAATGTAACAAAGTTGTTTTATAAATACCTGAATCTGACTATACATAATTTGAACAGGCTTCTCTCTTATTAAAATATTGCAGTCTAAATAAATAAATACATATTTCTGATATCTAGAAGACTGATAATATAATAATATTATTATTATATTTATTTTTCTGTTACAGGTTGGGGAGACACTAGTGCTTCAGATGTAAATATTGCGTTTGTGAATAGTATTCTAGATTGCACAGGCGTTATTCCAATAAATATTACATTATGAAATTTTATATTTTTGTTTAATTTTCTCTTCATATAACTTGACATTAGTCTTATCAAACAAGCTTGAATGCTCAACATTAATTAAATATTGGGTGTCAATTCTGTCAGGGTTCTTTTAAATATAGACTTCAGAATAATTTGGTAGCAAGAATTCTATAAACTAAATTATATTTTTAATAAGACAACTTTTTCTGAAATCTCTGGAAAGTAGCCATTCACTGGGACAGCTGGTACATAGCCGTAAGGTCGTGTTACGAGTAAATCGTAACATACACATTGGTAAGAAAATAAAACGTATCAAAAATGGCGCAGCAAATCATGATATTTCACTTACACGCTATAGACTGTCTATGATTTGCAAGTGAGTTGACTTGATTTGGCAGTGCCATCTTCGATTTGTTTCTTTGATATACAGGATTATATTAGTGATTACATAAATATTCATTGGTTACGAATTTAAACAGACATGCTAGAAGAGGAGGTGCCTCTTTTTAGAATATAGTATTCATTGGGAGGATCACAGCTCGAGTTTCCAAGCGTAAAGTTACTTCAAAACGAAATCCAAACTACAAAAGGCTAGGTACCTTCGTACATAGAAATAAGCATTATATTTTGACTCTTTTGTACTTATTCCATTTTATTGAGTAGTCACAATTGCAGTTTATTTCGTTCTGAATGTAATCACAATGATAGAATTTTTCGTTGATGGAGCAGAGGTCCATGTCGTTCCAGATACCTGTGCACCACTCACGTGTACTTCGGATTAGTTTGCTTCCCCATCTGATTTATTATCATACGAATTTTTGTTTGATTTTTACCTACATGTAAATTAACTTATGGACAGCTCGGGGACAAGTACTAACGAATTAGTGAGGATTTCCGTTCTGCAAATTAATTTGAAAGCAATATGGTTTTAGAACTATATAAATATACCATCATAATAAAACTTCAGTTTTATTTAGAGATTTTCGTGCCAGTTCATCATTTATTAAGACAGCATTTAAAAAATAATGTTTCACTAATATCTTTATATATGTATAATTATTGTCATCATCTTCCTACGCATACCTCACTCATATGTAGTCAGTATAGCATGTTTTCTCCAACAAAAAGACGCAAAATGAGAACAATGGGTGGAATAGTCCCGTGCTTCATCTATCAATATGTAGTCTAGTGCAAAGAAAAAAAAACTAAAGCCGCCTGCCATATGGCGACCCTGATTGGAATGCTTTCGTTAGTAGTATATACTCGCTACATATAGATTAACCAGGGAGTTGTGTTGCAACACCACTCAATTGACGTGAGTTGAAGCGCATTTATCCCTGAATCGCCATTAACGACATCTAACTTATATTCTGATGCAGGTACTCCCAATAAATTTAACTAGTTACATATGTGTGTATGTTTCAGTAATATGATATTGATCACTAATATTGCAGTATAAATCACTATAAGTATGAAAGATAACCCTTTATATTTATATCTTAACAAAATTTTATTCAGTGGAGCATGAAGCAAGCGGAAGACATGGACTTCACACTAGTGAGCATGGGGCAGTACACATAGAATATTGCGTCATTTACTGCAGTCTATTGCATGTGTTACACTTTCAACCTTATCAATAGAAAATAAATATATTATATAGAAACCTATAAACTTTACTACCTGCGATTATTTATTGTTATTGGTTCATGCCACATATTTCAAGGTCCTTTGCCATATATCAATAAGCCAATATATGCCACTCATCTTTTATATTTAGTTAAGAAAATAAAAAACAATACCAATTCATAAATAATTTTAAGCGTTTTAATTTTTTATAATTATGGATCATACTTTATTCATATTTCTATTGTTTTGTGTTCAAAATTCGTAAAAATATTTTTCTCTTGTATGCATAGATAGAAATGAAATAAAATTAATATTGGTTTAGACCACAGCACTTACAGTGTGTATAATTAATCATTCTTATCAATTATAATTTTAAATATAGAGACTAGTTTTACAATTGAAGAAAATTATATAAAGGAATGAATATGAACATTTTAACATATTATTTACCTTATTCTTGAGTACACATTGCCAATAATATTCATTTAAATAAAATAAAAATATAACCAATATTTCATAAACTACTATAATTTATATATATAAAAAAAACAACAGAACAAATATAACTGTTATGGGTATTATTCTTTTATTCTTTTGTACATAATGAAGACTTTTCTTTGACCATGTGTAACAGATTGAGACAACATATTACACATATTAATCATCTACCTAACCTATTCATAACCTGATAAAGTCAGGAACTCTTTTGTGTACAAAAGTCACTAAGTAAACGAGATACACTGTATGCTACCTATGAAATGTGGTAGTAACACAAAAATGTGACATGAAAACCTTATCCATATCTATATATAAACAAAATCTATCGATTTTGTTTTCTTTAAAGATATTTTCTTAGAAGATAAGGTTTTTCTTTACATATCCAAAAACTAATAAATAGTAGACAATTTTTGTATTATCACTGACAGAGAAATCATAAAATTTCATTACACTTAGGCCTATAACTGTTTCACTAGTAATCTTAACAATCATTTACCATACCTCTGATCGCATTTATTATATTTGTACATAGCACCTATGAAGCTATCTATATTTACATTATGGTATATGGACAGTTGAATGAATTCTGTTAGTCTTATTTGCCATGGAAGTAACCCATGTATGCAGCAGACAAGACCTGTGTATAAAACTACATCTGGGTCCGGAATGGAAGGGTATATTAAACTAATAACATTATCTAATTCTTGTGCCGTGAATTCACTACTATCACTTATCAATGTGATTCTCTTTTCTGCTATTTCTCGAATGCACTGTGCTATCCGTGGCCGTCCATCATTGCATGAAAAAATGTTCACAATCACGGTGTGTGCTTGAATCCCATTTGTGTAACCATTTAAATCAGGCTTTTTAGACCATTTTATGCAGCCTGGTATACCTTTTTTGCATCTCTCAACTTCCATAAATAGTTTATCTTCATTTTCCTTCAGTTCACCTGACAACAGTAATAAGTATTGATATTATTAGAAGGGATATTGTTAAAATTTGTCTAAATAGTTACTAACAAATGTTATTTGTGATACATGATGAAATATTTTTAAAGTAATGCAATAAACTTGAGTGCACCTTTTGACATCAATACAAATTTAGTATTTTCGTAGGTTTAACAAGTAACATTATCAAAATAGGAAAACATACATATATTTCAAAGCAGAAGGGTATAACAGTAAACCTAACCAACCTACAAAAACTATTAGTAACCAATTAAGTGTAAATGAAAGTAAATATCATTGACAGTTCTTAATTAGCATGTACCTGTGACATCGTGAAAGCTGACGAAGGGTATCCCAGTTACGAGGCCCCAAATGACTACTTTGGCAAGATCATGGTAAGGATGTTTATCCGTGTCGGCAAGAAACACAAGGTGCTTCAAACTCTTGGTAATTCTTGGCATATGTTCTAACAACATCCTTATATCACTTTGTAATGCAGATTTCACCGGTAAACAGCACTGATAAGATTTATAAAGCTGACAAAATTTATGAACAGCAACAAGTACGTCCATAACCAAATGTATGAGATAAAACAGTAAATGCCGTAAAAGTTTCGACAGCATTTTAAAAGTTTTTGATGCTACGCGTGCCTAGATGAAAGGGATAATTTATTATTTTATCATTTTGCAAAATATAATTTTTCAGTCAGAAAAGAGATCACACGGCACATCGTCAGCCGCTTTTTCTGAGTAACCAATCACGAGCTTCAGGGTGGAACGGAATGTTGACAACATTCAGAATCCAATTATTATTATTTTAAAATAGACTCGTATGACTTGTACATTTCTCGTCACACACTGATCTGTGGATACGTGTACAGAGTGAGGTGCCTGCTGTAACTAATCTGTGGTTGATAAATATTGCTTATGAATTTGTTAACCTATAATTACCCACATATTGATACTTCCAAAAGTTCAAATAAATTTATTTATTTATTATTGTAATATCAACATACATAATAAAACGAGTACATTCCATGTTAGGGTGTAGCAAATACATAATATTAAAACACATAATATTCTCAAATACACAATTTGATGTTATATATGTTGCCTATGTATGATGATGTGGTCAGGGCCTTAGTAGTGGTGCTAGAAATATTAAAAAAAAATATAATCATGATTGAATAATGTACGAACTATTTCTTCTTACTGTTCTGGCAGTTTTCCCTGAATACAATTTAGGGGAATTCCCAGTTTTTTGATCGAACTAAGATCTCGTGTACCTCATAATGACCTAGTTGATTAAGTTCATTTTTTTACCCACAAAACATTGTGTACAAAAATTTTAGAAGTTTGACCATAACGGATTTCAATTTCCAAATTTGGTATACAAATCTGACATACAAGCAATTGACTCTGAAAATATAAAACTTAAGTTGGATAAGGTAGTGGCAGATCTTCTAGAATTTTCCAAAAATGAACCTGACTTAAGGAGTAAATACACCAAGCGCCTGGCGGTAGCGGGGCTGGCGGGCGCGGGGCAGTTGCCGCGCGGTAGGCGTTCACACCAAATTCAAAATGGCGGCGCGTGTGGGCGCGTGCCCGCCGCCAGCGTTGCCATATATACAGATTTCTCCTAATTTATAATGATTTTCGATGTGCGATACAGATTACCATTGGCTACAAATTTTAAGAATTTTCACATTCTAGTGACCTAATTGCAGCAATCTGCTTAAAAACATATCAAAATAAATAATCTACTCATACTCATGCCGTCGGTAATTATAGTGCTTATGACTTCTGAAATAAACTAATATTGTATTGTATTATTATTAAATGTTGTCAGCAATATCTTATCAAGCCTTGTCGCATTTATAAGAAACATTGATGGATATGTATAGTAACACATAGTTAGGTGATTAGTGATAGATAGATTTGCTAGTATAGTGTGGTATCTGGCCAGGCGTTCATTAATAAAATAACCTACCTCAATCCTATAACGACTGCCATCCTATGACAACAACCTGGATCGATCGACGACGCAACGGCTTAACGTGCACTTCTAGGCATATAGGAGCGTAATTCTAAATCCCACTAATAGTGACCCATCCAAATTAGAGTATTGTATATATAAATTATCGATTTTTGACCTAGTAGATAGATAACTTTTGCTCTTTTGGCGACATAGCCCACTGCGCCCTGTACTGCAAGACACGCCACACGTACGCATTCTTGATATTTTTTTTATTTATACCTACCTCACGTCACGCCTACCACACTCCTTCGTGCTTTGCTTCATCGCCTTGATCAGCAACTATAACGCTTCGTCACTAACCTATCTATCAATATTTCATATAGATGCGACAAGACTCACCCTTAGATCAATTCTTCTGATATAACTCCATAATCGTCCATCTAATAACTTCAGGAATTCCTTCATTAAGTCAACTCTCATATTTTTCTAATGATAGCTGTCGAATATTGTTTGTGTTCATTTAATAAGCCCATCTGTGCCTTTGTGCGCCCTCTAGTGAACTCAGGTAAAACTAAAGAATCTACGTCACAGCTGTCAAATCGATTGTTACGATCAGTTCCACTAGATGACGTTGATCGGTGCTAAAACACGCAAGCAAGATTCTCACTGAGTACACCATACTGTTTGTAAGATTTTTTGAAATTTGTCTTTCATTGGTCAACGGTTTAATAAAGTTGAATTTACTGAGTAAAATAACTAGTATTATTTTTACGATACCAAATGTTGTAGGAGTTAGTCGTTTGCGGATTAAACATTGGTGCCGAAACCCGGGAAGTGAAAAATAAGTAGTGATTTAAGTGCATAGTGAAGTGAAAATAAGGTTTGGATTGGTTTGTGCCCGAAAACTGTAAGTAAAGTGACTGAGATTCAGTGTTCGTAGTAAACTTTCAATAATTACAGTACATCTCTTAAAATTATAAACTGTCAAACACTTGTGATATTTTTCAAAATTACCATTGACTTGTAAAATATTTGTGCCATTTGTGGACAGCTAAACACTTAGAAAATTCGTAGTGAACATTTCATTGACTTAGAATATTTTTTCTGCAAAACACTTAGAAAAATTTATGTGAATATTTCATTGACTTAGAAAAATTTACTCTATACGGGACTTAGAAAAATCGTGGTGAACATTTCATAGACTTAAAAAATTTAAGTGAATATTTCATTGACTTAGAAAAATTTACTCTATACGGGACTTAGAAAAATCGTGGTGAATATTTCATTGACTTAGAAAAGTTTATCATGGATTCTTCAAAACAGTTAGCTGTACAATTAGACTTGTTGGATAAGTTGATTAAGGCAGAACGGAATTTTAGAAAGACACCTAAAGATCGGATAAAGAAACATTATTTAGAAACAAGAATAGAAATAATAGATGATATTTGGAAAGATTTTAAGGATGGTCATAAAATTATTTCGTCGATGATATCAAAGGATCAAAAAGAGAAAGAAGAATATTTCACTAAAGATGTTTATGATCAATTTCAGGAACTTTATGTGGCATACAAAAGTTTACTCAAAGAAACATGTCAAGTTCTTACCGAGGGTGATATGCAAAAACCTTTAACTGCTTTAACGACTAGATCTGAAAACTGTGATGTTCGATTACCACAAATACAGCTACCATGTTTCAGTGGAAAATATTCTGAATGGCAGACCTTTTATGATATGTTTTTATCACTTATACACAATAATGCTAATTTAGCACCCGTTCAAAAGATGCACTATTTGAAAAGTAGTCTTTCCGGAGAAGCAGAAACTTTGATACGTAATTTTACAACTACAGAATCCAATTATACGGAGGCATGGGCTCAACTTGTAAAGAGATACAATAATAAGAAATACAACTGCAATAGTATAATGCAGACTTTATTAGCGCAGAAGTCACTTCCAGTAGAATCAGCTACAGCTTTGAAATCATTATTAGATACCACCGCATCGTGTTTGAAATCTCTGAACAACATTGGAATAAGCACAGATACGTGGGACGCTATAATTGTCTATGTAGTTGTCTCAAAGCTAGATCTAGAGTCTCACAAACAATGGGAGAATCAAATAAGTTTGATGTCTGACGAATTGCCAACATGGACGCAGCTTGTGGAGTTTTTAGAATCCAGGTTCAGAAGCCTGGAGATGATTGAAGGTAGTAAAGTAAGCAATAAAGCCTTACATCCAGCTTTTAAACCAGCGGTGAAGACGAAATCGTTTCACTCTGCTGTCAATGACGAGAAAAAGTCACAGGGTGTTACTTGTTCATGCTGCAATGGTACTCATCATATATGTCACTGTAAACAATTCGGTCAAAAAACAGTTCAACAAAGATATGACTTCGCGCAAGAGAAACGACTTTGTTACAATTGTCTTGGATCAACCCATGGAATAAAATCTTGTAGACAAACTACGAACTGCAGAAAATGTGGCAAACGCCATCACACTCTACTACACTTCACTAGAGATGAACCTGCAAATGCTACTTCAACAGCAATAACCAAGACCACATCAATTGAGAAAGAAAATTCTCAACAGCAAGGTTTAGATAAGAAAGCAGTATCAACCTCCTCAGATACACACATTGTAGCGAATTTTTCAAAAGATGATCATGATAATCAAAGTTACAATGTCTTACTCGCGACAGCAGTAATCAAGGCAGATTCGAGGAACGGCAACAAATACTTACTCAGAGCTTTGTTAGATCAGGGCTCACAAGCTTCATTTGTGACAGAGGCTACAGTGCAATTGCTAGGGCTTAAACGTGTACCAATAAATGGTTGGGTGTCAGGTTTAGGCGAGGGTCAAACCAAAATCAAACACATGGTGTCTTTTCATGTTGAGTCAACCCACAACCCTAACAATTCGATTTATGTCAATGCTTACGTATTGAGTTCACTCACGTCAATGCTTCCAACAACCACCGTATCGTCGCCTCAGTGGATAGCATTGAGCGAGATTCCATTAGCAGACCCAACATTCACATCACCAGGCAAAATAGACATTTTGCTTGGAGCTGAAGTGTACAGTGATATACTTTCAGTGGAAAATATTCTGAATGGCAGACCTTTTATGATATGTTTTTATCACTTATACACAATAATGCTAATTTAGCACCCGTTCAAAAGATGCACTATTTGAAAAGTAGTCTTTCCGGAGAAGCAGAAACTTTGATACGTAATTTTACAACTACAGAATCCAATTATACGGAGGCATGGGCTCAACTTGTAAAGAGATACAATAATAAGAAATACAACTGCAATAGTATAATGCAGACTTTATTTGCGCAGAAGTCACTTCCAGTAGAATCAGCTACAGCTTTGAAATCATTATTAGATACCACCGCATCGTGTTTGAAATCTCTGAACAACATTGGAATAAGCACAGATACGTGGGACGCTATAATTGTCTATGTAGTTGTCTCAAAGCTAGATCTAGAGTCTCACAAACAATGGGAGAATCAAATAAGTTTGATGTCTGACGAATTGCCAACATGGACGCAGCTTGTGGAGTTTTTAGAATCCAGGTTCAGAAGCCTGGAGATGATTGAAGGTAGTAAAGTAAGCAATAAAGCCTTACATCCAGCTTTTAAACCAGCGGTGAAGACGAAATCGTTTCACTCTGCTGTCAATGACGAGAAAAAGTCACAGGGTGTTACTTGTTCATGCTGCAATGGTACTCATCATATATGTCACTGTAAACAATTCGGTCAAAAAACAGTTCAACAAAGATATGACTTCGCGCAAGAGAAACGACTTTGTTACAATTGTCTTGGATCAACCCATGGAATAAAATCTTGTAGACAAACTACGAACTGCAGAAAATGTGGCAAACGCCATCACACTCTACTACACTTCACTAGAGATGAACCTGCAAATGCTACTTCAACAGCATTAACCAAGACCACATCAATTGAGAAAGAAAATTCTCAACAGCAAGGTTTAGATAAGAAAGCAGTATCAACCTCCTCAGATACACACATTGTAGCGAATTTTTCAAAAGATGATCATGATAATCAAAGTTACAATGTCTTACTCGCGACAGCAGTAATCAAGGCAGATTCGAGGAACGGCAACAAATACTTACTCAGAGCTTTGTTAGATCAGGGCTCACAAGCTTCATTTGTGACAGAGGCTACAGTGCAATTGCTAGGGCTTAAACGTGTACCAATAAATGGTTGGGTGTCAGGTTTAGGCGAGGGTCAAACCAAAATCAAACACATGGTGTCTTTTCATGTTGAGTCAACCCACAACCCTAACAATTCGATTTATGTCAATGCTTACGTATTGAGTTCACTCACGTCAATGCTTCCAACAACCACCGTATCGTCGCCTCAGTGGATAGCATTGAGCGAGATTCCATTAGCAGACCCAACATTCACATCACCAGGCAAAATAGCCATTTTGCTTGGAGCTGAAGTGTACAGTGATATACTTTCAGTGGAAAATATTCTGAATGGCAGACCTTTTATGATATGTTTTTATCACTTATACACAATAATGCTAATTTAGCACCCGTTCAAAAGATGCACTATTTGAAAAGTAGTCTTTCCGGAGAAGCAGAAACTTTGATACGTAATTTTACAACTACAGAATCCAATTATACGGAGGCATGGGCTCAACTTGTAAAGAGATACAATAATAAGAAATACAACTGCAATAGTATAATGCAGACTTTATTTGCGCAGAAGTCACTTCCAGTAGAATCAGCTACAGCTTTGAAATCATTATTAGATACCACCGCATCGTGTTTGAAATCTCTGAACAACATTGGAATAAGCACAGATACGTGGGACGCTATAATTGTCTATGTAGTTGTCTCAAAGCTAGATCTAGAGTCTCACAAACAATGGGAGAATCAAATAAGTTTGATGTCTGACGAATTGCCAACATGGACGCAGCTTGTGGAGTTTTTAGAATCCAGGTTCAGAAGCCTGGAGATGATTGAAGGTAGTAAAGTAAGCAATAAAGCCTTACATCCAGCTTTTAAACCAGCGGTGAAGACGAAATCGTTTCACTCTGCTGTCAATGACGAGAAAAAGTCACAGGGTGTTACTTGTTCATGCTGCAATGGTACTCATCATATATGTCACTGTAAACAATTCGGTCAAAAAACAGTTCAACAAAGATATGACTTCGCGCAAGAGAAACGACTTTGTTACAATTGTCTTGGATCAACCCATGGAATAAAATCTTGTAGACAAACTACGAACTGCAGAAAATGTGGCAAACGCCATCACACTCTACTACACTTCACTAGAGATGAACCTGCAAATGCTACTTCAACAGCATTAACCAAGACCACATCAATTGAGAAAGAAAATTCTCAACAGCAAGGTTTAGATAAGAAAGCAGTATCAACCTCCTCAGATACACACATTGTAGCGAATTTTTCAAAAGATGATCATGATAATCAAAGTTACAATGTCTTACTCGCGACAGCAGTAATCAAGGCATATTCGAGGAACGGCAACAAATACTTACTCAGAGCTTTGTTAGATCAGGGCTCACAAGCTTCATTTGTGACAGAGGCTACAGTGCAATTGCTAGGGCTTAAACGTGTACCAATAAATGGTTGGGTGTCAGGTTTAGGCGAGGGTCAAACCAAAATCAAACACATGGTGTCTTTTCATGTTGAGTCAACCCACAACCCTAACAATTCGATTTATGTCAATGCTTACGTATTGAGTTCACTCACGTCAATGCTTCCAACAACCACCGTATCGTCGCCTCAGTGGATAGCATTGAGCGAGATTCCATTAGCAGACCCAACATTCACATCACCAGGCAAAATAGACATTTTGCTTGGAGCTGAAGTGTACAGTGATATACTACTCAGTGGAGTAATGAAACATCCCCAAGGACATCTATTAGCGCAGAACACAATCCTTGGATGGATAATTTCAGGTAGATTATCTCAAAAGGCTTCTTCGAGCGTGATCAGTATGCACATACAAGCTAGAGTAGATGACTTGCTCAAACAATTTTGGGAGATTGAAAATGAACCACCATCCATAAAAAAGAAAATGACGTTAGACGAACAAAAGTGTGAAGAATTGTTCGATTCAACTACAATACGAGCAAAAGATGGACGATATGTCGTCAGATTACCATTCAAGAATGACAATCCTGATTGTCAATACGGCAATCATAAGGATATAGCGATGAAACGACTGAAATATTTAGAAACCAGACTACAAAAAACGCCAAAGCTATATGGCGACTATAGAACTGTTCTAGAAGAATACACAACTCTAGATCACATGAAACTAGTAAAGCAAGAGAACATTGATAATCCGAAAGCAGTGTATCTTCCTCATCATGCGGTCGTTCGCGACGATAAAGAAACAACAAAGGTTCGTGTTGTATTCGACGGATCATGTAAAGGGGTCAACGGTGCATCTCTCAATGATGATCTCTTAGTAGGTCCCAAACTCCAACAAGATTTAAGACATTTGTTAATGCGATGGCGTACTCACAAAATTTGTATTATAGCAGATCTCGTCAAGATGTATAGGCAGGTTAGAGTTGCCGATGAAGACATAGATTATCAGAGAATCTTGTGGCGTTCACACTCTGACAAACCTGTAGAGCACTACAATCTTCTGACTTTGACTTTCGGAACAGCTTGCGCGCCTTATCTTGCAGTTAAAACTATTCAAAGGTTAGCGGAAGATGAACAGAGAACATATCCGTTAGCTGCAGAAATAACTAAAACTGATTATTATGTTGACGATCTCATGACAGGATGTGACACAGAAAGTGAAGCGATACAGATATACGAAGAGCTACGAAAATTGATGACGTCTGGTGGATTTGAACTTCAAAAATGGAGTAGTAATAGTGACCAATTATTGGACCATATAGATATCAAAGAACACCAAGTAAGCAAATCGGTTATTATTAAACAAGATAATACGACAAAAGTTTTGGGTATATGCTGGAACAAAGAGATGGATAATTTTGAATATGCAATAAATTTGCCTGAAGTCAAAGGGAAATTTACAAAGCGGCAAGTACTTTCTGATATAGCGCGCCTGTACGACCCTATGGGATGGATTGCTCCTGTTGTGGTCATTGCAAAATTATTCATACAGCGGCTATGGAAATCCGGTCTCGAATGGGATGATGAATTAGGAAACGATTTAGAAAAAGAATGGAGTAAATACAGACAGGAATTGAATCAAATCAAAACCATCAATATACCTAGGTGGCTTCATGTATCTCCAGGATTTAAGATAGAACTGCATGCATTCTCAGATGCATCAAGCTCAGCATTTTCAGCATGCGTGTATCTTCGAACAATTGACGAAAATAATGAAGTAACTGTGAACTTGCTGTCAGCTAAAACAAAAGTCGCTCCCATAGAAAAGGAAATGTCCATACCAAGGTTAGAGCTTTGTGGAGCTGCCCTAGCTGCTAAACTACTAAATGAAATTGCTGAAGTCATGGCCATTCCCAAAGCTAATATGTTTGCATGGACAGACTCAACTGTAGTTTTAGCATGGTTAAAAGGCCCAGCCTGTAGATGGACCACATTTGTTAGTAACCGTGTTTCAGAGATTCTCACAATTATGGAATATAGCCAATGGGGACATATAACAAGCAAAATGAACCCCGCAGATTGCGCTTCTCGCGGTTTAAAGCCTAATGAACTTGCAAAGCATACACTGTGGTGGCATGGACCAACAAGCCTGAAAGAATTGTTTGTGAAGAAGGATTTGACAGATATTAATGATACTCATGAAGAAAAAAAAACCAAATCATTATGTACTGTGAACCACAAACCAGAAGAATCATTATGGGAAAGATTTTCATCGTTAACAAAAATGCTTAAAGTGCTATCATATTGCAGAAGAACTTTAAATTTTAAATTACCAAAAGTTGAGAGAATTAAATTTGAAAAAGTTGTAAATACGGAAGAGATGAATCAAACATTACAGAAATGCATCAAAGAAGTTCAAGAGAAAGAGTTTGAAGAAGATTTAAAACACTTAAAGACTAAAGGCTCCGTTGCTCAAAAAAGTGCGCTTCGTCCTCTTTGTCCCATCTTTGATCAAGATGGTATACTAAGAGTTAAAGGACGTACTGAATTATCTGATGCAAGCTATAACAAGCGACATCCTATTATTATGCCTAGTAAGAATCACCTTACTACTCTTTTAATAGCAGATGCTCACATCAAAACTATGCACGGGGGCCCACAATTAATGTTAAATCATCTAAGAGGAAAGTTTTGGATTTTACGAGCACGTGAATTAGTTAAAAAACACTTTAGGAAATGTGTTACTTGTATAAGACAGTCTAGATCGAGTAAAAATCCTTTTATGGGTCAAATTCCAGCAGTCAGGTTAAAACCAAGCAGACCGTTCAAGTCGACAGGAGTAGATTACGCTGGACCGATAAATATTAGGTTTTCGCCAGGTCGTGGAGCTAAATCTTTTAAAGGCTACATTTGTTTGTTTGTCTGCATGGTCACGCGTGCAATCCATATAGAAGTCGTGACTGATCTTACTTCTAAAGGATTCATTGCAGCATTCAAACGTATGACTGCAAGAAGAGGTCACTGCCAAGATATTTATAGTGATAACGGTACTAATTTTACCGGAGCTGACAAACAATTACGCGAAATGTTCAATAGTGCCAAATCGGCAATCCCAGATGAAATTAAACAACTATTGACATTGGAAGCAACCAATTGGCACTTCATCCCGCCCCAGTCACCAAATTTTGGTGGATTGTGGGAAGCAGGTGTGCGTCAAGTCAAAGTTCATCTAAGGAAAGTGATTGGCGAGAGTACACTCACATACGAAGAATTATCAACAGTACTAGTACAAGTGGAAGCATGTGTTAATTCTCGTCCATTAACCGTTTTAAGTGACGATCCTAACGACCCTCTTCCACTGACACCCGGCCATTTCCTTATAGGAGAACCGTTATTAAATGTCGCGGATGAGCCTTGTAATACTAATATTAGTTTATTGGATAGATGGAGATTAACAACTAAAATGGTAAACGATTTTTGGAAACGTTGGAGTGCTGAATATCTTGTCACGTTAAACAATAGATATAAATGGACAACTCAGCAGAAAGAGCCACTAATCAATGATGTAGTAATAATAAAAGATCTAAATTTACCACCTGCTAAATGGCTCTTAGGCAAAATTGTAGATACTCATCCAGGTCAAGACAAAATTGTTCGTGTAGTAACAATTAAAACAAAAAATGGTTATTGTAAACGCGCATGTAGCAAATTATGTTTTTTACCAAGGAATGATTGTGATACTCAAAATGTATCATAAAGAATGTATTAATTTTATCATTTAGTATATAACACTGTTTTTTCTTTTATTGCGGTAAAGCTTAATTTTGCCCTACCACCGTGATTAAACTTTTTTGTTGTAAGCTTAAGATTTTGTTTCCGTTTGAATTTGCGTTATATAGTACGGTGGGCGGATTAGCTATCGGTGAACTGTAAACGATTCAGGGTATTTTCATTTCTTTTTCGAATGATATAGTTTGTTGTTTTATTTTTCTATTTTTTGTTCAATATTAAATTGATCAGATAAAGAACATAGTTCTTGGTGGGCGGAATGTCGAATATTGTTTGTGTTCATTTAATAAGCCCATCTGTGCCTTTGTGCGCCCTCTAGTGAACTCAGGTAAAACTAAAGAATCTACGTCACAGCTGTCAAATCGATTGTTACGATCAGTTCCACTAGATGACGTTGATCGGTGCTAAAACACGCAAGCAAGATTCTCACTGAGTACACCATACTGTTTGTAAGATTTTTTGAAATTTGTCTTTCATTGGTCAACGGTTTAATAAAGTTGAATTTACTGAGTAAAATAACTAGTATTATTTTTACGATACCAAATGTTGTAGGAGTTAGTCGTTTGCGGATTAAACAATAGCTTATAATTCATGAAGATATGTGTAATCAGAAAGTCATGACTCTTATAACTAGTAGCTCTCGGAACCATAATCCTCGAATTTCTACCCTTGCATAGCTTACATTTGAGTAAAGGTGCACTGCGCACGCACATGGGGAAATGGGTCACAATTTGATGTGACACAGGCAATTTGCATTTCTTCATTACTCCGGAAATGGAACCGACTTCAATACTCAAAAGTGTGAAATAACTTGTTGAAGTCGGTACCATGCGCACAATATTGTGATAAAATGTACTTTTGAACTGTCATGGTACCGACTTCTACAAGTTATTTCACAATTTTAAGTGTGCAATTCGGTTAATTTTCAGGTTCATTATTTTTTTGTGACACTACTTACGGGATGGATTGCCATTCACTGTCAATGAATATAATCATGAAGATATGAAAATACATTTTACTTATTGGAAAAAATACAACTAATCAAAAATACCTAGATCGATTTTGATGAAATTTAAATGGGATCACACGGGAAGCATCAACTTTCAGATAAAATTAATCTTCAAAATCAGTACACCCAGTCAAAAGTTCTGCGGTATCAAACATAAAAAAAGACATGCTGAGTGCCTTCTTCTTTTTTAAAGTCGGTTAAAAAAGGTTGCATATACACAGTGTCTAATGTTGTATTGATAATGACACGGAACCTTTCGTGCACAAGTCCGACTCGTATGTAGCCATATTTTTCTTACGATTTAATCACCTCCGTTTTGGTAAAAAAATCTAAAAACTGATTCAACTAATTTTTTTATGTAATTATCTAACCTACTTACAATTTTGCACGAGATTCAGTTGCGAACTGCGACTTGTAGGGGAGAATACCTGGACAGATAGAAAAACATTTTTGTACAAGCTGAAACGGAGACGCTTCGTGCTCACTTGGTAATAATCTCAATTTGTTTGGTCCGGCACTCATTTCCTTATCAATTCTCTGTTCCATAATACCTATTCCAAACAGTAGGTAAAATCAAAGTCAATAAAATCCATACATCAATATTCCAATCAGTATGAAACGTAGTGCATAAAGAAAAGCCAAAGTTGGTAAGTAGTTAAAATCCAAGTGTAACCTGCTCCGAAATATTCTTAAAATAGACACAATAATTAATCAACACTTTTGTCAATTATTTTTTTATATGGCAGATATAAGATCATTTTAAAGTTTTAGAAGCCCATATAACTATCGTTTTGTAAAGTTTCAAAAAACTGAATCGCCAAAAAAATTCAATAGACATATCGAACCTGAAATCAGAATCGATACTTCTACACAACTTTTTAAAAGTAATAAGCCTTAGCTTAAGCATTTCAGACTTTACACACGCTGTGATGAATTAGATTTAAAAACCGATTACCAATTTTACATTTTTAAACCACAACCACACGCATACAAATTTATACAGAGCAGAGCTTCGAAAAAGCAACTTCGTCATTAAATAGTAGTTCTTTGATTTTATCCTAATGAAAACATCGGAACCATCAACAAAACTAGTAACACCGAGGAGCGCGGTTGCGGTGATGTTGGCAGCGCTGGAGGCGTGCGCGGGAGGCGCGCGGCGCAGGTCCCGCGCGGGTGCTCGGTGTGAACGCCTCCATACAACCCCATACATTTCAGACAGCGCGGGACCGCCACGCGCCGCCTACCGCGCATGCCCCGCGTCTGGTGTGCACACAGCTTTAAGAAGAATTTTGGGGAGCAGCTGGCATAATGTCGAAATTAAATCTGGTCACACTGTTCACAACTTATGAAACAAAAGTGTGCACATAATGCAAATGTCAAAACCTAACTTGGCATGTATTGCAGGAGTAAGCAAAAACTAGTATCTTTCGCATGTGAACGTGAAGTTTTACAGTTGGCGTATTGAATTTGTGGTAGAGATGTTATATTAGATAGATAGATAGAAACACTTTATTTGCATACCATGAAAAAAACATTACAGAAAATTAACACACATATTAGGTATACAAAGGGCGGTCTTATTGCTTAAAGCAATTTCTTCCAGACAACCGAACAGAAAGGATTTACAAAATTTGCCAGGTTGGCAGTTTACTAGGTAAACATTACAATTATTAACGAAGTACTATTTATGTTACATAAAAACTTATATTAAAATATAAACCTATATTAAACATATAATAAATAAATAAGAAAACTTATATACATTATAATATAAATAAATACTTATATACATATATACATTTGAAGCAGTGATAGCTCAGTGGCTTTGACTATGGACTGCCGCGCAGCAGGTCCATGGTTCGAATCCCGCCGCTGGCTTGAGCTTCACCGCATGGTGGAAGGGCATTTTTGCGAATGCCCGCCTGGCTAGCGACCACCCTCAAGTGGAAAATCTGTCGCCAAGCACCTAACGGTGTGTTCCGGCAGCTGTCCTTGAGAGCCAGTAATTCTAGGTTAAGCCTGTTAACACCTTCGACCACATCATCACTTACCATCAGGTGAGATTGTGGTCAAAGGCTTACCTATCAGCAATAAAAAAAAAAAAAAAAAAAAAAATACACTTAAATAAATATATACCTATAAATATATACATATGTGTACCCAAATACTACTTACAAAGTAAATATAATTAGAAATAACCAAGGAAATAAATTAGCTCAGAGTGGACAAGTAAAATTCGTTGACTCTATTTTTGAAAATGTATAGTGACTGAGATTTTCGAATCGAGACTGGCATACTGTTCCATAGTCGAACTGCCTGCACTGAGAATGAATTATCGTAGAAAGATGTACTGTGTGACGGAATTTTGAGTAGAAGATTTTCTGATGACCTCAATGGCAAGGCATGAGCCGATTCAAGAAACTCAAAGCGTTCCTTAAGATAGTGCGGAGAATTAGGATTAAACAAAATATTGAAGAGTAGGGAAAGAATATGAGTATTCCGGCGAAGGCGAATGGGAAGCCACTTATGACGAAATTTGGAAACGTGGTCATATTTGCGTAAACCAAATATGAACCTGATCGAGAAGTTTTGGAGACGCTCAAGTCTATTTAGCTGGTCCTCCCTAAAATCAAGGTAACAAACATCAGCATAGTCTAAAATAGGAAGTAAAAGAGATTGAGCAAGCGCAACTTTGGCAGCAGTAGGAAGAAAATTACGAAGCCGCTTTAAAGAACCCGCAGAAGCAAACATTTTACGACTAATTGCCTCTAACTGAGGGCCCCATGACAAGGACTGGTAAATTATTATACCAAGATTTTTTACCTGCTTGCTATAAGGTATGACTACACCTTCAAAAACTATTGGAGGCATTGTATCCCAGTTCAATTTAGCCAACATTCGGGAGCTGCCTACAACAATAACTTGAGTTTTTGTTGGATTAACCCTTAAACCAAAATTATTGCTCCAATCTGCTATCTGTTTTAAATCACTATTAGTTGTTTCTATAGAATCTGAGATTTTGTCATGAGATGCTTGTGAGTAAATCTGTAAATCATCTGCATAAAGGTGGTAAGACGAAGTGATATCTTTAGAAATTGAGTTTATGAATGCAGCAAAAAGAAGAGGAGATAAAACACCACCCTGTGGAACGCCGGCTGTCGTGTTACACCATGAAGAACATGAATCTTCAAGGCGAACCCTCTGTCGACGTCCAAACAGGTAACTGTGAAAAAAGTCAATAACGGTAGGAGATATGTTAATAGAGCGCAGAAGACTTAGGAGGATATCGAAATCAACGGTATTAAACGCGTTACTGAAGTCAAGTAGGGTAAGCACGGTTAACTAACCCTTCTCCATACCAGCACGTATATCGTCAGTTATCTTGAATAATGCAGTAACTGTACTGTGGGAAGGGCGGAAACCTGACTGGAAAGGATTCAGAAGATCGTTTCTCGTGAGAAAATTACTAATTTGGTTGTGAACTAAGCGTTCCAAGACTTTGGATAAAAAAGGGAGAATAGATATCGGACGATATTCTGAGGAATGTTTAGGGTTCAAGATTTTAGCTATAGGTATAATTTCAGCATCCTTCCATAATGAAGGAAAAACTCCTTCCAGTATTGAAAAATTTAGAACGTGTAATAAAGCAGGAAGGATTAAATCAAGAATTGGGACTATCATATTGCGACTTATGCCATCGATACCAACGGCATTTGACACAATAGAGAGTACACTCTTTGTAACATCACTAGCCGTAAATTGAGAAAATCTAAATGGAATATAGGTGGGAGATGAAGTGGTAGAAAGAATGTTGAGAGTATTTGCCTTAGTAGCTATATTTATGCTAGTTGCTGTTGAAAAGTCTCTATTAAGAGAATTAATGTCCAAGTCGTGAGGAACAGAGTTTTGACGGGATTTACCAACTCCCAATGACCTTAGGAATTTCCAAACCTTACTTGGATCATCGTGGTTAACAGATTCGTGAATGTGTCTGCGTTGAGCATCCCTACACACCCTGTTCCAGTGATTTCGAGAGGAATGGTATTTAGATTTATTCACATCTTTAGGACAACGCCTATATTTGAATTTAGTTACATCTTTTTTATGCATCAGTAGTCTTATATCAGCTGTCAACCACCTTATATTAGGGTCGTATAATCGTATTCATATCATCAAATATAACGCTTAGCCAATATTATGTTACCTAACCTATTACTGGGTAATAGTCAAATAATAGTGAGAACTTATAATGTTATTCGTTCATTAAAGACGCGCAATGTAACCGTTATTGGTTAATATATTATGTGTAATAGTTGAATAAATCACTCACGTTATTGATATCAGTGATTTACCGATATCAGTTATTTGCCTTCATACTTGAACAGACTTAGGGCTGCAACGAAATAGTTGGCGTATATACAAAGTAAATCACGATATTTACAATGATTTATAAATGTAGATAATTTTATTTTTAATGTTTTTATATATTTCAAAAATAGTATGTAATAGGCAGCGTTAAAATAATAGGTAACTAACCCATAACATTGCATAATTTTTAATAATCTATCGATATCTATTTCTTGGTCTCGTTCTGATTATCCACGAAGCTCCTATACAAAAACCGATCAGTATTACAACTCATGCAATAACTTCACCGAACGCCTCCACGCGCAAGGACCGAGCGAGGTTACACTGCAAATAGGCATGTCGGCGTCGCATTCTTTCGCAACGAGTGAGATGGCAAGTCACAGGAAACTGTAAGGAAGAATAGCGTCACTCGGACACCGCGCCGTCACGTCGCTCACTAATATTTGAATAACCTATTACGACAAAATTCATATTACCTAATATTAAACTTCTGTCTTGAATCTATTACATATACCTAATACGAATATATTAGTCACACCTCTAATTTGTGGGAAGGTATAAATTTTTGAAGCTTTGTTTTAGTGGTATACTTTTCTCTAATCTCTTCTAGCACTAGCTTTTATTCTAGGAGGAAGAATATCTATGATGGAGTACCTATGCGCGTATACCCGATAAAGACAGAGTATAAATACCTAATATTGCAGAATTGCCAGTGTCCCATAACATTACCCAAATTACAATGAAGCTTTTAGAAAAAAATATTGCCGCGCCTACTGAAAAAATACATTTGCATGGTACTTGCTTAAGGTAGACTAAACCGTTCAATTTGTTATATCGGGGTATTCAAAATTTAATGTGTGTTGCTAGATCGGATAACTTTAGTGTTTGTATTGTTTTTAAATTGCGCAAATCGGAAATTATACCCTAAAGTATTTTGGCATCATAACTTACAAATATACAATTGTTTCTTAACTGTTTTTGCAGATTACTAGAGAAATATATGAAATCAGATACATATATGTAAGATACAATAACAAAATAATCTAAAAAGGATCTCTGATTTGAGTAAATTAAATACCTACAAATGTTATTCGATCTCGCAACATATACGAGTAGACAGACTGTTAAATTTTGAATTTCTCGCTACAGATTGAACGGTCCGCCTTAATGGCAAAGAAACCAGGTCAGCTAGTTTTAGAAAATTACCATGATTCTAAAACTGAAAATGTACAGAATATTTTTTGGTAGAGTTTAAAACTATGGCATAATATATATATAACTTAACCCATGGTACTATTGGATAACTAGCTTGCGCTTGTGGACTCAACCGCGTCGAATAGTTATATCGTAGTCCCCCGATAATGCTCAATATCTCGGAATTAAGGTAGCCAATTTATTAATCCGGGTCCTACGGAATCTATATGCTAAATTTCGTTGAAAACTTCGGCGTTGAGTGACTTGAAGGTTTGTATGAGTAACAAACTCATACAAACCTTCGTACCTATAATATTTCATAGTGTGCACTTTAAATAAAACAAAGTAATAATGTATTTATAGATTTATGGTTTATAAAACATATGTGTGAATAACATCGAGATTCAACATTTTGGCACCACTTACAATTTAATTAATAAATTGTGTAATTTTTAATTTAATTAATTTTGTCGTCCAGTTGCTTGAATCCATACACGATGAAGGACAGCATTCCTTATGAAAACTGCAAATCAAAATTTAATTGCGTTAATTTTACTGCATAATTGGTCAAAAGTGGTTCATACAAAATTACCCACTTTTATGGGAAAAATCTTCGGTCATGAGCTGGTATTCCGAAAATTGCTATAATTCGAAAATGTATAATTTTTGATCTATGTTCACACTCTCTTTTCTCCTTAAACAAATTTCATCATAGTAGAGCGAGACAGATAGACAAAAGAACACTCCTTAATTTTTATGGATTATAATTTACATTTTTCTACAAAATCAAGAAATTATTTTGTAGAAAAATGTAAGATTATCAAATAATTTAACACGCCGACATTCATGTTATGATCAGAAATTCATATATGATTCGCATAGACTGTGTAAGAATGGTGAAGACATATGAAAAATAGCACTTACATGTGATACGTAAGGTGTTCCATATTTCGTTCTGTTCTGTTTTTACAGCCAAGAATTCTGCATTTCAACAAGTTTGGTGGAAGCAGCAGCGTTGAATTTAACTTACAATTTACAATACACACTTCAAAATCATTGTTTAACACGAAAAAAGGACACTTTCAAGCACCGAATAAATTTGTCTGCCACAAAACTGCGTTGTGGCAAACAAAGAAATCGCATACGCCGAGCAAGACAAAAAAAACTGATGCTGTCTCTTTCAAACTAATGCAATCGTATATATTACCATTCTTGTCTCACAACCAACAGAATATAAATGTCTTCTCCATATATTCTTCCTCCTAGCTTTTATAATTTAATATTGGGATTTTAACATAGATAGCTATAGATTTTAACTTTAATACGGATTGATATATGAACTGTGATATATTGAGACATGTAGCATTTATTTAAATCGTCTGTGGAAATCTGTATCTATACATCCGTTCCGTTTCCGTTTTCTGAGTTCTCCGCCATCTTTGTTTCTTTTGCTTGTCAGAGTTGACTGATAAGGTTAGAGTTTTCGATATTTTCCATTATTTCAATAAAGAAATACAATTGTCGGTGTAATTTTTATTGTTTGTTCGACCCGTACAGTTCAACTTCAGTATTATTGCAATCAGTTTGTGACATTTGGTTACCTATGACATTTTTTGATGTTGATGAATTGTGTGCGGTGAGGTGACCACGCTGTAGCTTATTCCATTCGTTATTTCAGAAGCCTCATCATGCAGCTGCATATCAGAGGACAGACTACGCACGTCCTAGACGTGAATGGAGACGAATCCATTGGACAAATCAAGGTAATGACATATAATATGCTCGACTGTCTACTCTGCGGTTATGCAGAAAGTATGTAAAGAATACCGAGGAAATTCATAGTAGCCTTCCAAACCTAAAACTTATATGAGACAAACTTCTTGGATACCATATAACAGGACGTCGGTATAACACGGACCTGATCTATGTTATAGGTTATGTTGATTTTGGAGGCCCTAGTCCTTTAGTCATACTTTTATAATTAGAGAGGTTACAACTGTAATATGGGTCCTCAACCACATTGACTATTCCTCAACCTGCGCTAGTACAATTAATGATTATTTGAAACTTATTAATGTTTCCATTTTCTAGGAGCGCATCCTTGCTGAGGTAGGAGGTGAAGATTTCACCCTCTCAGCATGTGGTGCTCCCCTTGAGGACTCCTGTCTGGTGTCAGAGCTCACATCTGCAGAACTTGACCTAACAGTTCCATTGCTTGGTGGTAAAGTGCATGGATCCTTGGCTCGTGCCGGTAAGATCTAATTGATTTTATTAGATATTATAGAGTAACAATTAGCTAAAGTGAACCTTGCTGACTGCTACAAATCAGTAATTAATTAAGCAATTGAATATTTTATTAATCAACTCAATCAATCAACATTCTTTTTACTAAATCTCTTGCGAAGGGTGAATTTCCATTAATTTGGAAATCTGCATTTATCATGCCAGTTTATAAATAAGGGTCAAAGACTGAGCTTACCAATTACCCACCTATAATATATAGTAACTCTAGGTTAGTCTGAATAACATCCTCGACCACATCATCACTTACGATCAGGTGAGATAGTGGTCAAAGGCTAACCTATCAGACATAAAAAAAAAAAAAAACCTATTTCTAAGCTTTGTATTATATCAAAAGTTTTTGAAAGAGTGGTTTATGACCAAGTCTATGCAGTTGTAAGGAACTCATTTCATGACTCGCAACATGGATTTTTGAAAGTTCGCTGCACTGTATCCAATTTAATCCTATTAACGACTATTTAACAGAATCAATGGAAGGTGGTGGTCACATAGATGTTGTGTATACCGATTACAGCAAAGCATTGGATAGAATTGACCATAATACTCTACTATTCAAGCTTTTCAGTGTAGGTATCAGGGGTGACTTATTGAAATGGTTTTCCTCCTACATTGAGAAAAGATCTCGGCCTGTAGTGGTGAGCAATTATATATTTAGCTGGATAACCATACCCAGTGATAACATTGACCCAGAGATAAACATACCATAAAGCAACCGGCCTAACAAGCCCTGGGGTGGGTACCCCAGGGCTTGTTAGGCCGGTTGCTTTATGCGATTTTTAATAATGATATTTATCTTTGTTTTCACAATTCATATCTCTTATGTTTTGCTGATGACATGAAAATATTTAAAGCAATAAAATCCCCAGAAGATGCTTTTAAACTGACCTAAATCGTCTTGACCACTACTGTCAAATAAACAAACTTGAACTTAATCCAACCAAATGTACCTTTGTTACGTTTTCTCAGAAACAAATTGAAATCCCTACAACATGTACCCTTAAGCAGCAAGCTTTGGTAAGAAGCTACATCATTCGTGACCTTGGGGTGGTTCATGACTAAATTATTATTTGATGAGCACATAGATACTATTGTTAGCAAAGCTTCCAAATTATTAGGATTTGTTATGAGAATATGTGCTTCATTTAATAAAGTGAAGACTTTTAAAATATTATATTGCACTTTTGTTCGTAGCATATTAGAATTTAGCCATTTTTTTTAAATTTTTTGATTGCCCAACTAAATTATTTATACTAACTATACATACTAAATTATAAACACACTAGTTTAAGTTTTTAAAAAGTGAAGTAGTTCAAGCTGTTTGTTGTTTATAACTTCAAATCTGATTTATTGACATTTAAATTAGACTACTCTAGGCCATGTAGGTAAACTCAAGTGTAAAATCAAAAATGTTCCTTGATTTGCTTATGATATGGTGTTCCTTAGGTGTTTTTATAGCTTGCTTTAATTTTAATTTTTTATATCTGATAGGCAAGTCTTTGATCACTTTCTTTCTTGATGGTAAGTGATGATGTTTGTTTATTTATTCATAAGCTGATAGGCTAGCTTTTGACCGCTATCTCATCAGATATTGTTCAGGCTATCTTAGAATTACTGGCTCTCAAGGACAGCTGCCGGAATACACATTGAGTTGTTTAGCAACAGTTTTTTTTTTACCTAAAGGTGGTAGTTAGCCAGGCTGCATTATTCTATTTGGGGGCGATGTCATGCACTGATGTCCTGATTGGGGTGTTTTGCATTCCCCATGCTAGCTTCTACCCAAGCCATCCCAACTCCTTGATGTAGCGTAAGAGCACTAGGTTGTTGGCATAGCTGCTCCAGTGACATTGTGATGGCGTTGAGGTTGTCATCGATGAGAATGATTCCTGTAGTCTAGTTGTAATTCTTATTTGTTCTGTGACTTAAATTTTGGTGATTAATTGAAAACTATGTAGTTCTGTGGGAATTCACAACATCAGCCGATGTTTAGTGGTGAAAATAAATTGCAGATGATAAATCATCCAGCTACATCTAGCTCCATTACAAGGGATTTTTCATGTTACTTATACTAAGATTGTTGTTTAACCAAGGCTTTTAATATAATCGTAATAAAGTTTGTTGTTAGTCTACTTTATGAGATTGTAATATATTATATAATGATATCAACAATTGCACCAAGAGATGATTTACTATTCTATATATAGATAAATTAGAAAGATTTATCTGGATGTAATTCATTCAATAAATTTAAATGGCACTTTTTCAGGAATTGTGAAACATAGTAGTGACATATTACTATGTCTTCACAATTTCTTTAAATTAGGTAAATTGAGAATATTTTCGAGTTCTTATATGTTAATTTAACCCACACATTTTTTTCTACTGGAATAAAACTACTCTGTTGTGAAGTATCGAAAATCGTGTGGAAATCAAGTTGTAGTAATAAAAATTACTTATAATGGAAATTTTAACACTGTTTTAGGAATAATAGTAAATCCAGTGCTGCAACTGTTTTACTTATAGTATGTCAATATTTACATTACTGGAATCTTTATATCCATTAACAGTTTCTTATTGCCTACTTTTCAGTTCAAGCTATGATATATTAAAAACTTGTGTAAGAGTAAATATCTAATGTATGCCATTATATTTTTAGGTAAAGTCAAGGGACAGACACCCAAGGTAGAGAAACAGCAAAAGAAGAAGAAGAAGACAGGCCGTGCTAAGCGCAGGATCCAATACAACAGGAGGTAAAAAAATATGTCTAAAAGCTGTTAATATTTCCTAAAAAAGATGATTTTAGGCCTTATACTATGGCTAAATTGCACTTTTCCATCAGGACATTTAATTATTTTGGATAATTAATTTATAAGTACAGAGACCAATTAAGTAATTATCAATCAGCAAATACATATAAAATTATTGTTATCAGCATTTGAACATGTACTTAAAAATATTAATCTAATATTTAAAACAAGCAAAATTATTTTCTTTTTTGAAATGAGAGGTCCTGTAGCAGTAAGTATAAAATATCAAGCAGTTTATAGCTTAATCCTGATGAGGGCTTTAGCTTCACTGCTCTGTTATCACCTTCAAGGTGAGATAATGTTCAAGGCCTAACTTATCGGCAATAAAAATTAACTGATGGCAAGTGTATGGCTATGTATTGTGTATGTTCACTCAGGCCTTACCATCTTTAATATCTCCCAAAACAATAATCCTTGCAATATGTTTCAACTACAAGCAGTTTTTCTTTCCTCTTGTTTTACTGTCTGTACCATTATTTACACCCACACAAGATGGTGTGTGGGTTAAACATAATATATTTATGTTATGCACATTTAAGATTTACTTTATGTATTTTTTTTACTTTTATGTGCTTAGACATGGGTTAATCTGAAAAAAATCTATTCAGTGAACTGTAATAATACACATTGACTTGCTGTTGCAAAATTGTTGTTATTCCTCAAAGCTTGCTTAAAAGTATAAGGGAATCCCGCACAGGACTATATTTTTTTCTCTAGTAAATTTGTAATTTTGTAAAGTATAAGGGAGTTGAGTCTATCTAGGAATCCATCAATTTGGTAGCCATGTTGTGATCATATTAAAGTCTCATAAGTTGTGATATTTTGTCTTCATTTTCGGACTCAAATCATGTCCAGTGCACGAGTTTGGAGGTTTATGTTTCCATTGCAGTGGGACTTATTCACTAAATAGCATTGTCTGAATGACGCTTGATAGCGTCATTGATAGATAGATTAATTGATATCATTTTTTTTTTACAAACTACTGGAATACTAAATTTTATGCCCAAGGCGGGAATCGAACCCGCGTACTCCGATATCGTGTCGGATGCCTTAACCTCCTCGGCTTTTTTTTAATTCTTATAGATATATAATTTCATAGTTTTTTTAATTACATGATAATCGAACAAGTCGTTTTGTAACAATGAATGGATGTTGACAATACTTTAGGCACCTACTTTAGGTCCTGAAATATTGCATAACAAACTTTTTTGTTAAGTATTAAAACCATGAAACCAAATTACAAAATAGTTGTTTTAATTTACAATATGTAGAAATTTAGAGCTTTCAGCTAATATTATGTATCATTTTAATTACAGGTTCGTGAATGTTGTGCAGACCTTCGGCCGTCGTCGTGGACCCAACTCTAACTCGTAGTTATAAAATTTTGTAAATATAAAATGCAAATATAACATCTTTTGCACCAACACACGATATTTTCTTTTTAATTTAATACAGAAGAAAGTTCCATGTTGCAAATTATTATTACTCTTGCCTTATGTCCGTCGTGGAAATGACTATGTGGTTATTTATGCCAGGCCTGGTGCACTCCGCAATTTAGGTGGCCATGCGGAAAGTGGTATCAATCTTTCGACTCTTGTGATGTATATTTGACATAATTTTTACTGTTCTATTCAAACCTATTTTAGAATATTATATTATGATACAAGTGAGCTAAGTTGCTCATACACGAGACTGTGGGGTGTAGCTCGAGCCGCAGGCGAGGGCGTAAATTAGCCGAGTGTATAATGAGCAAGTTGCTCACGAGTTTCGTACGCACGTTTTCAACTCCCTTGCGAGGAAAAAAAATATATAGCACAAATACGATACAAACAACATACGAAAATTATGGAAAATAGCGCGCAAGTTTTTTTTTTGCGCGCGGCAATTGTATTGTGGGAATACTTAAACTTAAAGCCTCTTTGTTGTTACAAATCTGTATTACCCGGTTAAATTGAAAATGCTCTGTTTTTTCGCATAGAATTTGCAGTTAGGTACTAACTTAACTTTGTAGGGATAATTCTATTACGCACTAGTGTATAATATTATATGCACGAGGGTGTTATAGTTCGGTTTATGGCCCTAAGAACGATATAATAAAGCTCACTTTACGATCAAGGATGTTGAAAAAAATTTAACCTAATAATCGAACCGACTTTAACACCCAAAAGTGTGAAATAACTCGTTGAAGTCGATACCATGATAGCTCAAAAGTACCTATTATCACAATATTGTGCACATGATACCGACTTCGACAAGTTATTTCACACTTTTGGGTGTTGAAGTCGATTTCATTTTTTGGTTAACAATTTTTCACTCTTTTTAGTGACCCTTGCTACTTCAGGATCGATTGTCACTCAATGTCAACGACTATATCATCAAGATAGGTAAATATTTTTCAGTTATTGGAGTCTCACTCAAAAACGGCTTGACCGATTTTGATGAAATTTAAATTGGACCAAATGTATAAAAAAACAAGCATCAGCTTTCAAACAAAAAAATAATTTTCAAAATCGTTTCACCCAGCCAAACTTCTGAGGTATACCTACCTCAGAAGTTTACAAACATAAAAAAACAGACTAATTGTGAATCTTCTCCTATTTTGGAAGTATACTAATATATATCTTTATTCATATTCGTAAATAAAGTATAAGTACACTATTATATAAATCGTCGTGAAATCGTTTATTAATAAAAAAAATTTAAAATAAAAGTAAATGGTTCAAAAATTAAGAAAACTTAATTATGTAATGAACCGCCTATATTAAATTGTTCGTGGTTTAAGAATATAAGTACTGTTTCATAAATCCCTTTACGTAAAAGACTGAGAAAAATGCGACCAATGAGCAGCATGCCACCTGTGTTGCTGCACATCGAGCTAATCATTGCTTGGCTTGATCTATCCAGTCCTTTCCTGCTGTAGCTATGATGTCGTCGCTCCATCTTTTCATAGGTCTCCCTTTTCGTCTATTTCCACTTGGGCCTTTCCATTTTGTCGCTTCTAACGTCCATCGCTTGTCGCTATATCTAGCTAGATGGCCCGCCCATCGCCATTTTAGCCTTAGACTGTAGTGTAAGACGTCAATTATTTTTGTCTTCTTTCTTATAAATTCGCTTCTTACTTTGTGTATTTTTCTTATTTTTAGAAGGCTTCTTTCCATAGCTTTTTGGCAACTGTCTAGCTTTGTTTTTATTTTAGTGTTGTAGGTCCTCGTCTGGCAACAGTACGTGAGAGTCGGTAGAATGCATGTATCCATCACTGTTTTCTTTAGGTGGAGCGGATAGTCACCTTTCATAATCTCCTTGAGTGACCAGTATTTTTTCCAACTCATATTTATACGGCGTTCTACCTCTGCTTCTTCGTTTTTGTCTTCGAATGATAGTTCTTTTCCCAGATAAATGTATTTATTAACATATTCAAGTGCCTTTCCTTCGAGTTTTATTGTATGTGTGTAGCTGTTTGTCATGCATTTTGTTTTAGCTTTGTTTATCAAAAGCCCTGCCTTTTCACTTTGTTCTCTTAAATCGTTTATCATTTTTTCTAATCTTATACTGCTTTCAGCAAATAGTACGACATCATCTGCGAATCTGAGATGACTTAAGTACCGGTTGCCCATTTTAATTCCTTCGTTTTCCCATTTCAGTTTCTCGAAGATGTTTTGCAGCACAGCTATAAAAATCTTGGGGGACAGGGGGTCTCCTTGCCTCACTCCTCTTAGAATTGGTATTTTTGGACCTCGTTTCTCTAGTTTCACGCGACTGGTGCTGTTGTTGTATATGTTTTTCAAAATGTTTTTGTATTTTTCATGGATATGACATTTGTACAGTGCTTCCCAGATTGCATCATGTGATATTGTATCGAATGCTTTAGCGTAGTCTATGAAAGCTACATATAATGGTCTGTTAAACTCCTTGTATTTTTCTATTGTTTGCTGCATTACCTGTATATGGTCTATTGTTGAGAAACCTAACCGGAACCCCGCTTGTTCTATAGGTTGAAGATTTTCGATTTTGCTATTGATTCTGCTGAGTAGCATTGAGGTAAAAAGTTTATATGTGCTAGGGAGAAGGCTGATTGGACGGTAATTGCCTATATCTTGAGGGTCACCTTTTTTGTATAGTAGAATTATATCTGATTTCTTCCACTGTTCTGGTATTTGTCCCGTTTTTAAAATGTTGTTGAATAAATACGATAGTGGATGTGCAAGCAGAGCAATTCCAATTTTCAGGGTCTCATTAGGTATACCGTCTGGCCCTGGGCTTTTTTCTGATTTAAGATATTTTATGTACCTAGCTACTTCCATCGCATTCACTTCTGCAGGCTCCTCTTCTGTGTCGCTATAATCTTTCAAATATTTGATTTTACTTGCACTAGTTTCATCGTTGTTTTTATATAGCTCCTTATAGAACTCTGTGGCACAATCTATGATATCTTTCCTAGTGTTAGTACTTGAGGTTTTAGTTTTTAAATTTTGTATCCAATTTTTATGAGTACTTAATTGCTTGTATGCCCTTTTTGTGCTTCTATATTGTTTTAGGTTTGTTTCTATTTTCTGTTTCCTGTAGTTTGCGTAGTCTTGCTTGATGGCCTTGTTAGTTTTTTTAAATAACATACTTAACTCTTTCTTCGTTCCCTTAGTTTTTTGTTTTGACTGTCATATAATAGGGTATTAAAACATGAGTGTAGTTTTTTGAAATGAGGCGCAGGTGTGTTTCAAAATAAGATTACACGAGTGTTTTAATACCTAATTATATGCAGTTGCACTACTTTATTTAATATCATGGCTTTATGCTTTTTTTGATTTAAAATAGTCTGTTTTTGGTCTATTGGCTCGGAATCAGAGCGATGCGCGCGCAGCGCGCTCACCACAGATAATGTGTATTTAAATTGAATTGAAACCTCCTTGGATGGGACACATTGTACTTTTATAATTAAAAAAAAAATGTAAAGCATTCTTTTGCTAGAAGAATAATGCTTTAATTTAATATTGTAATTTTCTTAAAGAAGTATGTAAATAAAATATGCCAATAAAAGTCTGTATTTCATTTCATAATTAGAATATTACCGAATGAGATTATATAAAATATTTTTGAATGCAATCCAAGGAAAAAAATGGTTTTGATTGTCTTCAAAATACTTACCTACCGAGAACAAGTGTAGCATAGTGTTTCTTGGGTAGCATAAACGGAGGAGAGCTCAATGGGGTAGTAGTAGTAACGGTTTCCCGTGTAGGTTAATAGAAGAAAAACGCATATATAGTATGAATAAAATGAGATGAAATTAATATTAACATTTTATGATATTCATATGAGTAGTATCAAACAAAGATACATACCTACCCTAGTCGCGACTGAATCGCGCGTTCAGAAATGATTACCCATCAAATAATCGATTAACCGGTAATTAATTGAAACACCGATTACTCTCCGGTACCCATCCCAACCGGTGATTATCCGGTTTTTTGAGATCCGGTACACACCTCTAGTTGATGTCAGGCAAGCCGACGCACGGCCATAAAACTAACGCTAAAACAACCTTTTATAATTATATAATATTAGTTGTAAGGGGAAACGTATATCTAACATGTTCTTGTTTCAAACATGTACATAAATAGGATTGAATAAGAATAATGTATTTGCTCAAAACACGAGCATACATACATAATATGACTAACACATGTGCATGTTAAAAACAGAAAGGGTTTTATTCAAATCCGCCCTCAAGGTGTTTAATTATTGGGATCCAGTATATAAACGGCTTTAATTCATTCACACATTTTTAATTTCTTAATACCTTTGAACACTCTACATCTTTATAAAAAATTACATCGACTACAAACTTATAAGTTGCTCCAAACAATTCTCAAAAACTAGTACAATAAAATTTTCTTCAAGACATTTGTCAAAACTCTAATCGCTCCAAGTTTGAAAATAACTTGCTTTTAAAAACATAGACTTTAATCATAGACAATAAGAATTCATCTCTACAACATCCCCTCTGAATTTTATATTGTCTCAAATAAAATTAAAACCAACCTGTATTTAACTTTAACATATTTTCCTAGAACACCCCATATACAACTTCAACATTGAACACATAATTAAAACAAAAATAAAAACCCATACTAGTATTCCCTACCTATCATTACATTCTACATACTATATTAAACCACCCCCTTAAATATAAATTTCAAATTAACAATCAAGACAATCTTAATACTATAACTAATACCTAAATTTCAAATCAATTCTAAAACATTATCTCTACAAAATATAACATCTAACACCTATCATAATTAACTAACTATACCACTAAACTCACTTCATTAAAGTTCACATCAAACTCACTGATCACTCATAATATGCTTTCTTAAACGTAAAAACTTGGTTCTGTCCAATCCTTTTGTCAAAATATCCGCAATATTAGAATTGGTTGGACAATAGAAAATTTCAATTAAATTTTGATCTATCTTTTCTTTAATAAAATGATATTTCACATCAATATGTTTGCTTCTGCGATTTAAAATTCCGTTTTTAATTAAAACAATAGCCGACTGATTATCAACAAATAATTGTGTTTTTGGAGTATGACCTGTAATTTCTTTAATCAGACTTTGAACATAAAGTAAATCTTTGATACATTCTGCGGCAGAGATGTATTCTGCTTCCGTACTGGAGAGAGCGGTGACGGACTGTTTACGCGAGCACCAATGTATGGGACCACCACTGTACAACACTACAAAGCCAGTCGTACTTTTCCTAGTATCAGGATCACCAGCGAAGTCTGCATCACAATATGCAGTCAAAACTAAACTATTTCCACTTAAATATTGAATACCAGAAGATATAGAGCTCTTAAGGTATCTGAAGAGATTTTTAATATTGGCAAAATCATTTAAATTAGGACACTCTTGATGTCTACTGCAATAACCAACATGAAATGAAGCATCTGGTCTAGTTTTGTTTACTAAGTATAGTAAAGACCCTATCAACTGCCTATAACGATGCACATCACTACTATTACCCTTCCCCTCTTGATGTGTATCAACTAAAATATTCGGAAAAATAATTTCTTTTAAGTCATTAAATCCAAATTTATTTAACATTTGACCAATATAAGATTCCTGATAAATTTTCAAATAATTTTCTCCAACCTGTATATCAATACCGATAAACTTCTCAACTTTATCAAATTTTCTAATTTCAAATTCTTTTTGCATTCCTTTCATGATATTATTCAATTCATTTTCACAATTTCCTATCAAAATTCCATCATCAACATATATAGCCAAGTAAATTTCCTTTTCTTTACATAAAAACAAACATGGATCTAATTTCAGCTGTTCGAAACCCAATTTCTTTAAATATTCAGTTAGCCGCTTATTCCACATGAGCGGTGCTTGCTTAAGACCATATATACTCTTCTTTAATTTACAAATTTTATTTTCACCATAATCATAACCTAAAGGAATTTCCATAAAGATATCCTCATTTAATTCTCCATACAAAAACGCTGTCTTTACATCAAACTGTTTTAATTTTAGACCTTTCTGTGCAGCAATTGAAAGCAATAATCGTACACTAGTAGTATTTACCACTGGACTATAAGTCTCTTTGTAGTCTACATTATATTTTTGTAAAAATCCCTTAGCAACAAGTCGTGCTTTGTATCTTCCTTCCGACTTCACAGTAAAAATCCACTTACTAGTTATCAATCTTCTATTACCTGCTTCTATTTTATCAACTACTTCCCAAGTTTTATTTTTCTCCAAAGAATCCATCTCTTCTTTAATAGCTTTTTCCCATAAACTTCTCTCATCACTCTTCAACACCTCACTGTAAGTTAAAAATGATGTTTCTAAATCATAATCTTTCAACCTTATTGGTAATTTTCTATCTCTTTTTGACAAAATCCTTTTACTACTAATTTCTTCAACGGACTCCTCCGCATCCACAAACAACTCGTTTCCATCCACCGTCAATCTACTATTATCTTCAATCTCATTTCCATTATTCACTTCTTGACTACTATCTTCCAAATTAACTTCTCTTCTACTATTATTATCTAATAATTCTTCAGCAATACTATCTTCAAAAACATCAATTCCCTCATTTTCTATAACATCATTCCGTTCCTCCTCCAAAACATCTTCTACGACATCATTTCGCTCTTCAAAAATATTTTCTATGACATCATTTCGTTCTTCTTCTAAAATATTATCTATGACATCATTTCTCTCTTCTTCTAAAATAGAAAATTCCTCCTCCTTCGTTGCTTCAACATCTGTCTTCTTCTTCTTACTTTCTCCATACAAACTTCCCCTCTCAACTTGACAACCATCATCAGCTGTGATGACATTTCTTTTCTCGTTTTGTTCTTCCAACTCCTCTTTTTCTTTAAATAATTTATATAAATCTGTAACTTTCGCAATCCTATTACATTGCTTTAAAAATTCCAAAACATCCTTCGCATTATTATTAAAAGTCACATCTCTTGAATAAAATACCTTCAAACCCACCGGATCCCAAATCTTATATCCATTGTTCGTAAATCCTACTAGCAAACCCTTACCACATCTGGAATCTAATTTATTGAGTTTTGTATTTATTTTTTAATAAGCCAAAGAACCGAAAATATTTAAATGTTTCAAATTTGGAATTCTATTAAACCACATTTCTGCTGGCGTTCTGTCATTAATAGTATTAGAACACCTATTGGTTATGTAAGTTGCTGTTAGCACCGCCTCGCCCCATAACTCTTGTGGTAACTTCATGTCAAACAAAAGAGCACGGGTTCGCTCCAAAATTGTTCTATTTAATCGTTCTGCCTTTACATTATGTTGTGGAGTATACGGTATTGTATAATCTATTGAAATTCCTTTACCTAAACAATATTTTTTAAAATTATTTGAACTATATTCACCGCCATTATCGCACCTAAATGTTTTTACTTTTAAGTTAAAGTGATTTTCAGATAAATTTATGTAATTAGTAATTTTTGAAAAGGCTTCACTCTTAGTTCTGATCAGATAAATTTTAGCAAAATGTGTATAGTCATCTAGAAAAGTGATAATATATTTATAACCATCATACGTGTCTGAACCTATTGGACCACAGATGTCACTATGAACTATTTCTAATGGCCTAGTAGCTCTATTCCTTTCGGTATTAAATGGTTTTCTGCATAGTTTTGCTTGTGTGCAGACTTCGCAGGTGTCAATATAATTATCACTATGTTTTGAATTTATTCCATTAACTATCTGTTTTGTTTTTGAAATTGATGTATGTGCCAAAGCTCGATGCCAAAAATTTATGTTTTGAATTAAGTTTACTGACTTTGTGCTTGACCGAGTTGCTGACAACTCTGCATAGTACAGTCCGTCACCCCTTAACTCACCAGTCAGTAAGCAGCTGCCATCTCTTTCGTATACTTTACATTCTTTTCTGAAAAACACAATTTCATAATTATTTTCTGCTATTTTTGAAATTGAAATTAAGTTTTTCTTCAATTTCGGGACTAGTAACACATCATTGAAGGTAATGTTATGTGAATTTGTGTTAGACTTGCATAACACTTTACCCACAGTGTCTATAATGTGTGTATTACCATCAGCTGTTGAGATTCTATAATTGCACTTTTCTTTCAAATGTAAATATACTTCAGAATTAATTATGTGACTGCTAGCTCCGGAATCTAGTATGAACTCAATAGTTTCCTCCTCATCTCTGTCTAATTTTGTAAAATTACTCACCGAAAATTGTGGTTTCTCTAAACAAAATTTTGAAAAATGTGTGTTTGTCTTGCAAAACACACAATTGTATTTTTCTTTGCAATCATTATTTTTGTGTCCATTTTTCAGACATTTGAAGCATGTTATTATGCTGTTATTCTTCACGCTCTTGGATCCTTTATCATTTCTGCAGAATTTTGCTATGTGTCCTTTCTTACCACAATTATAACAAACATTTATTAAAAATGTATCACAATTTTCTTTATTTTTAGTATCCCGTTCTGTAATTTTTAGTTCTAATTGTATTCGGGAAATAAGATTCACAAAAGTTTTCTCTTCTTTAGCAGTTGATTCCCAAGCTGTCCTAAAGCTCGATAATTCTTTAGGTAAAATGCACAATATTTTCGACACAACCTCAGTATCAGTTAGATTCATCCCAGTACTTTTGATTGAGGTAACTATGTTCATTAGGTCGCCGATATCTTCTAGTAAATCTGTTTTTTCGAATTTATAGTTATAAAAATCTTGGAGTAAATGACACCTCTGTGTGTCAATTTGGCCCAAAAATATCTTATCCAATGTGTCTAAAATTTCTTTTGCGGTTTCACAGTCAATTATACGTCCAATATATGAAGTATCTACAGAATTAATTATTGTAAATCTGGCTTTTGCATCTTTACTAATAAAATCTTCCTTTATTTTTTGTTCATCATTTAACCCTTGTATAACTGAATTTAGTCCTTTTGATAATAGTAATAAATGTAATTTCTTTTTCCAAATAATATAGTTCGTATTTTTATCTAGTTTTGACAGTTCCTCTGTCATGTTTCTATATAATTATTTCCAGTAAATAAAATAATAATTTCATCACCATATGGTTTCCAGGGTAGGTAGCTCAGCTCATCTTCATCTTATCCTTGAGGGCAAAGGGCCCATGACCTTTTATTCAAATCCGCCCTCAAGGTGTTTAATTATTGGGATCCAGTATATAAACGGCTTTAATTCATTCACACATTTTTAATTTCTTAATACCTTTGAACACTCTACATCTTTATAAAAAATTACATCGACTACAAACTTATAAGTTGCTCCAAACAATTCTCAAAAACTAGTACAATAAAATTTTCTTCAAGACATTTGTCAAAACTCTAATCGCTCCAAGTTTGAAAATAACTTGCTTTTAAAAAGACTATAATCATAGACAATAAGAATTCATCTCTACAACAAAGGGAAAGATTAGTGTCCTTCGATCGGGTACTGCCCTAAGGCGTGCAAATTTATAGAGCGATGGCATGCCTAAATAATTAAACATTAAGTAGTACATCAGAATAGTAGTTAGTAGTTGAATAAAACAAGTAGACAGGTATCGACCTACCGACCCCACACGTGTTGGAAGTTGAGTCAAAATCATGTACAGTATCCGTAATACGAGTAGGTACAATGTGCTATTAGGCGCTTGCTGCTCGAAGCAGCTTGACACCGTTGTCCATTATAAGTTTTGAAGCGCTCGTAGGAAAGTTTGCTTAGCCGTTCTGAACCGATCAGCAAAGTTATGCAACGTTCGCCTCGGTAATGAGTTGGATGGGTGACCGCTGTTGACATTACTACTGAGCACTTCCGTGCTTCGGAGGGCACGTTAAGCCGTCGGTCCCGGTTGCTGTCTTAGTAGTCGCAAAAGCACCTAACGGTGTGTTCCGGCAACTGTCCTTGAGAGCAAGTAAGTAGTTAATTTTAGGTTAGCCTGAAGAACATCTTCGACCACGTCATCACTTACCATTAGGAGAGATAGAGTTCAAAGACTAACTTATCAAGCACAAAATAAAGTTCGCGTTTCTGTTTATGATATTGCTTGCTCAGTGAGTTTTGTGTAGTAAATAGGATGGGGATAAAGGCAATAAAATAAAAGAAGGGGATAAAATATTTCGCTACATTCCCAAATTTTACCATATTACACCATCTCTTGCGACAAGGGTCGCAAGGTGATGGTACGGACCCATGTGCTGCTGTTCATCAGCAGACTCCCAAGTTCCCGACAGTTTGCGCTATTATCAACCGAAAGGTAGCTGGTTGGTATACTATATCAACAAGAGCATTCAGATTCCAGTCTATATAAGGGTACGCGTCAGGAAATCCGGCGGCGCGGCTGGCCATAGAACCGAAACCAAAACTTAACGACTAAGTCCTTGTGTCGTCTTTGTGAGCGAAAACATGTCTTGCTGTACAGGATTCGACAATCAAATAATTTGAACTGTACTTATTTCTTATAATCTTAACGCCTTCGAGCAAATGCTTAGCGCTAACAAAAGAGAATTTACTTATCTAACACATTCGGCCATTGATGATGGGTTAGTTTCTCGATGCATAGGGCGCACTGCCTCGTTTTTACATAAAGCGTGAATTTGGATTTGGAAGCGTCGTTCTGGGTTCGACTACAGGGTCGAAATGTTTTTTCTTCTAAAATTAGTAGATAGTCTATCTATAGTTTTTCACTGTGCCCGATAAATGACAAAATATTAGCCAATAAAATCTATCTGGCGAAACGCACGTTAGAAACGGCAGGGTTATAAAGTTACACGTCTTTTCCGCCTTCATTGGGAAAGGCCGCGATCGCGTACACGAATTAAAATGTGTATTCTATTGTTTTGTATTTTATTCCAAAATAATGCTTGATTCACTAAAGCACCGCCAGAGGCGCTCTGCTTTCGCGAATCATGCGGCGAATCATAACAAAATTTCGCACTTTTTCTTTAGTTCCCCTAAAATATGAATTCGTAGTACCTACCGATCTTCGACCTCTAACCAAAAGTTTATTTAATGACCAAGCCAGCGAAGCATCTCTTAACTTGGACAAAACTAAAATACCCACACATATAAAACATGTAAACTCGTTAAACAAATTTAAAAAAGAACTTGGCATATAATTACCACAGACTAATCGTAGTAGTGAACAATCAGTTCTAAAAAATAGGTATGTATTACAGGAGTTTCAAATAATGTAGTGTTTATAATCTTATTCTCGTTACTTTAACTACAATTACAAACTACTTTATGAAACTTTTAAAATGTTATCTATTTATTATTGTAATTTAATTTAATACTTATCTTGTTGTGACGACGAACGTGCTAATATTTTTAAGTTAAACTATGTTCTCATGTATTTCAGTTAAGTTCTCACCTATTGTCTTAATTGAGAATAAAATTCTTTCAACCTAACCTATTCTGTTCTTGGAAATACACATGTAGTTCGAAACTGCTGAGATACCCCTATATCAAACATATACAAAACGTAAAAAGAACCTTAAACCTATTTCAGTCGCGAGGTCTTTAGCTTACCTGAGCCGCTAGTTTAGCGGAATGAGTCTAGCCAAAGAGTAATCTTTGAGGCTTTGAGTTATCTCCGAAACGATAATTCGTCGAAGCAGGGTTTCTGATTTATTATGCTGTTACGGTTATATTTTACCCAGTAAAAATCTAAGTATATTACCAGATAATGCCTATCTTTGATGTTTTAATATCATGTACAGTAGTTATTGACCATGCGAATGGAGCGCGGCATGGGACTTAATACCGTTGCGTTGGTAAGTGATGATAAGGTGGACGAACATGAATGCAGGCTATAAAGACTTTGAATGAGACTAGATAGACTCCATACCCATGACAGATTGTCCACATATACGCACGCATATACGTTATGAAGCAGTTATGGCTCAGTGGCATTGGCTATGGACTGCCGCGCAGCAGGTCCATGGTTAGAATCCCGCCGCGGGCTTTCACCGCATGGTGAAAGGTGATTTTGCGAATGTCCGCTTGACCAGCGACTACCCTCAAGTAGAAAATCTGTCGCCAAGCACCTAACGGTGTGTTCCGGCAGTAGTCTTTGAGAGCCAGTGAAATTACAGGCTCTTCAAAACCATGTCTCAAGGTGATGGGCGCAGTGCAATTCGTGACTTGTGACGAAATGCATCTGTTATAGGCAGAGGTTAGTCGGTTTAACATCAGGTGGGCCTCGAGCTTGTTCCCTCACGATAACATAAAAATAAATATAAGGTACCTACAGCTAGGGAGGCCAGCATTCGTAACGCCCTTCCTTACCACCGGGCTGCGAAATTTAAGCTTGTGGTAGGATCTGTACGCTGGATCCCAGATAGGCAGTCAATATCTCTGAGGTGTCACCGCTTCAAATTTATACTCTTATCTTATCTTTTTTCTGCACTCACCCCAAGCGCACGGCAAAAAATATTGTATTCCTCCGTTCTGCTCATCGAGCATGTAACTCTAAAGTTCGATGGTTCTGCTCTACCTACATAATTATTACCTTTCATCACCTTTAAACTTTTTTTGATTTTGTTCTTGTATGTGAAGTTAGTACAAAATTTATATATTTATCTTTTTCCATGTTTTGTCAGTACCTTTTCCACATACCTAAATTTTTCTTCTTTACCAATTTGTATTGTACCTTTGAAGTACCTAATTACTATTTTTGTATCACTATGATGAGACTGACTCTATCATGTAAGACTCCAAAGTATTATGTAAACATCCTGCCAATTAAATGCATGTAAAAATGTAAGTCATCATTATACTAGCCTCAACCACTGGCTAGCTCAAGCCATCCTGGCCACCTATATAATTATTTCACGTATATATTAATTCATTCTTGGCCAGGAAGGCTTACGTACTGGATTCTGCAGTAATCTACTATTATATTGTTGGTATGCGATTTAATATTAACACTAAAATGGTGCTGTGTTTACTGTTTTGGGTCATGATGATGATACCTACTCCCAATTAAATTTATGTGATTTATTTTTGAGTCTAATATGGTGTCTTCACTAAGATAACTATTTTTGTGACATTATGATGAGACTGGCTCTATAATGTAAGTTTCCAAAGTGCTTATATAAAATTCCTTTCAATTAAATGTACGAGTAAGTGATTAATTTTGAGACTAAAATTGTTTATATCATTTCAATACACAGTCCCCTGACATGGAGTATCCTTTATCACTTTCAGAAAATGCTGAATATTTTCTAAAGTATGTATGGAAATATTTTTGGTTCATCTATTAGTAGGCAACCAGGTAGATATCTAGTCCTAAAATACCATTTGCGCGATATTCAAAATACTTAAAAATAAACTGGACAAAAGTTGTCTTAGAACGAATTGCCCAGTTTACAGAGAAATGCCTATATAACTGAGAATTGATTCAGAAGAGAGTGTTCTTCTGTAGTAGCAGGGCTAACTGGGGTTTATTTTAAACATTTCTAACTTGTCAATTTAATCAATTGAATGTTTCATTACACTTTTAAAATCCGTCAAACATAGAAATTATATAAGTGAGTATAATATTGAATTTGAACAGAGTGGAGAAAAAATACCCTACATTGTTGTGCCAACCTCACCCCATAGAGCGTGTACCTATAGGTATGAACAAGAAAGATAACATGCATTATATTATAACTGATTATGTAATCAGGATGGCCATAACCCAGAGTTTACAAGACGCTCAAACCTCTAACGACATATCAAAAGGTACCCATAAAGTTTTAAAAGAGCGTACACTGGAACTCATCAAGAGAAGACAAGAGCTTCAGTATGCTAAGGTAAAAACTCGAACCACAAAAAATGAACTATGAGCTCTATATAAACTTATAAGTAAACTCATTAAACATGACTACAATAGCTACAGATCGAAGACTATCGAAAAACATTTGGAGAAAGCAGGAAGCTCAAAAAAGGTATTTAGAGAACTAAGAACAAACAAAAATTGGATAGATGGCCTTAACTGCAAAGACAAAACCATAAATAACCGAAAAGAGATCATTGATGTAGCAACAAATTTCTATAAAACTCTATATAAAGAACAGGGAAACGAGGGTACTAGCTATAGAATTGCAAATAATATTAACTCTACAAACATAACAGAAATAACTGAAAAAGAAATCACACAAGAAATAAAAAAGTTAAAGCTAGATAAAAGCCCAGGACCAGACGGCATTACAAATGAAGCTATAAAGACTGCCTGGCCGCTACTGACTCCCTCATTAACACATTTATTTAATCTTATATTAAAAACTGCTGAAGTACCATCGCAATGGGTAGAGTCGGAAATAATTTTAATATACAAAAAGGTGACCCAAAAGATATCACAAACTACAGGCCTATAAGCTTACTCTCAGTTATCTACAAACTGTTTTCCTCAATAATTAACAAAAGAATAAGTGTCACAATAGAAGCAAACAAACCAATAGAACAAGCAGGTTTTCGTAAAGGCTTCTCAACAATCGATCATATACATACTCTAGAACAAATAATGGAAAAATACCAAGAGAAGCAAAGAGCGCTCTACATTGCATATATAGATTATAAGAAAGCTTTTGACACTGTGTCACATTCAAGTATTTGGACCGCCCTGCAAGCTCAGAAAGTTGAACAAGAGTATATAGATATAATCATAAAAATTTACAAAGATAGTACAGCAAAAATAAAATTAGAATCCAAAGGACCTTCATTCTCCATCGGACGAGGCGTGAAACAAGGCGACCCGCTGTCTCCAAAATTATTTATTTCTATTCTGGAATCAAAAATAAAAAGTCTCAACTGGAAAAAGTCAGGAATAAACATCAATGGCAGGTATTTATCCCATCTACGATTCGCAGATGACTTAGTTCTGCTGTCAGAATCTAGCACACAATTACAAAACATGATAGATTCATTAAATACAACTAGTAAAGAAGTAGGGCTTGAAATGAATCTCTCAAAAACTATGGTCATGACAAATAGTATACAGAGAAGAATATCAGTGGACACTGAAACTCTGAAATATACAGAAAAGTACATCTACCTGGGAAAACAAATTGGCTTCAACAGAAAACAACACGAACTAGAAGTAGATCGAAGAGTACAAACTACTTGGAACAAGTACTGGTCCTTAAAAGAGATATTCAAAAGCAACATGCCAATAAATATCAAAACAAAAGTAATGACGTCATGTCTCCTACCTTGTCTAACCTACGCATGTCAAACTTGGAAATACACATCCAAAATAAATAGAAAAATCATTAGCTGCCAGCGCGGAATAGAACGAAGTATGCTCAATATTAAAAAGACGCAAAAAATACGTCATAAAAAAATTAGAGAAGCCACCAAAGCGACGGATGCTCTAACCTACGCTAAAAAACTAAAATGGAAGTGGGCTGGGCATGTAGCGAGGCTACAGGACGAGAGATGGACCAACAGGGTTACAACGTGGAAGGGTCCAATCGGCAAACGTCCCCAAGGCAGACCACACACGAGGTGGGCAGACGAATTGGAAAAAATAGCTGGTCCCTGTTGGCCGCAAATAGCTCAAGAGAGAGACACATGGTTTTCTTTAGAGGAGGCCTTCACCTTCACCTGAAGAGGGGTTCATGCAATCAAACTTCTATTTAAATAAACATTAATATGTATGTAAGTGTATTTTTGCATGAAATAAAAGGTTTATTATTATTATTTATTATTATGTAATCAGGATATACTAGGAAAAAGAAAGTGAAATGAAAAAATGTTGAATAAAACTTAAAATAATTGTAATTAAGTGTCACAAATCACATAATTTATAATTAATGAGGATGTAGATTGTTTAGTATAGGAAAACAATACAACCATAAACAGATCTATCTATAGGGACGTATACCTACTGCAATATCAAATGATTTACAACAAAATAGTTCTTTTTTATATATACTTACATACAAGCAGACATACATGAATCCCTTTTTTAGTAAGTATTTAACAAACAGAGTTCCTTCAATAGGATGGTTAAAGTACTCAATTACGTATATATGTATAGTCATATCAGCGTTATACTTTGCGTAGAACCAATTTACTAAAATGACTGCGTAAGTATATTTTACATAATTACCTACAAAATAAGTAAGAAAGAAATTATTCTTTGACAAACTCTTTATTCTTTAATTAAAAGTAAGTTGTAGTGTATCAACTGTAAACTAATCTAATTTATATAAAAAAAAAATAGATGTGTACCTAATATCCACATCGAAGAAGAAGAGGTAAACTTAATACAGAGTACATACACGTACCCGGTATTTGGTATTTCCTTTCCCATCTGACAGGTAGAATAATATAAGTAATAATATGGCATAATAATTGTAAAAGACCTAGTTGGAATTAGGTAAAACTATCTATGGAAATGGATTCATATCTTCGTTGATATAGAAATTGTCATCTCCAAAGCTATTAAAAGCTTTGAAGTCAACATGCACATACCTAAATTTATTTAATCATATGACAAAATGGAACTACGTATGCCTGTGTACATAAAATAAGAAAAATAATAATAGTATACACTTATATTAAGTAGGTTGTTGCTTTGATCAAATAAGTCTATATATGTTTAGAGAAAGTCTATAGTCTGTTTTTAACAAACGAGTACTGAGTATGTCTCTCGCACATTTCCGATATTGACAGAGTGAGATGTGATGACAGAGTCTTTGCCGTCATTGGTCAATGCCTTTGTTCCTGTTTTAAAATTGTTAAGGCCCGTTCATATTGCATTCTCCTAAAATTCAATGTAGAAAAAATGACGATATTATTTTATGATTTAAACTTGCATAGGTACATAGTATATTTGTATTAAAATTGTCTGTTCGCGTTTATCATGTAAAACAATATTGTAATAGTATATATATTATGCACTAGAACATATAAATCAAATAATTCTACTACAATTCTTATAATCTTAAAAAAATATCGTCATTCTTCTGTTGAACTTTTTGCAGATACGTCAATAATAAATTGCTCTAACATATTTTCCGTATATTTTGTTTCTAATTTGGTTATCACATGATTGAGACATGACCACCTATCCACTTTAGCTACTCCTTGTAACAAAAGAGTTCGACTTCATAAATATTATAAATTTTATTATTTCCTGCCATAGCCCATCACTTGAGACCAAACGAGTTCAATTGGGTTGAGTTCACAGTGATACCTCGGCAAACGTATGACGAAACGATTTGTTTTGCTTACCCTAACTCAATAGTTGCAATTGATTCGTTAGTATTGATTAGTATTGATTCGTTTCAAGCAATATTTATCGACGCGCAGGTAGTCGAAGACTCAACTGAATGTACCTACATGTAACTACAGAGTTCGTGGGAAACGGACTTTATATTGATTACGTTGGCCAATAGCAACGAAGTAAAATTTTCAGTACTTGTTTGTTAAAAAAAATAGCCTATAGAACTTGAGCATTAGTACCAGTATACTGGCACCTTCTTAAAAACTTTTGCAAAAGCACAACGATTCTTATATAAATAAAAATAAAATATACTGTTTGTATCTAAATTGTGGTCCATTAGATACGAACAGTATATTTTAGTCTCCATTGTAGATATTCAAACCTATTTAAGCATGAAAGAAAACAGAGTAACATGTAACTAAAAAGGAGAGTAAAATAGACTTCAGAACGGAAGTGTGTAATTTAATTGATCGTTATATTACAACAAGATTACATTTAAAACTAAACTAAACAAGTATCACTTTACAATATAATAAGGCACATGCATTTCATTCTTCCAATTATGTATATTAATATAAAGTGTAAGATACACAACACAATCACGCTATACAATATAAAATTAAGTTAAAAATGAGTCTTAGATTATGCACCGCTTTAAGTTTTAGGTACACACAACAAATAGTCACTAACTAAAAATAAAACTAACAAAATTTTAAAGTACATTTTGGCTTTCAGATCTCTCCTGCTGGGACGATTTCGACAAAACTGCAACACTTATCAAATATTTCGAGTCTTTGTACTTTAAAAAAAACCCCTAAATCTAAATTTAAATGCATTAAACTGACTTGAACCGATCTATTGCAATAGCAACAACAACACACTGTGTCACAGTTTCGTCGAACTACTATTGGGAATGTACTAATTTATAAATGTCCATCAAAACAACTTTAATTATTCCAAAATACTAATTAATTATCAACGGTCAATAAATCTGTTATTTTTTGAAATAATTTGCTGGATTTTTTTCTTTGTCGGAACATTAAGTACGTTCTTTTATGATAATTCATATGGCTATCACATCATTCCGCCTATCCAAAATCCATCTGATCGAATACTCAACAGTACCTACGCTGTAAGGACTAAGAAGGTTAGTCTTATGTATGAGCATAAAAAATATGTCTCTTCCATAAATTATACAAACCAACCTCCTAAACGCCCTTCAACCTACACAATATTAACAAGTAGTAAGCTTATTCTGTAAACATTCCGAAACGTTATATTGATATAAAAAATAATCTATTCTTATATTCATGAACGAAATAGAGAGAATCATGCAAACAACGCTTAACATAAGTGTCATCCATGAATACAGGAATTGACGAGGTATTACAGACTACATTGATTTCATATTATAGAAATAGATTTTTTTAATATTACATTACCAATATAGCACCTAGTTGCAATAGGAATATAGGTAAAATGGTGATGTTCCAATATACCTTACTAAATATTTAAGACAACAGCTAGAATGATATAATATATAACCTAGTGTCTGTAAATGTATTTACCTTAAACCATATCCCATAAATGTAGAAGAGGAACCAGCCTTAATTCTTAAACAATAATCAAATTCTACCCACAATTTGTTCCGATATTTCAAAACTATAGAGACTGTACTCTTTGGCACCAAGGTCGATGCCCTGGGGTACATCTTCTGAATGTACAAAATTAAACGAATAATAGCGTTTGCTATGTTGACGAAGGCACTTTTACAATTTCTATTAGCGTTAGCTCACAATTTTGACACGCTATTTTCTAATTCTTAAGTGTCTGTAGCCTAGGATACTTTTGGCACCAGTAGTGTAGGCTTCTTCAGGTTCATACTTTTGGCGTTGCATTGAGTTTGTTTCTTGACTTCTCCCACCTGCTAATCACATCGACCGGGTAGCACATAATAGCAGAGAAGAGAAGGAATCCTCCAGAAACGTAGAACGAGAAATCGTAGCTGGCAGTGTAGTCGTAGAGCATACCTGAAAAATTTAGTTATTTATTTCACGCTATCACAGATTATATGTTGGGTAAAGTTATTTAATTGAAATGTCATATGTATATAATTCGAATAGGTTAAAAAATCTATCAAATAAGGTACAGAGCATAAGTAGGTACTTAATTATATTTTGTAACTGCAGCGCATAGCGCGGTACGATTTTGAAGCGCTCGTAGCGAAGTTTGCTTAGCCATTCTGAACCGATCAGCAAAGCTAAGCAACGTCCGCCTCGGTCATGAGTTAGATGGGTGACCGCTGGTGACATTAATACTGAGCGCTTCCGTGCTTCGGAGGGCACGTTAAGCCATCGGTCCCGGTTTTTGTCTTCGGATGGCAGTTGTTATAGCATGGTGGTAGGGCATTTTGCGAATGCCCGCCTGGCTAGCTACCGCCCTCAAGTAGAAAATTTGTCGCCAAGCACCTAACGGTGTGTTCCGGCAGCTGTCCTTGAGAGCCAGTAATTCTAGGTTCAGCCTATTAACACCTTCGACCACATCATCACTTACCATCAGGTGAGATTGTGGTCAAAGGCTAACCTATCAACAATAAAAAAAAACTATTAAATATTTTTTGTGAAAGTTCCCTGTTTACATGGTCCCTGGTCCCGATGTCAATGAAACTTCGTTTTTATTTGTAAATGGATATTAGAAGTTTTTACAGCAAATTACTCGATAGAAGATTACTAGAAATCCTTATGGTAGGAAGGTAGGTATATTTATAGCCGTAATGTTTACTTTAGCATAATAGAGTGTAGGCCATAAATAATAGAGTGTAGGTACCTTATCTACTATATTTACTCGTATGTGGTGAGCTACCTTTAGGGCTGAAATAATAGCTCGGACTTTTATTACAATATCAAAGTATGTGGTAGGTGTGTGTGTACCATATTTTTGATTATTTCCAGATATGGTTTTTAGGGTTCCGTACCCAAAGGGTATAAACGGGACCCTGTTACTGAGACTTCGCTGTCCGTCCGTCCGTCTGTCGCCAGGCTGTATCTCGAAAACGGTGATAGCTAGACAGTTTAAATTTTCACAGATGATGTATTTCTGTTGCTGCTATAACAACGAATACAAAAAGTTGGCCAAGTGCGAGTTGTACTCGCACACGTTAAAACAAAAAAGGTTAAAGTATGAATTACAAATTTACGAAAGAAAGATTATAGTCATGAGCGGGATTCGAAGCCGCGTCCATCCACCCCTTTAGCCGGGGTATGCTATAACCTATTTGTAATTTTGTAATGTAATTCGCCTAGCAGGCGTTATTGCAAACTTTACAATATTAAAAAAGTTAAAGTATGAAGTCTAATGTTGTATAGCTATTGGTACGGTACCTTTGGTACCTTTCGTGCGCGAGTCCGACTCGCACTTGGCCGATTTTTATCATTGACACGACAACGAAGCATTTCACTATCACACGCAAGGTGTAAGTACAACGTTGTCCTAGGTCATGTATGATGCGGGCACGCCAAGGTAGGAATTTGGCACTGCGCCTGTATTCTAGTCGTTTGCAATAGAAATAGAAGGCGCCAAGCGTTAGGCAATTCAATGCACTAATTACATCACATACAGCTACGCTGATGATAATGGAGTAAATGTACCGTGCTGTCGACTTGTCAAAAGATTAACGATGGAGACTGCAGATAGGTTTAATTATCTCCGACTTATAACACACGTTTAGTGTAGATTTATATAGTTCTATGCTGAATATAATTTTGCCGGTTGGGGCTAGTATATATAGCATTAATCGAAGAGAAGGGTTAAATGCCCCAGCAATGATGGCAAAGGCTATGGATTGCCGCGCAGAAGTACGGTTGTTCGTATGCCGCCGGGGGATGGAGCTTTATCACATGATGGTAGGTGATTTTGCGAGTAGCCGCCTGGCTAACAACTACCCTGAAGTGGTAACGGTGTGTACCGGCAGCTTTCATTGAGAGTCTAGGCTTAGAATGTAACCTTCGACTACACCATCACTTAATATTACATTTAAACACTTCCGACAGGCACTTATTTCTTTTTCTATAAAAACTGCGGATGGGTAGGTACGCACTACACACCAATTTTTATTTATTGATTAATTAAATTTATCATAAACTAAATACCAACCAGCAATAGGAGCGCCGAGTAGAGCCCCGAGTCCTTGGAACAATAAAAAGAGACCGAAGCAGTTGGTGAGTTGTTCCAGTCCAAGATACTCCACGACCAAGATCGAGCGAAGAGACGCAAAGCATGCTAGAACGAAACAGAAACGTTGTTACAGGCAAATTCCAACGGAGAAAATAAATACAATAAAGATTCAGTAAGGAGGCCAACTTACCAACAGATAGACCAAAGACGCAGCAGTAGAAATATTGGAAGTAAATGTCATAGCTTAAACCACTCAGCATGGTTGCAATTCCTCCAGCCGACAGCGCGATATTATTCACCCATAATGGAGACATTTTCGGTACCGAAGAGATCAATCCACACATGATACGACCAATGATATTCGCCACTCCAATAGCTGATACCAACCAAGATGCCGAGAATATATCGATTCCGTTCTCAATCGCTCTTTTCTTCGCATACACGAATGGCACGAAGAATCCCAACATAGTGAAAAATCCGCTTACAGCAAGAAGAACGAAGGTCGGAGATCGAAATAGGCTCACATCCAACATAGTAGCCAGAGCTCGTTTGACGGCTTCAGGACAGAATCGACACTTTCCTGATTGTTCCTCTTGGGCATCTTCCTGGGTTGGTACGTGAGTGACATGCAAATGGTAACCGAGAGAAGTTCTAGACGTGTACTGAGGCAGTCTTGTTAAACTTGCTCCAAAGAAGATATCGTCTCTGTAGAAAGGCCTGGCTACTAAATCAGCATGAGAACGTCGGTAGTTGTTATGATTCTGCCTTGGCACGACTTTAAGGGGAGTTCCGATTAGAGGTTCAGTGTTGTCGATGTTGCTGTTGGAGTCTTCTTGTTCGTCCTTTTCCACTACTGGTACATCGATGAAAAGAGGTTTATTTCCGAGGTTGTTCTTAATAGCACCGGCGTTGGCTGACGAGCGTCGGATATGGGAGTTACTGATATGAGAGTTGCTGCCCCGGAAGACTTCCTCGGCTGTTGGGTAGCGAGTGTTATTCGGCACTCCCATCCAAGTGTGAGACCTGGCATTGTTAGAAAAACGCATTTCTGGCGGCATCGAGATCCCAGAGTCTAATTTACTGTGGAGTTTTATCATGGAGTTAAGTTTTTCTACGGCTTCTTCGTGACGTCGTGCCATGTCTTCTTCTTCTGGGTTATCGGCGAGGGTGACGCGGACAGGTTTGATGGGACGGAACATGGCACCGAATAGAATGCAGAAGAGGAGCAGACCTGGAACAGAAGTTGCAATAGTTAATATGGGTAGGTATTATAACTGTTATGGAACAAGAATATCTAAAGGGCGACTTTCATCAATTGTGTTTAATGTGAATACAAACCTGCATGAACCAGGATCGTGAGCCTCCATCCTACAGACTCGTTGATCACGCTGGTGAGAGGTGCCATCAGGAAGGTTCCAACACCGGATCCGCAAAGCGCAAGTCCAGTAGCTAAGGCTCTCCACTTTTCGAAATAGAATCCAACCGTCAGCACTGCAGGCATGTAGATCATGCAACATCCGATACCTGAGAAAAATTGTAACAATTTATCTTAATCATGCCTATATATTATGAGTAGGTAGGGCCTACAAAAGAAGAAAACGTTTGTTGATGGTTTGGAAAAACATTTTGGTATTTGGAAACTTGGTATTTGAAGTTTCCACCATACCTATAGTCGCAATTAATACAGTATTGTAAACTATCTTAGGTTGATGAATTAACAGTAAAATTTATTAGGTTGGTTAATTTCATACAGTTTGATAAAATATACCTATCAAGTATACACAGTACTGTGTCCACTGCTGAACACATCCTCTCTCATTAAGAGGGACTTTGCCATAATCCCCAAGCTTGGCAGGCGTCTAAAGGATCGCAGAGTAATAGGTATACTAGTTCTTCAGAAGGCACTGCTGCCCATTTTCCGATATATTACCCTTAGTCGGTTCTTACGACACCTATGGGAACAGATTGCTCCGGTGACATTCTTGCCCGTGGGGTGCGGGGCATCCTATCAAGTAATAATCATTATTGTGTGTTAGCCCTCAATCTGGATAAAATAATGATCATTTAGCATAGGTTTAGCAAAAAAATATTAGCAACAATGTAATTATTTTCTATTTGGAGCCTTATTGTCGGCCTGGTATCATAAGAAAAAAGGAAGGAACTGAATTTTGATATTTGAACTATTTAATAGGCTTCGTTTTCAAAGAAAAATGTAGGTATGAAGTTCCACTCCTTGTAAAATATGCGAATGTTTACCTCCAAATACACCGTAGACGATGTACAGATACTCCACGCTGGTCGCATAGTACGAAAGGGCGAAAGAAATGCTCGAAATTATACTGCCAATGATGGTTACTACCCTGAACCCGTATCTGAAAATAAAGAAGTTTTAAAAATGATTATTTGTAATTATTCGTAATATTTTATCTCAGTCAACAGTTATCATCATTCTATTATTATATGATGATAAAATTATATTTGTGATGGCGGTAGTCTAATGACATTGACTGCCGTGCACGGGCTTTTTTAATCCTGCCACGAGCTCGTCCACCGCTAGCAACTAACCTCAAGTAGAAAATCTGTCACCAAGCATCTCACGGTACGTTCAGGCAGTTGGTCTTGAGAGCTGGTACCAATTCAAGGTTAAGCCTGATAACACCATCATCAATTGCGAACAGGTGAGGTCAATTACTAACCAATCAGTAGCAAAAAAATCCTTAAGTATACAGTTCCGTGGCTTGCGCTAAATCCAGTTAAAACTTTTTGTGTAGTCTGTACTAGAAGTAGATACTAGTTTCCTGTCCAATGTGTCAGTTCTGCTCAGATCTAAATGATTTTGAGGTAGATATTAACTTCAGGCCATGTCCTGCTTGGTCAGCCACTCCACGTTTTCCCGGAACTCCCCTTGAGGGACGTTAATTCCGATCTTTGGTGTCGATATCAGATGTTGCAGCTTAAGTCTCAGAATGTTTGGAGAGTAGATACTTGTCACATATTTCTGATCGGTGTGAGGACGACGATTTTTGTTTTGATTTTTCTTCTTTATTTGTCTGTCTTTTCATTATTTTAATGGGAGTTTCGATCAGAAGTTCTATGTTATCGATGTCTGTCTGTTAAGTTTTATTACTGGATAGTTAATGCCCATTCTGGATGAATATAGGTCTTTACCTACCTGACTAGTACTGAGCTACTAATTATAAATTATTTATTCTGATGTTTGCTTTGGCCAGGATTCTAACCTGGAACTCCCAGCTTGCAGCCTTAGTTACAGGGTCATCAAGAAGTTATTAGGTTGAGGAATTTTATCTTACTTGTTAGCGAGAGCAGACACAAAGGGTCCAGCGAGAAGGTAAAATCCGGCGAGCAGCGAGTTCACTGGAGCCACTTGCCCTTCACTAATCTGCAACAAACCGAAAATATTGTTATCATTTATAACTAAAACTCAGAAACTTAGATTACACATTATATATAAAAGCCGCACACGTTTGGACTTGAAAATATACCTAAGGGCTATTCCGTATTCCACTATTGGATTTCATAAAAAATGCCTATACTGTCTCCGAAACACAGGGCCCAATATTTCGTTCCCGAAAAGAAAAGAAGACGGTATACCGCATACCTACCCAACGAGAGAATTTCAAGAGATGATTGAGGTTAAGCAGGCGGCTGACATAAAACTGCAGCTTATTTCAATGATGTCTTTGTGTTGTTCTGTAAGTTGTAAGCTTAAAACACATGTTGTACGTTCTTGTGTTGCTAGAGAAGAGATTGTCAAGCTGTGTGGACCGACCCCATAATTTTGGGATAAGGGTAGAAATATATTGATTATTTTTAAGCATGGAATTATAGAAAAAGTGACATCGCCGACCTTAGGAAGAGAAGGAAAACTTAAGAATTTCAATACATTACCTACAAATTAATTCATAGTTATTTCCAGAAATATAAAATTTACAAATTCTATTGTTCAGAGTTTTTGAACTGTACGAAGAGCTCAAAATTTTAGGATAATAGATCAATTAACACATTCCCACGGCTTCTCTTTATGTAACGTAACCTTGCTTTTAGTTAATTGGTAGGTACTACACTTTCGAATACAGCTCATGTAAAATTTACTACTAATTATTCACTTGCAAATACCCGAGTAATAAATATGTCCCTACAATCGTGTATTGAACCTGAAACCCCCGACCGCTTTCAAATCAAACCACGCTTGTCAATAGCAATTGCCATTGAATGGCAAGTGAGTCATCAAAGGCAATTTTTTTTATACATGTTTTGTAGAAAGAGTGTACACCTTAATGAATAACATTGTATAATATTTTAGAGGATATGAAAATACTGTGCCTGATCGATAAACACGATTCCATGTATTACACTCGATAGAAAAAAAACATGAATCTCTAAAATTTCGCCTAATCAAGCTTTGTGTCTATTTATAACTATAGTAAATCGTATAACATCCAGTATTATTTCTTATCCGTAGCAACGATGTGATAAAGCACCTGAAAGATTTTTTCTGTTTTTCAAAAGCTCATTCATAAATGAATTTATTTTTAAAATTTCGCTCTCACTTATCGAAATATTACGTAGAACTTTTTCTAACTGGCATACGAAAGAGGTTTTTCTATGCCTATTAAAACCAACAAAAACAATTTCAACGAGAACTGCCAAGGAAGTAGCTGCAAGATATTTACGTTCAATTACGCTTCCAATACGGTTTTACGGATATAAGTGTGATACGTGGAAGTAAATGTCTTAATTTCCGCGTGTGGGCACAGAATATACGATAGTGCTAAAGTGGGTGCTCCGATAGTTGACCCACTGGCCTTGCCGTTGACAGTGACAACTATCATACAGTCAATGCACATTTAGACCATATTATTAGAGTAGAAGACAGAATAGGTTATTATATTAGATAGGAGATGCTTGGGTACTTCATTCTGTTTATTTTTCAAATACTCTATACGTGGTTGGTTATATCCGAAAACTTCGCAGGTCTATAGTTTATGGGCGTCCACCATGCGGTGAAGCTCAATGCCGGCCGTGGGGATGGAACCATGGAGCTGCGTCATGACAGCTCATAGCTATTAACGGTTAGCTATCATTGCTCCTTAATAAAAAAACTGTCCCCATCACCCATCATCGGTCGGCGTCCTCTCAGTACATTCCAAAGTCATTACTCCCGTGAACATAGCCATAACAAAATGTTGAACTGGCCAAACAAACAAAGCTTGCTAGACTTAGCTGATAGCCAGTTACGTACCTAGATTTGCAATGCCTAACTGTCTTGTTCGCAAACAATGGACCACTATGCACATTAAGACGTTCACAACATTGTAAACTTGGTACCGTAACAAAAGCTGAACACACGACACGTACTAATTACCTATCCACCTCCTATTGTTATTGAAGAAGCAGTTTCGATAGATAGGAAGTAGAAAAGCTGACTAGAATTTGGGCTAAACTTATGCCCCAATCAATTCTTAATAGAATTGATTCAAAAATCACACAGCAACGATACGTTAATACGTATCGTTGCTGTGTGATTTTTTGTTCAGTGTTAGTAGATTGCATGAAGAATGCATGGGTCTTTAGCAATACCAATAGATCAGGGTTATTATATTTGTTTTTCTAAAAGTTACACTCAAAATAGAACATTGTTATCAGTTTTAATTTCAATTAGTATAATAAATTATTATTAAAAATATAACTAAAATAATAATAATATTACAAACTTTTCTATTTCCTTGTAATTGAAGTGAAAATCTGAGTGATTACTGATTACTATAAATCGTGCTTATAACCCATTTTAGCCTCGACTTAAATTTTCAATTTAAACGTCTCGGCTTATATGACTCGATTTATGAACCCGTTGAACTATGTACTACTTTCCAGAGATGAGACTTTTCGCCACCGAACCTCTAAAATATTAAAATCCACCCTTCCTATTTACTTGTTAATAATGCTTTTTGATACTGCGAATAAAAATATTATTCATTATTTATTTTTTGCCTATTGTTGCTCTATATAGCTGATCAATCTGTCAGTGATTGCCGTCTCTCTAGTCTTGAACAAGCCAAGGAACAACATATTTCTGGTGCTTCCTTCAATCTCACCATACCTTAGACATCCGTCATTTACAAACCTACAGCAAAATTTTTTAAGCAACACAGGTAAAATCCCGTGTGTGGTCTAATAGTTTCACCTATTGAATAGGTGTAGGTACGTAACTATACAAAGTGCCTTTGTGTGTGTGGTCCTATTTGCTGATCCATGATGCATAGAACCAATGCGCATAGATTTTCTTATTCATGTTTGCCTAACGGTGCATATAAACTATGCATGAAAGTACATAAAGGCACATAGGCATTGAATATTAATGGGGCCCTTTCCATTACTGCAAGTTAACATGGTGTCGTTATATACTTAGTTACGCGCGTTGATATCACAAAAGGAAATGTGATAAAATTTAAAACGGGGACGCAGTGTGTAAAGTGTATCAATAATTTCTTCTACCAAGTAATTACTTTTTAATATCGTTATGTTTGTAATAACGCCTGCTCTGCGGATTACATTACTACTTATTCTTGTTCACCCAAAATGGAAGTTCAAAACAAAAAACCGCTCGGTGCAACAAGAAGTTGCTTACCGCTTGGTGTAACAAGTAGCTTTTTTCCACATATAAAAAGGAAGTGTTTGTGTGTAATTAATAGGAAATTGATACTTTACGCTATATTTGCATACTATATAAAAATAAATGTGAATTCCTGCCTACTACAAATATATGAATTTAGGCAGGTATTATAAATTCTATCTCAAAATATCGTAAGTATTAAATCCTGTTTTTAATGTCATCAAAGCAGTATTAAATCTCAGAATGGTACAATCAGATTGAATGTAAATGGCTTTATTATGTTCATGGGCGAATTGAAGTGGTCCTTATATTTATCTGGCAGTGAAATAATATTTTGGGCAGTAGTACTTACCTATATTAAATGGTATTTCATTTTTTTTTTGCACGTAAAGCCTTTATTACGTATGCGTCATCTGTATAAAGTCAGGTTACACAGCCAAATATACACCTAGTGGTTAGAATTATTCTTCCACTGTACCATCAAAAAATAACAGACAAACGTATGGAAATGTGCTTCACAATCCAGTTTAGTTTTAATAAGCTGTCAGCAGATTGACCGCAAGAAGGTTATGTTTTGTTATTTTTTCTTAGAAAATGAAAAGGAGGAAAACGCCTGGTTTGAATTGTGCTTTTTTTCGCACTCATGATAATTATTTTCAATATTTCGAAATATTATGATTACAAGCACTACCGCGTACTAAGCGAAAATTATAAATTTACAAATTATTGGAGTACAAAATGTTTCGCCCAGGGCGGGAAATTTTGACACCAAGAAAGTTATTATGTAGGTACCTATTTTTATTTTTTCTTAGAAACACAAACCAAGGAGTTTCTCACCTTTAGAGTTATTCACTTATTAGCCTCTTCACTGTTGACGGTAGGGTGCGATCAGTCACCTAAGTTTTTATATATTACTAATTCAAAGAGTTAATGTGTATTACAAAATTACAAATTGTGTACATATTGTTAGCGTGTATATTGAAGAATTTACACACAAGTGTATTGAAAATAGTTGTATAACACTCATACTCCATTTACGATGTCATAACCTCGATTGGATTAATTAACTTTATTCACATATTCATAATTATCCAAGCGAGCGTGAAGAGCGTACGAAGCGTCTCATTTTGAGCTTGACCAAAACTGCTTTCGTACGTCTGTCCGGCGGATTTCCAGTTGTTCTCCCCTCAGATCATGTGCGCGTGTTCGATAGCTGTAGGTATGTTTTTTTTTGTTTATTCAGTTTTTGGAAATTTATAAAAAGCTAGTTTTGTTTCTACAGCGAATCAATAATAATATTTGCAAGCGATGCGCTGTTATGTTTAATGACTGCTAACAGTTATAAATGATTTTAATCGTTCAGTTATTTGGATATAATTCTTTTTTTCCCTTGTGATTATTTCTCCACAAGAGGAGATCATTGATTTAAATAATTATCGTAATTATTAATTAACTGAATAGTGGGTATTTTGATGCATCGTTAGGGCGATTGTGAATTCTAACAGCCATTGTTATTATTTACTAGGTTAATTGAAGCCATGAAGGCTTTATCACAGTTCATAAACAGTCCTTTGCATAAATGGAATATTAAAACTTAACTTGCCTAATTTAAGAGAAATTGCTGAATGACGCCATCTATTAGAAGAATCTAAAAACTTGTCAAGATAGATAATTAACACAATTTTGTTTAAACGGAAAATAACATTGGATTTCCAACACAATCCAGCGCTCTCCATATATAAATAAACTTTAAAGGTCTATATAATTTTAAGTAAGTGCGATATACCTTCCTCCCTAAGCAATTAAAAGCAGGTGAGGTGATAGACATTTTAAAAGTAAGTACTACTACCTAGAAACACTCAAAAAAAAGAGGACAGTATATGAAGAGAGACGAAGAGGGGAGACAATTAAGATGAATGAATTGATAGAGAAGAATAGACGGCAATAAGATGTGCCAATAGAGCCAATCCGTAAGGAGAGTAATACTTGTACTTGACAACTAACTTCAATTAAAACATGTAAAGAATTTGAATGTAAATGAATGGCGATAGTCAACGAAACTATGCGCGTTGACCTCTCGGTATGCGGTTTGAATTGCAAATCACTCGTATGTCTACTCTACACCTTACACTACGGATATGGATATAGGATCTGTGTATATACATAGTGTAGCAAAAAAGTCTAGTAAAATAAAAAACTATGTACTTACAGAGAACCTCGAACATAATAGTATCTTTTGAAGCATGGCATCACAGAACTAAAACAAAACTATTTATAAGACGACAAAGTTTTTCAGACAGCCTAATCAGGCACAATACTATTATATCCTGTACCCTCAGATGAGCTAATACATACTAAGTACAAATAATATATTTACCTAAATACGTAAAATATTACGTCAAGTGTGCACTTCGATATTTTTGTGTAGCCGGTTAAATGTCGAGTACTGATGCCACACTATATAGGTACCGACTCATTCTCCGATTTAGGTAAATTTTGAGGCATAATAAAAGAGTTTAGGGCAATGGAATAGCTGCAAGGTGGTGGGGCATTATGTATGATGTTGGGTCTTTTTGCATAAGCTCGATTTATACAAGATATATTATGTAAGATAAGATTCTACCACAATCGAGTAAAAAATCTTTCACCAATTAGGTACTAATATCTTCTAGGTTACGCCTTCTTACCTTCCTTGAACACATCATCACTTACCAACAAGTGAAATGGTGATTAAAGGCTAACCTATCAGCTGTTTAAGAAATAATGTAGCCCTTTAAATTAAAGAAAATTTTTAAAATTTTTCAAAATAACATTTAATTACATAAACATTTCATAATCCAGTAATTAGTTTCAAAATTGAAGCCTTCTAGAGCTCTCTATTTATAAATTTTAACCTTCATAGGTAATAAAATCCATTATAAACTATGCTTATCATAACAAATAAATATTTTCAATACAAAATTGAACCATCTTCCAATCACAAAAAAGTATGAAATAAATTATTGAAGTTGGCACCATGCTGATTCCAAACTCATCCTCACACTAACATCGTACTTCCGACTTTTGAAAGTTATTTCTTATCAAATCAAATCATTTATTCACGAGAAGTTTGTACAGATACAGCAGATGTACCTAACGCTTTACAAAAATTTTCTTAATATTCTACCATGACAATGGTGTGCAAATTTAAAGTCAATACATACATTTATTATGAAAGTAGATACAATTGATAATAAAATACTAATATTTACTATCAAATACAATACGTCAAAGTTTTAAATATAATCAAACTAAAACTTAAATGCGATTCCATTAACATTATTACCTAAGAAATTTTGAAAGTCATAAAATCATTAAAAGTGTCAAAACAGTTATCAAGTAACCATATAGTAATATTTTTTTTAAATATATAATTTAATGTCTTTAAATGAATTAGGCAATTTATTGTAAACTTTTATTGCATTAATAAACACATTCCTTTTACACATAATTAACTGGCATTTAGGTTGGTAGAGTTTAAATTTATCTCTCACATTTATACTTGATGCAGTATAATTCAAAGTAAAATACTCTGGATGTTGCTTTACAAAAACACAATGATCTCTAATATACATGCAAACCAACGGTAAGAAGCGAAAATGTTTGAAAATTGGTATTGGTAATTGCTTGGTGTTCACAAGACTCGCATGGTGGTAAGGCCTTACTACCGCTTCTTAAGTAGAAAATCTGTCCCGAGCACATAGCATTGTGTTTCGGTAGCTGTCCTTGATAGTCAGTAATATCTAGGTTAGCTTGAACAACATCTTCGACCACATCATCACTTACCGTAAGGTGAGATGGTGGTCAAAGGTCTATCAGCTATAAATAAAAAAGATAATTCACTAGCCTTAAATACTGTTCTCCATCAACAAGGGTTGCAATTACTTATCCTTTAAATCATCCCGGTATGCAAATACATTCTTACTTATTATGATTGACTATAACTTAAAAATAACTCAATCATTTTAATAAAATTCTAATGAGACCAACTTGGAGATGCACTATATCCAATAAAAAAATATAATTAAAATCAGTTCGTAATTGGAGGAGTCGTCGCGTAATACAGTAACCATAGAAAAGAAACACGTAGTCAAATTGAGAACCTACTCTATGAAAATATATAAATGAGATAATAACTTTCAATATCATACATCAGTAAGTATATGAATGCTTACAGCTGGTAACACAATAAAACACACGTTTTTTCATCGATCGAAAAAGACAGAGTACAATATGAATGCAGTAAGTATCATTTTGTAAATTTTCCACATTTTGTCTTTATTCTTAATGTTAGTAAATATCAGAAAGAATGTGCCGTCTTATTCAATGGCATCATAAATTTACTTCAGCTGTTACGCAATGACGTGTGATGAAATAGAAGCGTTTATTTTGTCTCTCATTTATTCAACTCTGGCAGAAGTCCAGTGGAGCGTTGGTGGCACGCAGACATAGGTACAGTTTTAGTTTATTTTTATCGAACGTTATCGGACGAATGTTGTCTATTAAACGCGAAAGGTCAAACTAATGTGAGACACAAGCAAATATATCAAGAATAATATTGTGTACACAATCTACATAATACAATATTACAGTAATACATGTATAGTACCTACCTACCTATTTATGATGAGAATATTGTAGAGATGGTGTAGGGAAGATTGATTGAAAACAATGGATATTGTATACCACGCTATGTTCATATCAATTTTCCTAACCACAGACTTAAAACAGTCTGAGTCCGGTCTTTTACCACCAATAGAATTACTGGTTCCCCGAGGAAGTTAGCGATGTCATTAGTATGGGACGCTATATTATGAATTGACACTTTAGCCTCTGCTTTAGCGCCGCCGCCGTCACAAATCTTTCTGAATCAAACGCGAGGGCTGGGGGCGCCGCAGCTAAGTATGTGGAGCAATTCAAGAGTTGCAAGTATGCCAATCTCGATGTATATTTATTCGTAGGTAGTTACATATTCAAGCCGTTTGGTGTAGAGACAATTGGATCCGTGGCCACATCGTATTTACCAAAACAGCAGAGCGCTTGATCAAACGCGATCAAAATGCGCTGATTTGACCCAACGAATAAGCATCCAACAGGACTGCCAGCGTGTTGGGCATGCTGCAAACTACTAGCGGTTCTTGACGTGGTTCCTGTGGGCCTGCAATGGCGTTTAGGTTGCCTAAATTTGCTACCTGTGGGTGTCGTAAGAGGCGATTAAGGTTTAAATACCGGAAGGTGGGCAGCAGCACCTTCTGAGGAACTGGTATCTTAAACTGCGATCCCAAAGACGATTGCCAAGCGTGGGGATTAATGCAAACCCCCTCTTCAGCAGTGGACAATCCGGCTGATACAGTACGTAACAATTCCTTCCATGATAGCTTTTGTGATTGCGAGTCCATTGGCATATAAGAGCCGTCTGGCCAAATTATTAACTCATGATTGATTGTTGAACTCAGGCAACTACCCAAATCATTTGGTTAATGGTTTCGTTTTATTTATTTGACATTTACAAACCGATGATCTTTTGACCATGAATTATTGTGATAATAGCAATGGATTCTAGCAGTTACTGACACTGCCAAATTCTTTATCATTGTTATAAATCATATGTTATAAATTAATGTTGTAATAAACAATGCAAAAAGTAGAGTAAGTAAATATAACCGGTTATCTAAAAGCACAAAGGCCAAACTTTGGAAATAACAAAGATTCGGAGAATATAATCTCTAACAGTTTTACTGTGTAGGCATTTTGGTTGTACTTTTTTTTAATTTTAACTGTTGTTTACTGTGTAGGCACAAGTTTGGCACAAAAATAATCAGTTAGCCGGAAGCGGACATAGGATATACTCGTACTTTTTACCCGACGAAGGCAGGAGGTTCTCAATTCGACACGTATATTTTTTTTATGTATGACCACGCATAACTTTTTATAGAGCTCGATTTTTCAACTTAAAATACACTCGACTAACTGAGAAACGCTTGACATACCTAGATGACTAGGTAGTTCCAAGATATGTCGATGGTGACCAGTAATGTGGGCGAGTAAAAATCGATCGTTGAACCAGTAATTATAACGAAAAGGTTGAAATATTTTTTTTTACTGTGTGAAAATGTGATCTCACAGTTTTTTTAAATCAATATTTCGTACTTTTCCGAGTTAGAAGTCGGTTAATTTTATGTAAAAAAAAATGATCTCCATACTTTCCATCTCGCATAGTACCCGCGTCCCAAGGTAGCCCGATATTATGTATTAATTTAGTTATTATGTATAAATTGTATGAATGAAATAATATAAAATAACAAAAAAATAAAATCCATACAAAACGGTAATTTAAAAAAAGTTACTTAGACTTCTGACCTACCTAAGGAACCGAACTGAACGCAGAAGAAATGCGAATCCAGGAGTGTAGCAGCTATTCAATGCTTACAAACATAAATGTCTAATATAAACAATAAATACTGTTAATATTGACAGTAGATTGGTATAATAATTTACTAAGATCGAAACCTGAATGTTATTTAACTCTTAGTGCATAGTGAAACTTGAAAATCGTACGGTGGACAAGTTAACCGCAGTCTCGAGGCCGAGTTCGTTCATTGCCCTCTCTGATATGTACATGGGAACTTTGTGCACTGCCAGTACTGCCACATTCGCAAATAGTGCTGCCGACTGGCAACAGTCCTGTCCCGAGTTATCGGGACGTCCCGCGTACTCCAAAAATCTAATAAAATATCTTTTACAAAAACGCTAACTAATTAGCTTACTAGGTTTATATTGTTATGAAGTGTATTTTTTTTTACATTAAACTTATGAAAACTGGGCTTTCCATAGAAGTTATGTCTTTTCTTAATGACAAAGATAGATGATAACTCGAAAAAGTTTACACATACTTACACTTTTTTTTCTATGAATTTACTACTTCTGATTCTATGTTAATATAGCTTAATTTAACAAGATAATCACTAAGGTGAGATATAAGTCAAAGTTTAGTAATTTAGGAAGTAGTTAGGTGCCTTCGTGGCATAGAGCGTAATTTGCTGAGGTGGGCTACGCAGGATGTCTCAATAATTTTCAATGGTTTTAGATCAAAGTGTGAAAGGAAATCGTATAAAATTGCCTGGCATGTAGGCGTGATACAATAAACTACATTTAATGAAGTTATAAGGTACTATTTTGCATTTGACCGAGCGAGCCCCAAAAACGTCTCAAGTTCAGCTTGGGTAAAAATGCTTTCGTATGTCTGTCCGGATATCCGGCTGGTCTCCTCTACACGTCTTATTTCTCAACCTATTCTCGTGACATTCTATGAATAGGCTCTTTAACTAGGTATGTATTATAGATACTATAGATATTCATTGTAGATTCACTTTATGGTAATTTTAAAAAAAAAACTTGAATAAAATCATATTTCAGATGCGAGCTCTTCAGCTTACAGAGCCACTAGTCTTATATTATAAAGAAAATGTGTTAGATTACGAAGACCACGAGCATATCTATACTAGATTGTTGAACTAAGTGGAACATGACTACTTTTTGCAAACAGTTTGAGACAATTTAATAGAGTCAGGCTTTATAAAAGTATACGAATGCAACCAATCACTGAGTGAACCGCGCAATCTGCTTTTTTATATCAGCAAAATCGAGAAATGTCTTATAAAAAGAAAATTACGTCTCTTCATTAAGGTCATCCATTTTTTTTATTCTTTTCATTTTAATCTAAATTAAAAAACAAACGATACGCAAAAAAACAATTGTTAAAAGGATTTCCAAACCATTTTATTCTCATTTTCAACCTCCTTTTTCCCTTCATCGCATTCTATTTAATTGTAATATTATAAGATTTATTATAAATAAAGATGGGGATATAAGTTCTAGCCCGACATTCAGGGGCCTTCTAATAATGTCCCAAAGACTCACTTTGCAATTTAACATCACTATTACTAGTAGGTTGCCGCCTGCACTGCACTACATAAACTACATTTAGTGGAAAACTTCCAATATTGTCGTAAAACTGGACTCGACAAGGCTGCATTCATCAATATTCGATTAAATAGTGGTGATTATCGATATCTTTATAATCGTATAGCTTATGATTTACTGTATTTGGTCTTCATTTGTCCCTACAAATGAAGACCTTAATAGGTAGAACTTAAATAATAAATTGGAGTTATTTCATAATTAATGATATGTTTTGCCATTAGGCCATAATATATAACAGTAGGATATGTATATATATATTATATATAAGGATATGTATATATATATTATATATAAGGATATGTACATATACCAATATACCAATGAATATGACAAATGTAATTTATAAATATTTTTAAGAAAATATTATAGATATTTATATTTTAGAAATATATTAAAAAAATACAATAAAATGACTGAATGTCCTGTTAAGCCCACGTGACGTCAGATCTCCTCAGATCAATAATTAAGACATCCAATATTTCGCTCTACACGAAGCATACGCAGACCTTGACTCTTCGAGCAAAGGATAAAAAAAAAACCCAATCGTGCGCTCGGGGCGCGTCGAAAACTATTCCGGCTGCGTTTCTGACTTAACAACAAATTTAACACGAAACTTAGGTGGAAGTGTCACTACGTATATCTGTTGTATTTTTTAAATATTTCTCTAATAATTTTTGAAATATTTCGCTAATTATTTGTTACTAATACTGATAAAAATACTTATACATATAATTTGAGTAGTTCCTCAGTGAATGGGTGTGGACTTTGGTGTAAAACATATCCCTCAACCTTTATGTCCACCAACGCACTGAGAGACTGTGGAAGGGTACGCCTTGGTGAGTAATATAGTGTTCTGTGGATTGAACACATAAAAAATCGCAACCGAAGGTTTTCACAGGATGCGAAAGAAAAAGTATCACAGAATATTGAATATGCTCCTGTGATGGGTACAGGAGCATATTCAATTATGTAATTCAATTATGAATTATTATTTAAGAGCATATTCAATTATGTAATTGAATATGCTCGTATGATTACATCTGTACAATTTGTTTGGTTTCGTGATCAGGAGTGTTTAATTTATATCATATCATCATAAAAATTAAACGCATTTGATCACAAAAGCAAACAAATAGTACAGTAGTAATGGATCGAACCTCAATAAACAATTCAGATAAGCGTTTAACACATGACGTCAGGGAAGCTCGATAGGGGTAATTAATTACACAATTGACACCACTGGATGATGCCCCGCAGTTCACATGTTTGTGGAAATTACCCACAGGCAGAAGGGTTCATAAGTTATCAAAGTAAGAGAATGTTGTGCCGGCCTCATTTCGTGACAAGGTCCTTATATTTATACAAAGGAATCGACAAGAAGGAACTCATGTAGGTCTAGATTAATTGATTTGTCATATCGTGTTGCGTCGTAAGTCTGATTGACTTAGTGTTGCCGTATTAGGAAAAAAGTAAAGATAAAGTAGCTTTTGAACGTAAAATTTAATTTTACTCTTGGTATTACATACTTGAATAATATCGAAGGTTATGATTATTTTGATGTGCTACAAAAATACCTTAATGGATGGAGCGACTTTATTACTTTGCGGGAAAAATATCCTATTGTATGCCAAAGAGTATTTGTTACAGTATATTTAAATACGTTGTACCTTACTTGGCACAGCTCAGCTTGTTTTTTTGTTTAATTTCTTAGGGAATTAATGATTTTTTTTATTTGACAGAAACATGAATCTTAGTTATTTCAGTATTTAAAAGTTTCCAGCATGTTCTCCCTTGCGGCGTACGAATAAATAATATAATTAAATATATTGAATATTACAAGCCGTAGATATTATCTATAAACTAATAAGAAGTAAGTGAGGAGGTTAGATAGATCACCATCTTAGCAGTTGATAAGTGATGATGTGGTCGAGAATAGTATATAGGTTTACTGGCTTTAAAGGAAGCATCCATAAAACACACTGTAAGGTCCTCGATAAACGATTTTCTACGGGGTGGTAACTAACCATGCGAGCACTTACAAAATGCCCTACCACCAAGGAAAATTATTATTTATTTCAATCTTAACGCTTGATAGTTTAGTGATAGCATTTATACTTATTTTCCTTTAGTCTTTAGTAGGTAATTGTCACATGGGTAATTTAGAAACAATTAAAGATGTCGCGATCAAAAATTTCAAAAATATAAAATAAATTGTTAATCTATACATATATATTAGCTTATTTATTCTAAAATTTAAAATTTAATTCATATGTGATATTTTAGTGGTTAACTCGGTTTCCACGTGGCTGCAGAACCGCATAACATATTGTTTCAGTATCTAACATACGTTTTAGGATTTCAATTAATACTGTAAAGTAAGTAGGTATTTCAGTGTTTAAGTAACGGAAATTTACCACAAAAATCATCAGCTGTAACTGGTTTATACTGGTCCCATACAAAGACTTTTTCTTATTTTCAATCTCATGCTACATATTTTGTTTGTTCTTGTTATCTTTTCATGATATGTCAAGATAATTAGAACAAATATAATAAGTATTAGATATACATACATGTCTATCATATATTATTCGATATACTGTACTGTGGAGTACTGTATCGGCCATATTGTACCACTGGTGAAAACAGCCTCTGCCATTGGGGGGTTTGCCATAATCCCCACGCTTGGAGATCGCAGTTCCTCAGAACGCGCTGCTGCCCACTTGGCATTGTTTACCCTTAGTCGCCCCTTACGACACCCACGGTAACGCTCAAGCCCGGCACCCCACGTGGTCATTCTATTATATCCATGCAAAAACTATCGCGCTGACGGAATTATTCCTCTGCGACCTCAAGGAGAAAGCAATTGACAAAGAAAGTCACTGGTTCTTGAGTAAAGAAGCAATATTTTATCACATAGTACATATTCACAGGCACTCATGGTTTTTTTTTTATGTGATGGAGTGGCAAACAAGCAGACGGCCCACCTGATGGTAAGCGGTTACCATCGCCTATGGACATTTGCAACACCAGGGGCGTTACCAATGCGTTGCCGACCCTAACTTTTAACACCCTTTTTGAAGGAATCCATATTGTAGCTCTGCTGGAAAACGCTAGCTGGAAGATCATTCCACATTTTGCAAGTATGCGGTAACAACGTACTGTTACACCTAATATATTGCTGACCTAGGCCCGAATCCCTCACAAACCTATTTACGCGGTGTCAGCAGTATTTTTCTCTATATAAACGGTGGCTTCCAAAATTAAGTGTTCAGATTTATTGTGATAACTCCAGGAGTCACCAGACTCAGTACCAGTATACCCTTCAGGTGGAACCTCTGCCCAAATTAGTAGTTAAAAGTGAGTTGCGGGAACTTCAAAAGTCAAGTGTATATTAATAATTATATTTTTTTAATAAAATAAATGTGTGTGTGTCCATAAGTTGTTTTTTTTTAAGACAACTGAATAGGTCCACACAACAGTACGCATAAATCGAGCAGTGTGAGACTTCCAGGACTCGATTATGTGTGGATGAGCTTTCAAACGGTGTTAGGGCTTATTTGTAATAGTAAATACATGAAATTAATTGAACACTTTACGAGATATTAATTTAAACCTTTATAGGCAAAGGTCATCCAGACCACAGAATAAATAGAACCAGAAGCATCACATCAATCATACACTCATGCTCATGCTTTGTACCCAAAGTGCGGAGACAGGCCTGACAATACCCTGTCACTAGTCAGTCGTATGAGGTACGTCAGGTCAGGTCGGCAATGTAAATATAGTTATTTATCTATTAACAAGAATGCGTAAGAGTACACAATATTGGAGATACAGAACATTCATGTTCATAAAAGTTTATTCAACTCTACCTATCAAGGTAGAGTTGAAACTTTTATTACTCAAGGGTGGAATACTGTGGAAAGTTAATGGAAAAGTTCACAGGTCGGATTGTCCACTGCTGAACACAACCTACCCTATTATGGGGGTATTTAATGATTAACAAGCTAAGCAGGCGGCTTGGGGGTCGATCGCATTGTATAAGATTGCAGTTTCTTAGAAGACGCTGCTGCCTACCTTCCAGTAGTTTTCCTTTAGTCGTATCCTATGACACCCATGGGAAGATATGTGGAGTGCAATTCTAATCTAACACCCCACAGCACCCCACGGGGTGTGCTGGGTTAGAGAGTAAGTAGCAACAAATATAACATGTACAAATCAAATATAAACAATATGTGGTATATACCTGTATAAAATATACTATTTTCTGTCCCTAAAAAACTGTTTAAAATAAAAGTTTATCATAAATTACTTTATATCCATATCTAGTAGAACCATTTTAATTACTTTTTTAAATTATAAGTAAGTACTTAGATGTACTATGATAATATCATTTATTACTGACACGTTGTCTCTTCGCGCTTTTGAATGTCTAAAATAGTCGAAATCCTATATCCAGATCGAATATAAGTAGTTTATAGGTGTTTTCTATAATGTAAAATAAGACATTGTAGTACTTATTCGGAATCTAGAACCTTTTGTAAATGTAATACCGGAGATTACAATAGGCTCGTCTGCTATTAGGTACGTGGGCATATACCTACAGGTATATGGAATTCATTATATAGGATCATATTATGTTGTAAAATTTTGTAAGTGCAATGATTAAACTGACATGTTATATTAAGTTACAACAAGAACTCAATATCAATGGTTAGAATAACAGCTGTCACATATAAATTAGGCTTTATTTTCGCCTTCCTATTGTACTCGCAGCTTTCTATCGAACTCCTTTTAAAAGTCTTAAGAAAAAAGTTTTTCACATCAAGGTAATTTTGGCAATTATTGCCAAAATCTCCCTTAGTTATAAACAATGCCCTAAAGAGGATTTTGCTTCCACGAGTATAAGTCCCAAAATCCTCTTTAAGGACGATTAGCTGTGCCTACTTAGTGCGAAACAAAAAAATGAGCATGTAGCCTGAATTTTATATTGATAACAATAAAAACAAACCGAAATATAATTTAAATGTAAGATAATTGAAAATATAGAAATCAAATACGGAAGGCATAAACAACCTGTTTTATTATTTACGATTATAACCGCTAGTTCCATATTTCCCAGCATTCAAGAGAAACTTGAATAGGGCCGGCCGATACCTAACGAAGCCTTGGCCTTAACATTATGGTAATGCTTAATTACAAGTGGATTGTTTAAAGTGGGTATCTATTTGAACTTGACTTTACTAATAAGTACCTGAAACTAGGATTATTTCTTTATTCAATTGTACATTGTTGCCATAATTAAATGTGAAATTCTTTTTAGCAATGAGGACAAAAGTTAATGGCTTTTAATATGACATCCTTAATAAATTAAAATCTGACTGAAGACAAACGTTTTCAAAATGTGTCTTGATTATGATTAATATAACCGAAGCGTATAATTATTATTTCAAAATTCCCCTCTGCTTTTAAAATAACCATCTAGAGACATTAAATCGCATAAAATTCTGTATAAATTATTCAACTACATATGGGACGGTGATATGGAATTCAGCAATTTCAACCACTTAAACACTTTTTCTCATAAATTTACTATGTGTATGTTGTAAAGAATGTAGCTTAGACCGGCTTTTAAGTCTAGCTAATTGCCCTAACATGTTTTGAATGTGCAACGCACCGGACATAAAAAGTCAACTATAAATAAATTATCGGGTACAAATATTATAATGTCACATGTCATCATAACGACTAAGACCACAGATGGAGTGTGTGTCAAAATGTGTAATATACCGGATATATTTAGCAATTTTAATAAACCAACACGCTCCTTGTTCAAATAATTTATGTACCTACATCATACGTGTCTGTGTAAATCCCAAAGACATTACATATACGATTTTGCACTTTTATATATAGGACTTAAACAGTACAAAAAAGTCAGTCTTGCCAATGTCAAAATAAATCAAATCTACTATACCTAATAAAAATCGTGCATGCATTTTCTTAAACTATGCCAACCTGGGTAGGTAGGTACTCGTAATAATGTGTGACTTGTCGAGTTTTTATATATGGTCTTTTTAAGTAGACCATGTACACTTTCTGGCACTTATGTGGTCAATAAATTGAATCAATCTGCAAGCTATGAATACTAACTAAACTACACAACTAGGTAAAATTTTTGGTTGAATGCAAAATGGCAGTATTCCGATTTTGACATGTGGTGCAGGTATTTTGGAATAGACGTATTCCAAACTATATTTACCATGCTTAACTAAGTTGTATAAGAAATTACTACGCCAATGATTTAGAAGAAAATAAAATACTTATGAATGCAAATGATAATCTGAACAGCAACTCATTAAAATCGGTGCGTAACTTGACTGAAGGTGATTTGGAATACCTATATGGTTTCCTAATTACCTTAAGTCGAGTCAAAAGTGAGTCTCAGGTCTGACTAAACTATTTCTGTATAAAAAGGATATCTCAATCGGCTTATTTGCTGAGAAGTTATTTTGAACAGCTCCTGACTCCTGACTCCATCAGAACAGCAACTAAAAGTGTAAACATATCGACAGATATTTTACGGCCATTAAAACTAAATGGGACTACTAGTTTCTGTGAACCCCTCCTATTCCAAAATACCTGCAGTGTTCCAAGTTACCTTTCTTTCCTCCATAGTCGTAGGTACAAATCGCTTTTATCTGCCGCTTCATGTTCACCACACCGTGAGCATGTCAGTCTACCACACAGCTTATCGGTTATACCGATATGGCCAGCCCATTGCCACTTCCGCTTGCCAATGCGCTGATAAGAAATAATGTTTTGGTATTTCATTTTGAATCTCATCTCATTGATAAATGCTAAGCAATAATACTAGTATTATTACTATAACTAGTTCATTCCTAATTGAGGCGTTTGCTCAATACTACGTATACTTAGATAAGTTCCAACAACTTGAATCAAAAACGATTCATCGTTGCGCATTTCTAGAAATTAGCTTATTATCTATTTAGTTTCGATGAGTATAGTCTACGAGTATAAAATTAGTTAAGTACGAATATGAGTTGTATTACTCTTGAAGCATGAATTTTTCCATCGAGTACTTATAATTTCTTACTCAGATTGATAAACGTATGCTTAATTATCTAGGTCAGGTGCTTAATTTTTTTTATTACTCTCGCGTTACCTTTATTTTCACGATAATTCTGCTGAGGGAAATTCACCCGGAAAACTTTCATAAGCACAAGGTAAAATGATTAGGTACATGATATATATGGAGTTAAGTAAAACATCGCTTTCTTAGCTTGCTAGTTTAAAAAAACTTATCCTTTACATTAATAAAATAAGTCACAAGCCGGTACTATTTTTTCCATATAGAAATATAAAATCGAAATTTAGTAGTAAAGAAAGTTTTTTTAAATAACGTTTTAAATTCATAATCTAAAATTATTAAGAAATACATATAAGTATATTTCAGCTCTGTGCCGTCGGCTTGACCTTCCGGAGATTACCTATTGTTCCTTCTCATGTGCATGTGTACTTACCACGTCCGTGAGAGCGAGACAGCAAGAGTAGGCCACCGCCTCCATGCGGCCCCTCCTGCGCTCCTTGTGCCGGCTAGGCGAGAGGGAGATCGTGAGCCCGCGCTTCTTCAGTACGCTATTGTTTTCTATTCATAGTGCGTGTGTGTTGTGTGACATAAAAACCGTTCGTGAATATTTTCATCGAAGCGGTAAGTTTTACATTCATATATTATATTAGGGTCTGTGAGAGTGAGTGATGATAATTAATTAGTATATAGACCGTACTACTTGCTAAATGAATCCTGTAAACGATGTTATCGTTGGATTTATTACATTCTAAGTAAGTAAATGGTCTAAGATTGGCATATCCATAAAAGTAAATAGAAAAGGATATTTTATTTTTTAAAGTAAATAAGTATAAATTGTATCATTTTCGCCGTTGTGTTATTTATTTTTCGTTTTGTATGTTAAGTTAAATGTCGATAAATATATGTAACTACTGCAACCTCTTAGGTTCAGTAAGATTTCGTGGCCTGCTCTCAGACACGAACAAAGTGGTAAAGCGAAGCTTACACTTTAAGGCTCGCCTACGGCAGTCTTAGCGGCTTATCAGTCGCAGCCGTCGTCGGCCTGCCAGTCGCAGCCGATGACGGCCGAGCAGCCGCAGCCGTCACTTGATGGCCGGCTAGCCGCAGCCGTCGACGGCCGTTGGACCGCAGCCGTCGACGGCCGTTCGACCGCAGCCGTCGACAGCCGTTCGACCCTAGCCGTCGACGACCATTCAGCCGCAGCCATCGATGGCTGCGCAACCGCAATTATTGAGGGCTGCTACTGACCTTTCAGCTGCAAGTTCATCATGGCTAGTAGCTGCAGCCATCGATGGCTTCGGCTCCCTAACAATAACTTTTGGTGATGAACTGAAATATAATTGAAACTGTCTGTTGTACACAGATGGCAGAGCCTACGACGTTTATTACGTTGGGCGAGCTTATAGAAGAATCGGCCGATTCCGAGGAAGATGATATCATATTAGACAAACTTAAAGAGTTGGCAGAAAAAGCTCTGCCAGATGGTTGGAAAAGGTGGAAGACGCTTAACCCAACAAAAGAGGAGTTGTTTGGAGAAGTTATCGATCCACAAGTTTTAAATAAGATTAGATTTGCTCTGCCAACCATGGAATATATTCAATTGTTTTTTCCCAACGCAGAATATATATCAGAAAAACCTTTTAAAGAGGTAAAAGTTTCAATGTTGAATTGGGCGTTTTGTGAGCCCACCTTCAGTTGTCAAAAAGGTCAAGGGTTCGGCTGCACAAGCAGAGGTATTCATGAATGCTATTGATTCCATAAAGCACTTGTCTTTAACCAGAAAAGAAGTTTGCCGGCGTCTTCAAAAGAAAGCAAGTGATTCGGAAGAAGAAGAAATAATTCCTGCAAAACGGGGTCGGATAGATAAACTTGAACAAAAAGTAGACAATCTCTTTGGTCAGTTGATGACCAAAATTGAATGCCTTAAAAGTAGTGCTTTTGGACACCGAGTAGATGATTCTGACCAACTGATGAAAAGTGGTACAGATTCAGGTTCTGATAAAGAGAATGATGAAATGTCTGAGTGTCTTTCGGATGATGGAGCATCATGTTCATTTTTGGCTCCAGAGCTAAATATTAATAAGGATGACGATGTCCAATTAGATGCGAGAACAGAACTTGACTTTATACCGAATGTTAAAGAAGATGAGCCTGTAATACCAGCACCTGACGAAAACATTAAAGCTCAAGGTATAGGATGCCAAAAGCTAGGATCAACTTCTTGGAACAAAATTCGTTATAAGGAAGTACAAAAGAAACTACGTGCAGCGCCAGTTTTTGATGCGCTTAAGGTTAATGATCAGTTGGGTACCTTGGCACCAAAAACATTTACACAGGACCTACTAACTAGTGCTGATGCTACATTAGGGACCATAACTCACGGTTTATTGAAACAAAGAGAGGCCTTAGCAAACCACGCCAAGAAACTGACCGCAAAGTATCCGGACATATATTTAGATATGCAAGAGCTTTTAATGAGTTCATCGTCGGCACTTAAAAATATCTCGGATGATCTGCTTCATTACACATGCGCTCGCAGGGCAGAAATCATTGAATTGCGCAGGAAAACATTTAAGCCAGTCAGTGATTTCCAGCAGGCCAAGTTGTCCCAGATACCACCATCAGGTACTCATTTATTTGAGGAGGAACGACTTGATGAATTCATTCATAAGCAAGGAGGCTTATTTCGGGTATTTCGCTCCTCTAAAAAGTCAATGCAGTCAAACTCAATGGGGTCACACAGTCAGAACCAGAATAAAAACAGAAAACAAAGTTTTACATCAAAAAGGAAGACTAAACAAGATGGGACTAAAAAATCTTACCTATCTACGAACAATGCAGGACAGGGGCTGCGTGATCGAAAAGGTAATGAAAGGGCTAAATTGTCGAAGCGATCCCAAAATTATAGAAAAGAACGTACGGCAAATTGACAATCAATTCAAGGGCGGCCAACTTGCGCAATTTCTCCCTCGCTGGAAAAAGTTCGGAGCGCCCAAGTCAATTTTAAAAATATTAGAGGGCTACGGTATTCCTTTCGTGCAAGTTCCTCCCCTTACTCGTCTCTCCACCTTAATTGGAAAAAAATACGCAACGCCGGTGTCAAAACAGATGACACGCGAAGTAAAAGAGATGTTGAAGAAAAAAATAATAGAAAAATCCAATCAAACGACAGGGTTTGTCTCCCGAATGTTTTTGCTTCAAAAGACAAATGGAAACATGCGCCAAATATTCAATTTGCGTCGCCTAAACTTATACCTAAACCCACGCAAGTTCCGACTTATAAACCAGTCCAAAATTCCAAAATTTTTACAAAAAGACGATTACATGGCAAAAATAGACGTGTCACAAGCCTACCTTCATGTGCCAATCAGAGAGAGTCACCGCCGGTTTCTAACCCTGAATTACAAAAACGTTTGGTACCAAATGACCTGCCTACCAATGGGCTTAGCCAGTGCACCATTGGCCTTTTCAAGATTAACAAACTGGATAGCAGAGCAGCTTCGGGAACGAGGAATAAGAGTACTAGTTTACCTCGACGATTTTCTATTTGCTCATCAAAGCCAGATAGAGCTGAAAAAACAAGTGAGGACAGCGATAAATCTTCTAAGATATCTAGGATGGAAACTGAATTGGGACAAGTCTGTTGCCTTACCGACAAAAAACATCGAATTTCTGGGAATAAAATGGAACACAAAGTTAAATCAAAAATCATTACCAAAAAACAAAATAATAGACATCCGAAAAACCCTCAAAAAAGTAATGTTGACTCAGCGTTGGAATTGGACGCAGGGAACATCACTCTTGGGAAAGTTGCAATTTGCTGCAGAGGCCATTCCTCTAGGTCGTCTCTTTTGCAGACAACTGCAAAGGTCAAGTCAATTTCTAAGAGAGGAAATGCCAGAAAAAATGTATGCTATTTCGGACCCGGCCAAGGAAGAGTGCAAGTGGTGGTTGAAAAACCTGGAAAGATCCAGTCCCATAATCAACAAAGAACCCACTGTATTTGTGACAACGGACGCCTCCAATTTAGGATGGGGGATACAAGTAGATCACTTTCATTTGTCGGGAATATGGAATCAGAAACAACAAGCCTGGCACATAAATTTAAAGGAGTTATATGTGGTTTTCATTGCGATGAGCAGATTCAAAAAAGTCATGAAAGACAAGGCAGTAATGATACAGGCAGACAATCGAGCCGTGATAGCTTACCTTCACAACCAAGGAGGAACGAAGTCCCTGAAATTATACCTTCTAACAAAGAGGATCCTTCTCTTCGCAAGAAAGATCAATGTAATACTGGTGCCGTTTTATATACCCGGAAAATTCAACGTGTTAGCCGATCGTCTGTCAAGGAGATCTTCAATGACCGATTGGCACTTAAGCGAGTACGTGATTCACAAAGTGTTCAGGAGATGGGGGACACCACAGATAGATCTTTTCGCGACTTCGCAATCCAAAGTAGTCCCCCATTATGTCACTATAGATGCAACGGATACACAGGCAAGATTTGTGAATGCTTTCAGCCGAAATTGGCATTACGATCTAGCGTGGGCATTTCCGCCACCCCCTTTGATTCCCAAAGTAATTCAGCATTTAAACACTGCGAAAGGAACGTACTTAATAGTGGTACCCAGATGGACACAAGCCTTTTGGCGACCAGCCTTGAAAGCCAAAGCAACGGCACCTCCAATGTTGCTCACGGATCTGGACAATCACCTAATAGATTTAGCAACGAACAGTCCTCCACCAGAGCTACAAGCGATGACTTTGGAGGTATGGAGGGTACAGGGTGGAATTTCCTAATTAAGGACTTACCGAAGGAAGATATTGAGTTGCTTAAATCAGCCTGGAGGAAATCAACATGGAAAACATACTCCGCTGCTTGGAAAGACTGGGTAGTATGGTGTAAAGTTGAAAAAATAGTTCCTTATAACCCAAATCCTCATTTAGTGGCAAAATATTTAAGTTACCTATTTAGGGTTAAAAAATTAGCCTACAGTACAATATTAGTTAGGAAATCAGTAATTGCGACTTTTGCAAATCCAGAAGCTGAGAAAAATATTAGTTCCCATCCAATGGTAAAATCAATTTTAAAAGCCATAAGTGTTAAATCTGCTGAAAATGTTATAACTCGATCAACAGTTTGGAACATTCTAGACTTGATAAATTGGCTTAAAGACAATACACCAGAGGTGACAAGTATTTTTCAGGTGTCTAGGTACTGTGCTTTTTTGTTACTATTAGCTTCTGGTAGGAGGATACATGATCTCACCTTATTACAAATAGATAGTAAGCACTGCGTGATCACGAATGACGCTATAACATTTTGGCCGGCTTTCGGTTCTAAGACTGATCGCGCAAAGGAACGGCAGTCGGGATGGCAAATTCTAAGAAATCAAAATTCGGATTTAGACATAGTGAGATGGATAACTCTATTGATGGATGTTTCAGTTCAAAGAAGAAATATCAACCCGGGTTTAGTTAGTTTATTTATAACAACTAGAGGTAAGGTGAAACCAGCTTCTAGAACTGTTATTGCCGGGTGGCTTAAACCTGTTTTTACAAATCTAGGCTTAGAAGTCAGTCCAGGTTCTATAAGATCAGCAGTGGCATCTTTTAACTACGATAATAACTTACCATTAGATGATTTGCTAAAAAGAGGTAATTGGAGGGGTTCAAGTAATTTTTTTAAGCATTATTACAAGACAGTAGACTCCCCTAATTTACACTCTACTAATATATTATTAAATTCATTTGAACCTGTCTAGAATTAAGACTTTTCCAAATGTGAAGGCTGATTATTTACTTAAGCAATGTGAGCTGTGATTATTAGATTAAATTGATACTAGTAAGTGTGACTGAATTAGAGGACTAAGAATTGTGATTGCTACTAATATAAAATATTAAGTCAATGACTGACATATTGTGCAAAGTGTCCACAATAATAATCTTTTCTTAAAAACATAACTTAGTTTTATTTAATGATAAGACATAATAAATATGGTAGTCACAGTACGCTACTAGTGCCGGCAGATACAGAAACACGTCTCCGGAAGGTCAAGCCGACGGCACAGAGCTGAAATATGACCGTTTTCTACCCCAAAGGGAGGAAAACGAGTATTTCAGGTCTTGCCTAGGCTTGACCTGGAGCAAGTCCCTTGCCGTCACATGTAATCCAGTCCAGCTCCAGTTACGGGTAGGTACTGAAGAAGCGCGGGCTCACGATCTCCCTCTCGCCTAGCCGGCACAAGGAGCGCAGGAGGGGCCGCATGGAGGCGGTGGCCTACTCTTGCTGTCTCGCTCTCACGGACGTGGTAAGTACACATGCACATGAGAAGGAACAATAGGTAATCTCCGGAAGGTCAAGCCTAGGCAAGACCTGAAATACTCGTTTTCCTCCCTTTGGGGTAGAAAACGGTCATATTATGGTGCTCTGCTTGCCACTAATATAGTGCATGTGATGAATGCGCGTGCGCAGCCATGCGCGAAGCGCGCCGGCGCGGCGGGTCCGCCTTTCTGCGTGCATTTCTGAGTCGTCCGTCGCGTCGGCGACACGAGGAAAATTAGGCACGACCTAAAGAACCGTTAAATGCTGTTTTGCGTAAGAAAGGTAACTTACTGTGTATTCTTCTTGTTGCATTAAGTACACTGTTATAATTAAGGCTGGCGTCCGAAACGCGGCCGACCTAATCAAATCAATTACATATATTACCGATATTTTTTTGGACAGGACAACGCCTTTTCTAATCATCTAATTACTTATGTACCTATATTATTAAAACCATAATTTAGTTAAGCCTAGAATCAAATACGCCTCAGATCTACTACAATTTAATCATTTATGCTGCATGCTGCATCGATACAGGTAAAATCATTAAAGGATAAAGTAACCATTTAAGTTAAACTGAACAGGTTACTAGTTACTAAGCCAGCAATAAAATGTAAAAATGTAGTACAGTTTCTTGACACATGATGGCAAAACCAATATCTACAACTCTAGTTAAGAATAAACTTTGTAGTTACTTCTTTACAAGTGAATAAATATTCAATCGGCGAGATGTCATTTACACTCACTTGCTAATGAGCATTCGTTTTCTACTGACCCACTTTACCCGAACAACCTTGGCTGTACTACAAGCTGCTTTTTTTATCAAAGATCCCGACATTGTGAACAAAAATAACCAAGTCAAATGCAAATGATCGGATTCCAAAACGCGAACCGGTATTCTGCGTGGAATATTTTCATTTTCTACTGCAATGCAACTCGTATGCAAAGTTGGCTGTATATTGGTAAAGTTGACGAGTTATGTAGGGGCTGATTGACCTATTATTTTACAGATATAGCTTGAGCATCCTGACATCTCAGAGGTTGTCTTGACTTGATTATCCTAGGTTTTAGAGTTTGCTCACCACACAAAAGCATGGGAAATTTTGTAGCTTATTTATTATAAACCTACAGGGTTAAAGTACAAAATTGAAAAATTAAAATAATTTTGTCGTTATTAAACTTCGTTGCTAGTCTACTTCAGGTCAAAGTTTCCACTATACTAAAGCAGTTAAAGCAATAACGCACGGTGCATTCGTATGCCGTAAACTCTCCAAACATTGATATTTCGAACAGTCTTTGCTACCTTAGTCCCACCTCGGAACTTCAAATTAAATATTACCATTCATCCTCACGTTAAAAGCAGAATGTTAAAACAATTGAAAGTGGAACATTAAATGTCAAGTAATTTTTAAATTTAGAATGTCATAGCATACATATAGTTTTCTTGTGAAAATAGTTTCTCTCTGAAATTTGACACTATGCAAGTTAATTTTAATTCGAAGTGACCAGTGCGGCAACTACATATTTGAAGCCCTATTATTTGAGGGCGATAAGGCCGGCTCTGACGTCTCAAGTCGCGCATGGAGTATGCCCTTTAAAGTGGCTATCGAAGCATTTGGTTTTGATAAAACCGTATATGTATGGAAATGAAATAAAAACCAAAATTTTCTCTTTCCTTCAGTTTGTCGTATTATACATTAACTTATCGACACTTGTATGAGGATACAAGTGTTGCTCACAAAAAGACGAGGATTCTTATCGACTGCAATAATACAGGTACCTAATGTTATTTTTTGCAACAGTAAAGCTACGGTAATTATTTTTTCTGAAATAGTTTTATTTTTTATCGAATTTAACCTCAAGAATCTTTCGTAGTTTCGGATTTATCCAGGCCCACTTAAAAAATAAAATAAAAATTAACTTGGCTGCGTGATTAGATGACGTTCACTGTGCATCATTATCATTAGCAATCAGGTATTTCCAACGCATAGATATCGGCAAGATTGAGTTTTAATACTATTTGTTTTATAGTTTTAGAACGGAGGCATGGCAATGACGCAAGAGTCGGCGGCGTTACAAGACGAATCGCGCGGGTGTGGCTCGTAAAAATAGCTTGCGCGCGGTACATAGATCTGGGAGTATTTTCTTCACAGAAAAAAATGTTTTTTGTAGAACTAACATGCAAAAGCAAAAATGTATAGTCTTAATAAAAAAAACATTATTCATGCCTGTAAGCAATAGGCAGGGGTATATAAAATAAACACCCAGGTGCACCATTTATTTTGCGGTCATGTACTTATATGAGTAGAGGTGCGCATCTATTGCTAAGCGTAAGTTAATTAACCTAGTGGATCGGTTAAGAAACACTAGGAAAGCTACGCTACGAGCGCTTCTAAATTCCAAGATATGGACTGTTGCTGATAATTTCTTGTTGAAAACCAAAAATCTAACTCTGAACCAGATTTGCTCATAATTTCTTGTACGAGAAACAAAAATCTAACCCTGGACCAGATTAATAATGGTAGGCTCACTCGGGGATATAATTCGGGACCTCCTAGTTTAGACGTGACTCTTATACAACTACACTTACGAGGCAGTACATGGTAGCTAAACAAACTGAATATTTTATTCCTATGATCTCTCATTCTATTAGTGAGTGAAGATGTGGACTGGCTCGCATGAACCGTTACTACGTAGCACATTTTCTGCTTAGACCCAGGAGAACATTTGTCCTGTCTATTTGGTGACAGGCGCATATTTATCGTGATTTGTTGAGTTGCCTGTTCAGTTTACTTTACTAGTATTTTGCATCCTTTTATTCCTATGATCACCCATTCTATTAGTGAGTGAAGATGTGGACTGGCTCGCAGGAACCGCTACTAGGAAACAATGTTTCTTCTTAGACCCAGGTGAACATTTGTCCTGTCTATTTGGTGATGGGCGCATATTTATCGTGATTTGTTGAGTTGCCTGTTCTGTTTAATTTAAACTTACCTTGAATTCGTCTTTGATTTGGGAAGAAATCATTCCGCCGGAGAATATGATGCCGTCCACAAACAGGTTGCACATGAAAGACGCCGCCACGATCACCCAGCCCCACCCTCCATCTGGTGGCACGACCTGCACACAATATTAATAATTAAAATATATTATGTGAATGCCTTGTACAAATTCTAACACACATTTATGTCGGTCTTTGCGTTTTTCTTCTTTGAACGCCGCAACATCTCAAAGGAATTCGATGACAATAAGTGGTATCTATCTAAATATATTCCTTCAATTGTGGATTAATACATAGGATATCTCTTGTGGCGATTAACTGAGTAATTCCTGACGGAGTTCGATGTAACCAAATACCAGATATGATATAATATGAATACACAGATGAAGACGCCATGGAAGATAGTGAGATGAAACTAATATCGACGCGCAATTTACGGTGACGACGGACGGGGCTTGCTTTATAGAGAAGTTGAATGAGAAATAAGAATTTTTGCTTCATTAAATAGGTAGAACGAGCAGAAGGTGTTCTCCCACGTGGTCCCATTAGCATAGAAGATATAATAACCATTAGTAGGACAAATGAGTAGGACCACGAGCATACGGCGAAAAAAAGTAAGTAAGCGTCTAGGTAAAGCAAAGAGGTTTCTATGTTACAAAATTACAAATTCACGAGAGGAAAAATTTGTAATTTTTATGTGCGGAGTTTTTCCTCTCTTTGTAGGTACTGTAACCTGCGGAGCATGCATTGGTAAAATAAAATTTTTAAACAAGGTTTATATGTCTTCCAGGCTGCTGGTTATTACAGATTTTACCAAATTTCAAACAAATAAATTCCATTATCGAAATAAAGTTAGCATTTTTATACACACTGTGATTAGCTTTAAAGTTAATGTTGTAGCAAACTTATAAGCAAATGTGTTTGCTAAACCATTATCTTAAAGCCTATCAATTAGTTAATCGACAGTTTAATATAAAGGGGCACTTTATGTTGTATCAAATATGAGTACATCACGAGTTCATTGCCCGTGTTAGACCTGAGTATTTCACTTGGTTGTAGTAGGTATTGACTGATCCCTAGAATGATCAGTATTATTCTGAACGTCTTGTATGATTATACTTATTTTATCACATCAACCTGTACGTCTACCGTTGAACAACGCCTCCCCATTGGGCAAATTTTCACTTGGCAGACAACTATCGTAGTAGACTATGTCAGTTCTCAGTCAGATGGCGCTGCTTCTCACCTATATTGCCCTTAGTTGCCTTTTATGACACTCACGGGAATAAATGGGGGTGACATTCTAACCCGGCACCCCACGGAGAATGTATAAGTATAAAATTCTGTAGTAGTTTTAATTTTTTTGTAACGCAACGGGTAGCGCAATAGGTTTAAAAGCTCCCGTTCTCGTGCACTTCTGCCAATGCCTCCCAGAGGGCGCTAGCAGTCTACTACTTAGTATTAAAACGCCATTGTACCATTTTATTCAACCCCCAATACTTATAACGCCTGAGAAGTATACTTAACTTCTTATTTTTTACGGCACTTTCCCTTAAAATGTGCAATAAGCTATACACAATTCTTCAACTTTCAGCTATTTAGTACAACGAAAGTATGCAAATAATTTACAGGTATTTTTTAGACTTCGTTGGTATTTTCAATTATTATATTTTGACGATATAGGAACATCACACAACTGTTTACTAATATCTATATCTAACGAAACTACATAAAAAATACGGTAAGTATATTCGTATCCTCAACGTACTCAATTAACTAAAGAGAATTTGGTACCTACGACTTTTAGTACCGACAAAGGTATCTACATACCTTATTAATTTGTCAGTTACTAGCATTGTTTTTCCATCGGTATGCTTTTATTAACAAACACTACAAAAATACTAGGAGTACCAGTATCAATATTAGCCTGATAGTGAAGCATATTACGGCATTACGCGATTGACTTTTAATATCATGTAAGTACTTACAAATTCGATCCAATAAACTTTTACAGAGTAAATTATCCCATGACAAACAAATATATCAAATACATATATGCATATCAGATCGAAGTTCAAATTATATTAATCTTGTTGTTATTAGTCTTCATTGCATTATCAATCATCGTTATGTATATATACTATTGGAAAAATAAAACAAATAATTTAAATTCAAAGTTCATTTGGGTTATAAAATTGAACCTTTGTTTTGTTTGAATTTTCCTTCATAGATCAGTAGTATTATTTTCCGTCGTGCAAAAAATTCGAAGACGTCATGTTTAAGGAGGTCGTTCGCAGAGGTCATGACTGCAAACAATTATAGGTTCTTACTAAAGTATTAAGTATAGGTTAATCGTACACATTCCGACTTAATAAGGACTGATCCATGCCTTTGTGTTAGATGTTCTAATCGTATGATATTATACAGCGCAAACTCGCGGATACGTAAGTAAGGTGTTGCTCCTCATTAGGAGCACCACGGCACCGTGTATACTAACAAGATCAACACTTTATTGTAAATGGAGTGTGTGAGTTTTTTTTCTAAAAAACATGAGTCTCGCCTTTTTTATGAAGAATATATTTAATTAAATATATGTATTTAAAAGCTCACTATTTTAAGTATTTATATAGTATTTATATAAAAAAGAATCTTAATATTGCGCAGTTTTGTTACGGTCACACGCATGCAAAACGGGGTCTATACGTCCTACGCCCTCAGACTGTCATTTTTCAAAGACTACTTCGTCTTAATCTTAACTATTCTAGCATAACGAAGCGACTCACTGTCATAGAACATATAATAATATGACACTGTATATCGTAATTTTAATATATGTTCAAATCAGATTTTGTTATCACTTATTTATTTTTTGTACCTTCTCGCACTCACCGCATCCAAGGATGTTTTTTGATGTTTTTTGTAGGTTACAACGTTTATGAAGGTTCCAAAGAGTATGTACCTAATAACTTTAATTATGTACGATGTTACGTTGCTAAAACCCTCCCTAGAATCTCCATGTTGACCCTTAATAGGATAACGGATACTTATTCATATTAGCTTAAGATAAACATTATTATTAAAATTTATTAGCTGAACTCTGGATTATAAACTTCCTCCCAACCTAAAATATCCTTATTAAATATACCTATATATATTTTCCGTATACAGATTGTTCTAACCAATGGCATTTTTAGGTGTGTTCGCCATGGTCACAGTTGATATGTGGAGCTCCATATATCTACTATGCCATGGTTATCTAAAACCTTAGAATGATTTTCTTTCTTTGAAGCGTTATACAAGTGCATTCTATAATCATATATCATACTATAACGTTATAGCTATGAAAGTTAATTTAAAAGAAAGCCATTTAGGCCAATAAGTTACCAGAATCGCTGGATTGTCTCTAACGACCAACCCCGTCAAGGATATGTCTTGACGTCAAATTCCTGATAACATGATATCATTTTGTACTTGACCCTCATCAAATAGCTACTATTGTATGACGTTACTCAATTACAGTAATTGATCAGAATGTAGTGTATTTCATTGATATTAACTATACGGTGGTGAACATGTCTGTAATTTTATTAGGCAAGGCGTGCTCAATTATTGAATCATTGATTTGTAAAGTCTTACATTGTCAGTAAAACTAAGTGTAAGTACTCGTAGTATTAATTAAACAGATTATTAGATTTTCAGACCATTTATTAGTTTATGCATCAAATGTTGTGGCAATAGATCAGTAAATAAAATTAATAATACATAAAGCTGACCAAAAGATTAACTGACTGAAATAATAACCGGTCTCTTTTAAAAATACCAGCATCTTTTTCGACTTTCTCATTTTGTCTTCTGTATCCAAATGGCCATGAGAAATTATATAGACAATATAACGTATGTACCAAATAAGATAGCAGCCCATATTACAACGTCCATGACGCACTCTCCAGCTTTTATTAGAATCATTTTCTTTCTTTGCCACATCCTATTGAGGGCCATGGTGTCAAATCTGTCTTCCAACTTATACAAAATGTTATAAAAGTAATATTAAGACTGTAAGGGTGATTTCAGCAAGAGCAAAAGAAACTGTAGCTATCAAACAAGCCGTGACAATTTTTTCAGCGATTCTTTCGAGCCTCTTTCTCCTTTTTAGCTTTTTGTCCTGTGCAGTCATGTTATCTACAATTAATTTTGTTCTTGTTTTCAAGTCAATTTGATGCCCTAGATGCTGGATTTGGATTTTAGATGTAATGTAGTGGGTTTACATGGTAATTTTCTAGGGATGTTTGCCTTTAGTTAGGTGCAGCTACACGTAGAAACGCATTGTGACTGAGTGTCCACTTGCTCGGTTTGAGCACCGGCTGTTCTTTTCCTTGGGTAACCGACTTTTTCGAAACCAAACCACACTGTTGCGAAGTGAAGGCCGACGACCAAAACTATAACTGTTTTTAAGATAAAGCTATATGACATAGCCAATATTAAATAAATATAACCCAATCATCTCGGTTGCATTTGATCCACTTTTTACTCTAAAAACAGGCTAAAAACCATTTGGCCATGATTTCTCGACTGTCACGAGATGTCAACCGATGACATGTTTTTATTTCTGCTTCAGTGGCTGTTATAATTTGTTGGTTGACAGTTATAGGTGAGGTTATAATCTTTTTGGTAGAAAGTAGTTCGTTATTTTATGGATGCAAAAACGTTGACCTCCGTCAAGAAGGATTTTGAATTCATCTTTGCTAATCTAAAAGCTGGCATTTATTATTTTACGAGTGTTGAATTATTATATTCGTCGCAGTTTAATACACATAAGATAAAATTTACGTTATATACTGACTGGGTAAACTTTTAAAAATCCTTCAAAGATTCTCAATGTCTTCCATATTTAAAGCATAACTCTAATTGTACGCATTTCTAGATAAAGGGGTATCTATATCAGCTACCACACAACAATACATCATGTGACATAACACAGAGTTGAAATACGCAAAACAAACTAGAACCGAGCTACACCCGTCAACTATCTTATCATAAGAACGGTTGTTATTTATTTACGAGCTTCTATTAGGAGCGATGTTTTATTTACAGTGTACAGTGTTAGGGGATATTAATTATAGGGTTCTATTATGGAGTTTTGTATGGAAACTTATAGAAGATGTAAGGCAACTAACCAAGGCTGCCTCTGGCTCGGTATCTTCACTCGGGGAGTCGCTTCGCCCCAGCCCGCTTTCGTCTGAGGAGCGGTTCTCGAAAGGCTGTTCATCGGTTGCGACTCTTGCTACCATCTTGGATTCTGTACCTGTAAAGAAAGAAAATAGTACCAGTGAGTATGGATTGCCACACATAGCTCAAATCTAGCTTTGAGCTTAGCTGCATGATGGTCTTCTCACTTATCTTGAACTGTTGCTAAGTACCTATCAGCATTTTCCGGCAGTATCCTCGAGAGCCAGTTCTACTCTTAAAAGATCTTAAACAAAGCTTAAGGAACATTTCCAAGAATAGGTAGAATGCCACTACCACTTCGACCCGAGTGGGTGGGGTGTTTCTGATCACGACGTGCAAAATTGCTCTTTATTATCCTAACGACCTAAATAACCGAGAGTTACACCAATACAAGCATTCGCAAAGAGGGCTGGGATAAGGATGGCGATAAATCAATCAAAAGCAATACCTATTTAATATCAATACGCATATATGGTTAACAAAAAACATATTAAACCGACTCCACTTTACTAGTAGGATAACGATAGAAGACACTTGTGACTCATATCATGCGCTTTATGCGCGTGGGGCTAAAGCTATACAAGGCTTCGCCGTCTTGCTCTGGCTCGTAATTTCCCACTACGATGAAAAGGCTTTTGGGTTGGTATAACATTGTCATGATGATTTTACCACCCAGTGCCAACCACCAAATACAACTTAAATGCCTGGGCAATCTCGAACAGAGGACCTGGAGACCAAAAAGTGACGCGTTGCGCCGCACTACCATCGATGCACAGACTTATTTAAATAAAACCACACCACATAAACAGCCACCCATGAATTGAGACTTTCATCATTCGCTGCTGCCCACTTTCTCGTATTTTTCTCTTACGTATAACGCTCAGGAAAATATGGGCGGTCGGTGCAACTTTACCCAGGTATTGTAAGGGGGGAATGAAGTATAGTTATAATTTATATCAAAACTCTAATTAGTAATGCAAACAATCAATTAACTGATGCGTATAATAGAACAAAATGAAAGTGGTGATAGCTGAAAGTCTTCAGATAAGTAATAAAATATATACTCAAGCCTTCAGTAATTAAAGAACACTGTTCTCAGTTATCTTTGAATTTAATAATTAGTACTTTTTTATTCACGATAATGGCACAATTTTATAATACTAAATATTGTTATGCCAGATGTTTTTTACAAATGCAAAGTGGACTTCTTGAAATCACTGATTCAGTGATTCCAATAATATTCGAACAAAACTAAATAAAACATTGAAGACAATGTTAATTAACACATCAGTTTCGTAGGAATTATTAAGTGCTTTATCGTACATCCAAAAACTGCGAAAATAAAGCATACTACTCAACGACGTCATTAAACTCTCAACTATACCTATAGCATTAAGTCGTTCATTTTGTATTGATTTTGACAATATTTCATGTTAATTGCTTCCGTTATAATTTTCCCCTCCCGTCACCATTTTTTTCTTCCTAAGAGCGTCGTTTAAGGCGACTTAGCGAAATATAACAGAAGGTGGGAAGCAGCGCCTTCTGAAGAACTGACAACTTCTACTGCGATCCTCAGATCGCCTGCCAAGCGTGGTGATTATGGCTAACTCTCCACTTAACTACTTCAAAAAGTTCTTTAGAAAGCGCTGCTGCTCTACTTATGGTATTTTTTAAATTAGTCGCCTCCACTGGAAGAATGGAGAGGGCCAATTTCAGCCTGGCAACCCGACAGGTGTTAAATTATTATAATTGGTAGTATAATAATTACTAATTGATTTCTACCATTCAAGTTCTTCAATAGAAAAGAGGACTTGGTGAAATTAGCTATAAAATTAATGTTTTCCTACGAGAATGTTTTTATGACTATTACCTATTTAAAGTTGATTTTAATGCTAAGCGCAAATTATAGAGTATTTAAAATTAATTAAAAGGTTAACGCGAGGGTTATTTTCAGTCTCACTGCGGCAGTATGGTAGAAGGGCATTTTTCGAATGTTCGCCTGGCTGGCTACCAACCTCAAGTAGAAAATCTGTCGCCAAGCACATAATGGTGTATCCCGCATAAGACTTAAATTTTCCCTCTCGTAAATTTGTAGTGTAATCCGCAGAGCATGCATTATTGCAAACATAAAAATATTAAAAACATAATGGTGTGTTTCGGGAACTTTCCTTCAGAGCCAATAACTTTTACGCCTTATGGCCAACAGTTACAGGCCAATTGTAAATAGCAACATTATCTGGTCCGTCGTTTTGAAAGTATTCAGTACTTACCTTTGATTTTTAGACAGAGTTAATTATGGTTTAATTGTTCAATTTATTTCAGTACCTACCTAAAGTGGAAATCCGTGGAACCACGGACTGTGAAACACATTTGGCGATAACCTTGAAACTAGGTATATCGGTAGTATCACGTTGAATTTTGATGACTCATTACATGTGATGGATATTCTCAAACTACTTGCTATCAGTTATCTTAATGACAGTTCACAACCTTTGTAAGAGTTATTGAAATTAAAAATTTAACTTTTTCACATTAAAATTTTGTATATTTTAAGCAGTAACCTTGTAGAAATATAGCATGAACGTTTAGGCAATGTTAGATGTGAGAAAGAGATAGAAGGAATATTCGTGTGTGAGACAGAGTGCACAGATATTAATGTAGTTCGGAACGTAAGGGATCCCGTGAATGAGACGTATCTATAGATTTAAGATAGAAAGGTAAGAAAAAGAAAAATAAATAAAAAGGAATTGAAATGAACGTCCTTGTTTTCATACTTTACACCTTACAATTTGCGTTTCATCGCCAGTAATATATCTATCTACCTACATTCAAGAAATATATTGAAGCGCTCGTAGTGTAGTTTGTCTAGTCGTTCTTAAACGGTCAACTAAGTTAAGCAACGTCCGCCGCGGTCATTACATGGACGGGTGACCGCTGTTGGCATTTTCTAATGAGTGCTTTTGTGCTTTGGAAAACAAGCTGCAGTCCTGGTTGTTATCTAAGGATGGCAGTTGTTATAGCATGGTGGTATATTTGCGAATGCTTGCCGCCTAGCTATCCTACGACTCTCAAGTATAAAATATGTCGCCATGCAAGTATCTATGATGTGTTCCAGCAGCTGTCTATGAGAGCCAGTAATTCTAGGTTAGCCTAAGCAACATCTTTGACCGCATCATTGCTTACTATCAAAGGCTAGCCCTGTAAGCAATAAAAGGAAGGAACAGTGTACTTTTATTGTTCCGTATGCGAAGGTCAAACGGATCTCTAGTCTGTCAGTAAATCACGTGTCTCTAGCTCGTTATCGGAATGAGATAACCTAAAAATTGGTATTTAATAACAATTTCAATATATGAGAAGGTTTTATTTTTTACGGACTGCTGGAGTACGGATTCTAAAAGTGCGGAGCCCGATACGCACTTAACCAGTATTTTAAGGAAAATCAAGATGATAATACCGTGCATATTATTTCAGGAAAAACACGATGAGAATACCACATATAATGTCAAATGTTTCAAATATAATATGGATACTTGTATAAAAATTTTAACCACATCCGGTGGCCTTCGTCAAGGACAGTTGGTACATGCTGCGGTATGTTATATCATATATACACTTATTCCAATGCGAACTGCGCACCACCTGTGTCTAGTATGAACATATATGACTGAAGGAACCTCCCACATACACCGTCTTCTTACCACTATACCCAAGTACGTGCGACCTGTAAAATTATATTCGCATAACAATGAAGGTCGTTTATTAGTGCGAGACTGCGTTCGATTACGAGCTTTAATAGTGCGCGGAAAAGAATTTGAATTAGGAAGATGAATAATGCTCTTATTCTTGTCCTGCTCCTTATGAGCTTCGTTCACAGGTGTTCTAGAAAAATACCACTTCATTTAGCAAACATTTGTATAAATCGTATTAATTTTTTTATAGTTGATTCGTGAGCCTTTGGCCAATATCTTACCTGATGGTAAGTGATGATGTGGCCGAAGATGTTGTAAGGCTGACCTTAGAATTAATGGCTCTCAAAGACAGCTGCGGGAACACGACGTTAGGTGCTTCGCGACAGATTTCTACTTGAGGGTGGTGGCTAGCTAGGAGGGGATTTGCAAAATGCCCTACCACCATGCATGTTACATCGTTTAAGTCTTCGATCATTAATATGAATGATCGAAACGTTTAAGTACTTACATCGTAGTAAGTAAAGAGTACTTAAAATTTAATTGAGCAGCAATAATTTTAGTTTTTATAAGATTTTGGTAGAGTAGGTACTCGAAAAATGGTTTGGTAGAGTTGATGAGCGTAATTAGGAGTTTTTTGCGGTGCCTATGTTAATTAAATAATACTTTTTTGCGGTGTAGGTAAATCATGGGAATATTTGATATGAATCAAATACATTCCTTATAATTCTTTTTGCAAAAACAGACACTAAAATTTGTAAATTATTAGAAATAAAATGTGTACAAGTGCAAATTAAATATCTAAAAATAATGCGATAAATGACCTGCAGCTAATTCAACGTGTAAGACGCTCGTGATCCTTTATAATTTTTTGGGCCATGACTATACAAAGAGAGCAATCTTTAAGGAGATGGTGTCAGTGTGAAACCCATAAGTATTATCTTTGTAAGTATCATCATCTCTTCTTTGACTGAACCGATTTATATCCAACATCAATTACTCCCTAAATCAAATTGGAGGCTGGCTCTTACCCTACAACGCCTTTTAATTTTATAAGACCCATACAAATTCATCTGTGCAAACAATGCTATAACCGACAATGACATCGTTAAGTCGTAGTTTATGAGTTTTATGACGCAACAAATTGTAATAATGAATCATAAATTCATAATTTGAGAAGTAGATTTAACCGGTTAAAATGATCACGAGACAATACAGTTAATACGGTATCATTAATTAACGTTAACGTAAAGATAACCCAGCTCTAGTTCAAATGAGGTTATGTTATTTATCCTCAATTATTGATATTATTAAAAGGAAATGAATCGAGGCAAAGGTTGACGCATTTGTAATAACGAAATGCATTCGAAGTAATTAAAATTGTTATTAAACTGTTAATTGTTGTTATTAAGTCGGATTTATATAACCATATTTTGTTTCTAATTCATATATTTTGCCAGATTTAGGGGAAAGTCCATTGCCCGATGGCATAGAACCGGACAAAGACCTAGCCTTCGAACAGCTACGAAAATTTATTAGTAAAAAATTCAATCACTCTCTGAACCGGGGATGAACCTAAGAAATGGAGATACCAAAGCAAAGCTTTACGGCACTCTTCGCCAAAGCATTCTATTTATAATTATGCAAGTCAATAAACAGGTTTTTTAATCACGGTCAAGAGAATAACCGAAATACGTTCTTATTAATTAAGCTAATAAATGAATAAGAATTATTTTTTTGGTATTCCCCAGCTTCGTCAAAGCAATTTCGGATGGAGCGAATGACGTTACCGCCACGTTGCAGTGCACGCTGCGCTGGTGTTAACGTTATTTCAACGGTAGTTGTATTTGTCTTCGCAGTTGCTGGGAACAAGTTGCTAATTTGACGCCACTTCAGGGCCTTATAGTCCCCACATTAAATTAAATCAAAAATTCTCACCATACTTATCTACTTGTATGTACAAGTAGATAAGTATGGTTAGATTTATTATTACAATTATTTTATTCAACGTAGTTATAAGGTCTGTTCATTTGTGGCTTTTAGCGTAACTTGTAAGTTTTTGCACCAATATTTAGATTAAATAAATAATAATAGGAAAAATTTAAGACTGACACACGATGGGTTTGGATAAAAAAAATCTCACAATACGGCGTCTCAGCCAGTTTTTTTATGTACTTAGTGTCACTTGCGCTGTTAAGTCGAAACTAATGATATCTCATACATTAAAATCGGTTAAGCCGTTTAGAAGTTACGGGGGATATTAGAAACTCACAAACATACATATATAGGTATACATACGTGAACCCTAAAAACATAACGAACTTTTGTAATTGAATAACTTTAAACGGTTTAGATGGCGTATATTTTTCATAATTTTATCCCGACGTTTAACAACATTAAGCCTTTCCCAACTTTTATTCTTTCCCAACGTTAAGCCTTCCACAGTTGAGCGACAACCTGCCATCTTACCTTACATCGAGGGTGTCACGGACAAAATTGGTAATATCTTAAGACGAGCTTCAATAAAAACTTACTTCAAGCCACACAAGAAGATCAACCAATTTTTGAGACCTGTTAAGTGCAATAATATATTATAAATTAATTAAATCCCAAGGCCGACACAAATCTGCAAGATCTCTGGACACTGAGCGAATACTGCGTGAATAGGGAACGTTATGATTAATATAAAAAATTTGACGGTAGACCAAATAATTTCTGAATAACTCATGTGACAAATAAAATCAATTAGTCACCCCGTGACCACGATCACTGCAAAGTGTTTGAAACGTCGGGATAAAATTATGAAAAATATACGCGATTTAAACCGTCTAAAGTTGTTTAATTACTATGTGTAACAATCGCGAAAACCTAAGATAACATTATAACAAACCTTATTTAACCGACTTCCAAAAAAGGAGGAGGTTCTCAATTCGTCTGTTTTTTTTATGTTTGTTACCTCAGAACTCTTGACTGGGTGAACCGATTTTGAAAACTCTTTTTTTGTTTGAAAGTTGATGCGTGTCCTTTGGTCCCATTTTAAATTTCATCAAAATCGGTCAAGCCGTTTTTGAGTTACGCTCCAATAACTGAAAAATATTCACCTATCTTGATGTATAGTCGTTGACAATGAATTTTGATCGATCACGTTAGTAGAAAGGGTCACTAAAAGAGTGAAAAAAAAAATTTTACCAAAAAATGGAACCGACTTTAACACCCAAAAGTGTGAAATAACTTGTCGAAGTCGGTACCATGTGCACAATTTTGTGATAATAGGTACTTTTGAACTATCATGGTACAGACTTCAACAAGTTATTTCACACTTTTGGGTGTTGAAGTCGGTTCCATTTTTGGTAATTTTTTTTTTGTCGTGTATAGCCGGCAATGTTTATCGAAACATGTACCTGCGCCACGGCAGTCCATAGCTGCTAGTATCGCATAGCTATAAGTGCTTCAAAACTTAAAATAATTAAATATTTAAAATACTGGTTCTCTACACAACACACAATATATAATATGCTAATAAGACTAGATCTAAGTTGAGAATCAAGTATGAAATAAATCAAATCCTCAGAGATACTTAAGGTTTCGAAGGTTTATCTAATGAAGTATTTTTTTAGGTAAGTAGTAAGTACTTACTTTCCTACGACACGAAAGCTTTGCACTCCTGGCCATAGGTATCTATCATTTAACAATGTTAGAATTTAAAGTGTTAAGTTATATATAGATTTTATTATTTGCTGTACAAGTTGTTCTGGTGTTGCGGATGTTTGTGGGCGACGTTTGCCCTCCGTTCCCATAAAAAAGTATTCAGCACACTAATAAATATCAGTAGTCTATTTCAATCAACAAATTTATTATTAAAAAAACATCGGCCAAGTATGAGTCGGGCATCGCTCTATCAGGGTGCTGCATATTAAAAAAAAACAGAAAAGAAAAATAAATAGGCAGTTTGTTTTGGTCACAGCTTAAAAATTAAAATGCAGGTTCATTCATCAAAATGACAGCAGAGTTCAACGGTGGAGTCTCTTATAATGCTTCAAATTGCCCTTTCTAATAGCTTAGGTCTTTAGGAACACTTAACTTATTAGTTTATTCTAAGTAATACCTCGTCTAGCGCGGCAGCGCCCCTTGGACTTACAATAAGCTCATACCAAGTGACGTAGAAAAGTGAGTCTATTTATGGAACAGCATACAATGCACTTTGTTGCAGGCTACTGTAGCTACACCAACATACATAAATCACATATTATGTGACATGTACTAGTACTATGTAGTTCATTTAGTAATCCATAGAAACTGTGTTACCCGTAGCTACAGGTGATTCCAAGTCAACTCGTACTTTAATCAATATTTGTTTAAACTAACTAGGTACTTTGTTGTTCTGGGTGGAATTTGAGTCTATTGGATAGATAATATGCAATTCTGTATTAGCCTGCACAACATCTTCGACCACATCATCACTTAGCATCAGGTGAATAAGTAGTCAAAGGCTAGCTATCAGATTTATAAAAAAAGGTTCATTGAATAAAGACGTCGTTATGTTGCAGTTGACCTTCTGACACGTGTAGTAAAATACGACCTGTACCTAGGTACCTACATATCATAACATACATAGTTAAGGCTTACGTTGTTTCATAAAGTAAGAATATATAATAATCGATATCATGAAATGAGATCGAGAAAGATCTAGATTCATTTATTCTGAGAAAATTGGAACGTTCTGGAAATACGCCCTAGTTGGTACCCTTAGCAGTTGGGCGTGTTTGAGGACTGATTGAAAAGTTACCCGACTGATGGTACGCGTCACGCTTTCCCCTTTTTAGTTGCACTGTCAATCAGTTTATTCACTGAAATTTTGTTCATAAAGTAGCCAATATTTAAATATGATCCAATATTGACAACAGGTACCTAGGTATAATAGGCATGCATGCATATAGCCTTTCTGCTTGACACTGACTGCGCTCATCAATACGACACATTAATTTCAGTTGCTACAGTGCCATTCATGCCTAAAGACCACAGAAAAGAGAATAGCGTTTTATATCTCTATGCTAATGACAGTATTGCTTGCTTTGAGGTGTGGTTTGAGTGTCAAATATTCAACTATTATTACCTAAGCTGAAGAGCCTTACACCTAGCTTAAAAAACAGTTATACTTACCATAAGTGCTCTTTTGTGCTGCACCAAACAAAATGTTGACAGTTTTTTTGGAATAATTTTCAATGTATCACGCAATATCAATAATTATACCAAAACTTAAGAATATGATAATTTTTAAACAAATACCTATTCATATACATAAACTTTTTGTATAATTTTTAAACACTATAATATTATCTCCTTTACAAGCCCACTTTGGCACGTCTGATTGTTTACAAAACACAATTATTATAATATTTTGCTCAGATTACAATAATTATAAGAAAAAACACCAGTACGACGACCGTTCGACCCGATTGACATAACTATACCTAGTATAGTTAGATATATACGTATACTTAAAGATTAAAATATAGATGTATGTATAGTGTAAATCACGACTACCGACCCGACCATCCGATAACGGGACGATAACGACATCTTCGTGACGACCTTTTAATTGGTACTTGAAGAGGAATACACAACGTCCTCACTGTCTTTTAATATTTTTAGTTATTTTAGTTGACTGTTTTATCTTCAGCCTTGAAAATGTTTCATGTAACTGCCGATCATGATGAATTTTTAAGATAAGCTTCACTTCTTCATAAATGTATTTTAAATCATGATCGAGACATACTTAGTGTAGGTTAAAATTAAAACGAATACAGAGATGGTTTGGTTTTGTCACAAGGTCTTGTAGAAAAAAATAAGGCCTTGCGTTTTTTCAACGAAACCCATAAATATGATGCTTTAAAACTATGTTAAGCAATACTAAAGAGTAATCCACGGGGTTCAGATACGTACAATTTTCAACCCTCTGCCTAACTTTTTGGGGATAAATAGGCCCGCGACTATCCGCGAACACACCAAGGATTTGGGTATCAAAAAACTATTAAGCTACATTATTAATAAAGGTTGCGTGCTTGTATTTTGGCATCATAAGTGTATTGTATTTATTTCGATAACATCTAGAATTTAAATCCTCGTCCACGCGACATAACACTGAAAATGCTTACCCTCTTTCATTGTATTCTTTTTTAGTTGTCTTCATCTTCATATTATAAATTCTTATAAGCTTACCCAAATAAAATATTTTTTTTTATTGACTCAATTTTTCCTTGTCCTATACATATATACGACCAAGTTTTAGTGACATTATTTATATACATGGTCTCAGAACAAAAAGCTGTGAAAATAAGGTGCAGCGAAAATCTCGCAACGAAGGTTTTTTTTTATAGCTGATACGCAAGCCTTAGACTACTATCTCACCTTATGGTAAGTGATGATGTAGTCGAAGACGTTGTTCAGGATAGATAGATTTACTGGCTCTCAAGGATAGCTGCCGGAACACATCGTTAGGTGTATGGGGACAGATTTTCTACTTGAAGCTACTTTTTAGCGTTCGTAGCGAAGTTTGCTTAGCCGTTCTTAATCGATCACCTAAATTAAGCAACGTCCGCCGCGGTTAGGAGTTGGAGGGTGACCGCTAGTGACATTACTAGAGAGCGCTTCCGTGCTTCGGAGGGCATGTTAAGCCGTCGGTCCCGGTTGTTGTCTTACAATGGCAGTCATTACAGCATGGCGGTAGTGCATTTTGCGAATGTCCGCCTTGGTAGCTCCACCCTCAAGTAGGTATCCAGATAGACTTACGTTTTTTCTTGAAATGTTATATTCCCGTTTGTGGAGACAAGCCCAATGCCATCGAAACTAAAAAAGGTCAGTTTTGCGATGTAACCATACATAATAATACGAATATTATTATCTATGTTTGGAATTTCGTTCTCAAGGTAAAGGCACTATGTTATTATTACCTACTACAGGTTTTTCTTGTTGTACTACTTTGATATAATCATCATCATACAAACTTATTAATACTGATCAAGCAGATCAGCAATAAAGATTAGTTATGTTCTTATATTTAGACTTTCTTACTGAGAACTTCACAACATTAACAACAGATTTGAGAACATGAAGGTATCAACATCAAAACCACCCTCCTTTTATATATAATATATACTTATAATATCATTGAAAACCACGCATCTTATATTTAATCGATAAGGCCTGATTTCATGACTTGAAATTCAAATTATGTATGTGTTATATAGGTATTTTTCTATATTGAAAACATCGATCAAGTGGATAGACAAACCAACTGTTTTGTTAAATTAAAAATCGTGACAAGGTTAATACACGTATATCCTCGCAAAAGGTAATTTAGGTAAATGGTTGGCTACGCCGCAAAAAAGACAGAGATAATTTCATGATTCAGTGGTTAGTGTGTACGTAAGGTTAATGCGTTGTTGTTTTGGATGGACCAGAATTGTTGGCTACTTTATATTCTTCTTTATTTTTTTTTATTAAATAAGTGATTTTGGCGTTAGATTTGAAAAGAGTAACAACTACCATAAAAAATTCAAACATATTTTAATAAATCTAATTAGATACATCCGAATTTCACATGAAATAGTGTAGTACCTGCCAGTTTGTGTTATCCTGTATCAAAAACTGAAACAGCAAAGGATTTATCACTTAAAGAACACCTTCACTTCAATAGCAATATAACCTACAATATGGAAAACATTCCCACGGAATTTTCAATAAGTGAGCTTACTAGGTACAAGTTTTCTACACAGGATGGAAAGTTTTGATGGAAAACTTTGAAAGAAACACCAAATTTTAATACTACTCCCATGACTTCTGATTTTGCTCCTTTCAAACGATTCATCGTTAAGTCGTTAAGAGCGATTCAAGCTTAGATGCAATGTATTGAATCCACTGTAGATCAGCTTGAGATGCCAAATAGGCGAAAATTTTTGCTGATCCACAGACTCTCTGAAGATTAACGGGAGAATACGGACGAAGTGGTAGTCAAGGCTCTGATAGAACAGCTAAAGCAGACTCCGCTTGCAATTGAAGATATTAGCCGATGTGACAGGTTCAGTCGTGCACGGATTGCCCGTAAACCGAGACCAATTCTTTGCAAATTTAGGGACTTTAGTAAGCGCGATAAGCGGTGGTCCACTGACTAGAAGGGATCCGACGTCAAATTATCAGAGTTCCTCAGTTATTGACGCTGGATCCCTTTAAGTACACATATACGTATTGATTTTATTTTATTTTAAAGGTTCTGATTTCTTTGTTGTACACAACCGTTCACACTTTTTCGTTGCTTTGTTCATCCAAAGGTTGTCTGTAACAGATCGCTTCAGCGATAACACCACTGATTGTATTGTCATTATACATATTTAATTATATATATTTGTAAATGAACACATACATTTAACTTCTTTTGCGTTACATGTCAATTATTGTTTTTATTTAAATGTATTGTTCACATTTTTCTTTTATTCGTTTGCAATAAAGAGTTATCGTGTCGTTAAAATACGTGCCTCGTGGAAGACAGAAGGGAGTCGTAGAGAGTAGTATTGCCGATGAAACCTGGGTCTATTAATTACAAAAATGCTTTTTCTGATTGCTGATCCCAAAATGTATAACATAACAAAGCTGCGCACTCGAGATAAGATAATATCAATGCCTATATTTCGTAATATCAAAATTTATTAATATAACTGGATGAATCAAGATAAGCAATATTAATATTCAACGATAACTTTGCCACGTTACGCAGTGCAGCGTAGTTAAATATTATTGTTTTCTTTACTGTACAGTGACTTGATTTTTAGCTATTGTGATGGAAAAAGCATGAGGCCCACTAGGTGTTAAGCGGTATCCTCTGCCTATAACAGATGTTACGTGATAGAATAAATAATTTCATTGCTAAATTAATTTCATTTTTACAAAATTACATATTTACGAGAGACATAAGTATGCTAACAAATTATGATCTGAGTAAGATTCAGAGTTTCGGATTTTATTCATCCAAACAAAATTCTAATTACTTTATAAAAACGATAGGGATTTTTAATTGTTAGGTTCTAAGTCTAAGCATATACAAAAATAAGTATTTTGAATAGTTTATCTGCTTCTAATGAAACTTGCTCTCTGTACTTTATCATGACACCATATCACTCACATTTGTAGTATCACTTAAATGAATAAGCTCAGGTATCTAAAATAACAGCTCACATTTCGCCAGATTTAATTTACTCCCATGTGTGAGCTTATCTATCACACACAGTTCCTGCCCCAATCTGCTTCTGAAAATTATTGTGTCATAAAAAATACCAAAACTATTCTACCCGGGATCGTAACGAGGATCCCGAGATTCATACTTTGCCTCTTAATATTTGCGTACAATCGTAACTGCTCGTAATAACACTTTGATTTATAGGATATAATGTCTATTGCGAGGGAATCGGTCTTGATTGAAAACAATTTTCAAGTTCAAAAGCTCTGTGGCTTATGTAATTATTGGGCATAAATGGAATGACAAATTAAGTGAATTGGCAAGTGTGCGTATCACTTTTAACTCCAACTTTCTTGATATATCGTGGTTGGTACCAAAGCATTAATAAAGTTCGAAAGGCTCTGTAGCTTTTGGAATCATTGGGCAAAACTTGGATACCAAATCAAGTGAATTAGCAAATGTCCTTACTAAGTGTTCATCAACTTTTTAAAAATCCTGTTTTTCCTTTTGGTTGATAACGCTTGTACGATATTGTGGATTTTACAGTAAATAAGAGTTTTGCTTTCGACAGACTTAACAAGTATTATATACTCGTACTTTTAGTTTAATTCTGTTATTGTAAATTGTGTAAGTAATAATTAATGTCCATGTTTTTTAATTTTCTTTATTCATATTTGGCAGTGTTAAATTCAGTTTGAAAAAACACTCGTTATTTATCTGAAAAACTGCACTAAGTACTTAAGTTGAAGAAATATAAATGCGAGTATAATAAAAAAAATGTGGGTTAATTATCGTAGCAGTATTAACAACTCTGATATGATCTGTCGTCACAAACCGTCTCCGATGAGTGATGAAATGTTAAACAACGTCGTCGTACTCCGTTGTTTTGTTCGTGTGGGGTTGTTTACCACATGTAAAGCTGTGACCACATTTAACGTTGATGAACTCTTCTAGGTCACTAATTATAAAAGTAGCGATAATAACCTACGTACAAACAGAAAGCTGAGCTTTGTGAGGGCTCGCGTTTATTTTACAACTTGATTCTAGTGGTGTCATCTAGTATTAAGTAGATTAACTACGATGTATTTGAGTATTGAGTTTAGTTCTGTTAGAGCGATGTTAACTCTTTGGTTTCTAATAGATGGCGTAGTTGTACAATAACATTCTATCCAATGAATACAAAAACATAAATGTGATTTTTTTCATTGTTATAATTTTTTTTTTTTTTACAGATAACACATCTAGATATGAAGTTATATTACTATGTTAAAGCACAAATCTATAGGCGTGACAGTTTTTCAGTAAAGTGTACCACAAAATGCTCAGGTAGTGGAATAGTGATAGCGCTGGCCTCGCTCGCCCTAATGTAAATATATAATTATTAAAGTTTCGTGCAATTTTTAGTCATGATTATTTTTTGTGTTAAGGGCAAATTTGAGATCTCGACTCGATGCTCAATAAAACATTATGTTGATTTTTCAAACCATTCTAGAAATGACGAATTAAGAATAAGAAGACGTAAAGCATCCTCAATACCTTTTTTCTATATTGGAACTCTATTAAAACTTACTTTTAAAACGTAGGTAATTGTAAAAACTATTTTAAATTCATTAATTAACGAGCTCTTGGTGGGACTATTAATCAAATAAAAAAATGCGAGACATTTAAATTTTTTTATCAACTTTCGATTTGTGGTAAATTGTATACATAAATGTTTTTAGCGTTATTTCGTTTAATTAAATACTTATATCAATTTGTTTACCGAATATGATATAAAAAAGTTTCTTCAAGTACCTGTCTATACTCTATACTCACCAATTTTTGACGCTCATATATTTATCAAACAAAACATATTTAATTAATTACGTAGATACTAGGTGTACATAGAAAGGTTTTGTACTCTATGTAGGTTAAACGACCAAGTTAGTAATAAATGTCGTTACAATGATATTATATTATACTTGTCCTTATAACAATATGCGGGTAAAAAGCCGATATAATAGTATTAATTATAGTTATTGCGTATGATAGTTTACATTGAAGTCTGATTACGGGTGAACCCGAGGGCAGTAGCTATCTGGCGCCACAGTTATCTACAAACACATTATCCTGATTCTGATGACCATCGCAACCATTGCTGTTTGTGCAACAAAATTGAACCGCTGCTGTGTTTAATATGAATTAATACATTGCATTTATTATACTTTATTGGTTATTTTATACGCCTTTGTAGCTATTGCATGTCTGAGTTTTGAAGAAGGTTAATTTATTCTCTCTTTTTTAAACCTCCACATATCTTATATACCAGCTGTACCTTTTTAGACCAAGGAAAATGATATCTTTCATCTTAGGATATACAATAATGGTGTTTAGTTTCCAAATATGATTATTGATTATACTAGCACTACCGCGTGCTAAGCGAAAATCAAACTTTACTTGGAGTACAAAATGTTTTGCCCCGGGCGCACCGTCCCCTATGATGGTTGGAGCTCGAAATTTCGGCAGAAATAACCGACCCCCCGGTGTTCCAGCGGTTTAAGCAACCGGCATGAAATCGAAGGACGCGGGTTCAATTCTCGCCCGAGGCAAAACATTTTGTACTCCAATAATTTGTAAAGAATGGGCTTTTGTGTTTTACATACGTTATAAACTTGTGTCAGATTAATTTTATAGTGCTTGTGTCCTGCAATAACCATTTCTGGTGGTACTGTTACTAACTACTACATACATAGGTGGTTAACCTATGTTATGTTTACTCTTTTAGTTTTTTTAAGTCTTGCAAATTATCTACGTCTTTGATCCAACTGACAAGTTTTAGATCTTTTATTGTTAAAAGATATACAAGATTGTATATCTCTTGTAATTTATCAAAACTACCATTTCTGTAGAAGTGTAGTGGCTCATTTAGGTACAATGTTAAAGAATACCTTAATGTATCAAAACTGTCAAAGAAATATTATTTTGAACGTGCAATATACAATATTTTTACTTAGTTTTGAATCAATGATAGCCAAGGCTGTCCAATAGCTATAGACTGCGGTGCCGCAGGCCCATATGCCAAGTCAGTGCACCGCCTGCCAGGCTAGCTAGCACCCTCAAGTAGAAAATTTCGGCAAGTACCAACAGTTTGTTCCAGCAACCGTCCTAGAAAGCCAGTACAATTACAGGCACATGAGACTCAAGAACGTTGTCTCAGAGGCGGGTGCATTGCAATTCGTCACTGTGACAAAATGCATCTGTTATAGGCAGAGGTTACTGCTTAACATCAGGTGGGCATCGTACTTGAGCCGTCATAATCGCAAAAAAATTAAAAGAAACGTTAAAAAATAAAACAGATTATACTTATTACAGTGTACATTGAAAATAACTCTTAAAATCTACCTTGGTACTTTTATTTCACCTTGTAAATAACCGTTGTTTTTTGACTAGAGTCCATACCACTGTGCAGTAATAATCATTACCTATTTAGAGGACAATACAGTTATCAACCTTCTAGTTAACAATGAGGTAAGTTAACAAGTTATCGAGAAATATGAGTACCTATATTATTAAAACTTTATAGGTCATAAATATACTGAATCCACTTACCTTTCACAACGATCCAATGACTTCAATAACAGTTTGAGATAAATTATAGGTAGTGTAAATATAACAATTGATTCACTTAGGTTATAAAAACATGACACTAGGTTATCTTTTTAAAATATTCCAGAAAAAGTTTCCATCACATGATTTTCGTTACCGCTCGAGAAAACGTCGAGGTTAGAGTCAAAACGATATATTGATAATAGGTAATAGTTAATAAACCTATAATGAAAATAACTAATATTAGGATGTAAGTCTTAGAACAGGTTAACTTTAATGGTTATTAAAAAATTTAAGACCGCTTACAACGGTGACTGATTACAAACTGTTGGATATTGTTCCAATGATTATGTATAAATATATCGCATAATACGTATTGACTATGTTAATATTCAAGTTCTATGTCATTTGGTACACTGTTAGAGCAGGTTTGTGAGGCAGGGACCTATGCGCTACAAGCCTTACATTTGATTTTTTAAAGAGCGTACTATTTAATTGCTTTTCAATATTTATTAGTAGTATTTTCAAGCAGTCTTGGCTTAGTGGTAACGATTATGGACTGCCGTGCAGAGGTACATGGTTCAAGTAACGATTGCAACTTTTCTGTTTGTTACATTTCATTCTAGAAATTTCTAGACAGATTTTTATACCATTTTTGTATTACAATAAAATAATATTTACCTGCAATATTTTAAGGACAGTCAAACATAATGCAGTACTAGCTGAAATTAAAATATGCGTGTTCATTTTATTAATATTTATTATGTGGTTAATCTACTATCAAAAAATAGCTATAAAATACTCGACACGCACATAAACATATTTAAAATTTATTTTTACTCCTCTGAGTAGCATACCTTCTTCCGTACCTATCAATAAAATTGCAACATATAATATTGCTTTTGGTGTAAATATCTGTATAATTTTAAGTTTAGGTCCTATTGGTTGAACAGTTCATATAAAACAGTACCCTAGCTCCTGGCCTATTCCCATGATATGTTTCATTAGCTATTTTCTTAAGGTGTCTATGGTGCGTAATACATTGGGCGAGTACTTACTAGTAAATATAATAAACATGAATAAATATACATTAATGAATATGCAAAGACATTTCGTAATATTGCGAAATACAGTGGAATTTTATAAAGTTATTTAGTAGTAATAGGCTTGTTGTTAATCCGTTTCATAACTTACAAGAGCTATAAATATCTTTAAATTAAACATTTAAGATATTATAGTTTTTGCTATTTTGTAATAATAAACTATTAAGGTACTTATTCATCATCATTATGATTAGCCAGACAACGTCCACATTGAACAAAAGCCCCGCCCCACAGTACGCCACAATAAACAACTACATTACCCACTTGTTTAATAAATCGGCTCCACGTGATTATGATTTTTCACGTCCACCTAATAGGGGCCTATTAACTCTAGTAAGGTGTGATTTTTAATTAAAGGGATACTAAAAGCAACTTTATCTGCAGAATTTCAGGTTCTCTTCTGCTCCCAACAAAGTTAATATTGACTATCGACCGTAATTTGAATAAAAATCATATTCATAATTAAATTGTCTTTGAAAGATTTAATAATAATTTGTTATGAATATTTCTAAGAAACTTGTTGTTAATCCGTTTCATAACACTGCGTTTGTTTACAAACAAAGTTGTTATGCTATGGTTAAATACAATATCTATATAAGTTTAACACGTTCGTAAAGTATATTATAATTACAACATTAAATCAGAATAATTCAAAGATTAGTAAACAGAAAACTATAATATTATGAACAAATAAATTTGTAGCTGATTTCAAAGTAGCTACTTAATCGATTTACTAGAATTTAATTGAAAGAAATTTGATTGAAAAAAAAATAAGTTCATAAGCATATCAATTTATTAGGTACCTAATAAATGGTAAATTGATCAAAATTAACATGAAAATCACAGTCAGGTCATACGAGTATGTTAACCAATATGAATGTATGTACTACTGAAGATTGTACAACAGCAACATAAGTTGCTATATAATTAGATATCTATTGTCATGTTATGGGGATATTGAGATAGATAATGTTGCGGGGGAGGCATTTGTTCAACAGTGAACATCTTCCAGCTGAAAATGATGGTGATAAACTTATAATTTCGACTTTAACTCCATGGAGGTGGCAGTGGTGTCTAAACCACTCACGTTTCGTCGGATATGTCTAAGTCTAATTTAATAGGGGACGAGCCCATCAGGGCACAGTGTCAGTAGACTTTGCACTGCTACTGACAATTTCTTTCAAAAAGGAACCTAATAGTTTGACCTGGGCAATCATGAAAATGAAAAATATTTTCGAGAAAACTAAAAATATCATCCTGAATCTATAGCGACACTTTCGCCACTCTGCTAACGATAAATATAAATAAATCATTGACTTAGTAAGTCATAGCCATAAAAGGAATATTTTATAGGTGTGTGACATGACGATCATTTCGCAGGATATGGTCCTTAAACGGTCAAGTTCTCTTATCCCGTAATTAACATTTATCTGTAATCCAAGTCTATAATTATACTTAGTTACGAGTGTATAAATCAAATCGTTTCTCGAGGAATGTGGTCCAAGCGACTTTCCATAATGTGGAGAAGTTCTCGAACGTCGAACAACTCGCAGATTATAGAAGCGATGTTTATAAATAGCTTTAAAAATCTTTATTGGTTTCCAAATCGGCGATATAAAGACCACCGCGTGTATGTTGCTGTTTATTCTGGAAACAATGTAGGTCTCTGGCGCAATGCTACTATTATCTAATCTAGGTACCTATATGTCGCTGTCTGTGTCAGGCCATTTTTATTTCATAAACTTCTGCATGGATTTTATGTTTTCCTCTACAATTGTACGTTGAGTATTTTCATAAATGGCAGCGTCCAAATTTTATCTCAGTAGTACTCGTTTATATAATTTGCTTGTGGCATGGAAATTATAAAACTTGGAACTAGAAACTTATAAAACTAGAAATTATAAAATATATATTTCGAGCAAGATTTTCGGGGGCACTATCGCGTGCTAAGCGAAAATCATATTTAGAAATTATTGGAGGAATCATTTTTGTCCCGGGCAGAAATCGTAAAGAAATTATAGCCAATCCCTAGAGAAGTTTCATCAATCTCGGGAAAAAATCCAGTTATCTTCTGTGCAGTAAAAATAAAAAAGATAATTTTACGTTATGTGAGATTACAGTCACAAAATCTAGTCATTTTACGCCGAGCTTAGTTGAATTTTTCTATCCTACCCTTGAATAGTGTTAGAATTTATAAAGGCTGAAGTAAGTGCAGCTTACATCTCCGCAATTTCAGATTTTAGGGCAAAGGCTATAATTTCCACAGAGCCAGAGAAGACGTCTTTAGCGAAATTAATAAATCGAGTTGTCATATATTTAAGAATCTGGCTTTATAATTTTACTCTGAAATCTAATATTTTATATGTGTAAATATTAGATATATACAGGGTTATTGTTAAAATGCTAACAACCTCTTAGGGTTGATTTCTGCTAGTCCTAACAAACATTTTGTGATGAATTCTTTTTGTTTTGAAAAAAAAAAAAATTTTAGCTATATGTTATTTTTACCGCATAGTCAGATTTTCTATACCAAATACTTAATTATACATAATATTGGTCCCATTAAAATTTTGATTGAAGTAATTCTCAGTTTTTGAATTAAATTCAATTATGTGAAAACGTGTATGCCTTAATTGATATGTTGATAATGCCTGAATGACATATTGAGGATTATAATAAGATCCAACAGTCAAGATATAAGAATAAACAATCAATCGTGTATATAAAGTGCATTCTAATGCACTTTATATACAGCAGTGAATATAAATGAATAACAAAAGCTTCCGACAGTGAATGATATAAGTTTTTAGAAGTCAAGGTCATTACCACTTACATATTGAGATCGCAGTCTCGCTTTATGGAAAGTTGTTTTTAGGGTTCCCGACCCAAAGGGTAAAAACGGGACCCTATTACTGAGAATTCGCTGTCCGTCCGTCCGTCCGTCCGTCCGTCCGTCTGTCACCAGGCTGTAGCTCAAGAACGGTGATAGCTAGACAGTTGGAATTTTCACAGATGTATTTCTGTTGCCGCTATAACATAAATACAAAAAGTTGGCCAAGTGCGAGTCGGACTCACGCACGTTATAACAAAAACAGGTTGAAATATTAAGTCTGATGTTGTGTAGCTAATGGTACGGAACCTTTCGTGCGCGAGTCCGACTCGCACATGGTCGATTTTTTTTATAAATGTTAAAATATCACATCACATTTTTACAGTAATTCTTTTGTAAGGAAGGTACTATACGAACTACACACAGATTATTTATAATTTTTTTTACCGGCGGTGTGCCTTTACTAACAAAATACTACGAACTATATACAACACTACAGCTACTACAATAAAAGCATTTAGACAATCTATAAGTCATTGCAGACTCACAGGCAGTCCAAATGTTCCAGCCCATTAACTAGTTGGCAGCGTACCCAGCATGCTGGCAGCATTGCTCCGTTGAATTGAAATGCTTATTCGTTGAACCAAATAGGCGCCAGCATTTTGATCACGCGTCGCATGACCAAGCGCTCAGCCATAAAGTATATCAAGACTCACAAAGTGTGTTAGTGCAAACAGGAATGAAAATATATGCCTACCTATCCTTATTAATTCCTGAAACAAAATTACTTCGGAAAATTCTTCTTCTCAAAAACTAGTGGAATAATAATCTAACAAGAACTTCTCATCTCAACACAACTTCACATTACAAAACGCATCGCATACTGCTCTACCTACTCATTAAGACGAAGTGGTCTTTGAAAAATTACAGACTGTGGGTGTAGGACGGATAGACCTCGTTTCGCATGCAAATGAGCGAAACAGAACTACGCAATATAAATAAAAAGTTTTTTTACTTAATAAATGAATATAAAAGATATCTTTAAGTTACTGTTTGACATGGTAAATCACATCAACTCGAACGTCCACCATTGAACAAGGTCTCCCGTATTGTGGGGATTCGCCATAATTCCCACGCTTGGTAGGCGTCTTCCAAGGCACTGCTTCCCACTTTCTGGAATTTTTACCATTGGTCTCTTACGCCACTCACGGGAAGAAATGAGCGGATGACATTCTAACCCGGCACCCCACGGGGTGCTAGATAATAATTAGAAAACAAATATGTATTTATATGATTTACTATAAATAAATACAAAACTTGACAGCTGTAGTTATGATTTATTTCTATAAAGAGAAATATGTATACGGAAGCAAGTTTTCGGAAGAAGCATGGTATTTATCGTATCCTCTAGAATATTGTTTTATTAATATTTGTTCGGCATACACTCTTTCTAAAAGACATCTTACCAATTTGCCATTTTGAAACTCACTCAATCTGAAATATGAACGTTGTATACATTCGAATCTCAGGTTCTTAACAAATAAGTATAATTTCAAAAGGTTCTTAACAAATTACGTCTTACTTAGACCTTGCAGAACATACTTCAATACTTAAATAGAATGTAGCATGTGGTAGACAAAAAAAGACGTAGAATCACATGGTTTACTTTTCCATGACACAAGGTTCCTTTCAGGTTAAATGAAAATATTTATTCAGCCGTTGTCAGCAACACTGTACATATTACCGAGCATTATTCAGTTTTTCTACATCATAGGAAATATAATATAAACTGGTTACAAGTAAATTACGTTTCCTCAAGCTTATTGACCTCTATTCAATAGTAAAAATGTAATCTGTACAGTTACTGATGTTAATTCGATAAATATTGCATTGTGATTTACGCAGAACTTCATTGTAATTTGCGTCATGAAATTGTGTTACGTTAATTGTATCTTATTGTATCAGTTTAAATTAACGACTGTATTTTTCTGAAGTGAAGTGATGATGGCCGTGTTTTTTTATTGCTGATGCCTTTGAATTTTGTCTGTTTGAAATATGCTATTTTTTGTCGTTATTATCGTTCCTTCACCTTTGACCTAGTGGTTAGCATATGATATAGTTTTCACCTGATGGCAAGTGACGATGCGATCGATGATCTTGTTCAGTCTTACCTAGAAATACTGGCTCTCAAATACAGCTGCCGAAAACACCGTTAGATGCATAGCGATAGAATTTCGATTTACAGAACATTATATAGAAATTCCATTAGTATATTTTTTGACATACGCTTTGAGACAAAAAGTTCTAACACTGTGAACTTTGACTGAGAATTATGTCTATCAATACTCCTGGTTTGACCCGGAGACTCGAGGTTGTTTGAAGGGTATGGGTGCGCGTTAAATTATAGGCACAGGAGACTTAATAACTTTATGTCTCAGGGCGATGGGCGCAGTGCAGTTCGGCACTTGTGATGAAATGCATCTGCATAGGCAGAGGCTTGTCCGTTTAACATCAGGTGGGCACCGTGCTTAAAATAAAAAGATTAAAAGCCGGCAAAGTGTAGAAGAGTGCGAGGGAGTCCGACTCGGACTTGTCCAGTTTTTTTTGTAAACCATAATTTTCATGAGATCTTTTCATATTGTCGATAATCTGTAGGTTTATTAATTAAACCTACAGATTATCAGGCATTATTATTATATGTATAGGCATTATTAATTAAGAGTCGCTAGTTGTCCAGGGAATAATATAAATAAACAACTCCCAAGCAGGCAAAGTCGAGAGTGCGTATTTTTAGTTATTAATATATAACATTTTGCAAAAAAATATAAGACCTTGAACTTAAAGTTATTATAACATGCAAAAAAATCATGTTACACGTGTCTCGGAACAGACATTATGCAAGTCACGTGCATATTTTGGCTCTATTAAATTATATTAGACTCAAACAAATTAGCACTCTCAACACTTTTTGAAAAACATTAAAGGTTTCTTTAGTTAAAACGTTTCATTATTGACTGATTTTTTTAAATATGCTTTGTAATTCTGTATGTTTTTGACAAATATTTGTCCTAGTTGCTATACCTAAATTATTAGGGAATACATAATGTACGTTCTCCACATGAGTTGGCTAATGTAGAAGGATGATGACTTGACCAATAATAATTAACAGTTTATTATAAAATCACAGATTATTAGATTATAAGTCCAGCTTTCAGTACTGCTTTTTAGACGTTATGAGAATTTACATAGGTATAGGCATTTGCAGAAAAGATGACCTACAGAGATGACATGAAGAGAACCCTCAGAACAATAACTATAGAGAATTTCATATGCAACGACGTTTCCATATATTCGCAAATATACATACATACATACATACCACACCTAGTAAGATATATAATATGATCTCATTTCCCTGACCATACTAGGTATTTTATCAATAATATTATATATTTTTATATTAAGTTTACTCTTAGTATATGTATACGTATTATAATGATATTTATATACTATATATAATTTAATTATAACTTATATTTATAATTACATACCATAAGTTATCTAAATTGTTTTCATGACCGCTTCAAGAGTATTAAAGGTTTCTTGCAACCCTACTTTTACTTTATGACTCTTTGTGCCAGCTGAAATGATATCTAGTGTACAGATATAGTACCTAAGTATTTTACTGTGGGTAGTTTAATGCTTTTAAAAGTTTTTCGCACTATAATCCTTAAGTGCACAGTAGTAATTAAAAATTAGGTAAGGTACTTAATTATGCTCATATATTTGTGAAAAGGTTATGTATATAAAAAACCTACGAATAAATTTATTCGTTGAATAAAACATTATTTTGTAATTCAATCACTACCTAATCATAAAAATTTACCGTTCTTCATCATAATTATATTAATCTGGAAGAAATTGCTTTAAGCAATTAGACCTCTATAGCTCTTTGTATAAGTATTGTAAAGTTAATTTTATCTGTAATGTTTTTTGTGGTATTCAAATAAAGTGTTTCTATCTATAATTCTAGTTTAGCCTGAACAACATCTTCAACCATAAATATCATGACTGAGTATCAGGTGATATAGTGGTCAAAGACTAACCTACGAGTAAAAAAAAAAAATATCTAGATGCAAAATTGCTTTAATGGCGTAATCTAAATCTAGCATTACGTTTCATAACACTACTTCGCTAAGTATAGAACAAATATCCGTGTAATTGAGTAATACTTGTATGTATGTGATAATATTACTATTACTATACTTTGCTAATCGACGATTATTTGTGTTTGCTTAACGCATTATAACCTTCCGAATTAGTAAGGTTAAATATCAAATATATTTTAACTTATATACGGGTAAATCAATGTTTTTGAGCTGCAAATGTTTATTTTGGGAAACTTTAGGAAACACGAATACACCTCATACGAGTCGTATCTTATAAATGCAAAAAAGGTAGCAATATCCAGTTATACCAAAATACAGCCACAATATTTTTGGTTTCAATTTCAATACATGCAAATGTAATATCCCGGTAGCATCTTTTTTGGCTGGATTCTTATGATTATGAGCTCCACTCGTGGATATTGCTGCTTTTGCCTTCGATAAAATATCTTTTGCAGCTAAATATCCGGAATATTGCTGCATTACCAAGCATAGACTTCTTACGACTGTATTACTTTTAATTATTATAACCATCCTACTTTTAATATTATAAACGCGAAAGTTTGTAAGGATGTATGGATGTAAATATATAAAGATATTAAGCGAATTGTCGAAAATATAACGATAAGTGTCGAGGAAGTAAGAAAAAAATCAGCCATATGCGACCTATTCTGGCGTGCGCTGCAAAAATCTTAAATGTCATACGCACATAATGTATAACGGAAATGTTTATCTTTAATTTACCTACAAAAAAGCTCACGACACCATATATCTATCTTTTATGTGTAAGCCATTATCGCCAAAATAGTGAACCATATATACTATAAAAATTATAATTTATTTCTAATGCATATTCGGTAGTAACAAATTGATCCTTTTCAAACTAATATTATAAAGGCAAACGTTTGTGAATATATTTGAATGTTATATTTTTACTTCTTCACCCTCAAATGACTGGACCGATTTTGATGAAATTGGGTATGATAGATAGCGAGATAGATAACTCTTTATTAAAAACACTATAATAACAACAATAAACTTATTACTAAAACATAAATTAAAACCAAGTGTATCTATCAATGGGTGGTCTAATCGCTCAGGGTGATCTCTTCCAGAAAATCCATCAACTATAGATATGGTCAAAATATTGGGCGGAGTTTCTTATGGTCTTAATAATTGTATACATAAATAACTGCTGTATAGCGTTGTTTTCTAATGACAGTAACGACAGAGAATGGGTAGGATGAAGAAATTTAAATTGTTCCTTGAGGTAGCGCGGGGATAAAGAATTGAACAGAATACTGTGAAGGAGAGATAATATATGACCATTCCGACGAAGACGAATAGGGAGTCACTTGAGCTTATTACGAAAATCGGAGACATGATCATATGCGTAAGCCATATATACATCTTATAAAAATATGTAAGGCATGGAGGTAGATAAGGCGCTGAATTAACACTAGGTATCATATATTTTATCATCATCATCCATCACCACACGGGCGTAACCGCGGGGCGCGTCTAGCTTTGCAATGGCAAGCGTAGGTAACATTCACACAACATTTTTTAAGTCAGTTAACATTACAATTAGGATCAAAAATGTGACTCCACCCATAATTTTCTTCAGCTATGTAGCCACATTTCTTTTTAAATTATAAGAATCAGCTTGCTATTAATACATGACTTTTTGTCACAAGGGGTAAAATATGTCACCTTATATTGTGTTGTCTAAAACAGTGTCACCGTTCTGCATGATACTGCATAACACTCAACAATTCATTGATCTATTAGCGCCTTTTCAATATTCATTAGAAGAATTTAGAACAGTCTCTAAATTCCTGAGCAGGGAACTACTAGGGCTTTATAACAAAAATATATTAAAGAAAAATGTATGCACAGTTACTAATAAAAAGTGATCGTTTATCTTTCTGTTTATAAATAACATAATGGTCCGTTCACACCCCAACTTGGCGCCAAATATCCCATTGACGCACAACCTCAAAGGACTCGATGGACGCATGGGTTTTTTTTTCCCAATCCATAAAGGGTCCGTGTTTCCGGGAATCACCTCAATGATATCTGTTTGGGCTTTTTGGGACCATATTTCAAATCAATGAAATACTGGCGCTAGTATTTTTCCATTCGAAATTCCATAAACCGAAGAAAAAATGGCGTCTTCAAAAGAATTAATGTAATGTAAACACAAAAGCCGGTTTACGCGAAATCGAACCAGCGTAGTTATTTGAAACGAAATCACATACCTTGCTAATGTCAGGGTCAAATCAAATTGGTTATACAATTTGATAAATGTGAGAAACACCAATATGTACCAGTAAAGTTTAAATACTTACGTACGGTATATATGTATTTAGTTTTAAACATGTGCGTGCGCATTTGCCACAATGAACTTAGTCGATATTTCGAGTTTTAACACAGTTAAAATTAGACAAAAATTCTACGCAAATTGTTTTACGCATGTTTCCAATTCTTTTGTTTAACGTACTTTTGTCATCGGTGTTTCAGAAAACATAATGGTATTCGAACAATTTTACCTTGTTTTGGCTTATTGTTTTTAACTATGCATTATGGTGAGCCGCTTGTCTGTATTTGGATCAGCGTGAAATCGGTACGAGTATTATCATCAGGATTATATCCAACATATTAACAAGCTTAATGACAAGGCTTTGTTTACTTAACATATTAGAATTGTTTTTATTGGCGATATGCCTTTATAAAATACTACGAACTACATATATACAACACTACAGCTACTACAATAAAAGCATGTGGACAACCTAAAAGTCATAGCAGACTCACAGGCATTCTAAATGCTCCAGCCCACTACCAGTTGGCAGCGTGCCCAGCATGCTGGCAGCATTGCCCCGTTGAATTGCAATGCTTATTCTTTGAGCCAAATAGGTGCCAGCATTTTGATCACGCGTCGCATCGATTATATATTATATTATTTATTTATATAACAATTATATTTTACCAGGTTTCTTAAGCAAAAGTCCGTTTTGGTGGGTACTACCGCAGTGTCAGATTTGTTGCCTTGAAGCAGTAGTGTGCAAACACTAATGTGTTTAGGTGTGATAAGCACAGTAACAAGTGAAACGGGCGCTCGAATCTAACATCTCGGAATGAGAAGCACAGTCACGGTAATATATAGATAATATTACCGTGGTGCAGTGCAACAGATAACAGAATAATAGGCAGTGCAGTGGTATCAGAAGTATCAGGGGCCCAACTCCCACCTTTTAAAAACTATTATAGAAAACCAACGTCATTATTTTAAGCTTAAAATATTGATATTGACATTCGTACCGTGGCCATCACGAAACAATAATGTTCATATAGCGCTATCTCTATCGCACAGATGACATGATTCAATGCATGCAGCTCGCTCTCACGTTGAAGTTCTAATGTAAGTTTACTATAGTGATATGTGGTAGTGCGAATTAAAATTGTAAATATAAGGTTAAAATAAGACTGAATTAAGAGATGGGAGTCGGCCCCCAGAACGAATATGCACTTGAAATGTAATGGATTGGCGTGACACATTACCATAAGCAGGCAACTTGTTGATCTGCTTACATCATAACATAAAAAAAAATATCTTCAACTTCCAATTAACTTATTATTATATTATCAAAAACAATAAAAACAATCCTTAGCTCCGCCGTGACATGTATTACATAATAGCATTGTAATACATTTTGTTGGAACATGAATGTCAAATGAAATTAGGTATATTACATATTAGATTTTATGCTTAGCTTATATTTTTAGGGCATGCATGTGTTTCTGATAGGTATGGACCAATATCAAATATTTAATAACTGTCAGGTGCTTTAGAATAATAGAGTACCTTTAATGGTTTATGTACATGAAACATATTGCTGATTCGGCGAAATGACTCAAGCGGCGCAAATGCTAATGCTAATCTTGATAGTGGTTACATATTTGAGCCATGTAGTGTAAGGACACTGGGTCCGTCCGTGGTGGCCAAGCGCATCTTATTTTCCAAAATGTATCTAGCGCTTGGTCAATGCGACACGTGATCTAAATGCTGGCACTTATTAATTTGGCAGCCAGCATGCTATGGACGCTAGCAACTGGTAGTAGGCTGGACCATAAGGGCTGTTTGCGGGCCTGCATTAGCCTTTAGGTTGCCTAAATTCTTTCGTTGTAGTAGCTGTAGTGTTGTATTTAGTTTGCAGTGTTTTGTTAATATGGGCATACAAAAATAAATAAATTAAACAGTAATAAGCAAGCGCAGGTCGTTACTCAGATGGTAGATCCTTCAAAGCAAAGTTGCCAACAATTGAGTTGGCACCACGTGTTGGTTAGAAAAGTTTCTGTAAAACTTGCGATCTAAAATAAATTGCAACTTTTGTTTCCAGTAGAAGGGTTGGTGGCAAAAGCTATACCAATTTTTACTTGGCTTATTATTACGTGCGCTAAAGCATTAGAAGTTCGATATGTACTTAGAAATGAGATCATTGTAGACATTATTTAGCCAGTATAGTCTGTTTATATAGACATTGTTAGACAAGCTTAGGGATTTTTGCCTCCCAAATATGGTAATAGACTTGAAGTCGTAAATATTGACTTTTCACATTCTCAATCTTTGAAATCCCACATGGCTAATATTTGATTTACTTTATCTACATACTGATCCTTGTAAGTCATGAAGTATTATCAGATCAGATCTTTTAAACTTATCGTCCTTTAACGAATATTACTTCTACGAGATGTTTTATTTAAGTATCTACATAATAACAAAGAAAGAAAAAATATGAGCTGGTTTAAAAAAAACTTCATTACATTGTTAAAAAAGAAATATTACATTCTTCGCATGGCAGACGTGAATGTAAAAAAATCAACATTACCATCCATAGTTTTGTTGTGATACATACTTACCTACTTTATTTAATATCAATATTAATTACCATAGTTACTTTAAGGTACCTACTTACCTACTCATTTTATACTGTTTACCCATCATACGTATTGATTAGAGAGTAATTTATTTAAATTTCAATACATCAATTTATTTTTACGTGGGGTGCCGGGCTGGATTTGCACTTTTTTTTGGAATTTTCGACTTTATACAAAGCCGCAGGAAGTCTCTATTATTGAGCCGACGATCGATAGTATTTATATTTTATTTTGGTTACAAACAGCAAATTACACTAAAATAACTACGATAGTGGTAAAAATCAACTTGATGTCATAGTTAAATCTACAAAGTACCTACATAAATATAAATAGTAATTATGTCCATATGTTTATCACAATTTGTTGAACCAAAGCCCAACTGATTAAACATTTTTTCGCGTTTATAACATAAAAAGTATGATCTGATTTGGAGAGGGAATTCCTAATAACATGATCACATAAAACATCTTTGGCGTTCTAGTTTATCTATTTGGGTCACTTTTATCTTAATTTTTGACAAGCTTGAAATGAAATCTTCCTGCTTGTTACAAATATCAACATACTCCTACGTAATTCTTAAAACTTTAGTGCATGTATAGTTTTATTTGTATTTTAACGTTACAACTAGGAAAAAGTTTATAGGGTAGGGACTTCGTAGGTCCACACAAATGTACTTTCTTCATATTTAAAATAAAAATTGTTCAAACTCGTTGAAAATTTGCATGCATATCCTAGAGCTTAAAATCTATGCTTCTGGTTCTCCAGTTTTCGTTTTATTATTCATTTTATCTCTAAATGTGAAAATGTGAATTCTCATACAAAACAAATTTTCCGAATAATTTAGAAATACACACTTACGAAAAGCTAACAAATCAGAAACATACATTTCAAACTCAAGGATATACACGCGAAATTTCAACCAGTTTGAACACCTTAGTTTATTTTATGCCTGATAGGTTTGCCTTTGACCACTATTTTACCTGATGGTAAGTTATGATGTGGTCGAAGATGTTATTCAGGCTAACGTAGAATTACAGGCTCTCAAGGTCAGCTGGTGGAAACACCGTTAGGTGCTTGGCGACAGATTTTCTACTTGGGAGTCGTAGTTACCAAAGCGGGCATTCGCTAAATGCCCTACCACCATGCTATAACGACTGCATCCTAAGCTGGGACCTGTCCAACGAAGGACGAAAGCGCGCAGTAGTAATTTCACTAGCGGTCCCCATCTAACTCATGTCCGAGGCGGACGTTGCTAAATTTTGCTGATCGGTTAAGAACACCTAAGCAAACTCGCTACGAGCGCTTTAAAAACATTTTAATATGACTTTGTAAAGCGCTACAAAGACACGAACCTGAAACAGAGATGACAAAATTGTAAACAAATAACTGCGTTATAAGGAGTATGATCCAATTATGTTCTTAGGTAACATATGTATTGTATTAATTTTCAATTATAATTTGTTTCTAAATTATTGCTCATGATAACGCGTGCTATTGTTAAGCACGCGCTATTACGAAACCTTATCTTTCATGAAATATATTCCGTTATTGCACCATTTGATTTATAGCCTACCGACATCTCACTATCGTATAGGACTATAGGATAATGTTTTTTGCAAGCATTTCTCTTTACCCTAGTGGGACCCGGAATATAATTATGGAGTTGGATAGAATAGATCAGCGATCACAATTGTGGCTTAAAAAAACCGGCCAAGTGCCAGTTAGACTCACACAACAAGGGTTCCGGTTCCGTACCATTTCAGAATATACTATGATATCGTTATTTTTAACCAACTTCAAAAAGGAGGAGGTTCTCAATTCAAATTGTTTTTTTTTTATGTTTGTTACCTAAGAACTTTTGACTGGGTGAACCGATTTTGATAATTCTTTTATTATTAGAAAGCTGATGCTAGTCGTGTAGAGTCTTATTCGAATTTCATCAAAATCGGTCCAGCCGTTTTGGAGTTACACTCCAATAATTAAAAATATTTTCCTATGTTGACGATATAGTCGTTGACAGACAATCGATCCCTTTAGTAGCAAGGGTCAATAAAAAGAGTGATTTTTTTCCCTAAAAATGGATACGATTTCAACACTCAAAAGTGTGAAATAACTTGTCGAAGTCAGTACCATGCGCACAATATTGTGATAATAGGTACTTTTGAACTGTCATGTACCGACTTCAACAAGTTATTACACACTTTTGAGTGTTGAAGTCGGTCCATTAATGGGTAATTTTTTTTTTCTTAAACATAGTTTTAAATCCTTTGCGGGATCTCACGTGCAACTGCGGCGGTTTTTATTACTTTTTGTTGTGCGTTCTATATTGTACTATAATCATATTATTTTTGATGATAAGTGAAAAACCGTTTATACGATAGAGCAATATAAAAAACGTTAAAAAACTTTTCATTTAATATTTATTTGTATTTTATACGTTTAGGGATACTATATATAAGTAATTATAATTAATTGTAATCTTTTACCTCTATATGTGGAGACTTGTAAATGACTTTATCGTTGTATATATTTATTTACCTTATTTAAGCTATGTAGTTGATATTCTTCCTAAAATATAATAAATAAATAATCTGTTAACCAAAATTTTGTAGATTACGTACTAGGTTTGTAGGAAGAAAAACTAGTTTTTCGTCATTCATTATCCACAACTGGTTTAATTTAAAAAAAAACTGATAATAGAGTGCGTCAAGGTTATATTCGTCTAGACTAGACGATATGTGCTGTTTTCAGATCATCAAAAAGTTGTTTTATTGTTTTAATATAGAACATGCAATGTTTTTTTGACGTCTGGAATATATTTTGTAATAATATATCGCCACGCCTTTCTCCCCGAAGGGGTAGGCAAGGTATAATCCCAAGTTTCGCCAAACCAGCGTTGGTCAATAAGGGGCGAGCCTATTGTCGATCCTAGGTGCACTGTTTTAGTCTCCTGATTTTGATAGTATAATTGCCGGATAAACTAAATAATAAATAAGTGTCCGGAATGAACCCTGTATCTGGACAATACGAATCCACGCTTTTACCACCTAAGGACGCTATCTAGTACATTATTTACATCATAAAATTACAATTTTTTTATCGGATAACATTACAAAATTACGAATTACAATTTTTAATTTTGCAATGTAATCCGCAGAGCAGGCGTTGATGCTAATATAAATATATTGTTGACATTGTTTAGTAATTTTTTTTTATTTATAGAAGTAATACATCTATGAATATGTTTTTTGTCCATTAACCGGGGATTATAGCAAACCCACTCTTATGGGGGAGGCTTTGTCCAACGGTGGACGTTATATCTGTTGATGAAATGTCATATGTGTTATCCTCATACGGAAATTGACGTGCGCACCGGGCACCTAAACCTTTTAGCCACCGAGACGGTGCGAATTTAAACGTCAAATGGATCGTCACCAGCGGTCACCCATCCAACTCTTGACCGCGGCTGACGTTGCTTAAGGGTATATTTTAGACGAACGCCCCCATATAAAACGCAGCTCCAATCTCTTTTTAATAATAGCGAATAAAACTCAATGATTTTTTACCTACGTAATCACTACCCTTATATCAAGGTTTGTGGTGCATCAGATTTTTATTAAATTATATAGTTTTGAAATTACACTAGCTCAAAACCTCGTAATTTTAGATAAAAGAAAGACCCAACTTCAAGCATCTCTTTCAAGAAAAATAAGCATGTTTTAAATATTTCTATTGCACCACAAACATGGGGAATATAATGAACTTTGTATAATGGGAAGTTATTTATACATGTGTACTATACTTTTTAAATAAATCTGGAGCTACGAATAACTGGCTCAAACTCCTAAAAACGAGTGCTGTATACAAAATGCTATATAAAAATAAAAAAAATATTAGTCCAAAAGAAAAAGGATTTAAGCCAGAAACGATAGGTCTAATAATACACTATATTTACATGCGAGTTTTTTTTTTAATAACAAATTGAGTTTATATAAAAGTTCACGCTTTGGCTGGCAGGTATAATATGTCCTTAACTTTTCTGATCGGTTCAGAACGGCTAAGCAAACTTCGCTACGAGCGCTTCAAATTCTATGATAGTATTATCGCTATATTTATAGTTTCCTGTACTGTTGCAGCACAATTTGCAAATAGCATATTTACCCTGTTAAGATAATAAAACAACAAAGTACTTCGCTGGTTTATACGACAGATAGACATATTAACAGACATACATTCGCGTTTAGTTTTAAATAATTATGCTTAAATACCGGCGGCGGCGGCGCCGGCAGAGTTTGCGACGTAACCACCCGTAACATTGAATTTATATTCGAAGTCGATATTCTAATGTGAACGAACCCATTATCTGATTCTACATTACTTACATGCTTAACTTTAATGGTTTTTTGTTTTAAGCGGTTATAAGATGTACAGAGTTGTTTGCGAGGGGCGTTTTTAAATCGTTTTATTTTTATTTCCAAATATGATTACTTACAATATTTACAAGTACAATCGCGTGCCGAGTGGTTTAGGCATCCGGCTTGAAGTTGGAGGACGCGGGTTCGATTCCTGCACGAGAAACATTTTGTGTTCCAATAAAAATGACCATTTTTCTTGCTAGTTAGTTTAGCTAATCAATATTTTGAACCTATGATTTTCGTGACATTAAAACCAAGTCTCTATATTAGGTCTACAAAAAGAATAAGCGATTTGAGTATATTATATAACGTTACAAAAAGAATTTATTATCATACATTGAAAACGTTCATATCCGAATTCAATACGAATGTTTCACAACCACAAACAAAACAAAATTTTCGCATTCCAGTGCTTACAATGAAAATATGTCTGTCAACACAATTTGTTGAACAGATGTCACTTTTACTGACCATTATGGTGTTCAAAACCGCGAAACAAACAGATGTCGTTAATATAAAATGTGTTTAGGTTCGTGCCTCCAAATACAATAGGCTATTATTTATTTTTACTGAATAACAATATCAGATCGTATCGCTACAAAGTTGTATGAATCCGATTTAATCCGAGTTTTACGTTCGTACACAAGTACAAGTTCACTATAAAGTGATTGTAGTGTAAACTGTGCTTTAGATATATTTTTTTGTGATGATATGATCGGTTAATCTAGCAAAACTGCCTCTCAAGGACACCGTAAGGTGCTTGGTGACTGAAATTTAGCAAAATGCCCTACTACCACGCAGTGAACCTCAAGTTCAATAATCCTATCCGCATGGTTCTATACTTCTAATCTTATTAGAAGTATAGAACCATGCGCGGCAATCCATTCTTGCTACTGGAACATTATTGCTAGGGACCAAAAATAAAACTTCTCGAAAGTACATTGTCTATGACAAGAAGCCAACAAGTTTTAATTATCATAAATAAGACCTACATACGAATACTTATCTATTGTTTTGTAACATGAGAGTGTTGTATAGGTGTGAGTGAACGTTCCCTGAACCAAAAATAGTTGCGTGCGCGCATCGCGCGCGTTCTAACTTAAAAATAAAGCTATGACTACACGTAATAGAGTTTAGATCCTAGACAGCAAGTGTCACTCACCCTATACTCGTGATTCAGCAGATGAAAGCGCACGGTGCAGCACCAATATGTCAATATATCGTACAGGCCTTGACCAATTGAAATTAATCTGGTATGCTCCGTAAAGCCGGCTTATTAATTATCCACGCGGCAATACAGATACACTCACTGTCGCGCTTTTACATAAACTTTAAAAAACACGTTCTAAAGCTTTTAATATTTCTACCGGAATCCTTCCGCACTTTTGTGTTATAAAGTTTATTAATCGAAATTCGGTAAATATTGTAAAGTTAACGCGTGCCGTCACGGCGCCGGTTGAGAGAAGACTGAACGAACTCGGCGATACGGCGACATGTTTAAAGCACCGTGGTTTGTTCGATAACAAAGTTTGATGCTTTCAGCATGCGTTGGCCCTGTTTACAGTTCAGTGTAGTGATAGGTTATAAAGGCATAATAAATAATACTATGACGGCAGCATGTGAATGTGACCTTACATATTATATTTGATTGTAAATTTATTATTGAAGTAAATTGTATAATTTGGATCCAAGTGAATTAATTAACACAACTTTCACCTACTTTGGTCTTTATTATTAATTTTATTACATGCAGCTAAGAATATGTAGATTACAATTTGGAAGAAATATTTATTGGATATTTTTACATAAGGATTTTTTTAAATATCTATATAATATAAATCGATTTCTTGCACTAAAATAAAATAATAATCTGGCCATGAGAGACTACTAAAGGCAGATGAGACTAGGGCCAAATTATTGCTGTTATATAAAACATTTAGTGGGCATCGTTTTGGGATAATCTGATTACTTATTATTATTGATTCTTTTATTAATAATGTCAATATTGACTTATCCAAAACACAACAGCAGCGGAAGACCGCCTTGATTTAAATACTTTTTAAACAAAACGAAAACCGCAACAAGTATGGTGTCTAAAAAATTCCATATATCTGCACCCCCTTTTCACCCTTCTATGAAGAATGAACGATACTCTCACGGTAATATTATCTATAAATATTACCGTGATACTGTTTTGTATTACTGTACTGATTGTTTTACTGAATTAGCTATAGTATTAAATAAAGAAAGAATCGCTAATATTTATTTTATGGCCATACTTCTTTTATTTGGGTCGTATACTTTTATTCACAGACGCTACAAATTATATAACACCTACAGCTACTACAACAAACACATTTATGCGACCATCCCCGGCCTATAGGCATTTCAAATGATCTCGCCACCTACCAATTGGCAGCGTGCTGAGAATGCTGGCAGCATTACCCCATTGGAAGGCAATGCTTATTCATTGAGCCAAATATGCGCTTCAGCATTATCAACCGTCCCATCGACCATTCGTTCTGATAAGTTTGGGATAATTATATGAGCACACAGCCTCCACCCATTGTCTCTACACCAAAGGGCTCAAATATGTAACCACGATCGCCAAATTGTATACCAATGCATCTTGTTTAACCCATTTTCATTTTATTCTAATGAACTTAAATTTTAACACATCGAATTTTCCAAATTTTAGTATCTGACTTCTATTTATAACCACCCTATCAAACAGTGAAAGAGTCATCCAAATCGTTAACAACTTAAAGGATTATACACTAATGTAAGTATACAAAGCTATAAGAACCTCGTCATATTTCCCACTCGTTAAAATAATATCAAAAATTACCTTCAACGCTCAGAACATTAATAAAAATTCCATATGCGCAGTAGTTAAATAAAATAAGTAAACAGTCGGAATTTGAATGTTAACTGCTGCCTTATCGCAACGGAAGGTGATAGATAAGTGGTAAAAAATAAAAAGTAAACATAACATAGGCTGTTTAAATTGTAGCGTTATGTTACTCAAGGTTGGTCCATATTTAACTGCAGTAATAGTATCTAAACAGGACGGCTCATAATTTAGTATAAGACAACAAACATGCTCTACATTTATTTACTGTGATTTGAAGAGTACTAGAATACAATTCTCAATTAAACTTCTTTTTATATGCCTCCACTTCAAACTAAATACAACACTACAGCGACTAGGACAAAAGCATTTAGGCAACCTAAAGGCCATTGCAGGCCTACCGGCAGTCTGAACGCTCCAGCTTACTGCCAGTTGGCAGTTGTTTAACATGCTGGAAGCATTGTCACGTTGATTTCCAACGACGCCCACCTGCTATTACAGGCAATGGTTACCCTCTGCCTGTAAGCCTGTAACAGATGCATTCCTGATGACTGCACTGCGCCCATCACTCTGAGAGATAAGTGTACTCTCAGACTACTGTATTTCAAGGACTGCTACCAGAACATACTGTTAGGTGCTTGGCGACAGATTTTCTACTTGAAGTTCCAATGCAGCAGCTAGTTTTGGAATAACAAGTAGGATACCAGGAATTAAAAGAAAAATGGGTCAAGCGAATTTGCATGAGCTTTTTAATATAATTATTCAATAATTACACTTTTTTATTTTCGAAATTTCCCCCATTTAGCGGTTCAAATTAGTTACTACATATGGCAAGAACAACATAAATTGTCACTTGATTTAGGTGATTGTGGGGTTCGAAAAATGGTGTACTTAAAACACATTTAAAAAAACAAATGCATATTTGAAAAAGGTTGAAAAGGTGGTGCATATGTTCAGATAAATACAGAAAAATGTGTGCACTACGGTTGCTCTGAGGTTAGTAACCAAATTTATGAAATATATTTTAAAAAGATCGTTTAAGCATTGGGCTGATTCCAACCACAAACATTTTGGTTACATCGTTTTGAACTATCATTAGTAAAGAAATGAGTATTAGTATGATGAATTTATTCAAAAATTATATTCTTACTAGGTATAATGACTAATTGAGCAATCATATATGAAGCGTGGACCAATAAAAATTGCCATGTAAATTTATTTCGAAAAATATTATATTCTTCACAATATCAGCCGGTATATCCACTGCTGAAAACAGCCTCTTCCATTAAGGGGGTGTTTGACATAATCCTCACGCTTGGCAGGCGTCTTGGGGATCGCAGTTTAAGAAATCAGTTCCTCAGAAGGCGCTGCGTCCCACATTCCGGTATTTTACCTTTAGTCGGATCTTACGACACAGAGGTTGAAATCGGGTTATTGTTAACTAAAAACAATATTTTTAAAAGTATCTTAAGAAAACATTAAATAATATTTTAATAAAACACTCTAGTGATAATTCCGCCTAATATTCCTGTTAAGACTACGTGACGTCACAAACGCCACGCAGCCTAACCGGAAGAATATTCGACTAGTTTCACTGTAATTTTAAAAATACATTTGTTATTATTAAATATGGATTTCCGCAAAGTTACGCCTGAATCTATTCATTATATTATAGGCACTTTAAAGTAGACAGATAAAACTTTGCATACCTTACATATAGATGGCAACGCCCGTATTAATTTCACTTGGCATGTGAAATTAGAGCATGCAGGTGTAATTTCACAGTTCAGCCGCCTGCGTTGGATCTATTCTTAGAATATGACTGACAAACGTCTCTAATTAGATATCGAACTATGCGGATTAGTGGCGCCTTTTTAACGCTTCTAATTACGTGAAAGTTTATCTATTATCAGTACTAATCAGCACTTATATTATAAATGCGAAAGTAACTCTGTCTGCCTGTGTGTCTGTTACGCTTTCACGTCAAAACTACTGGACCGATTTGAATGAAATTTGGTATGGAAATAGTTTGAGACCCGGGAAAAAACATAGAATAGTTTTTATCAAACTGTGCAAAAAGAGGTTAATGTTTTTGCGCGATAACCGACATACGCGCGGGCGGAGCCGCGCCCGGAAAGCTAGTAACTTATAATTCATAATAATTGTAGTACTGCTGTAAAAAGAAATCCCTTCCCTCGTTACGACTCCTATAATATGTGTTTACTCTTACAGTCTATTTGCTTTAGCTGTTATATGTTTTTCATAGGAGTCACTTCCATTCCGGCTTCGAAAATAAACGGCTACTTCAGGAGTCACTTCTATCCCGGCTTTGGAATTAAACGGCTACATCAGGAGTCACTCCCATCTTGGCTTTCGAATTAAACCGCTTCTTACGTTTAATTTCCACTTAGGACCTAGACGGTGGTTATAATGAGCGATTCAAATATCAAATAAATAAAACAACTGAGTTCTCGAAGGAGGGGGTGTGTGGGGAAATGTTATTGGTATTTATTAAAGAGACGGACAATTCACCTGCATGATAGTATAAACGTCACACCCCTGCCTGTATTAAATTTGCAGTATCATCGATTTGAATGAATTCTCAGAATAAATGGGATATCAGCTGTACTCAGTACTTATGTCTTATCGTTCAGTAATTTAAGTTGACAAAGAGCTATCTAACCTAAACACTATACTAGTATTAACACACTGTGGTTTTGAACTTTAAGTCTAAATATATGATATTGCGGTGATACCCACCAAAACGGCGTTAAGAGACCTAATAAGTGGTAAACTCACTTTTTTTTTTACCAAGTACTTATTTCTTAGTATTACTATGACAATGTTTTTATTTTTATACTTATGTATATGATATACGAAATATTTTATAAATAAATACAATTAAGTAGTCTATAAGTACTTACTTATTTGTTTCTAAAAATACTGTTAATAACGTACATAGCGTACGGCGCAGTGATGGCTATGGACTGCCGCGCAGCAGGTCCATGGTTCGAATCCCGCCGTGGGCTTGAGTTTGACCGCATGGTGAAAGGGCATTTTGCGAATGCCCGCCTGGCTAGCAACCACCTTCAAGTAGAAAATCTGTTGCCAAGCACCTAACGGTGTGTTACGGCAGCAGCCCTTGAGAGCCAGTGAAATTAAAGACACAACTATGTCTCAAGGTGACGGGCGCAGTGCAATTCGTGACTTGTGACGAAATGCATCTGTAATAGGCAGAGGTTAGTCCGCTTAACATGAGGTGGGCTTCGAGCTTATGCGGTCACTATAACATAAAAAAAACACATTCGTTTTTTTATTGCCAAATAATCACATCCAATTATAATTGTATCAGAAACTATACCTAAATTGACAATTGTTACAGCGTTTACCTTTTAGCTTCAATTTAATTCCGAGCGCGTTGAAGTCTTTTGTATTGAAAAAGTTGAAGCGAATCCTACACAAAAAAGATCGACATTGTGACATATATTTACGTTTACTTATCATTCTGATACTATGGTACGTTCTACCGAACATCGATAGATATATGATTTAATCTATACTTATAATAAAACTGTAACAGGTCCAATTCTGTACATGGCAGATATTTTGAAAAAAAAAAATGTACAGTACTCTGTAGCTGATACTGATGCCGAAACTATATTTTTTTTTATTTTTGTCTGTCTGTCTGTCTGTCTGTCTGTCTGTCTGTATCCCGGCCGCGTATCACTCCAAAACTACTGAATGGATTTCAATGAAACTTAGCATGATTGGAGTTCATACTACAAGGTAGGATAATTTAGCTTTTTATCCCGAAATTCAGCATGGTTCCCTTGGGAGAGGGGATGAAAGTCAAAATATACACTTAGTTGTAATTTATTAACGCGTAGTCCGATTCCAGACGTTCTTTTTAGGGTTCCGTACCCAAAGGGTAAAAACGGTCTGTCCCGCTGTCCGTCCGTCCGTCTGTCCGTCCATCCGTCCGTCTGTTTGTCACCAGGCTGTATCTCAAGAACGGTGATAGCTAGACAGTTGAAATTTTCACAGATGATGTATTTCTGTTGCCGCTATAACAACAAATACAAAAAGTTGGCCAAGTGCGAGTTGGACTCGCTCACGTTAAAACAAAAAAAGGTTAAAATATGAAGTCTAATGTTGTATAGCTAATGGTACGGAACCCTTCGTGCGCGAGTCCGACTCGCACTTGGCCGATTTTTTTGTTAGAATAGTGGTACTTTAAAATTTATCCCGTAAATATTTCAAAGTCATCGGGTTTGAAGTTCAGAAATAACAGACATCACAACCTAAATATTACGTTCCAAATAACTTGACACCCAAAATGTACAGAAACCTTTCAACGTACGGCTCATCTTAAGCTGGCGTTTGCACTTTATCGTATAGGTATAATAGATAGGTCTGTAGTCGGACCTCTCCAAAAGACTGATTTTTCAAACGATAAAACACAGTTTTTTTATTACGATAAGCACAACTTCCCTACGTATATTTTTCATAACATGCAATGCTCTAATCAGTCTAATCTATACCTATAACAGAAAAAAAAACATTCACCACAATCAGATTTTTAAACTACATAATTATCTTTTTTTTGACGGATACATTTCGGAGACTGCGCAATGAAAGTGCACAATGTAGTCTTAGGTTTTCACGATTGTTACACTTTGTAATTAAACAACTTTAAACGGCTTAAATCGCGTATATTTATCATTATATTTGTCCCGACGTTTCAAACACTTTGTAGTGATCGTGGTCACGGGGTGACTGTCGGGACAAAAATAATGATAAATATACGTGATTTAATCCGTTTAAAGTTGGAAGTGCACAACTTTAGTAGATTGTTATACAAGGGTCGAAAGGAATTGGTAACTTTCACCCGCGTTCAGCTCTCTACTTTTCATATCGAATTTAAAGAAAGTAAATAAAGTAGCTTTTCTAAATATTATTCATTGATAAAATAACATACTTACTAAAAATTGATTGAGAGATTTGAACTATTAGTGAAATTTTACGTTAAATTTTGTTTGGAATATTTACGGGCGGCTATAGCCCGCATAGGAATCTCTCTGCTTTTCACTACTAATATAAGGAATAAAGATATAAATATAGTATGTTTTTTTTATATTATTTATTTTGATTTTAATAACATGAGCAGTATATTTTTAAAATTAATGCGGCTATAGTCCAAGTAGGAATCGATGACTTACATCCATGTTGAACACTCTACTTTTCATTTCAAATATGAGGAGGGTAAAAAATAGTAGTTTTTCTAAATATTTACTAAAAATAATAAACATGAGTAGAAGATACAAAGATACACTAGGAACAATGAAATTTAGGGAAAGTTTTAATTTTTTTTTTACCTACACTTTCTACCTTATATTTAGTCACTACCCTGCCAAACATAGCTGTTATTAATTGTTTTACAACAACAGAATATTTTACAACGAAAAATCTTAGACATATAACTTTGTTTACACCAATGTTTTTCCCGGCCTTAGGTGGGAAGGAGCGTCTCCTACCCGCTACTCAGATCAAACAAACACTACTTTCCGAGAATGAGAAATAAAAAAAAAATTCGATCTACCGTTAAACAAACCGCCGTTTTAAAATCGAAATTCTAAAGAAACGCACAAGGTACTTTGCTTCAACATTTATTGTGCGAACCGGGAAAGAAATCTCTGAGTTACTTAACTACTGTCTTCTGGAAAATACAACCCGGGAGTTTTGAAATCCAAAGTAGAAAGCTCCATTCTGAGCTATGGTTTACTATAAGAGTGCTTCACCGCAGACCACAGTGTTGCTTAATATGAGATAAACAGTGCACAAATGTGAATAATTAGTGTGCAGGTACGGCAATCGCGAACGAAGTCGCGGGTACAGCTAGTGATATATATATTCATGGATACGAGTACCGTGTCGCAACTCCGAGACGGAAATACCATGAAATGAAAATAATTAGTAATAACAAACGGCCTAGATTCGATACATCCTAAAAATGACCTTTGAACACCGAAAATTTTTAAATAACTTGTTGAAGTCGCTACAATGCTGATTTCAACGCACAGAACTCTCTAATAACATTCAGCCAGTTGGACGCTTGCTTAAGATCTCGAACAATATTAAAACAAAAATAACGACTAAGTATATGGTACATCCTGTCTTAGTTCCCTCGGTGTGTGAGTCCAACTCCCTCTTTTCGGTTTTATTTGGAAGTACCAAGTTAAAATAAGACATACGTGAACCATACCTACTTATACAGCATACGCGATACACGGTCACATCGTGAATGCAAAGCTTGCTAAGGTCTGCCAGCTCGTGACTCCAATCGGTATGCTATGGGCATTGCCGACATAAAGTGTTGTCCTATTAGTTATTCCGTATTTACAATGTGTCTGGCGACCTCATGGGACGCTGTGCACTCTGTAGAGGTAATGGTTGTAACAATGCGAAATCTGATACATCACTATTTACTTGTTGTTGTATTATGAAGATTGCCGCGTTGGCGTGCGTAAAAACACTGCTTTGAAATCTTGAGCTTTGCGGGTCAGATATCGGGAGTTATTTCGTTTTCTGACATATAAAATTTTCAAAACCAATAGTTTAGTTCTGTGGGCGTTAGATGCCAATAGGCCCGCTACCAAACATGTCAAGCGAAACGTACTGTGACACCCACAGAAAAGAGAAAGCAATAGAAAGGTGAAGGGGGCGTGGTACGCGAGCTCACCATACTCCTAAACAGGAGTATTTACGTCAACGGACTATAATGCTACTGACAGTCGACCCGCGGTTAACGCGCCGCATGCATCTCCGTCAATTTATATGAAAATGCCGCGTTGTGCTATTATAAGTTGCAGATTTAATAGCAATGTCACAAAAGTAAAGAAAGTAGGAATATCCTATCACCGGAAAACTTAATAAATTATTCCTAAATGTTTTATATTTCGCTGATGAACAAAGTCGGTGCAATCTGACATATAAGTGATTCATGATTTTTTTATCGACAAATTTATCGATAAATTGTTAGTCACTAAATGTCACCTCATTCCAATATCTAATTTGGAGCTTTCCTGTTAGACCTACGAAAGCAAGCACCATCTGTCCCACTGCTTTTAGTGCATATAAAACTTTTACCTGGACGTAAAAATACACGTGTAGGTCAGAAGGTAAACATCAATTAAATTAACAAATTATTCAAATATTTTCAAGAACATGCAATCTTTCAAGGTTGTGATTGCAATTTCAACTCTTGTTTTGTGGCTTCTGTGGGCAACACCACAATTTCAACAATGTCACGTAGTTAGATGGACTATCAAACAAAGGAGATTTAATGAGTCATGTCCGGTGAGAACTGCCCAAGCCAAAATTGGTGCTGAAACATTAGATGTTAGTTCATCTAACTACTGGAAGAACACAAATGTATATACACACACAAACATACACACACACAAATTCATTATATATAGGGGAAATATAGAACACCTGGGAACAACTTTTGGTTAAGTTATATAATATATGATGAACAGTTAATTTACAGCTTTATTTGAATATGGATAAATACTAAGGAGAGGATACGTTTGAGGGAGAAAGGACGAGGGATATCTCTAGGGATAATATTGTAGAGAGAAGAGTTTATTTTGGGACAACAGAAGAATATGTGTTTCACATTTCCTTCGTCCAAACCACATTCACAGAGGGAGTTATAAATTTGGCCAGGAAGACTGGGTTACAGGAATAGTTCCGACTCGGACGGCATATTGTAGAGGTGGTCACTTTATCAGCGTTTTGGAATATTGAGAACCAGAGTTTATTGGGCAACTCAGGTTTAATGTTACCATAGAATTTAGCTTTTAATATTCTAGAAATTTGCCATTTCTGGTTTCAAGGTTTTTTTAAAGATGGTTGTCGAACAGATATCTTGATCTTGAGATTCGTTGCGCACTGTACCGGCGTGACCAGGAATCCAGGCAAGGATCGCATTTTTGCCGTGAGAGCTACATTCGAAAAGGGCATTTCCTATTTTTAAAACAATTTGGAACCTAGATTTGGACCGAAATGGGTTAGCAAGAATAGATTGGAGGCAGCTTTTGGTTTCTGAAAATATTATAGTTTTATTCAGATTATGTGATATTACAAAAAGGATGGCTTCCAGAATTGCGATGGCTTCTCCTGAAAAGGCGGAAGTGGTAGAAGGACATTTATAATTGAAAATTATTCTCGTAGATGGGATCCAAACTACAACACCAATTGGACTATCTAGATTTTTAGAAGCATCGCATGGCAGTCCAGACCTTGTATTCTGTGAAGAATTTATTTATTAAACCCTTATTAGCTTCTATTGTGTTTTTGTCAATACCAAAATCCAAAATAATGTTAGGTTTGAAAACGAATGATTCGTAGGATGATGAGTACAAAGGCATAACAGGATTCTGAAGGAGGGAATAAGGAAGAAGGGTGAATTGTAAATAGCTGCGGAGGAGATAAAGGAGGTTCTCAGATGAGGCTTTATTGCATGAGTTATATAATGTCAGTAAACAATCTAGTTTTTTTCAAAAACTGTTTGAGTTTTAAGCTAATTTAAAAAGGAATTTATCGGAGAGACAGTGTCTGCGAAGGCTAAGAGGAGGTTCTACACACTCAACTTGAATGGCATTGATAGGGATTTCAAGCAGTGTTCTTTCACCATGACAGACCAAAGCTACTTTGACAACATCACATGATTTTTTCTTCTTTTTTTTCCCGTTTGGATTAGTTCTATGTACAGCAGGCTGCGTTGCAGCATCGCGGGGTGTGCTGCAGCAACGTAGCCGTGAACGGAACCGAACACGCGAACTTTTAGGTTATGACTTAGTCTATTTTGGAGATTTTCGTTATCATCAATAAGGAGAATATCTCATTGGCTGCCATTCAATTCATTTGTTAAAATGTGTAATAGAGAAATACACAAATATACTGTTTTCAGTTTTTGCTAAATAATAATATCTAGAAATAGCAATCGCCGATTATGCAATAAGTACAATTCGTTTCAATGGAAATAAAATGATTACCAATTTAATTAGCTGGTAGTTACTATTGTGTCGGTCTCCCTGATTTTCCTGAATCCCTATCTGTGCCTATCTCTAATACCACCCTCTACGCGAATTTCATGTGTTTGTTATAATTTTACTACAAATAAACGAGCCTATAACATATTATATCGAAATTAAGCTGTTCTTCGCACTAATAGCTTTATTTAATTTTTATCGTCTTTTTCTTATTCAGCATCTTCACTGCTGAAGGTCGTGTCTAGTCTGAAGTAGTGTTAATTGCTCGATGTACTATGCTCTTCCACGTGCTTCTGTTTTCAGCGGTCTTTAAAGCTTTTGGTATAGACATACTAGTAAGCTATAGGGTTCATTCAAGACGCTTACTTACCTGTCCTTACTACATATTCAAATGATTATATAAAACCGCATAAAAACTTTTTATAGCTCAAACGCACAGTACATCAACGCATTACCTAAAAATTAAATCGTTAAATCGTTTTAAGCCTATGGAAAAGTTTATCGATAAAAATGTACTGCATCACTGGCTACTTTGACAATGGGATACCACTTTTTGTTCCGAATAAATAAATTAAAAAAGGTAAAATATTACTAGCTATCCTAATAATTATTTTCTCGTAATCATTTTGCGTGCAGTAACTTGTGAACTATTTTTCAATTGTCTATGCTCAGATTTTACCAAGGAACGATTTTAAAATTGAATTTTACTTGACTGAGAGACTGCACAATTACTGTACAGATATTGTCGACTGGCAAATTTCACCAGATATTAGGGGAATTACCATATATCTGTCTCTCTCACTGAAAGGGATAGCTTGACAATGTTCACAAGAAATTAAATCTTACCACTCTCTAGATAAGGTGTAATTTCAACTGTTATAAATTGGTTTATTAAACGTTTCAATTGGGTAAAAATGGGACTAATCAGGGAATCGGATTGTTTGTAGTGAACAATAAAGATGTAATGTCAAGTATCATTTACATGTGTTGAACTGGCTACGCTCGTTTTCTAAGAAAACTGACATGGCTGCCACTCTAAATAGTATTTTATATCTCTATTTTATATCTCTATGGTGACACCTAATATATTGCTGACCTAGGCCTGAATCCATCACAAACCTATTTACGCGTCAGCAGTATATTTCTTTATATAAACGGTGGCTTCCCAAATTAAGTGCTCAGAATTATTGTGATAACTCCAGGAGTCACCGCACTCAGCAATAGTATACCCTTCAGATGGAACCTCTGCCCAAATTTGTAGCAAAAGTGAGTTGCGGGAACTTGTAAGTCATCGTGAAGATATATTTTTTTTATTTTACAAATAAAATACATTTTTGTGTCCATAAGTTGTATTTTTTTATAACTGAATAGGTCCAGACAACAGTACGTGTTTTAGTTAAAACTAGCATACTCCTTCGAGGAATACATGTGAGATACTATGTTTTATTTTTTGATAATTGTGTTTATTTGACACATTCAGAGCTTTATAACAAGAATTGATAATATTTAGCTATATTAAACTATAAAGTGCAATCCTATACATATGTTACGGCCCCAATCAGCCATCTGAACTTTAGGACACTTGATCAGATAAAATGATCATGTACTGAGATGCGCTGGCTGTGACGGTGACTAATTTGAGGCCCACGTCATAAAATGAATCAGAATTTGTAGGAATATTTACTACCGTGTACCTACAAAAGTTTTTATAAAATATTAAATGAAGGAACTGGTTTCCCATTTGGAGTAAACAATATAGTTTTCTTAAGACTAGAAAAATATAGCTACACATTTAGAACATAAAAATGGTGAAAAGTTTTACTTGATACAAGTTAATTAGAATCTTCGTTAGTAATGTTAACATAGGACCGGCATAATACATAATATGTAAATACAGTCTCTTCCAACCTGAAATATTATCTAGCAGGTTCAAATCAGTACTAATATTATAAATGCGAAAGTAACTCTGTCTGTCTGTCTGTTACGCTTTCACGCCAAAACTACTCGACCGATTTGAATGAAATTTGGTATGGAAATAGTTTGAGACCCGGGAAAAACATAGGATAGTTTTTATCCAACTGCGCAAAAAGAAGTAAATGTTTTTGCGCGATAACCGACATACGCGCGGGCGGAGCCGCGCCCGGAAAGCTAGTTATATTATAAATCCGTCTTTTCAGTATGTGTTCGTTAAATAAATATATTAAATCTATACCAATCTAATATTATAAATGCGAAAGTTTGTGAGTTTGTATGGATGTATGGATGTTTGTTACTCTTTCACGCAAAAACTACTGAATGGATTTTAATGAAACTTTACAGTAATATAGCTTAGACATCAGAATAACACATAGGCTGTAATTTGTAAAGATATTGTGTGAATTGTCGAAAATATAACGATAAGTGTCAAGTAAGTAATTAAAAAATCAGCCATTTGCGAGACATTGTGGCGTGCGCTGCAAAAACCCACACTCACATAATGTATAACGGAAATGTTTATCTCAATTTTCTCCTAAAAAAAAGTCAGCGACACCATATATCTATCTTTTATGTGTAAGCCATTATCACCAATATAGTGAACCATATATACTATAAAAAAAATATAATTTATTTCTTATGCATATTCAATTGTAACAAATTGATCCTTTTCAAACTAATATTATTAAGGCAAACGTTTGTGAGTGTGTTTGTATGTTCATTACTTTTTCACCCTCAAACAACTGGACCGATTTTGATGAAATTGGGTATTATAGATAGCGAGATAAATAACTCTTTATTGAAAACACCATAATAACAACAATAAACTTATTACTAAAATATAAATTAAAATCGAGTATATAAATGGGTGGTCTTACCGCTCCGAGCGATCTCTTCCAGACAATCTATCAACAAAAGATAATATGGTCAAAATATTGGGCGGGGTTTCTTATGGTCTTTTTCTTATGACATAGAATGGGTAGAATGAAGAAATTTAAATTGTTCTTTGAGGAAGCGAGGGGATAAAGGATTGAACAGAATACATAATATATGAGCATTCCGGCGACGACGAGAGCCACTTGAGCTTATTACGAAAATCGGAAACATGATCATATTTGCGTAAGCCATATATAATTCTTATACTTACAAAAAATAATGATATTGAGGTAGATAAGGCGCTGGTTTAACACATATTATACATTTTATCATCATCATACATCAACCCGCGGATGTAACCGCGGGGCGCAGCTAGTATGTTATAAAGAGGAAAGCTTCGTGTGTAACGGATAAACTTAATAACTACTAAATAACTCTTTCACTATTAGAATTCTATACAATGCCTGATAAACGTAGACTATAGAATATTTAAACCTTCCATATGGGATCCATATGACAACTTCGATAATGTAACCCAACGTGTGAAAAAATACCAAATAAATCATTATACATATAGCGTACGCTGCGAAAATTGTTGACAAAAGAGCAAAGTGATGTACTACAATTTTATAGAAGACATCAATATCTACAAAAAAGTCTGTGATACCATATATCTAACTATTACAGTTATGTCACAAAAACTACTTATTATGTGTTTTCATTTTATATTTTTTGTTAAATACCCGTGTGAAGCCTGGGTGGGTCGCTAGTAAGAATATATAATAAGTTTAAGATTTCTAACTAGTTTTTTTATATAGACCGTGTAGCAAAAAACGGCTTAATTGCCAAACATCGCGATTTTGATTTTCACCTAACCAGGTTAACCTAAAAGTAAAAAATCTGTCACCGTGTATTTAACGGTTTGTTCCTATAGAAGAAGGGCTTCTACGACCACATCGTCTTTAATCAACTTATGTGACCCTCGCGAATTCCTATACACGGAAAGTAGTTTTAAAACCATACCATCGATAATTTTCCTTAACGAGGAAAAGACCCAGTATCTTTGCTTAAAGACATTTTATTGGAAATAACTAAATTTTCAAACAGGTACAGGTGCTATTGAGTAATTTGAACGATTTTCCGTACCATTTTCCCCCCTTGATACCATACGTCAGATAACGTCAGTGTTATGATTTCTTTATGTGGGCATAACCCATCATATCAATATGATAACGTGGTAGCAAAATATATATACAACTAGCTTTCAGGGCGCGGCTCCGCCCGCGCGTATGTCTGTTATCGCGCGAAAACATTAACCTCTTTTTGCACAGTCGGATAAAAACTATCCTATGTTTTTTCCCGGGTCTCAAACTATCTCCATACCAAATTTCATTCAAATCGGTCCAGTAGTTTTGGCGTGAAAGCGTAACAGACAGACAGACAGACAGACAGACAGACAGACAGACAGACAGAGTTACTTTCGCATTTATAATATTAGTACTGATTATTGGTAACCTTAAAAAACTAAAATCACAGAACATCGAATACAAACTTGTTAGAAAGGCTGGATAAGACATACTTCTGATAAAATACTAAGTAGACCGTTATATATAAACCTTATTATATTACTTATAACCTTATTTACCTATATTAAACAAAATAATAGAACTATATACAACACTACAGCTACTACAATACAAGCATTTAGACAACCTATAAGTCATAGCAGACTCATATGCAGTCCAAATGCTCCAGCCCATACTCTCAGTTGGCAGCGTACCCAGCATGCTGGCAGCATTGCCCCGTTGAATTGCAAAGCTTATTCTTTGAGCCATACTATTACCTATAATCAAATTGTATTCTATCAAAGTACTTTAGTTACTTTATTTACTTTTTACTTTTACTAAGTGATTTTCTTTCATGTTGAATATTTAGAAGTTCATTATTCACATTTTGTCTTTTATTTCTGATGTTGATATCATTTTGAAAAAACGTGAAACTTTTAGTACCTAGCAGTAGAACTCTTTAAGAACACGTTCATCCGGGAAAGTACTAACAACATACCTATCTCTTGATAGATAACTCTTTATTGTACACCTAAATAACATAATCATTATAAAAAATAAGATAAACTTAAGTAATGTTATACAATTGGCGGTTTTATCGCTAAAAAGCGATAAGACCTTGTCTGTGTGAGATGAAAATCTCTTCCAGACAACCTTTGGATGAAGAGATTCAGCCATGATAGATGGCGGTGTATAATAATAAGATTATATTTATATTTTATCTTCAAGATTATATTTGGGTAGGTATAGATTATCTCTAACACCAAATAAAGCTCGCATTACTGTGTTTTGGTCTGATAGGTGATGGATGCTTGCGAAATTACAGGCACATGAGACTTAGCAACTGTGGTCTCATGGTAATGGACGCAGTGCAGTTATTATAGGCAGAGGGGCCTCGTGCTTGTTCCTTCACCATAGCATACACAAGGGAAGAACTGCACTGCTTATGCACTTATTATGGGCAGAGCTTATCGCAACACCAGGTAGGCATCGTGCTTGTTCCGTCACAATCTTTTCTTCCCAGTAGAATACTACCAAAGTATCTTCTTATTTTCTTTTCTAATATTGCGCTAACTTTTTACATTAGGATAAAGTATTTAGAAATACATTTTATAAGATCAAAATTTTGTTGTATAGATAAGTGATGTTCGGTATTATTTATTACTGATATTTTGTATATATAGAAATTAAATGTAAACACCTCCATTGATTAAATGAGGATAAATAAAACAAACAACAAGTAAGCTTTAAGGATGACTAAATATTTTGACAAAAACATCAATTGGTCGACACCAAAGGATATTGTTATATTGTTATCGTGGTTTGCGGAAACCATTAATTAAAAAAGTGTATCCTTAAAAACAATGTCAAGGCAAAGACGATGTAACTATTAAATTAATCTGCGGCAAAGGGCTGATTAGTATGCGATACACATGAACTAATGGCATGGGATCACTTGATATTTCCTTGCGAGAACAATGTAGTGATTGGGGACAAAGGAAGTGGGGAAATTATTGTTCTAGAATAATTGATTTGTTTGTTATGTTGGATTGAAGGTTTTCGAAAGCAAGTATGCAGAATAAATTCAAAGATTAGATTTATATTGTTATTGTAGCCCGCTATAATTGTCGACCACATTATCAAATGTTAATTATGGTGAGGATTGAGCTGGCGATAGCGGCGATGATTGGTAAATAAGTCCCAAGGTGTTATATTGCTTCATAATACCTATATAAACTAACTTTTTAATGATTTGCTGTACTGTACTGTAACAGCCGCATCATCCACTGCTGAACATAGCTTCCCCTATTAAGAGGGTATTTGCCATAATCCTCACGCTTGGCAGGCGTCTTGGGGATCGCAGTGTAAGTTGGCAGTTCTTTAGCTTCCAGTATTTTTCCCTTAGTCGCCTCTTACGACACCCATGTGATGATATGGGGAGATGCAATTCTAACCCGGTACCCCACGGGCAATTAATTTAAATTTAATGATTTGCTACTTTGAAACTCCTCATTTCTTAAGCCTTTAACTTTTAACTTTAAACTTGTGTGTTATAATAATTATAATTATAGTACAATAACATTAAACAACAGCTGAAGTGGTCTTTGATAAATGTCAGACTCCAGACGTAGGATAAATAGACCTCGTTTCGGATGCGAGTGAATGAGAAAGAATTACGATTTTTAAAAAATAAATTTATTTAATTGTTTAAAAGAACTGAAAAATTCGTTCAGGTAAATTATCACAATAGTTGCTACATAATGATTAGAAATAAAATTTTATTGATACGATTTACTATTATAGCGAGATAGAGCTGTATTCAATATATTTTCTATGGAGAAACATATATGGGATCGTGATTTCGGATCAGGCAGAGTATACATAATATACTTTATAATATTATTTATTTTATTCATATCTGTAAGGCGGTACTCATTATAAAAAACATGTTCAAAATTTGCTCTCTTACTTTTAGACTTTTTTTCATATCAATAATCTTTTGGGATCAACGTTCCAGATTATGGTTCGCTTATCAATAGGTTAATGAAACTATACCTACAGGTTAATAAACCCGTGATCCAAAGGATTGGGTTTATTGTAATGACAGAATCTGAATTTTGTAGCTTATCACTGAAGTTGATGATGGAATGGTTTGTGAATCCAGAAACAAACAAGCCGTACCTATATAGGCTTATATAATTATAGTGTTGCGTTAGTAAAGGTTATTCCCGTCGTACAAATTACTATACAATAACTTTTTTATAAGATTTTCCCTCTATATTTATAAATATCGGTTAATACCCTTTCATGTTTCTGTGTGTATTTCTTAGCCTACCTAGGTATTAGGCATACCTAACGTATTAAGTCTGTATTGAGGAAAATTAAGAGCGGTTGATGTAACTACAGTGTAAAATCACACCATTAACCAGAGGTTATTTTTAGAAGATTATTATTAAAATGGGCAACTTATTATTAAAGGCAATTATTATTTAATAAGGCAACCGCACAATAAAACTACCCTAATTATCTACATACGTCATCACGATAATTATAAGAATATAAAATATATTTGAAGTACAATCAAAACCGCCCAGCAATTTTACGATCTACTCTCAAGCATAACAAAAAGACAATCTCGCGGTGTTAAATCAAAGGCTTTTCCATCTCATAAGCTCGGAAAGTTGTTGTTTATTATTCAAAATCTGCATGGAAAAAAGTTTATAAGTAGTGTAAGAGTAAATAATTTTTTTGGTACTTTTTGAAACCTTTTTCACGCTAGCGTTTATCTAGCTATGAGAAGCAATTTTCCCCACGGTTCCTGACAAAAAGGTTTTTAAAATGAGAACCTCCAAAAAGTACCAAAAAATGTATTTACTTTAATAAGTACTAATTTTAGTAACTTAACTATAAATTATCTGACTTAAACCTATAATTACTAGCTCTCAAGAAAAGCTGCCGGAACACACCGTTAGGTGCTTGGCGGCACATTTTCTACTTGAGGGTGGTCGTTAGCCAGACGGGTATTAGCAAAATGCCCTTCCACCATGTGGTGAAAGCTCAAGCCCGCGGCAGGATTCGAACCATGGGCCTGCTGCGCGGCAGTCCATAGCCAATGCCACTGAGCCATCACTGCTGCTAATTCTCGCGCTAAATGCGTGAGTCATTGATCAGGATCGGTGACAGTTCTATATTATGGGACGTGATGGTGCGGGGATTTTCGGTCATCGTTGGCTGGCATTGTTGGTTTTTGCAGCGCCAGAGTTAACTTGTGTCACGGTAATGTTATCTATATAGATAACAGATAGATAACATTACCGTGCTTGTGTGCAGCTGACGAATGAATTATCGAATCATATTTGTTTCTTTTAATTGCATATTTTTTAATCAATCCGGATTCCCCTAACACAAAAGTGCCCGAGTTTCCTCCTCTCACACCAGTCATCTATGTCTAAACTGTTTGCAAATCCCTACCAGACGCCCTCTAAACTAGGAATTTGTATTCGGGGAATCCCAGACAGAAGGCAGACCTAAGCAAGGCTAAACCACCTCTAATGTTTTGTTAGTAAAGTATTCGTATTATTATGTACTTACAATTCATTAGACATTTTATCTGTAATATAATTTAACGAGAAAATATCATTTTCTTAATTGGTACTAATATTTTATCTTGACACAAATAGCTGTAACCAATTAGCCTCCATTTAACTGAATATTAATTAAAATTGTTTACTATCGATTACCCCTACCTAACGTGACATTATGAACACAAAAACATGCTAATGATTGATTATTAAATTGAAATTGAAAACATAATCATCGTGCTCCTACTTTTATCCCACTCGTGCGCAGTCGGTGCATATAGTGTTCATACAACATAAATGACAACACAAAAGCATATTACAAAAATGTCGTTTCGTATCTTTAACTCCAAAGGTGAGAAACTCATTAGTTTGTATTTTTAAGGCAAATGAATAAAACACACCAACCTCTTTGGCGTCAATCTGCAGACCGGCCAAGTGCGAGTGGGACTCGCGCCCGAAGCGTTCCGTACCATTATCTGTAATCTAATCTTGAAAGTTACAGACATTTTTCGCAGTGTCCGATTGAGATGGGTAGGTACGTTCCTATCCTAGGTAGGTACGAACCCTAAATAGTGATCTCACTAATTGTTTATTTTTAAACTAAATATACAACTGAATATTTCAAGTTTCTACTTGTTTTCATTATTATTATTAGCAAATAAACGGCGAAAACCTCTTTTATTACATGGGAGCCCCCTTAATTATTTATTTTATTTTAATTAATCAAATTTAAAGAAAACATTAAAATAAATATTCTGTGAATAGTTAAGCGTCTACCTGTCACTGTTATTAATATCGATCAAGAAACGGTAAAAATAACAAGTTTGTTGTATGGGAGCCCCCCTTAAATATTTATTTTAGTTTATTTGTTGTTATAGCGGCAATAGAAATACATCATCTGTGAAAATTTTAACAGTCTAGCTATCACCGTTCTTGAGATAAAGCCTGGTGACGGACGGACGGACGGACAAACGGACAGCGAAGTCTCAGTAATAGGGTCCTGTTTTTACCTTTTGGGTACGGAACCTTAAAAAGCACGTGTGCGGAAAAAAGCACCCTTCGATACAGGTGACAAGTACGTACTAGAGCCTTTACGAGCGAGTATTTGAACTTTATGTATATTTTATAATTGCATATACTTAATATAAGCTACTTACGAATATTATGAGAGTATAATAAAAAAAGGCTGCGTAACTTCTTTAGAGGTCGTGACTCGTGACTATTGTATAAAATTAGACAACGAATAAAATTAAGCACGTACCTACCTACCTTGGTTAGATTAATTACTTATTGAAGAAATGTATAGAATAAAAGAATACAAAAAAAAATTACTGTCATATGGCAAAAGTGTTATGCCTCAGCATTATGCAACTGTCTGAGCCCATGTTTCCGCTTATTTAGTTATTAGTATCGAATATATAATATTATATTATCCTCGAATAGAGAAAAAGATAACAGTCAGAGGCTAAACTATCAGTTATTACAAAGTAGTTTAACTGGCGCTAGAATCTAACATGCTTAGCTAATAAGTAATGTTAAGCATGGTGGAAGGGCATTTTGCCAATGCCCGCCTGGCTAGCGACCACCCTCAAGTAGAAAATCTGTCGCCATGCACCGAATGGTGTGTTCCGGCAGCTGTCCTTGAGAGCCAGTGAAATTACAAGTACATGAGACTTAACAGCTATGTCTCTAGAGGTGACGGGCGCAGTGTAATTCGTGACTTGTGACGAAATGAATCTGCTACAGGCAGAGGTTAGTCCGCTTAAATTCAGGTTGGCTTCGATCTTGTCCCGTTACAATAACATAAAAAAACGGTTAGTAGATCGCATTGTTTGTATAGCCAACATTATGTTTCATCAGAACATCACCATTCATTATAGAAAAAAATTAAAGCATTTCACAGGTATTTAGGCAACGACTGTTCAAGGTAAGGTCTGATTCCGACCTGTGCCGCCACGCCGTGCACACCTGTCTACAGCTCCGCCAGTATCTCCCAGTGAGACCGCAATAGTCCCCGCACTATTGCCGTCTCACTCGGGTCATCGTTCCGACGCTAGTTGCAGACCAGTGCCTTGGAATACGCAGTCCTGACGAAGTTTTGTTTTCTGTGCAGAAGCTGAGCAGCCACCGACCGCCGTGCAACGTGAGCTACGAGCTCGCCGTGCCGGCGCGCAGAGGCGCTCTAAGACGTCAGGCATTACCACCTACCCAAGTCCCTTGTTTCGGACGAACAACATCATATCGGGCTGGTGGTCTTGTTTTGACCGCACTTTTCGGTGCGCATTTCACCACTTTACTACCCGACACAACATAGTAACAGTCGCGTAACAACACACTTTGTGCTGTTAAGCGACGTCGTTCAGGCGTGGGGTAGCGTCAGCCAAACCCGTCTGAACGATCAAATCCGCCATTTGCTGCGGTCGCAGTGTGACACCCTACGGTGACAACGGCCACTGTTGTTGTTTTGGTTTAACCTTGCACCGTGGCCTTTCCCGCTTCACGGGTCAGCCGAAGCAAGCTGGGCTCCGGGATTACTGGCCTTGGGGTCGCCCCTAGTCAACCCCGGAGTAGCGCTTAGGAGCACCCCTCTCCGCCGAGAAAAAAGCTCGGAGAGGGTACACAACTAGGGCACACCCTAGGTACACACTCCCTCTCACACAGTGAGCTCACAAGGTGTGTGAGGGAATTCAAACCCTTGATAGGGCGTCCTGAGTATTCCCCTCAGGATGCAGTCCCGTCCCTCTAACGGTGAGGTGCAGGTCCTTCAGACCTTCGCCCTCCGCCACCCCGATCTATACGTTGCACATATGCAACTCCTTGAAGAGGAAGAGAATGCCCGCCTCACGGACACTCTCATCGCTCCCTCCGGGACTTCAAACCCGGAGGCCAGCGTTCCTCCCTTGACCCGATCCTATTCAGAGGATAGTCCTACTTCGCCCGCTCCCGGGCCCGACAATAGACGCGAGCGCACGTCGCGAAAAACCGCCTCCGCCTTTGTTCATTCAGGACAAAAGCAAATGGGACATGCTGTCCCGCTTAGTTTCGGATCGTGGGATCCATTATACTAATGCCCGCTCCACGCAGCAGGGCATTAAAGTCCAAGTGCCCACTAGTAGCGACCACAGAGCGCTAACAAAGCTCCTCCGTAAAGAGAGCATAAGTTTTCACACTTATGCGCTCGAAGAGGAGAAAGTCCTTCGCGTTGTGATTCGCGGTGTGCCTAAGGAGATACATACCGATGCGGTATGTGACGACCTTAAAGCACAAGACTTCCCAGTGCATGCGGTTCACCGCATTCCATATGACCGCAGTCCATATGACCTAGTACTCGTAGTACTAGACCGTACACCAGAGGGCAAGGCCATTTTTTATTTAAAAAAGGTCTGCGGCCTCTCTGGGTTAGACGTACAAGCCCCATTTAAAAATGGAAGTCCCTCGCAGTGTCACAACTGCCAATTGTACGGTCACGCCTCCCGCTTCTGTTTCGCTCGCGCTAGGTGCGTCAAGTGCCTAGGCGATCACGCGACAGCGGCGTGCACTCGCACTCGGGACTCGCCGGACCCACCCAGCTGCGTTCTATGCGGTGCTCAAGGACATACCGCGAATTACCGCGGCTGCCCAAAAGCACCACGCATAAACCACAGGGTGGCAAGGCATAGGCCGACCCGTCCCTCACATGACCGTTACCAACGGGTCAGCCCTAAGCTGTCGGTAATACCTGCTTCACAGGTAATACCCGCGCCGCTCCCCGCCCGTAACGCATGGTCTAAACCACCCAGTATGGTAAAGACCATCACTCCCGCCCGCGCCCCGGCCCGCGCGCCCGCACCCGCTCCCGCCCGCGCCCCGGCCCCTGCCCGCGCACCGGCCCCGGCTCGCCCCGCGCTCCCGGCACCCGTTGCCAACTCCGTTCGCGCCCCTCCTCCCCGCGCCATTCCTCGGCCACAAGCCCCACCCATGCCGCTGATGGATGCCTCTCTTCAAGAGGACATCAAACTAGTCAGCGACCTGGCGATGTCTATTGACATCAACGAAGTCCGCGAGCTAGCGCACAAGATGCACTTCGCTCAATCCCCAGCGGACGTGATCCAATATACATTGGAACACGCGAATTTACTTAGCGCCCTTAAGCGTTCCCCAGGCCCCTCCCCAGTACAACCACTATGGGTAGTACAACCGCACGCACGAAACCGCGCTCAGTTTCGTTAGCGTCATTCAACGCTAACGGTTTCTTTAGACAACGTGACCTTGTCCACGACTTTTGCTGCACCCACCTTATCGACATTATATGCGTGCAGGAGACCCTTCTAAAACCGGGGAAGGCGAACCCTAGGTTTGCCAATTACAGAACGGTACGTGATGATAGAGTGAACTCCCGTGGGGGAGGCACTCTTATCTATTACAAAAGGTCCCTGCACTGCATCCCCCTACCTACCCCGACTCTTGTTAATATGGAAGCATCTTGTTGCCTCCTAGCTATGACTGGTCATCAACCTATAGTCATAGCGTCCTGTTACCAAGCTTGTCAAAAGCCGATCGTCCGAGCTGACTTAGAAGCATTGTTCTCATTAGGAAGCGCCGTCCTTCTGATTGGCGACTTCAATAGTAAGCACATCCTATGGAATTGTAACGTCAACAATCCCAGAGGCATTGCACTTGAAAAACTAGTCGCAGAACTTAATTTTGACATAATTGCGCCCACTGAGCCCACTCACTACCCTCATACGGAAGACTTTCGACCTGACTTGCTTGACATGGCACTACTCAGAGGCGTAACACTCCAGTTACGCTCCATAGAAGTGGTTCACGAGCTTCACTCTGACCACCGACCCATTATACTGCGACTAGGTCCCGACCCAACAACAGACCTCCCCCGCCCCACTAAGACGATAGTGAACTGGAAGCAATTAGGCGTTGCCCTAAAAGCTATCAGTTCACCGGACCTTGACAAGATCCCTGACGACATCCTGACTAAAGATGACGTAACCCTTGCGATCGATTCGTTCACTAATCACCTCTCCACCGTAGTAGGTGCATCCGCAAAGGAGGTCATGGTGCCGGACGACCGGCGCCTTGTCATTCCAGCGGATGTGAGACGATTAGTGACGGAAAGTAAAGCAGTGACCCGACATTACGACTCTTACCCCAGTAAAGAGAACAAAACTAAGAAACGCCACTTTGAACGCATGGTTCAAAGTCGCATGTCTGAGTTGCGTGATCAACAATGGGGTGACAAACTTTCAAACCTCGTGCCAAGCCACCAGGCTTATTGGGACTTGGCGCGAGGTATGAAAGGAAGTAACTACAACGACATGCCTCCCTTATACAGACCAGTCCCACTAGTCCCAGCGTTCTTTGACGAAGACAAAGCTGAGTGCCTAGCTGATAGCCTAGAGGCTCAGTGTTCCCCTAACGTAGATCACGTTGACCAAGCTCACCTCGATTCGGTGGATGCTGAAGTCGAACGTAAATGCTCTGTGGTCACCTCTGAACTCCCACCAATCACCTTAGCGACTTACGCTGAGGTGGCGAGACTGATCAAGGCCCTCCGACCGCGCAAATCCCCCGGTGCCGATGGCATCTCCAACAGGGTTCTTAAAACCCTCTCTCCTCCTCTCATCCATCTCCTAGTCAGCATCTTCAATGCTGCTATGAGCCACTGCTTATTCCCAGACACCTGGAAATGTGCAAATGTCATTGGCATTCACAAACCAGGCAAAAGCTCATCTGACCCCACCAGCTACCGCCCCATCAGCCTCCTCAGTGCCTTAGGCAAACTTTACGAGCGGTTACTTGCAAACCGTCTCCAGTCCCATGCCAAGGAACACCACCTTATCCCAGATGAGCAGTTTGGCTTCAGACCCGGACACTCATGCGTCCAACAGGTGCACCGCCTCACGGAGCACATCATTGAGGGCTTTAACAAGTACCCCAAACCCCAGACAACGCTAGCAGTCTTCCTCGACGTAGCGAAAGCTTTTGACAAAGTCTGGCACAATGGCTTGATTTACAAGCTATACCAATTTGGCGTGCCAGAACGTCTTGTGCTCATCCTACAAGACTTCCTTAAAGCCAGAAGCTTTCGCTATCGCGTGGAAGGCACCCTCTCCTCCCCCCACCCAGTCAGAGCCGGAGTCCCTCAGGGCTCCGTGCTATCACCCATTCTTTTCGCGCTGTATACCAGCGACATCCCACGCTCTCAGCCTAACGTCCTATTAGCCCAATACGCGGATGATACCGCTATTTATACCACTGGGTGGCATATCAGTAGAAAGTCCATTCCCGCCCTCCAACGGGCCATCACCGAGATCGGTGACTGGTTCCGTAAATGGCGCATCGCGGTCAACCCAGTTAAAAGTGCAGCTATGTACTTTACTGAGAAGGGCCGCCCCCGTTACCCGCAACCTATAACTTTGTTCGACCAACCCATCCCCTGGGTTAGTAAAACAAAATATCTCGGTGTCACCCTTGATCGGAATCTCACCTTTAGCGATCATATAACAACCGTCCGTAACAGAGCGGCCTTTGTAATGGGTCGCCTCGGTCCCCTGATTCGCAAAGAGAGTAAAATGTCTCTTAGAAATAAGAAGACACTTTACACTGCCTGCATCCGCCCCATCATGACTTACGCATCAGTAGTGTTTAGTCATGCTAGTGAGGCCCATCTCCATAAGCTTCAAGTCATTCAAAACCGTTTTCTTCGTAGTGCAACCGGCGCTCCGTGGTATATCCGGAACACCGAGTTGCATTGCGACTTAAACCTTCCCTCTCTAGCGCAGTTCAATAAGGACTGCGCCCGCCGATACTTTGATCGAGCGCCCCACCACCCGAACCCATTGGTTGTCCAGGCATCGAACTACTCGACTGCCTCTTCTATCCCATTTTTCAAACCCCCCCGTCGCCGACCACGGCAGGTATTAGACGACCCGGATGACCCCATCGCAGCCATTACGTTGGCAGCTTTAGCGTTATCCGCAAGTCGTCGAGGTAAAATCCCCAGGTGTGAGGTAATCAGAGGTCACACAATCAAACACTGAGCTCGCCGGCGAGCTCGAGGCAAAAACAAGGTCACGATAAATTGCTCTCCAAATAGTCAAAGAGTATTATTCAGTAGGGCCCAATTGTGCAACACTGCAGTTGCACAGAGGCATTTTGCTCCGATCCCCCCCATGTCTCTCGGCAGCGAGACAAGCCGAGGTCCGAACCACAGTGGTGCCCTTGAGCTCGCTGTCAACCCCTCCTATAATAGCGGTACGTTTTCGGCGTCCGCAGGAGACGGAGGTAGAAAGCGCTTTTCGCCTTCTACGCCCGTCTCGGGAGAAGTGCCTTCGGCACTTCTCCCTCCCGGGCTATTGTAGGGCCAGGCCCTCGCCCAAAACCCGGTGGAGCTGGACGACCGCACAGGCGGTAGCCAGCATCTATGTCCTCCCTAAAAAAAAAAAAAAAAAAGGTAAGGTCTGATTCCGACCTGTGCCGCCACGCCGTGCACACCTGTCTACAGCTCCGCCAGTATCTCCCAGTGAGACCGCAATAGTCCCCGCACTATTGCCGTCTCACTCGGGTCATCGTTCCGACGCTAGTTGCAGACCAGTGCCTTGGAATACGCAGTCCTGACGAAGTTTTGTTTTCTGTGCAGAAGCTGAGCAGCCACCGACCGCCGTGCAACGTGAGCTACGAGCTCGCCGTGCCGGCGCGCAGAGGCGCTCTAAGACGTCAGGCATTACCACCTACCCAAGTCCCTTGTTTCGGACGAACAACATCATATCGGGCTGGTGGTCTTGTTTTGACCGCACTTTTCGGTGCGCATTTCACCACTTTACTACCCGACACAACATAGTAACAGTCGCGTAACAACACACTTTGTGCTGTTAAGCGACGTCGTTCAGGCGTGGGGTAGCGTCAGCCAAACCCGTCTGAACGATCAAATCCGCCATTTGCTGCGGTCGCAGTGTGACACCCTACGGTGACAACGGCCACTGTTGTTGTTTTGGTTTAACCTTGCACCGTGGCCTTTCCCGCTTCACGGGTCAGCCGAAGCAAGCTGGGCTCCGGGATTACTGGCCTTGGGGTCGCCCCTAGTCAACCCCGGAGTAGCGCTTAGGAGCACCCCTCTCCGCCGAGAAAAAAGCTCGGAGAGGGTACACAACTAGGGCACACCCTAGGTACACACTCCCTCTCACACAGTGAGCTCACAAGGTGTGTGAGGGAATTCAAACCCTTGATAGGGCGTCCTGAGTATTCCCCTCAGGATGCAGTCCCGGCCCTCTAACGGTGAGGTGCAGGTCCTTCAGACCTTCGCCCTCCGCCACCCCGATCTATACGTTGCACATATGCAACTCCTTGAAGAGGAAGAGAATGCCCGCCTCACGGACACTCTCATCGCTCCCTCCGGGACTTCAAACCCGGAGGCCAGCGTTCCTCCCTTGACCCGATCCTATTCAGAGGATAGTCCTACTTCGCCCGCTCCCGGGCCCGACAATAGACGCACGGTGGCAGCCCCTCCCCGTGAACGGTCTCGCTCTCGCTCACCGATCGGGAGGTCAGCGAGTACCCGTCCCTCCTTCGCCATTGTCGAGACCGTTTCGGAATCCGAAACGGACATGGAGGTAGATCAGGCCGGCGCCTCACGCACGGACTCTGATTCCGATAACGACGGTTACACCGTCGTAGATCGCAAACGCAAGCGCGCGCCCAAAGCCGCTAGTTGCGCCACTTCCGCCCCTCCCGCCAAGGCACCCGCAAAGGCCCCCGCCTCCGGCAAAAAAACCGACCCCCGCCCCGCGCCCCGCGTCTCCTCCCTCCGCTCCGGTTTCAACCGCCGCGTCCCCTCAGGACGCGAGCGCACGTCGCGAAAAACCGCCTCCGCCTTTGTTCATTCAGGACAAAAGCAAATGGGACATGCTGTCCCGCTTAGTTTCGGATCGTGGGATCCATTATACTAATGCCCGCTCCACGCAGCAGGGCATTAAAGTCCAAGTGCCCACTAGTAGCGACCACAGAGCGCTAACAAAGCTCCTCCGTAAAGAGAGCATAAGTTTTCACACTTATGCGCTCGAAGAGGAGAAAGTCCTTCGCGTTGTGATTCGCGGTGTGCCTAAGGAGATACATACCGATGCGGTATGTGACGACCTTAAAGCACAAGACTTCCCAGTGCATGCGGTTCACCGCATGTACAGCGGGAAGGACCGCAGTCCATATGACCTAGTACTCGTAGTACTAAACCGTACACCAGAGGGCAAGGCCATTTTTAATTTAAAAAAGGTCTGCGGCCTCTCTGGGTTAGACGTACAAGCCCCATTTAAAAATGGAAGTCCCTCGCAGTGTCACAACTGCCAATTATACGGTCACGCCTCCCGCTTCTGTTTCGCTCGCGCTAGGTGCGTCAAGTGCCTAGGCGATCACGCGACAGCGGCGTGCACTCGCACTCGGGACTCGCCGGACCCACCCAGCTGCGTTCTATGCGGTGCTCAAGGACATACCGCGAATTACCGCGGCTGCCCAAAAGCACCACGCATAAACCACAGGGTGGCAAGGCATAGGCCGACCCGTCCCTCACATGACCGTTACCAACGGGTCAGCCCTAAGCTGTCGGTAATACCTGCTTCACAGGTAATACCCGCGCCGCTCCCCGCCCGTAACGCATGGTCTAAACCACCCAGTATGGTAAAGACCATCACTCCCGCCCGCGCCCCGGCCCGCGCGCCCGCACCCGCTCCCGCCCGCGCCCCGGCCCCTGCCCGCGCACCGGCCCCGGCTCGCCCCGCGCTCCCGGCACCCGTTGCCAACTCCGTTCGCGCCCCTCCTCCCCGCGCCATTCCTCGGCCACAAGCCCCACCCATGCCGTTGATGGATGCCTCTCTTCAAGAGGACATCAAACTAGTCAGCGACCTGGCGATGTCTATTGACATCAACGAAGTCCGCGAGCTAGCGCACAAGATGCACTTCGCTCAATCCCCAGCGGACGTGATCCAATATACATTGGAACACGCGAATTTACTTAGCGCCCTTAAGCGCTTCGTTCCCCAGGCCCCTCCCCAGTACAACCACTATGGGTAGTACAACCGAACGCACGAAACCGTACTCAGTTTCGTTAGCGTCATTTAACGCTGACGGCCTCTTCAGACAACGTGACCTCGTCCACGACTTTTGTTGTACCCACCTTATCGATATCATATGCGTGCAGGAAACCTTTCTAAAACCGGGGAAGGCGAACCCTAGGTTTGCCAATTACAGAACGGTACGTGATGATAGAGTGAACTCCCGTGGGGGAGGCACTCTTATCTATTACAAAAGGTCCCTGCACTGCATTCCCCTACCTACCCCGACTCTTGTTAATATGGAAGCATCTTGTTGCCTCCTAGCTATGACTGGTCATCAACCTATAGTCATAGCATCCTGTTACCAAGCTTGCAAAAAGCCGATCGTCCGAGCTGACTTAGAAGCCCTATTCTCATTAGGAAGCGCCGTCATTCTGATTGGCGACTTCAACAGTAAGCACATCCTATGGAATTGTAACGTCAACAATCCCAGAGGTATTGCACTTGAAAACCTAATCGCAGAACTTAACTTTGACATAATTGCGCCCACTGAGCCCACTCACTACCCTTATATGGAAGACCACCGATCTGACTTGCTTGACATGGCACTATTCAGAGGCGTAACACTCCGGTTACGCTCCATAGAAGTGGTTCACGAGCTTCACTCTGACCACCGACCCATTATACTGCGACTAGGTCCCGACCCAACGACTGACCTCCCCCGCCCCACTAAGACGATAGTGAACTGGAAGCAAGTAGGCGATGCCCTAAAGGCTATCAGTTCACCGGACCTAGACAAGATCCCTGACGACATCCTGACAAAAGATGACGTAACCCTTGCGATCGATTCGTTCACCAATCACCTCTCCACCGTAGTAGGTGCATCCGCAAAGGAGGTCATAGTGCCGGACGACCGGCGCCTTGTCATTCCAGCGGATGTGAGACGATTGGTGACGGAGAGTAAAGCAGTGACCCGACATTACGACTCTTACCCCAGTAAAGAGAACAAAACTAAGAAACGCCACTTTGAACGCATGGTTCAAAGTCGCATGTCTGAGTTGCGTGATCAACAATGGGGCGATAAACTTTCAAACCTCGTGCCAAGCCACCATGCTTACTGGGACTTGGCGCGAGGTTTGAAAGGAAGTAACCACAACGACATGCCTCCCTTATACAGACCAGTCCCACTAGTCCCAGCGTTCTTTGACGAAGACAAAGCTGAGTGCCTAGCTGATAGCCTAGAGGCTCAGTGTTCCCCTAACGTAGATCACGTTGACCAAGCTCACCTCGATTCGGTGGATGCGGAAGTCGAACGTAAAAGCTCTGTGGTCACCTCTGAACTCCCACCAATCACCTTAGCGACTTACGCTGAGGTGGAGAGACTGATCAAGGCCCTCCGACCGCGCAAGTCCCCCGGTGCCGATGGCATCTCCAACAGGGTTCTTAAAACCCTCTCTCCTCCTCTCATCCATCTCTTAGTCAGCATCTTCAATGCTGCTATGAGCCACTGCTTATTCCCAGACACCTGGAAATGTGCAAATGTCATTGGCATTCACAAACCAGGCAAAAGCTCATCTGACCCCACCAGCTACCGCCCCATCAGCCTCCTCAGTGCCTTAGGCAAACTTTACGAGCGGTTACTTGCAAACCGTCTCCAGTCCCATGCTAAGGAACACCACCTTATCCCAGATGAGCAGTTTGGCTTCAGACCCGGACACTCATGCGTCCAACAGGTGCACCGCCTCACGGAGCACATCATTGAGGGCTTCAATAAGTACCCCAAACCCCAGACTACGCTAGCAGTCTTCCTCGACGTAGCGAAAGCTTTTGACAAAGTCTGGCACAATGGCTTGATCTACAAGCTATACCAATTTGGCGTGCCAGAACGGCTTGTGCTCATCCTACAAGACTTCCTTAAAGCCAGAAGCTTTCGCTATCGCGTGGAAGGCACCCTCTCCTCCCCCCACCCAGTCAGAGCCGGAGTCCCTCAGGGCTCCGTGCTATCACCTATTCTCTTTGCACTGTATACCAGTGACATCCCACGCTCTCAGCCCAAAGTATTCCTAGCCCAATATGCGGACGATACCGCCATTTACACCACTGGGTGGCATATCAACAGACAGTCCTATTTCGTCATTCAACGGGCCGTCACCGAGATCGGTGACTGGTTCCGAAAATGGCGCATCGCGGTCAACCCAGCCAAAAGCACAGCTATGTGCTTTACTGAGAAGACACGCTCCCCTTACCCGAAACCGCTTATTTTATTCGACGAACCCATTCCCTGGGTTCCTAGAACAAAATACCTCGGAATCACCCTTGATCGTCATCTCACCTTTAACGATCACATAACAACCGTCCGTAACAGAGCGGCCTTCGTAATGGGTCGCCTTGGTCCCCTAATTCGCAAAGAGAGTAAAATGTCTCTTAGTAATAAGAAGACACTTTACACTGCCTGCATCCGCCCCATCATGACTTACGCATCAGTAGTGTTTAGTCATGCTAGTGAGGCCCACCTTCATAAACTTCAAGTCATCCAAAACCGTTTTCTTCGTAATGCAACCGGCGCCCCGTGGTATATCCGGAACACCGAGTCGCATTGCGACTTAAACCTTCCCTCTTTAGCGCAGTTCAATAAGGACTGCGCCCGCCGATACTTTGATCGAGCGCCCCACCACCCGAACCCATTGGTTGTCCAGGCATCGAACTACTCGACTGCCTCTTCTATCCCATTCTTCAAACCCCCCCGTCGCCGACCACGGCAGGTATTAGACGACCCGGATGACCCCATCGCAGCCATTACATTGGCAGCTTTAGCGTTATCCGCAAGTCGTCGAGGTAAAATCCCCAGGTGTGAGGTAATTAGAGGTCACACAATCAAACACCGAGCCCGCCGGCGAGCTCGAGGCAAAAACAAGGTCACGATAAATTGCTCTCCAAATAGTCAAAGAGTATTATTCAGTAGGGCCCAATTGTGCAACACTGCAGTTGCACAGAGGCATTTTGCTCCGATCCCCCCCATGTCTCTCGACAGCGAGACAAGCCGAGGTCCGAACCACAGTGGTGCCCTTGAGCTCGCTGTCAACCCCTCCTATAGTAGCGGCACGTTTTCGGCGTCCGCAGGAGACGGAGGTAGAAAGCGCTTTTCGCCTTCTACGCCCGTCTCGGGAGAAGTGCCTTCGGCACTTCTCCCTCCCGGGCTATTGTAGGGCCAGGCCCTCGCCCAAAACCCGGTGGAGCTGGACGACCGCACAGGCGGTAGCCAGCATCTATGTCCTCCCTAAACAAAACAAAACAAAGGTAAGGTCTGTATCACAGTAGAGCCCGCCGCCTATTCCTTTATTCATAGCGATGCGTTTTGAAGGATACTTCATGATTTCTGTGTCCATTTCAGTTACAGTATCATCACCCCTCAGGGCTCCAGATTGCATTGCGACCTCTCTCTCAGTGCCCCGTAGAGCTATAATTGCCGACAGCGAAAATTAGCATCCCTGCACCTAAAACAAAGTATGTAAGTATTTGGTTCAACTTACAAATACCGGTGTCAACATCTTAGCCCTATGGTAATGAGGGCCACTCCCAATCAGGTGGTCCTTTTTAGGGTTCTTACGAGTAGATTTCGATGTCCCGTAACCAAAAGGCACAACATCTTACATGAAACAAAAAATAAATAGGTATTATTGAAAAATTCAACTTACTGCACCTAATATAAAAATAATAGAAAAAAGTTCGCTCTGTCTTTTGGGTTCACCGATTCTTGACGAATCTTTATAACCATTTGTCGAAGAACAAATTCAATAGTTTAGATATGCTTCTAGCAGATTATTCAAAATTAACGGCTTTTACATAATAATAATAATAATAATGTTTATTTCAGTAACCAGAAAATACACAAATACAAATTAAGCGACCAGAGATTCCTTTTAAGCAAAGAATGCTTGTATTAGGAGTCCCTGCTCTTTCATAACATAGAATTTCTTAACTTGGAGTGAATTGTGAAAAAATACGTATGAGATGTGTATGTTTGTATGTAAGGGTGTGTGCGTGGGGGTGTAACAATTATAAGATTTTGCCTTTTCGTTCCTAAATTTACATACTATTTAAAATGTTGTCAGCTGTGGCAACACAGTGAGCTTTTGTTAAGCTTAGACAACTTACAGGTTGTCTTAATGCTTTTATTGTAGTACCTGTATTGTTGAATATAGTTTGTAGTATTTTGTTTAATAAAGGCATACCGCCGGTGAAAAAAAAAATCAGGCAGTATGTAGGTGCTATTTTGTACCACTGTCCAGTGGCCACCCTTCGGGGATATACAGGTTCTCTAGGTCGTATACAAAGTCTGAAATTCTCCTCATCTGGCTACCTGTCACTTTAAAGTAGAAAATGTGTCGCCAAGCACCAAATAGCTTCTTAATACATTCCTAATAGTTCAAATATTTTCACAATCAACTTAGACGTCAACGTGTCTCAGTCGATGCATCTTTTTTAACTGCTTACTACCGGATATGGTGAAAGGTGGTAAACATGAACATACCGTTATAACCAGAGTGAAACCACAACTGCTCGTATTCTATAACGATTCGATGTATTCAAGGAGCTGTCCTTATGAAAGTCTAGTCGTTCCATTTACAGCAACAAACAGAATATATTTTTAAACAAAAATGCACTTAAAAGTAAATAAACCTTTAGCATTATTAGGGATAGTTCAAATACATCACATGAAACAATAATAACATTTAGGGCCCGTTTCAGAATGTCCTAATAAATCGGGTTGCTAACCAACACATAAAATAACTGAATGATAAAAATGACAGTTGACATGAAACGCGTTTCAAGCTTTAACCGATGGATAGGCTAAATCGATGACTGTGAAACGCAAGGATAGTGTTTTATTTATTAAATATGTTCTGGGTAGTAAAACCGGAACTTACTCGAACATTCTGAAACAGGCCCTTAAAATAACAATAATAATTCGAAAGCTTTTATTGTCATGTGGTAGGACCACAAGAATTGTAAAAATAAACATCAAAATCGGTTCACCCTGTAAAAAGGTACGAAGTAACACACAAAAAAAACATCGAATTGAAAACCTCATCCTTTTTTTGAAGTTGGTAGTACGCGTCGAGTATTAGAAATCCACAAAAGAACAGCTCGTAACTGAAAAACTAATGTTTATTGGTTTTGATCACAGATTCATCAGTACTATCAGTACTAATATTATAAATGCGAAAGTAACTCTGTCTGTCTGTCTGTCACGCTTTCACGCCAAAACTACTGGACCGATTTAAATGAAATTTGGTATAGAAATAGTTTGAGACCCGGGAAAAAATAAAGGATAGTTTTAATCCAACTGCGCAAAAAGAGGTCAATGTTTTTGCGCGATAAACGACTAACGCGCGGGCGGAGCCGCGCCCGGAAAGCTTTTAAGTAAAATATAAAAGAGCGTTTTAAATTTTTCTTGTTTATATAAAGAACATTTATGGGATTGTGATGGGACACGAACACCCACCTTAAGTAAAGTGGTACAACAACCACAATACAACAGACGATGCATTTCGTCACAAATGACGAAATGCACAGGGTCCATCACCCACAGACATAAAGTATACAGTTGATAAGTGCCACGTGCCTGTAGTTTCATAATTACTTACTGGCTCTCAAGGTGTACGCCAGAACAAAAAAGGTACATGGCGACAGTTTTTCTACTTGATGGTACTACTTGGGGTGGTAGCTAGACTGGCGAGCATTTGCAAAATGGCCTTTGCGGTGAAGTTCAAGCCGGCGGGTTCGAACCATGGTCCAAGACCACCTATATTACCGCTCGACTATCACTGCTCTTGCTTACTTCACACAAAATATTTAAACTGTACGGACGGACGCGACAGACAGACAAGGGAGTCTCAGTAATAGGTCTCCATTTTGACATTTTTGGTTTGGGAACCTTTAAATGATTGCTTTGACCGCATTCCGGTCATATGACAAGTCCACATTAGTTCTGAGAAAAGATGTCTAGTTTTTCTTACATTGCCATATTCATAGAACTTAATAGCCAATCGTTTTACTTCCGTAGATATTTCGATGAAATATTTTATTGACTACACCTCCACGCGCAGACAGACAGTGAGAAAACAGTAAAATAGGGAACTACGCGGAACTCGGAAGCAAAGTTATACTTAAGTCTTAATATAAACATAGGTACGCGGGTTTTATTGGTAGCGATTTGTCGTAACTGCTTAGAGAAGGCTATGTTTGGAGTTATTATCGCGATAAAATTCTAAACTAGGAAACACGTTGGAGCCGAAGTCACCGACATAGCTGCTAGAATTTGCAAGTTGAAGTCGAAACGGAAGGTCATAACTCACAACACTCGACAAACTGATAACCAACCGGGCAAAAATGTTCTTTAGTGGTAATAACTATTCATACAAACGTACATAGTTTTGCCATTATTTAAATACCATATACGTATTTCTTAAGCGTTACAGGGTCTATTCACGCACGAATTAATATCAAAATAAAAATATTTTGACTAACCTCGACGTTTCGATCAAGTTGCATTGACCGTGGTCACGAGTAGACTGAAGAAGCGGGTGTCATCGTCTTGAGGAGCGGCGGGAGCGATTTAAATCTACCCCCGCTTGGTTTTCGTTAATGTCTTTATCACTGTCACCTCGACACACTACACTAACAGTATCGGAACTTGCACGCGACGGCAAATTACGACGCGAGCACTTTCTTATTACAGGATTCCACGATGAATACAATTTAAATCCATTTTCTCGATTGAAAATTTTGTACTTCTTAATTTCAACCGCTTCACGTACAAATTACAATCCTTGGTAGGTACGAACCCTAAATAGTGATCTCACTAATTGTTTATCTTTAAACTAAATGTACAACTGAATGTTTCAAGTTTCTACCAGTTTTCATTATTATTATTTTTAGCAAAAGAACGGCAAAAACCTCTGTTAATGTATGGGAGCCCCTTTAATTATTTATTTTAGTTATCAATTAATCACATTTAAATAAAACATTTAAATAAATATTCTGTGAATAGTTAAAGCGTCTACCTGTCAACATTATTAATATCGATCAAGAAACGGTAAAAAAAAAACAAGTTTGATGTATGGGAGCCCCCCATATTTATTTTATTTTATTTTTAGTATTTGTTGTTATAGCGGCAATAGAAATACATCATCTGTAAAAATTTCAACTGTCTAGCTATCACCGTTCTTGAGATACAGCCTGGTGACAGACGGACGGACGGACGAACGGACAGCGAAGTCTCAGTAATATGGTCCTGTTTTTACCCTTTGGGTATGGAACCTTAAAAAGCACGTGTGTGGAAAAAAGCACCTCTCGATACAGGTGACAAGTACGTAATAGAGCCTATTCGAGCGAGTATTTGAACTTTACGTTTATTTTAGAATTGCATATAGGTACCTATAATAAGCTACTTACGAATATTATGAGAGTATAATAAAAAAGGCTGGGTAACTTCTTTAGAGGTCGTGACTCGTGACTATTGTATAAAATTAGACAACGAATAAAATTAAGCACCTACCTACCTTGGTTAGATTTATAACTTACTAGCTTTCCGGGCGCGGCTCCGCCCGCGCGTATGTCGGTTATCGCCCAAAAACATTAACCTCTTTTTGCGCAGTCAGATAAAAACTATCCTATGTTTTTTCCCGGGTCTCAAACTATCTCCATACCAAATTTAATTCAAATCGGTCCAGTAGTTTTGGCGTGAAAGCGTAACAGACAGACAGACAGACAGACAGAGTTACTTTCGCATTTATAATATTAGTACTGAAGTACTGATTGAAGAAATGTATAGAAAGTTTTATGCTCAGCATTATGAGCTGTGTGAGTCCATGTTCCCGTTCTAGGTTAAGCTTATTTAGTTATTACTATCCTCGAATAGAGAAAAGATAACAGTCAGAGGCTAAACTATCAGTTATTAAAAAGTAGTTTAACTGGCGCTAGAATCCAACATGTTTAGCTAATAAGTAATCTTAAGCATGGTGGAAGGGCATTTTGCGAATGCCCGCCTACTAGCTACCACCCTCAAGTAGAAAATCCGTCGCCATGCACCGAATGGTGTGTTCCGGCAGCTGTCCTTGAGAGCCAGTGAAATTACAAGTACATGAGACTTAACAGCTATGTCTCTAGAGGTGACGGGCGCAGTGTAATTCGTGACTTGTGACGAAATGAATCTGCTATAGGCAGAGGTTAGTCCGCTTAAATTCAGGTGGGCCTCGATCTTGTCCGGTCACGATAACATAAAAAACGGTTAGTTGATCGCATTGTTTGTATAGCCAACTTATGTTTCATCAGAACGTCACCATTAATTATAGAAAAAAATTAAAGCATTTCACAGGTATTTAGGCAAAAACTGGTGAAGGTAAGTTCCATATCACAGTAGAGCCCGCCGCCTATTCCTTCATAGCGATGCGTTTAGAAGGACGCTTCATGATTTCTGTGTCCATTTCAGTTATACTTATTACAGTATTATCACCCCTCAGGGCCACAGATTGCATTGCGACCCCTCTCTCAATGCCCCGTAGAGCTATAATTGCCTACAGCGGAGGCCTTTAAGGAGTACTAGGATGCTAATTGCATCCTAGTACTCCCTAAGTCAAAGTAGGTAGGTACATATTTGGTCCAACTTACAAATACCGGTGTTAACATCTTAGCCCTATGGTAATGAGGGCCACTCCCAATCAGGTGGAACTTTTTAGGGTTCTTAGATTTCGACGTCCCGTAACCAAAAGGCAAAACATCTTACATGAAACAAGAAAAAAAGATATTATTGAAATTTCAACTTACTTGCACCTAATATAAAATTAGTAGAAAAAAGTTCGCTCCGTCTTTTGGGTTCACCGATTCTTGACGAATCTTTATCACCATTTGTCGAAGAACAAATTTAAAAGTTTAGAAATGCTTCCAGCAGATTATTCAAAATTAAAGCCCAGAGGCTTTTACAATTATAAGATTTTGCCTTTTCGCTTAGACAACTTATAGGTTATCTTAATGCTTTTATTGTAGTAGCTGTAGTGTTGTATATAGTTTGTAGTATTTTGTTTAATAACGGGTTTAATATAGGTGCTATTTTGTACCACTGTCCAGTGGCCACCCTTTGGGGATATACAGGTTCTCTAGGTCGTATACAAAGTCTGAAATTCTCCTCATCTGGCTACCTGTCACTTTAAAGTAGAAAATGTGTCGCCAAGCACCAAATAGCTTCTTAATACATTCCTAATAGTTCAAATATTTTCACAATCAACTTAGACGTCAACGTGTCTCAGTCGATGCATCTTTTTTAACTGCTTACTACCGGATATGGTGAAAGGTGGTAAACATGAAAATACCGTTATAACCATAGTGAAACCACAACTACTCGTATTCTATAACGATGTCCTTATGAAAGTCTAGTCGTTCCAGGTACGGCAACAAACAGAATATATTCTTAAACAAAAATGCACATAAAAGTAAATAAACCTTTAGCATTATTAGGGATAGTTCATATACTAATCGTCAAATCTCAATCAAATTGAACACTAATAACATTTAAAATAACAATAATAATTCGAAAGCTTTTATTGTCATGTGGTAGGACCACAAGAATTGTAAAAATAAACATCAAAATCGGTTCACCCTGTAAAGAGGTACGAGGTACCACACACAAAAAAAACATCGAATTGAGAACCTTATCCTTTTCTTGAAGTTGGTAGTACGCGTCGAGTATTAGAAATCCACAAAAGAACAGCTCGTAACTGAAAAACTAATGTTTATTGGTGTGATCACTAAAATATATAATAAAATAAATAAGCGTTTTTAATTATTCTTGTTTAAATAAAGAACATTTTGAAGCAGTGATAGCTCAGTGGCTTTGGCTATGGACTGCCGCGCAGCAGGTCCATGGTTTGAATCCCACCGCGGGCTTGAGCTTCACCGCATGGTGGAAGGTTATTTTTGCGAATGCCCGCCTTGCTAGCGACCACCCTCAAGTTGAAAATCTGTCGCCAAGCATCTAACGGTGTGTTCCGGCAGCTGTCCTTGAGAGCCAGTCATTCTAGGTTAAGCCTGTTAACACCTTCGACCACATCATCACTTACCATCACGTGAGATTGTGGTCAAAGGCTTATCTACCAGCAATAAAAAAAAAAAATTATGGGATTGTGATGGAACGCGAACACCCACCTTATGTAAAGCGGTACAACAACCACAATACAACAGACGATGCATTTCGTCACAAATGACGAACTGCACTGGATCCATCACCCAGATACATACGGTTGATAAGTGCCAAGTGCCTGTAGTTTCATAATTACTTACTGGCTCTCAAGGTCTACTGCCAGAACAAAAAAGGTACATGGCGACAGTTTTTCTACTTGAGGGTGGTAGCTAGACTGGCGAGCATTTGCAAAATGGCCTTTCATGCGGTGAAGTTCAAGCCGGCGGTATTACCGCTCGACTATCACTGCTCTTGCTTACTTCACACACAAAATATTTAAACTGTACGGACGGACGCGACAGACAGACAAGGGAGTCTCAGTAATAGGTCTCAATTTGGTCATTTTTGGTTTGATGATTGCTTTGACCGCATTCCGGTTATATGACAAGTCCACATTAGTTCTGAGAAAAGAAGTCTAGTTTTTCTTACATTGCCATATACATAGAACTCAATAGCCAATCGTTTTACTTCCGTAGATATTTCGATGAAATATTTTATTGACTACACCTACACACACAGACAGACAGTGAGAAAAGCAGTAATATAGGGAACTACGCGGAACTCGGAAGCAAAGTTATTATAGGTACGCGGGTTTTATTGGTAGCGATTTGTCGTAACTGCTTAGAAGGCTATGTTTGGAGTTATTATCGCGATAAAATCCGAAACTAGGAAACACGTTGGAGTCGAAGTCACCGACATAGCTGCTCGAATTTGCGAGTTGAAGTCGAAACGGAAGGTCATAACTCACAACACTCGACAAACTGAAAACCAACCGGGCAAAAATTTTCTTTAGTGGTAATAACTATTCATACAAACGTACATAGTTTTGCCATTATTTAAATACCATATACGTATTTCTTAATCGTTACAGGGTCTATTCACGCACGAATTAATATCAAAATAAAAATATTTTGACTAACCTCGACGTTTCGATCAAGTTGCATTGACCGTGGTCACGAGTAGACTGAAGGAGCGGGTGTCATCGTCTTGAGGAGCGGCGGGAGCGATTTAAATCTACCCCCGCTTGGTTTTCGTTAATGTCTTTATCACTGTCACCTCGACACACTACACTAACAGTATCGGAACTTGCACGCGACGGCAAATTACGACTCGAGCACGATTCCACGATGTAAACAATTTAAATCCATCTTCTCGATTGAAAATGTTGTACTTCTTAATTTCAACCGCTTCACGTACAATCCTTGAGCTGTAATGCCGTTCATTGGAGAGATTTTTTGGGTCATGTAGCCCCGACGAGCATATCGGAAAAGACAATGTGTGACGTAAAAAGACAACCAGCGTTTTTGCCATACATCAAAGGGATAACGGACAAAGTTGGAACGGCACTCAAAAACTATGGGAATAGACCCGGTAACGATTAAGAAATATGAGTTTAGTTAACGAAAGTTTAAAGAAAAGTACCATATATGTACCTAGAAGCATAGATTTTAGGCCTAAGGACATGCAGGCAAACTTTCAATGAGTTAACTACGCATGCATGAAAAGAGCTACGAAGACACTAATGTGTAGCGGGAAATCAAACAGTTTTTTATTTATTTTACTGTTAGTTTTGATATGTAACGATTGTACGTAATAATCGAATTCACAACACCTTATTTGTTTTACAGCTGATAGGCTATGTAGGCCCCTATTTCACCTGTTGGTAAGTGATGATGTGCTCGAGGATGGTTAACGGACTAGGCCTAAAATTACTGGCTCTCAATGACTGATGCTGGAACTCACTGGTAGGTGATTGGCAACAGATTTTCCACTGTGAGGATGGTAGCTATCCAGGCGAGCAAACACAAAATGCCCTTCTACCATGCGTTGGAGCTCAAGTCGGCGGTGGGGATAAAAGGATGGTTATCACATGTTGAAAAGTTGATGAATATTAATCAACATGAGTAATAAATAACTTTTCGATCGTGCGCTCATAGGTACCTTCTGATGATGCTTCGTGTAGAATCGAAAATTCTTCCGGTTGGGCTACGTGGAGATAGGACGTTTAAAAATATATCAGCGTGCATGTATCTCAAAAAGGGAAATTTGAACATGTTGGAAAGAGCGTACAGATACAAATAAAATAAATAATATTTTAGAGTAGGTATATAAGACATACTGTCATACTATGCCTGATCCGAAAACACGAATGCACAATTTCATTTATTTCTCTCGATAGAAAAAAATCATGCTTACAAGTCGTACATACAGGTCTAAAATTGTTCTTAATCAAGTGGTGTGTCTATATGGTAAATCAAATAAGTATAAATTATAAAAAAATATAAACATTATGTAGCAACCATGATAAAGTACCTGAATGACTTTTTCCGTTGTTTAACAACGGAAACAATCATTACTATAAGCTCACTTAAAAATGTTTTTTTTTACAAAATCGCTAAAACTATAAATAGCTATATAAATATATACGTAGTTATGTTTCTACTCCTCACATACGAAACGACGTCCTACGCCCTCAGACTCACCATAACAGTCAGTCAAAACAGTCTAATTGTAAAAACAGCGTGTATAAGTTCTATATAACCATTGGTACGATATACGGCATATCAGAGTTGCTTTAAGCGAATGTCAAAATTACGAATGAAATAAAATAATATAATAATATAGAATAATAATAAAATAATATAAAAAAATATATAATTTTATATATATATTTTTATATAAAGGTAAAATTTACCAGTGTTATTTTAATAAGTACCTACTTATCACTCTTATCACAAACCGTATTATCTCCCGGTTCAGTGGCTTAGGCACGCTGGCTCACAAGATTACCAGATCTGATCTGACTTCACCAGACATTATTTATTCATGGTAATGTAAAATCTAAGGTCTAGAGGGACTAGAGGACTATGTGAACAAGAAATAGATTCTTGCAATCTCAAAAAAAAAAGGATTCGTCAGGAAAGAACATTTACTCGTAGATATCGACGGAGGTATTGATAGAAAATGTCATAAAAAGAGTTATTTGAATCCAATTTAAAGGCCCCACTTAGAAATAAAAACTACAGGAGGATCTTTAATTTAATCTTTTGACGGAATTTAATTATATGTATATTCGGAAGAAATGATCGTATCAATGTAGGAATATTTAGGGTAGTAGATAAGAATCTGAAGCGCTAGTAGCGAAGTTTGCTTCGCCGTTCTGAACTGATCAGCAAAGCTAAGCAACGTCCGCCTCGGTCATGACTTGGATGGGTGACCGCTGGTGACATACTACTGAGCGCTTCCGTGCTTCGGAGGGCACGTTAAGCCGTCGGTCCCGTTTATTGTCTTAGGATGGCAGTCGTTATGGCATGGTGGTAGGGCATTTTGGGAATGCCCGCCTGGCTAGCTACCACCCTCAAGTAGAAAACCTGTTGCCAAACACCTAAAGGTGTGTTCCGACAGCTTGTCCTTGAGAGCCAGTAATTCTAGGTTAGCCTGAACAACATCTTCGACCACATCATCACTTACCACCAGGTGAGATAGTGGTCAAAGGCTAACATATAAGGCATACAAAGAGAGAAAGATAAAAACTTATATTCGCTTGGGCCCTCAACTAATTGACCAACGAACATGCTACTGAGGAAGTACTGCTACCATACCTACCTATTTATACCGCTAAATAATAATGTTCACATTACTGTTCCGTGTTTCGGTGTAATTGCAGGCACATGAGACTTAAAATCTTTTTATATCAGGGTGATGGGTCCAGTGCAGTTTGACACATCTGACGAACTGCATCTGTTATAGGCAGAGATTACCGCTTAACACCAGGTAGGCCTCGTGCTTGTTGCATCACGATTGCATAAAGAAAATAACATCCTAAACAGAAAGCTGAAGAGAATGACAAATCATATTAATGAAACCATTTTTAGTGTACAACACTTAAAAAAAATAGTGCAACGTAAGTCGGGTGTTAAATATTAGGCACAATGTAGGTCTTTGCCATTAAATGTTCAGGTATAATTCATGTTGCCAGAGAAAACGTATCGTACCGACGTCACGTGCGTGGGATGTGGGTAGGAAGCTGATGATGATCGGTAAACGTTTTCCAATGCACTTGTGCAGCCTGTCGGAAGATTTTCCACGAGCGGGTAATTCGGTCAAGGTACAGTGTGAGGTCAAGCTAGTACTTTATGCATTGTTCAACAATACCTAAGTACATAATTGCTCGATAGGCATTTTTCTATTATGTAGGTACGTTTAGCTAGAAAATTGTAACAATTTGTTAACAATATGACAATTTAGACTTTTAACAAAAGTCAAGTAAAAATAAATAAGAAGAATTATAATAATAAATATATAATAAATAATAATATAAGTAAGAAATAAATATGTTCATCTCTCCAGCACGAGAGGGACCGTTTTGGTGTTTAAAAACCCACCGCAAATCTGGTTTTAGCTGAGAGCGAGAGGAAAAGAGATTCCACTTACAAAATATTAACTAATAGTAAGTATTAACTTTTGGAATTAATTGAGGTTGGAAAAATAAAAATCAGCTCGATGACTTGTTCAGAAACTAGTGTACATCACAACTTGACATAAATTTATCTATAATCTTAAACATTATTATATTAAAATCATATATTACACTATTTATTTTTATTATTATTATATTATTGAATTATTAAATTTTATTGACTGCGTCGTCTAAGACAGAGGGGTCACGACTTTCGCTCTGGGTCGTACCTCGTGCAAAGGCTGGCCATCGCCATCGTGGTAATGCATCCAGCGCGAGCGTGATGGTAACCTTGGACGGGCTTTTTTTGTAGTTATAGTTGACTTTTATTGACATACGAGTATATAATATTGTGTTATAAATTTTATTGAGTACGCCAATAATAGTAAGAACTACATAATATGTACCTATAAGTAATATAAGTATCACTTATGTACCTACTAAAAAAAACTCATACCTTGGTTTAGGTTACAATTTCATGCAGTAGAATTTACGATCGCAACGTCTATAGAGAAATGAAATAAACATAAAGCTAGTGCGAGACCAAATCCCGAAATAGGGAGCAAAAAAAACATAAAGCTAAATTAAAACATGACACTGGCAAATACACAAAACATGCTAGACCATATCCCATGATAGGGAGTAAAAAAAACTAAATGGCGGGAAACTAATATTCCGTATACATACTCTTTTCCAATTTTCTGTTTTAGTATTTAACCTCCTCCTAACAGAACATACATACTTACCTAAGTTTATTCTGATTTTTACATATTACTTACATATTAAAAATGAACTACTATAAGTAGTAGTAGGTACTATACCTGCCGGATTGTCCACTGCTGAACACAGCCTCCCCCAGTTTGCCATAATTTCCACGCATGGCAGGTGTCTTGGGAATCGCAGTGTGAGATATCACTCCCTCAGAAGGCACTGTTGCCCATCTTCCTGTATTTTTTACACTTAGTCGCCTCTTGCGACACCTGCAAGCAGAGGTGGGATGGCGACATTCTAGCCTGGCATCCCACGGGCAAGCTGGCCTATATCAGCCACTGCAAAATTCGAATACACTGCATTGTATTGATAGAGATGAAGTAAAAAATGGTTTGATAATACAACAGCCGGCGCGGCGGCTGCGCTGCTGGCCCCTGCCACTTCTGTGAAAATCTTGCAAGGCCCCTGGGCCTTCATGCTAGAAATATGACAGAGAAATATCTCTTATTAGCTATATAGCAGAAACATCGTAGGGAATACAGTCATGACGCGATATGTTTAAAAATAACAATAAAGTGGATTATTCTGTACGACATTCGGCACGGTTAGAGACCACGATATTGTACCTATTATAAAGAATGTGGACACGATAATTTATTACAATCATTACGACTAAGGTACATTTTGCGAAAGAGACTTTCTACGCCTAAGCCCAATATTGTATGCGACCGGGTTTATCTTCAATGTTAACTTGTAATATATTATTAATTTATTACCGATCGTACCTATAATACCTAGCTCAAAGGAGTTTAACTATTGTGCACGCTAGTACCTGTGCATATTGGTATGCACTTCCCGCTACGAAAATATTTTTATTGTAGGTTTATATGCGTCGCAATTACAAACCAATTACATCCAAGGTTTTTACAGAGCTCTACAATTTTTTGCTAATGATCAAATGTTTCTTTTGAGAAAATTTCGTCTTGTGCAAGTCTGGTAAATGTTACATCATCCACGCGCGATTTAAGATAGATTTTATGACTGCTTCGCGTATTTTTGGTGCGTGATTCATTGCTGTTATAATTAGATAGTTCGTATACAAACGAAGTGGAAGTCTTCAATGGAAGGCGTGTCGAGTTGATGTTGTCGTCACCGCTTACCTCGGAATGGTATGCGTAGTACGTTCAGTGGTGTTGTTTAGTATCATTGGACAGTTGATACTTCTTCGGAATTCCTCCAGTTGTTATTGATATACGAGAGAGTTTACTATAGGATGTTTGTCTAAAGATTTTTTTATGTGAGATCTTATTCCGTTTTCTAGACCGATAGTATTGTATTACGTTAGTCACTCGAGATTATTTCATTATTATAAATCTAGCCTGCCAACATCATTAACTTATCAACACGTGCGATTCCTAATGGTAAATTCTGACCAGTCAAGAAAGAAAGGTTACGTACTTACCTACCTACACTCAAGTTCCTATAATTTCACAGGGTCTTCAATCCGAAACAAAACCATGTATCGTATCAGCCGACTCGTCCACTGATGAACACAGCCTTCCCTATTAACAATGACAGTTTCAAAATGAAACTGTCATTGCCTATTAAGAGGATATTTGCCATAATCCCCACGCTTGGCAGGCGTCTTGGGGATCGCAATGTAAGTTGGCAGTTCTTTAGACGGCGCTGCTTCCAGTATTTTTCCCTAAGTCACCTCTCACGACACGGATATTACGGATGATTATGGGATGATATGGGGAGGTGCAATTCTATCCCGGCACCCCACGGGGCGGGGTTCCATCTTCGGTAATATAGTGGTAAGTATCCCCACCTGTCACGGGGGATACCGGGGTTCCATTCCCCGCCGGAGGAAACCTTGTAGCTTAACATTATTATATACTAGGTGTAAATCCACAGAAATCTAAATAAATAGTGTCTATTTATTGATTTACACACAGAAATCTAAATAAATAGATCCTATTTATTTAGATTTCTGTGTGTAAATCAGACAATACGTCTTGTGATGTACCACTAATCGGTCATGTTTCTTACGAGGAACTTTACACGTCACACGATGGGCGGGTGCCAACATTTTATCACGGATATGTGACGAGTATAGGCAAGTTAAGTATCTTTTTAGTTAAGATACAGAATAAAAAGGTTCAGAAATCACACAAAACATTACTAAACACAGAACTACGGGACTAAAAAAAGTAATCAGGCCAGGCTTTTAACTGACTTTAAAAAAGGAGGAGTTTCTCATTTCGCCTGTTTGTTTCAATTTTTTATCTTTGTTACCTCAGAACTTTTGATTGGGTGAACCGATTTTGTTTTTTTTTCTGACCGATTAACCAATTTTTTTTTGAAAGCTGATGCTTGTCGTTTCGTCACATTTAAATTCATCAAAATCGGTCAAGCCGTTATTGAGTTACGCCCCAGTAACTGAAAAATATTTTCCTATTTTGATAATAATATAGTCGTTGACAGTGAATGACAACCGATCCCGTAACCCGTAAGTAGCAAGGGTCACTAAAAAGAGTGAAAAAAAATTTTTACCGAAAAATGGAACCGACTTCAACACTCAAAAGTCGGTAACATGCGCACTATATTGCGATGGTCCTTTTGAACTATCATGGTATCGACTTGAACAAGTTATTTCACACTTTTGAGTGTTGAAGTCGGCTCCATTTTTATTGCAATTTTATTTTGTCTTTTGGTTTAATGAATCGATTAGTTTGGACGTATCACAATCTTGAAGGCTTTATACATAAACGAAAAAGACGGTATAGGTAACAATATATCGTTATGAAGTAGGTACCCATACATATAGTATAATTCAATTTAATTGCAATTGCAAAGATGAGTTATCCTTATTCATACTTAATATTTTTTGTTACGTTGATAGATTTTATACTTTTTAGGGTTCCGTACCCAAAGGATAACAAAAGACTCCACCATCCGTCTGTCTGTCTGTCTGTCACCAGGATGTATCTCATGAACCGTGATAGCTAGACAGTTGAAATTTTCACAGATGAAGTAGGTACCTATATCAGTTGCTGCTATAACAACAAATTCTAGCAATCGGCCAAGCGCGCGAGTGCAATTAAAAGGTTCGGTTCCCAAGCGATATCTTTTTTTTGCTAAAAAGCTGAGCAGCATCCATAGTTATATTATGAAAAGTGTTTATGAAAAAATTGCTTATTGTACTGATTTTTACACGATTTTACTTTTGAAATTTTCAGCTCTAATATAATGAATAAAACTGATTTTATATCACTAAGTCACGATTATCACCATAAAGGCATTTTCCGAAAAATTAAAAAATCTGACATACCTAATAGCTTAGAATCTGAAATTAGATACGTATTTTAAAAATTATAACGGCCGCCTAAAGTCTAATATTAGCTGACCAGTATATCCTTTGTAAGATCCTTTCCAAGGCGTTGTGGCCATAGCATCTTGCGGCGTCGGATTTTACGCAAACATCAATGGATTTAACCTCTGTACGTTCCTAACACTGTGGTTATGTCGTGATTATGGAGGGTAAAGGCACGGTAATGTTATCTATAAACATTACCGTGGTATAAGTAAGGAGAATCATCTATGTAGGTACATGAAGTGTCCGTCCAAACGCATTAATTAGATTATTAGAGTGGCGCCACATTAGCAGCATGGTATTATTCTTGAAGGCTATATTTACTACATTACTTTGTACTACGTATTTAGTTGAATTTTTCTATATGTAACAACTTTAGTTAACAATAATATTAATATTTTTAACTCGGCATAGGTACAATTGCTACATTCATAACATACCCTTTGTCTACACCAGCGCCATTCTGGAAGATTTTTGAACTGTTATTTATAGCTAACAGCTGGACACAGCTGGATTAAGGTTTCTACTACATGAGACGTATATAATGTAAGAAACACGTACCACAGGCTAAAAGCTTTGTAGACAACTTGAATAGCGCTCCATCTGACGTAGAGTAGTGATTAATTTAAGGAATGAACTTTTTTGTTTTAAATTTAGTTCTATGCAGCCTGAAGAGCTTAAGAATTAAGAATCTAAGCTTTAAGAATCCTAAAACTAAAATTAGACTTATTAAATTTTAATTCCATAATAAAAAAATATATTTAGTATAATTACAGTGTACAGCCGAATTGCGGCTATCATATCTAGGATAGGTAGGTATATATCTCGAAAAGTTAGTTTTTTTAGACCAATGTGTTTTAGTTAATTGGTTTGAATTATTAAATACCTTAGTAATTATAGTACGTAAGTATTTAATTTTATTTAATAGGCACAACGGACGTCTAAGGAAAAAATCCCATACAGGTTTTTAGATTTTGGACTAAGAATATTTTAGGAAGCAGACAATACAAATAGGGTGACCATGTAGTCTAGCTTCCTGAAACTTATTCGTTTTAATAAAATCATCACGATGCACTGCATATAAGCTATTCATAAAATAACTATTATCTAGATACTAATATTTTAGGCACAAGTAATATTTTGTTCTGTAATACAAATCTTTTACGAGAATGTAAGCATTTTATTACATGTATGTAAAAAATACGATCAATTTTCAGGGTATTTCCCAGAGGCACTGGCTGTAACGGCCACGGGCGTAAGCTACAGTGCAGTGCTGTCATTGTTCCGCGTCAGACAAGGTCGTTTCGGCTGATGTAATATTTTCGCGTGTTGCACCAGGCCATTAGGTCAACGACCTTGCACGCTGGCACGGTCTAAAGATTTTTTTAAATTATGATGAACATAAGATTAAGTCTGGAATATAGACACTCTCAATTTCAAAATATAATAGGCAGGTACATAGGTTAAGTAATGCATGATATAACTAAAGATAAAAATAGAATACGATCATTGTTCTCCACGATATTGAATAGGAATTGATTGATACTAATTTAATTTGACTGAATAAAATTGTGTCTTAATATATACTTCTCTGAATTCTGATAGCTAAGTAGGTACACAATAATAATTAATAAGTTTGGTTCAAGTAGTACATACCTGCCAGGTTGTATTTCACTTCAGTAGAGTACATCTAGGTACCACTGTAGTGTCTGATATTCAGCCTTAAAGTAAAGGTAAATATAGCGTGCTGTGTTGTAGTTGTATGCTGCATGAAGGGCAGTAGGTACAACAATAAAATTAAGATTGAAAATATGGGCCTACGAGCAAGCTCCATAGGTACCTAATGGCCGAACGAGACTTAGAACTATAGTGAACTAGGTTACGCTGACAAAGTCGTAGTTGGGTCAGTGATTTTTTTAGTAAGTGTTTATGTTTATGACAAGTTCATTAAAAACAATGGAGACTATTAAAATTCTGACATTTTAGGTTTTCCTGATTAGGCTGTTGAAATTAGTTCGTAATCAATAATAAAATTTCATCAAGGTGCGTAAGTGTCAAAACTTAACCGGAACTTTTTTATGCAACGAAGAACGATCGAAGAACATTGGTCACCCTAACTGTATATCGCAGATTAGATCATACTTCCTTCCTCCGTTATGATTTACGTCAAACAAGTCAAATGTTTCGGAAGTAAGTTCCAACCTATAAAATAGTCGATATCGAAGCACTAGATTGTAGCAAAATAATAAGAATGATTATTTGCGGAACTAACAGCAGGAACTAGTTGCAACACGGAATAATTGTTGTAATAATAAAATTCTTATCTGATTAGGTATAGGTATATGATGGATTGTCTAGATTACCTAGCCTTATGTCGTGTTCTTATTCACATAATAATATGTAAGTAGTATATTATTCGATATCTAGGATAGGTATATTTGTTTAAATATAGGCTAGTCTTTGATTGATGACGATGGAATCGAATACCTTTGTTGTTCGAGCTAGCATAGAATGACTTACCTATTTGATAAGCTTACCTAGAAGTGTAAGCAAGAGTAGGCTTCTATCACTACATACTTTATCATCATTAAATACCTATATCATCATTATTATATTCTATATATCATTATTCATACTTTATCATCATTAAATACCTATATCATCATTATTATATTCTATATATCATTATTCATACTTTATCATCATTAAATACCTATATCATATTAATAATATATTTTTTACCTACATTAAATTTTCGCTTCGCTTTAAGATAAGTACGTACCGTATACACTTATACTTACGCAAGTAAGTAGCATCGAAAATATCGACCTTTTTCCTAGTCCAGAAACTAGTGACATAGTAGCTCCATCAGCCAGAAAAATCGTATAATATCTACCGTATCTCCCTATCTACTTTTTTCCGCACTGTTAGATTGAATCAGTACCCATAGGCGTCTTGTATTATATTTAATACTGGGTAAATATTGAAGCAGTAATGGACCAGTGTAGCAACAGCTTTTGACTGCCGAGCGAGACTCGGGCACGAAGGGTTCCGTACCATTATCTGTATAGGTATTTATTGTTTCCGCGGTGTCCGATTGAGCTGGGTAGGTACGTTTCTATCCTAGGTAGGTATGAACCCTAAATAATGATCTCACTTATTGTTTATTTTTAAAGTAAATATACAATTAAATATTCGGTGAATATTTCAAGTTTCAGCAAATAAACGACTAAATCCTATCTTATTGTATGAGAGACCCATTCATTATTTATTTGTTTTAAATAATTATATTTAAAGAGAACATAAACCTAAATATTCTGTGAATAGTTAAAGCGTCTACCTGTCACCGTTATTAGTATCGAGCAAGAAACGGTAAATAAATCAATTTTGTTGTCGAGTTGGGAGCCCCCCTTAAATATTTACCTATTTTATTATCTGTTGTTATAACGGCAATAGAAAACATCATCTGTGAAAATTTCAACTGTCTAGCTATCACCGTTCTTGAGATACAGCCTGGTGACAGACGGACAGCGAAGTCTCAATAATAGGGTCCCGTTTTTACCCTTTGGGTAAGGAACCCTAAAAACTCGGTTGAGATCATAATATCGACTGATAGGTACTAGTCTATAAATATGATCGGAATTACTGCACTTCTTTATACCAAAGTCCTACCGCTCATCTATTTTCTAGTCGAAGCTTGATAGCTGTAAAAATTACCCCGATAAATATATACCAACTACCCATGATGTTGATAATATGGTGAGATAGTCGTGGTAAGTTTTCAATTTTATTAGGAAATTATCTGATCTCACAGTGGCCTAGAGCAGGTCATATTCAGAGTGCGCCAGCTTTCTGAATCAGTCCTTCTAAGTCAAGAAAGCCTTTTTCAAATTTACAATAACAATAAAACACGCTGGGCATGTGGGTTGGCAAGTTCTCACACCAGTGCTGCACGCACCTGCCCGTAATGAACCTGAATAATATTTAGCATTAATTATTACCCACATTGTACTTGAATAGTTATACCGTTAGAGCTATTCTGGCCTATGCACTTGTCGATCAGAAGAGCCACCCGCACATTATAGATACGTGGAAGTCTCGTACCCGCTGTGGGGAGCTGCTGCTGAGATAGAGACAATCTTTATCTTACAAAAGCGTGCAATTCGAGCCATATATGAAATGGATCCTAGGGAATCCCTGAGAGATCTTTTTAAAGAAATTGTTATTTTAACTTTACCAAGTCTGTATATATTTGAAAATATATTGTATGTTCGTAAAAATTTGAGCAAATTTAAATCAAACAGTGACAATCACGATTATAACACTAGGAATAAAGATAAAATAGCGGTGTCAGGTTTTAGATTAGCAAAGACAAATAAAAGGTCATTCTTAGGCAATTGTGTGCGGTTTTATAATAAATTGCCCAAACATATTACAACGCTCACAGAAAGAAAATTCAAGTTGCATGTGAAGAATATTTTGATAAAGAAATCTTACTACACAGTTTGTGATTACTTAAACGACAAAAATGCTTGGACTGGTTCGCCTCTGCCAAACTAGCGCCTGTCACCTACGTAATGTAAATTAAGTATTGTAATAATTTTACTATATAGTATGTACTTAACACATTGTTAAAAAACGTTTAAAAGAATGGCCCCGAGTTTCTTGCCCGTTCTTCTCGTAGTGGCTCTATAATTTTTGTTTGCTTAACGTGGCAGTATACAATGTAGTATATTTCAATATAAAAAAATTGTAATTGACCTCCATAAGAGCGTCGTAGACGCCTAAATTAAATAAATGATTTTGACTTTGACTTTGACATTGACCCGATTTAATCGTCTGTTTCTGCCACGTACCTGTAAGTCGTGGAATGCTCTTCCATCTGAGCTGTTTCCTCAGGTCTACTATCTAAACCACTGCAAACCGCGTGAATAGTCCTTTCTCTTAATGGTAGGCAACGCACCAGTAATGCTGCGGATATTACAGGTGTTCATAGGTGGCGGTGACCACTTACCATTAGGTGGACCGTCCGCTAGTTTGTCACAACTTTATAAAAAAAAATGCACCATGCTGCACTTGCTACGTTGCTACTATACTTATTTTAACATCTTGAGGACATGCTTGCCTTGGCCTGTCCTCGAAATCCTGCCTCCATAGTACCTAGTATATTTTGCGAAAGGAATCTTTCCAATTCTCTTATTATTACGGTTGGTTTAGCTATCTGGGTCAATATGATAGATATCCTCAAAGCAATGCATTTCAGCAACTCTACCAAAACTCACCCTGCTGTCACTGTCAATACTTCTTCTTCTTCTTCATAAATGGCTCTTATCGTTGCTTTGACGATATACTGCCAATGTCTTGTCTGTGTGGCCAGTGTACGGTACTTATAAGAACAAAATTTAGCGGTCTAAATGTCAATAATTAGATATTACTCTCCATATAATTCGTATCTCTATGACTCATTCAAAAACCACTAGTTACTTAGTATAAGATACTGAACTCCTTAATTGCATTGCAAAACAATTTAACTTCCTAAACGTAAACGCCCTCCCTCCGAGGTCACAATCACAATTGAAAGTGCTGAACTACTGATGTAATGCGTTAACCTGTTACAGCAGACGCCTATTCATTGAGGGTCAATTATTAGTTAGATTGATAGTAAACACAGCTCGTCGTACGATAGACCGGCCTCGTGGGCTAGTTGACTGATTGTGGCGGCTGAGGTAATAATGCTGAATGGATATAATTGATATTGATAGCTATAGCCATTTGTAGGATAACTAGTTAAGAGTAGTGTAGCATGGTTAGCCTATTTGTCTATATGCCACTATCTGCATACTCTTTGTTTTTGGATATGAACGGAAGCGCGTCTTATTTCTAAAATAAGTTGAATCTGAAGGTTGTTTGGCAAATAACTTGATAAAGATATACGCTATTTTTATATTTGTTGGTGGAATTAATCTTAAATAAAGCTTTACATGTGGCTAGAAGAGTGGGGATTTCGGGTTTTTTCCGAAATCTTCATTGCGATCAGAAGTGGAAATTAATGGATAATTTTTCATGGTATTTCTACTAGTGGGAATTTCGGGTATAATATTGAATTTCCGTGTATTTAGCAAGACTTTATTGTAAGATGCCAATACATTTCAACCACGATTCTGCTTTTACATGATACGTAGATACGTCAGCATTTAACATCATATGCATATTTAATAGCATATGCATAACATGCATTTTTAAAACTTTATTCTACTTATTACGACATACCTACTAAATTTTAATGTTACCTTATGTGTTAAACACTGGAAAGGAAAAAAGTATTTGAAATATAAAATAAAATTCAATTTCAGTCATCATTTATCATTTAATGAATCTGTTATTTACAAAAGATTTCGGTGGACATTCAACAAGCTTTTTGTAGAAATCAGCAAGCGAGCCGTGCGCTTATTTGACAATCATCCCATACTTTTCTCGTTTAGCTGTCTACATGAAATTAAATACAGGCCAATAATCATAATTTATATATCGCGCACGTAACACATTAAAGCAATTAAAATACACACGTAAACAGCTTGATAAAATTGCTAACGCAATACACAATACTTTGAGCCAATACTGAACTAAAATACATCATAATAATGATTACATACCGATTGAGATAGACAATACTTTAGAATAAATTATACTTCTGTTCAATAAGAAGTTAGGACAAAAATTGTCTCGAAAAATAGACCTCATGTTTGTGTTCCAAGTTCACGATCACACTCATCAGCATCAGAAAAGGGTAGTTGACGAACTTTATTACGTAGGTACATTCCTCATTAAAATCTATCGACAAAATTCTTACACCACGCCAATGTTTAAACCAGTTTTTGGATTAAAAAACTGTTGTTTTTGTAGACGGTTAGGAAAATGGAGTTATTCACATTTTTTATATCTAATTGACAAAGAAACAATTTCTTCACTCGCTACGAAACCATCTGAAAGGCTAAAATTGCCTGCAGTTCGCACCTTACCCCGTACGAAGCTGCCCAAAAATATCTCAAATTCGTGGTTTTGATCACAAAGATCGCGGCCTTGAAATCAAATGACGTGGTCATGACCAAGAAATACTTTAGTTGCCTCGTATTTAATTCTCTCGGCGTAGCGGTTTAGCTCTCCGACGTCTATAAACAAGGGTTGATAAGAGTATAAACTTACTCCTATGTGCCCTACGCTTATTTCGTTATCTCCAGGACAATTTGTGAGTCTGTTCCTGTCGCAAGAAAGAGTCAAAAACAATTTTAAACTAGCGCGAATCGAATTCACATTTGTTTACAATTATTGCCAAGTGCATGACACTCAGTATTCAAGCTACATAACATTTTAATGATGACAAATTAGACGTCGGATCTAAGGTGGTAAAAACCCCAAATCCTTAGGCATTCATTTAAAATAAAACATTATTATGTCACTTCTACGGCGTTGTATAGAATATGAGTTGCAATTGATTTAAGAAGACATTTCTTATTAATAAGGTACCAGTCAACTACCCTATTCGAAAAAAGATTATTTGTAAATCATAGGGATTTATAAAACAAAAATTGTTAGCCTTCATTGACTTTACTCACATTAAAATAGCACAGAAATAATACATTTTCGACGAGTTAATTCCAACCTCACCCTGCAAATTACAAATAATCTCTATCTCCTAAACTAACTATTTAACTAACATTAGCTCCTCATTACATTGATTATAGATTACAATACGATCCGTTACAACAAATTCTTTCCCATCTAAATATTTTCTCTTAAAACATAATAACACTTTTGGTTTTTACATAAAGCTTTAACAACAGTAACATTTTAATTCTCAACTGTCTGTATCTTTTATATTTCTATACATCTGTAAACATTATTTTTAATAATCTTAAACAAAACCTTACATAGCCATAAAATACAAGTTTAAAAAGAATAATATAACGGTTCCCATTTTTTATCATTATCACACATTACTTTTATCTATATCTAATTTAAATTTCTCTTTTCTCTAAAGTATCCTATGGCTTAAAGCTAAAATTATGCACTGTAAAAGAAATATGTCAAAAATATATTGCGCTTATCTATACACCTACTCTCAAATTATATACATTTAAAACGTGGCAAGTACACAGTGCAAACATAAATGGGCAGTAATTTAAACGCCTAACAAAAAAAATCCATTATACCACTAAAAATATTGTCAATATGAAATTAATGTTATTCCTGTAAGTACCTACATAAGAAAAATTTACCAGTCACCAGAAGAAACCGAATGCCTACCAAAACGAAAACATATTCACGAATACAGTAAAATGATAATAACTAAAACTAGTGGCTTGGATTACAATGACCACGTCATGAAATTAAATGACGTGGTCGTGACCACGACATATCTATGCTTTTGGTGCCTCGCTATTAATTATCTTGGAAAAGCGGGTTAGTTTACCGACGACTAAAGGGGAATAGCAATTAAGAATAGGTCTATCCAAGGTGTGGGTGTAACTGTGAGTCTTTTCTCAAAGAAAAGAACGAGAAACTATAAACTTCCGCGAATCGAATCCACTATACGAAGAGATTATCTCGGGACAATTCGCGCACAGAATTATATCGAACTAAGATGTTTACTAACCAAACGAACATTCATCCGTTTTGATCGGATAAACGTCCGAATGTCTATTAAAAGTTGAACTTTATACGACTTAATTTATGGCCCAGTTTTACAATCACCACATAAAAAAATATCAGACTGGTAAAATTATATACAAACCAAATTTAAATCAACGAAGTTTGGTTTGGAAGAACCAAAATTCGATCTTTTTAAATTGTCTTTGTAAGTTTACTTTTATTCTTATGATTTGTAACTATTTGATGATTGAAAATCCAGGCCTTAGAGTAGGTAACTTACATTGGTTTGGTACTCAATTTTAGGATATAAATTATGTTTTCGTTAGGTACCGTCTAAATTACCGCCCATGCTAAATGTAACCTAAGGACCTAATATATAGGTTGCGGTATTAAGATGCATATACAATTGACTGCGTTACATTAATAATCACTTTATATTATAATACCTAGCATTTATTTACAGTTCATTGTTCACAGCGATGGCACACAACAGTCAGAGATAAAAACGTGATCAAGAGTAGAAATTGATTTTTCTCGTTACAATTTCCCATTGTACTTATTTTTTAAAAGCGTAGCGATGAAAAATGTCTACGCTACGATTACATTAAAGATTCTCTCAACGACATGGCAGCAACCGCAGGGAAGGTGGCACTTAAGGAAGAAATCCTATCTAATAAATCTAATATCCTAAGTAAGGCTATTATATTCATATTATGTAATTGTCTTGACATTTTTACAAATAAAAAATTATAGGTTACCTTAGAAAAGTGTTATCGTCCAACTGACTGCTAGTGATGATTAAAAATGTTCTCAACTATTTTTCAACTGGACATCTGATGTCCAATTTAACAACAGACAATACAAACATTTATCTTTATTTTTTTTCAATTAAAACAACCACAACACCCATTTTTTTTTGTTTATTTAAGCCGTTCAAGGAATTAATGCTGTCAACCCCGTTTTGTATTGCAAAATGTATGATGCGCTACCACGCCGCTAGTGGCGTTGTTAGTGTCGCTATGCAAATTCGCGTTGCTCGCTCACTCTAGTCTGCTAAATTACCGATTCATTTAGCGTAACGTGTCAGACTAGAGTAAGCGAGGCGATATCATTAATGGCTCTATAATATTTTTTTAAAACACTGTATCTAATGTAATTTTGTGATCGACAATATTTTGTCTTTGATAACACCAAGATTGATGTTATTTTAAATTTACTGATTAAGTGTTAATCGACCTAAAACAAATGATTTTTTCTTTTAAAAAATAAGTTTTTATTTTATATTGATATGATTTTTTTTTTAAAGAATAGTTTTATCTGATGATTGTAAAACTGGGATTAGGAGAAGTTTTAAAAGAAAGTTTTCAAGTATAATGCTGAAACACGATCTTAGAATATTAGTATATTCGAAAGTCAGCGATCTTTATTTTGATGTTTCAGCATTATACAAGCCTAACTTTCTGCTATCTCTTCTTCCTAATCATCGCATATCATAGCGTGAGGCATATTAAGGTGAGATTGGTAATAGGTTAATTAATTAAGTGCCACCTTCAATGCAAAATAAGCTTTGATAATGGCAAGCTCATATAATTAAAGGGTTCAAAGAATTATAAGTATCGTAGAATATATACTAACTTTATTATTCTTTGTTTATTACTAGCTTTAAATAATGACAATAAATTGGTGTCCTAATTTTGTATTGCCCCCTAAACCTATTTTAAGCGCTACATACAATAAAACAGTGTGCATTAAAAATATTTAGTGAAAATCTCAAATATTATCTAAGTACATCATTTTAAAATATATACATCGTGCATGACTATTTACATATAAATATAATATCGATAACAATAAATCGTTAACGTTACTAGGCATTCTTCAAAAGGAAAACTTTATTGTCAATTACTAAAATATCGATCAAAAAGCTTTGTTAATAAATTAAAAAATGTTAAGAAATCCAATTCTAAGTACGACCTATAAGTACATCTTATTATTGCTAATTAATAACGTTTTTGGACTTTTCGAGCCATGGAGCTTGGATCCTTGTATAAAATGAAGGGAATGCGTGACTCTAACAGAAATGGTCAACATTTTACTCAATTTGAGGACTGTTTTTGATTGTATGTATGAACTTGTGAAGTCTCAACACGTCTCTTCCTAAATAAAGAGTTGAAGTCGGTTAAATTTTTTGTAAAAAATAAATTCTTACTTTGTAGTGACCGTTGTTAGTAACGGGATCGATTGTCATTCACTGTCAATGACTATATCATCAATATAGGAAAACACTTCACAGTTTTTGGAGTGTAACTCAAAAACGGCTTGACCGATTTCGATGAAACGGGACCACACGGTATCCCAGCTTTCAAATAAAACATGAATCATCAAAATAGATTCACCCAATAGAAAGTTCTAAGGTAACAAACAAAAAAAGAAAACCTCTTTTTTGGAGTCAGTTAAGAAAGAGGAGCAAGCAACTGTTTGAGACAAATTCCATACGCACATCCAAGACAGTTCTCTATATGATGACCGTTTTCACTGCTCTAAGCGCTCCCTTACAATTTTTTTCCAATGTCCAAACTCGCAGCTATATTGAGTATTTAGTTCATCGTAGCAAGGTTATATCGTTCAAATGACATTTCGCATTAGCACCACGACAATTTATGGCACGTTGGAATAATGAACCTTATTAGTGTTAATATAAATTACAAAATGCAATGCGACGTAACGCTTTATTGCTTTCCAGTCAATTCCAGTTTCCATATTAGATTTATTTATACACATAGCTATGATATATGAGTCACACATAGTAGGCGGTATTAACACGTGAGCTGTGTTTGCGACTTAGTTTTAAATAATATTTGTATATTATTTAAAACTAAGTCGCAAATACATAGATAATTGGTTGAATTCTCTAAAACAATGTAATCTGTTATTTTTAGAAGATTTATCTATTTTTTATATTTCGGTTTAGAACTGTAAATCGCAACTACATCAAGTGTCAATACATACTGGTAACTTTAATTAAACCTCGAATGTATTTAATATTACGTTAAACGAAACGGTTCATTTTCGCACAGAAACTTTTCGTAAATTATTTAACACCGCGGATTTCTATAGAAAAATGAACCAGTTTGCTTACTATTCCTTACAGTTATATGATTCACACCTTTACTAGAATTATTATGTATTGTATGAGAATTTACTCTCTTAACTTCTTAATCCGTATTCTCCTATAGGGATGAGATCGTATGTTTATTATTAATTAGGAGACTTAAGGAGAAAGGTAAAATCTTTAGCGTATCATGCCTGCAGCGCAAGTACCGAACTTACCGATCGCTAAATTTGACGTTACAATCGTCTAAATTCGATAAAATGGTTGCGTTTTATCGAATTTAGACGATTGTAACGTCAAATTTAGCGATCGGTAAGTTCGGTACTTGCGCTGCTGTTATGAAATCGAAGCCCTTTTGGTTCCCACCTATTGGACGCAGTTTTACAGAAAACGAATTAAAGCGAATACATACGTACGATGCGATTCTCGCTCTTTCCTATGCGCCCTGTTACACCTAATAAATTGCTGACCCAAGCCCGAATCCCTCACAGACCTATTTACTCATTGTCAGCAGTATTTTTGTATAAACGGTGGCTTCCAAAATTAAGTGCTCAGTATTATTGTGATAACTGTAGGAAGGAGTCACCAGACTCAGTACTAGTATATTGCTCTAATAAATGTAATAATTTTATATTTTCGAATAAAATTAATGTGTCCTAAAGTTGTTTTTTTTTAAGACAACTGAATATGTCCACACAACTGTCCGTTTGATAGACAGCATCGGCGGTGGCGAGGGCTAGTTGGGCTCGAAGGGCGAGGCGTTGATGTGCGTTATGATGGTGGGGACTCGCATTGCGGTGAACGTGTCGTAAATACAATATGAACTATTTATCAGAGAACGAGATTTGATTGACAATCGGCTGGATATATCCGATATTGTTTATTGATGAAAGTGTCTCACGCATCCATCTTGTGTGTGATTTAGATTAATTGTATACATTCCATCGCATTAGGAGAATTTAAGTGTGACAATAGTGAACTACACTATCCCTTTGCGCCTGTTCTTTGTGAGGTAGGGACGGCGAGATGGGCTCGTAGGGCGCGGAAGGCCCGCTTCATCCTGGATACAATACATGATGCGCTCTATTGCAAATCATGTTTCATGAATCACTTGAGTGCCAATCGGGTGGATATCTCCAATATGTTTTTATATATTGAAGATATCTATGTGTCATGCATGACACACTTGAATGTCTCACGCGTGATATATATGATAAAATAGATTACTAGTTCACAGTTCATCGCAATACGAGGGTATTAGTATACCAAGAATAGTTTTAGTACACTTTCAAAGCATGCGTCTCACGACTGCCTTGAGTGACAATGGGATGGATATATTCAATTTTGTTACTACAAAAGTCTGATATTCAATCGGGACACACTTGATGTAACCGATTACTTATTACGAAGGGCGATTATCGAGGCGAGGACTCATATCGTCGTCGTGGTGAACGATACGTGAGAATACAACGAGTACACCCCTTCGAAGCACGTGGTTCCTAACTCCTTTATGTGTCAACCGGCTGGATATCTCCATTATTTATTTTCCTTTCAAGTAATCCATTTCAAATGATTGATGAAATATATTACTTGAAACAATATATTTAACTAACAGTTCATAATCCATTGCAGTAGGAGAGCATAAGTTTAGCGTGATACATTATAGTTATAGTACACTTTCCTTCTGTGCCCGTTCCTTGGGCGGCGGCGGCGAGGGCGAGTTGGGCTCGGAGGGCGAGGCGGCGGTGTGCGTGATGGCGGGCGGGCCGCGGCCGGCGAGGGCGGCGCCCATGGTGATGGGCGTGTCGTCCGGGTCCTCCTCCTCGCCCTCCTCCAGGTCCTCGTCGATCGGGCTCAGCACGTCCGTCGGATGCTGGACCTCCTCTTGTTTCCTGGGAAATTATTCAACATTTACATTCTAAAATCTATCAACTGTATAATAATTATTGTAAGAGATATGAAGACACCCACATTTCGTCATGTTAAGTCACGTGCAATAGGTAATGAGCCTATTGCCGTCTTCCGTAGATAGTGCCACACAGGGGAAAAGGGACGTACTCTCATGTTAAAATAGTAGTTTATGCAACTATCATATAATAGAGCAGGGGTGGGCAAACGGTCGATCGCGATCGACCGGTCGATCGCAAGGGAATCTATGGTCGATCGCACGCATTCCTAAAAATGTACTGACGTGTTGGGCTAATTCCAATAACAGTGGTCTGTTCACCAGTCAAAATACCAGTATTTAAAGTGCGTTCATAAAAAACATTTTATTTAAACGCGCGTAACTTTAAGAAAATACTTGTCAACAAACAACCTTTCACTGCGAAAATGTCGATATGAAATAAGAAGGCACCAGATTTATTTGCGGCTGTACTGTGCACGTGTGCCGGTGTCGGCTCGTTGAACGGCGCGGCGGCGGCGGCGCGGCGGCGTCCTTTGACCTGTGCGGGTGGCGAATTATCTTAATGCTTGCCGCCCGATTTACTTTGCTTTGACAATTGCCGACAGCCGGCACGTGTTCGCCAGTCTCGCACTGATTTTGGTTTCGATGAGACGTCGTGTCGTGATTCTGGATTCTGTACTTGTTTATACCCAATAACTTTCGTGATCGTGTGACTTCGTGCTGCTCATGAATATATATTGTACTGAGTGTAACTAAAGGAGAGAGTGAAGTTGGTAACTATTATTTAAAATGAGTGCGCCAAAAAAAAGTAAAACTTATCATTTCAACGATGAATGGGAAGAAGAATTCTTATATACCATGGTGAAAGACAAATGTATTTGTCTTGTTTGTCGAGCTTCAGTAGCTTTGCCTAAACGCGGCAACTTAGAAAGGTATCATAAATCCTTGCATAAAATTTACGAAAGTGATTTTCCTCTCAAAAGTGAAATAAGACGTCGGAAAGTTCAAGATCTGAAAGGTAGCTTAAAGGCCGAGCAAGCTATGTTTACCAGGCCAAGTAAACATTCGGAAGCTGCGACAGTTGCGTCCTTCAAAATATCTCATATATTGGCAAAACACAAAAAACCCTTTGATAATGGCGAGGTATTGAAAGAAGCATTTCTCGAAGGCGCAAATTCGTTATTTGGCGACTTTAAAAATAAAACTGAAATCATGTCTGCCATAAAAGAGCTCCAGTTGTCTCGTCGGACTGTAACTAGACGTGTTGAGCTCATGAACAGTGATATCGAGCAAAAGCTAAAAAGTGATATTATGAGATGTTCATTCTTTTCTTTACAATTTGATGAATCCACTGATATGACTGACACTGCCCAGCTATGTGTGTTTATTCGGATGGCATTTCCAGATACTTCGTCTAAAGAAGAGTTCTTAACAATCATACCTTTGAAAGAAACCACTCGCGGTTCAGACATATACGATGCTTTTCTAAGTTTTGCGAAAAACTACGAGCTGCCTCTGTATAAACTAGTGTGCATAACAACAGATGGAGCACCATCAATGACTGGAAAGACTAATGGATTTGTGGCACTGTGTGCAGAGCTAATGACGACTTCCCATCTTTTTTTTCTTTTCATTGCATCATTCATCAGCAGGTGTTGTGTTCGAAAGTACTGAACATGGCAGATGTGATGAGCATCACTATGAAGATCGTAAATTCTATACGAGCCAGAAGCTTGCAACGACGCCTCTTCAAAGTGCAATTGGAGGCCAACGAATCTGAGCACACAGATTTACTGCTCCATACAGACGTAAGGTGGCTGAGCCGGGGAAAGTTCTTAGAACGGTTTCAAGAATTACTACCTGAAATCATTTCTTTTCTGGATCAAAGGGGTGATGACACGGAGATTCTTAAAAATGAAAGTTGGCTGTGTGATTTGGCTTTCCTTACTGATGTGACTGGTCATTTGAATTCTATAAATCTGGAACTACAAGGGAAAGATAAAACTATTATGGACATGATTAGCACAATTAACTCATTTAAAAGTAAATTGCAGCTTCTGATCAACCAACTGAAAAAAAAGGACTTGAAAAATTTTGAGTGTTTGAAAGCAAAAGCAAGCGCCGTAATAAATTATAATAAATACGAAACAAAACTTGGAAATATTCTCAGCGAGTTTGAAAGACGTTTTTCTGACTTACAACAATTGACGAACGTTGTTACTTTCATGATTTAACCTTTTTCTTGTGTGGATGTTGAAATTACTGCTTCTGAAATATCGAATACTTTTGACATGGATTTGTCTTCTCTCGAAAACGAGATGATACAGATCATTTCAGATGTCCACCTAAAAGCCAAAGCAACAGATATCAGTTTTTGGTCTCTTTTGACCCAAGAAAAATACCCAAGTCTCCAACAAATCGCACAGCAATTAACTGCTTTGTTTGGGTCGACGTATTTGTGCGAATCTGCGTTTTCTGAAATGAAAATAATTAAATCCAAATACCGCAATCGACTTACCGACGAACATTTGTCTTCCTGTTTACGTTTGGCACTTAGTAAATACGTGCCTTCCTATGAGAAATTAGCAGAAAATACGCAGTGCCATGCATCGACCTCTAAGTAAATCGGTCCAGAGAGACCCGAAAACTGATAAAAACACTCTTAGTTCATGTGATTGGCTTCATACTTATTTTTAGTGGTTATTAGTTATTAACACAAAATAAGCAACTGTACTTCTTTAATTTTAAATAAAAGTATGTTTAAATAGTAATATTGCGCAATACCTACAATAAACGATTTAACATAAAAAAAAATTGTCTTATTGCAAGTCGATCGCTTGTCGTCTCAATTTATTGATATAGATCGCCATTAGTGAAAGTCTGCCCACCCCTGTAATAGAGTGTATTAAAACATGAGTGCAGTTCAGGCGAGTTTCAAAATAAGATTACACGAGTGTTAGTGTTATTACCTTAGCCCGAGCTCAGGGGTACACTGAAAAACAGCGTTATGATCACATCACAGTGTGAACATAACACATGCTGGGTGTACCCCCATTGCCATAAAATATATTTCATTAATTAATTTTAGTGTGTTAATTTGTAATATAGTATGTTTATTTGTGTATTAGTAAATGGATAGTGTAAACATTTTGTTATTTTTTAGTGGCAATAAATGATCCTTTATTTTATTTTATTTTTATTTTATTCTAATACCTAGTTATATGCAGTTGCATACACTACTTTATTTAATATCATAGCTATAGGTAGCTACACTAAATAAAATGCAATATAAAAACCAGCGCGTTGCCCGCGCAGCGCGCTCACCACACATAATGTGTACTTAAATTGAATTCAAACCTCCTTGGTCGGGACACATTGTACTTTAATCATTAAAAAAAGTTTTAAAGCATTGTTTTGTAGGGAGAACAATGCTTTAATTTAACTTTTAAATTTTCTTAAAGAAGTATGTACATAAAATATGCCAATAAAAGTCTGTATTTAATTTCATAATTAGAATATTACCGAATGAGATTATATAAAAATTATTAAACAACAAAATGGAATATCACAATGACTTTTATAGTTCTATGTAACCTTTCATGTGCCCTACTCTAAATGGTCAAGACGTGACCATTTAAAGACCAAGTAACTTTTAAGAAATATGAAGACACATTTACAAATTTTGTACTATAATAATTTGTAAATATAATTTTCGCTAAGCATGCGATAGTGTTTGTAATAATAATAATAAGGTAGGTAATTTTGGTTATACTCCTATTAGGTACATGCAATTAGTTAAAACCCTCGAAAACTTCAATTCAGAAATATATAAAGTAAGGGAATGAATAGACCAGCATTAGTAAAATTTTAAATTATTCTGCCGCATAACTGAATAGGCTACACAATAACAACCACACCAGAATATTAACCAACGTCGATTATATAAGCATAATTTAAACAATATTGAACCTTATTTACCTGCGGAATAGAGGCGCTGCGAAAGACGTAAGTGTCGATGCTAGGAAGAACGCCGAAGCCATATAAAACGAAGCATCGTAATTCTTCGTCGCATCGTACACAGCGCCGGCTAAAGGCGATCCCACGATGGCGGCTGCACCACGGAACAAAATGAGTAGACCGAATGCGTTGGTCAATTTGTCGAGTCCTAATAGATCGACTAGGATGATTGATGTGAGGGATATATAGCCAGCTGAAACAAAATAAATACACATTGGAGAAATGATTCTAGCATGCTTAAATAGTATATATATGTATGAGTAAATAGGTATCTGCTAGGCAAGCATTTCACCATCGACTGCTTCGTCACTTTCCATCGGGTGACACAGAGGTAAAATGCTTGCTTACTTAATTTAAAAAAAGGCTTTCTCTAAAAGTTAGATATATTAAAAATAGTTTTGTATTCGGATTAGTACATTTATCTTTAAAATTGTTTATATAAAATATTTAAAAGACATTGGATCCGTGGGGCAGTGAGCTCCTCTCGTTTTCCAAAACTTAGCAGAAACCTTGGTCAATTCGACGAGTGATCAAAATGCTGTCAGTTATCTGACTCAACGAATAAGCATTGAAATCCAACGGAACAATGCTGCCAACACGTGCATTTGGACTGTCTGTGCGCCTGCCATGGCCTTTAGGTTACCTAAATGGTTTCGTTGTATTGGCTGTAGTGTTTTATATAGTTTGCACCTAGTGTTTTGTTAATAAAAGCAAAAAAAAAAACAGTTTGGTATTCAAAATTGGTCACCTTTAGAACTTTTAAGTTACAGAACAATGTTATGTTAGGTATGAACGTATGGTATCTTGAAAAAATTCAATGTAAATTTATAAAACATAGTAATTATCGAGCAGGCCATAGGTACATTGACTATGAAGAATCGTGTAAATTCCGTAACTTAATGAGTCTCAGAGATAGACGCAAAATGTTAGACATGTTATTTCTCCATAAAGTGTGTCATGGTGATATTAACAGCATAGAACTCACAGAACTTTTCCTGCAGCTCAGAGCCCCCACGTTACGTACCAGACACACTAACTTGTTCCACATCCCACGTTCATATACTAATTACTCGGCTAATTCGGTAATCCTTAGAACGCAGAAATGTTATAATAATAATTTTAGCTCAACCGACCTTTTCAACAGCTCAAAAGGTGTATTCAAATCAGATGTTATTAACATAATAATTGATAAATAAAGTATGTTTTCATGTGTTATCAACCCACTACACACTTTTTCTCATCTTTAATTATACACGAATTTATTTACCTGTTTCTTATTTTTGTGTAACTTTTAACAATAATGTTCATTTTGTATTTCTGCTCTCTTTGTTATAAAATTATATAATTAGATAGTAAATCCGTCATTGGATGTAAGAAATAATAATTGTTGAAACTATTGTAAATTAAGTTAAGATCTGTGGATTTTGTGAATTCAATAAATAAAATAAGTATATAAACCATACGTTCTTACCAACGTCTTCGAATATTATTAAAGATACAGGTTCAACACTTTTTATTGAAAGAAGTCTAAAATATTAGAGAATTTTTGAGATAAATCTTCGCGACAGAATACGAAATTTTGTATGACACGTATAGCTTTCTTTAGATAATTTTAAATATAGAAGATGCACTCTGGAATCTGGACAGCGAGAAAAATATAATTTCATTCATAAAGTCCCTGAGTCGTAGACTTTCATATGTGTACCGGCTTCTAAATTACGGAATACAATAATTTTACTATCGGTTTTAATAAACTTTAAAATGTTTAACTAACAGCCAAAATTTGGACAAGACTAAAATCGGGGGCAGTTACAGACTCCGGGTTGCTATAGAACATTTGTTATTAGGAAACATTGTTAACTATTCGAGACCGGTATCCAAGAACTCGACATTGTTGTACTATCGAAATGTGTACTTAAACAAGCAAATTTAAAAATATATAGCGACTGCTCTGCCTAATTGCATAAAGTCAGTGCCACTCGGGATGATGTAAGGATTCTAACGATTCCTCATACATCTAAATCTGTTTAGGTAATTTATGGTGGAACAAAGAAAGTAACATACGTACACATATAGTGATTAAACAACTTTAAATGGTTAGAATCGCGTATATTTGTCATCATTTTGCCCCGACGTTTTAAACACTTTGCAGTGATTGTGGTCACGGGGTGACTAATTGGCTTTATTTGTCACATGAGTTATTAAGAAATTATTTGGTCTACCGTCAGAAATGTTTATATTAATCATAAAGTTCCCTATTCATGAAGTATTCGCTCACAGTATCCAGAGGTCTTGCAGATTTGTGTCGGCCATGGGATTTAATTAATTTGATAATAGGATCCCAAGCAGGTTGTCCTTGCCAACCATCATCTCTATTGAAATTTGGGTACTTTTTGAAAGTTTGTTTAATAACTATGTATAACAATCGCGAAAACCTAAGACAACATTATAAATACACATATTTACCCTAAAAAGTTACACTTCTTTGGAGCAGTCGTGTAAACACTGTAGATCTCCCTATAAAAATCTTCTTGCTACTACTGACAAATCTACATCTACACTTATATCATAAAGAGTAAAGATTTATATTTTTGTATGTAACAAATAAACTTAAAAAGTACCGGACCGATTTGATAAATTCTTTCACCATTAGAATTTTACATTATCCCTTACATAGGCGATAGAATATATTGAAAAAAAAATACTCTTTTTAATTTTTGTTAAATACCCGGTATGGCCCGCTAGTAAAATATAATAATATACTTACAAATAGCAATTCCAAACGCAATAGCGATTGCAACATAGGCGCCATATGAGTAGCAGAACGGCGTCAGTCCCACGGATATCTAGAAATAAAACAGTACAATTAATTAAATTAATACATTGGAAACAGCAGATAATAATTATAAAATAACATCACACTGTTGTTATTTAAGATATGCAATAATAACATAGTAACTTTTTTTTAGGGGAGAAATGTCTTTTGTATTTCACTTCAATCACGGGTGTGGCAGAAGGGGACGTGTGGGGGTTATACCTGCTAAAACGCCCCCGTAAACAGCCCTCCGTCAAGGTAGTAAGAAGCAACATGGGATCAATTTAGCATTCACCATCGCCCCGGCGGCGGTAGGCTGTAACTCCATCGGGCCTCATCGGCGCCTGCAGAGGGGTGACCTCTCCTCTCCACCACCTTTTGAAGCGCTCGTAGCGAAGTTTACTTAGCCGTTCTTAATCGATCAGCTAAGTTAAGCAACGTCGAGAAGTTGGATGGGTGACCGCTAGTGGCATTACTACTGAGCACTTCCATGCTTCAGAAGGCACGTTAAGCCGTCGGTCCCGGTTGTTGTCAAACGATGATAGTCGTTACAGCTGTCCTTAAGAGCCAGTAATTCTAGGCTAGCCTGAAAAACACCTTCGACCACATCACTTAACATCAGGTGAAATAGTGGTCAGAAGGCTAGCCTATAAGCTATATATACAAAAAACAGTGACCACACTATGGAGATGGGAGGCGACAAGCGAACCGCCGCCTCTTCGTCACCATTCGTTAGCGCCGGAGAATATAAAAATGTTTTACCGTTGCGATAACTAGGCAGATGTTGTTGAGCAGTAGCGAGTCCATCCAGGGGAAGTCGGCGACCCATCCGCAGATGATACGGCCGAACGTGTTCGTTATGCCGATTATTGACAGAAGGAATGATGCTTGAGACGGCTCTACACCCTGCAATACATAGTATTTACATGTTAAAATAAGTCTGAAGGGCTCGTAGCGTAGTCTACCTTGACCGACCAAGGACATTAAAGCAACGCCCGCTGTGGTCTTGACTTGGATGGGTGACTATTCGTGCAATTACTACTGAGCATGCACATGCTTCGGAGGGCACGTTAAGCCGTCGGTCTCTGTTGTTGTCTTAGGATGGTAGTCGTTATAGTATGGTAGTAGGGCATTTTGCGAATGCATACCTACCTAGCCCCTCAAATAGAAAATCTGTCACCAAGCACCTAAAGATGTGTTCCGGCTGTTGAAAGCCTAATCAGAGATTTTCCACATTATAACTTAGCCTAAAACTAAATGCTAGCATATTATCAACAAAAAAAATTAAATATTTTCCACCTCAAAAGCTCGGAAAGTTGTTGTTTATCATTCGAAATAAGCGCAAAAATTGTTTTTTACGCTAGCGTAGAAAAGGTTTCTGAAATTATTAGAACCTAGGTATATAAAAGTTGCATCAAAATTAATGTATTATTGATACCAATTTTAGTAATTACTTTTAATTTTAACTATACATTGACGCACATTTACTACATAATTTAAGCTGTTTTTCTAGCACCTAGCATTTTCCACGCTGGAATGAGATGAAAAATTGTATGTTTCGCTAGGCAGTAAGTTATTTTGGGTCTCGTACCTTGGAAACCTTCGGTACTCGTACGCTCACGATTCTATATTTTGAATTTGACAGTCCTAGAATCCTTCACTTCCTTATGTATCAATAAAAGAGCTCGGTCCAAATAAAAACTTTGCAGACTTGTATAGCAAATAACTATTTATACATTTAAAAATAACACCAGGTTTGTCCGCCACAAAGACTGTCACTTCACTCGGGACATTAGTTTATACATTTGACTTTATGACACATAAATTGCATTCCTTGCCAATGTAGATGTTATGTCACGTAAAGGCCGGTCATGCCATTAATATGAACTTTTCATTATAATTGCACGGTCGGACTACAAATTAGACTATTCGAACTTGTGAAGGACGCATACAATGAGCTGCGCTGCATCGAAAATATAGACGTAGGGCAACTATAGAACGGTCAACGATATGAACTTGGTGGTAACGCATTTTACAAATACCCTTAGCTTGGTACCAAAACTCGAGTTTTCTACTCGAGTTCCGGCAGCTGTCCTTAAGAGCCAATAATTCTAAATTAGCTTGAACAAAATTTCTGACTCCATCATCACTAATCCATCAGGTGAGATAATAGTCAAAGGAAGGACAAACAGTAATAAAAAAAAAACGTTTTATAGTATAATATGTCTTTGTCCAATCGGACATACATTACATTGCGTTATTCGATTGGAATAACGCTGCAAAGACAATGTAAACGGCACAAAGCAGAGGCCAGTAGAAGATATTGGACACGCCGATCAATGTAAACGCTTTATTAAGTTTTTATTATTTTCCCGATCGGATGACCGGTTCGTTTTTATGATCTTTAGAACAGCGAATTGATCTGCGCTGCATTGACGATGTACGCAGTACGTGCGTACGTAAAGTACAAGGGAGAACGTAGAGATAAACTATACATAAGATATTGAACACAGTTACCTATTATTTCTAGTTATGTTTTCAAGGCCGTACTATTACATCACAAACATGTGTATAAAATTATAAAAATAAAATAATTGTATTTAAATAAGCATTGATATCCAACGAGGCATGCTGCCAGCATGCTGGGCACGCTGCCAAGTGAAAGTGGGTTGGAGAATTTATACTACCTGTAGGCCTGCAGTGGCGTTTGGGTTGCCTAAATGCTTTCGTTGTTGTAGCCGTAGTGTTGTATATAGTTTTTAGTTTTGTTAATAAAGGCATACATACCGCTGGTACGTATAAAATTTCAAAAAACGTTTGTAGGATACTTACGTTGAGCTGCGCCGCATCGACGATATAGACGAATGGCACGTAGAGGCCGGCCATGCCGAAGATATTGGACACGCCGATCAACATAAACGCCGGATCGCGCAGCAATGACATATCCAACATGGATGATAGAGCAGATTTGAACGATTGCGGTAGCGACAGGCACGGACATAAGTCGTATTCTGTAAAATAAGAGATTTAGTATTATATATGGAAATACAGGGCAACAGGATGCAGGATACCACTAGCATGGATTCTTCAATAGTCCATGGAAAGAACTGATTTAAAGCGGGAAATTTATTGCAAACTTGGTTTCGATTACAGTATTGTCGGACGTTCTGGATTAACGTAAACCAGAGTTTCCGATAGATGGCGCATATACAATCGTAAACACTATGGTTTCTTTTGATTTTAATGGGATCAAAACACTCACTAATAGTTTGGCTAAATTGGCTGACGGCACTGTTTTTTCGTAGATGATGATAATAGACTGTTTTTGTTGAAATTGAAACTTACATCTTTGGCGGAAACTTCAAAGAGTAATACATTGTTCTATAGCGTTACCTGGTATTCGCAAGTTTATTAGATATTGTAAAAACTTTTTTTCCGAAACTAGTATTTTACGTAATTCAGTACAATAGTTATACGGTCTAGCAACAAAAGTAAATAAAAATAATTGTAATCTCCAGCATATATTATATGCTTTATGTATAGTACATTAAATGCAAATACTATATTACTATATGGTGGTCATTTTGAAGTCAAGACGATTGAAATCTATTATTACCTCATATTTTATCGCAATGCAAAATTATTTCTTATATGTACTTATTATGTTTCTGAAATTCATTTTAGTTATAATTTAATATATAATAAATTTTTTATTTTTTATTTATATTAATTTTTTAAATAGTATAATATAATTTTGTTGTGTGCTTATATCGAAGTAACTTACGTTCTTGTCGTTCTAGGTCTCCGGTTTGTCTGCTCTGCGGCAGACTTAGCACGGAGTTTCTATAACCTTGCAGGGACTTCTGACTCTGGTACTGGGGCAGGTTCAGCACTGAGCCCGAATAGAAGATGTCTTTGCGCGACATCGGCCGGACCATGCGCGAGGGCTCTCTTGGACCCGATACCGAGAGCTTCGAATTGTACATCTGGCTCTCTGTGTCACCCTGAAAACCAACACGTTTCATCTTTATTGAGTTGTCAACTTGTGCTAGATGAGATGGCCCTTGGCTAGCTTACAAAATAAAAAACAAAGTCCCTTTCTTGACGTCTTTCTTCGAGTCCCTATACGTATAGTGTAACTAAATTAAGATTAAACATGTCAAGTTATCTATCATATCCTACTATTTCATAACAAGATGCCTACTATCGACTTTAGTTGACTTTCCAATATATTCAAGTAATTGGCAGTACAATGGCAATATTTTAAAACCACTATACGCACAGTAAGCTTATCATAGCATATAGACAAATCCGTTCCTTATATAAAGTACTCTAATCGCCGTTCACCTACCTATTTGTTGGTTATCGTACAATCTTAGAAAAGTGATATAATATTAAACTAATAAACTTTTCCCATGACGGTATATAAATAACTGTTTATATCTCCCTCATTCCTGCATGGTTTATATCCATACAGACGCGGTACTTACTATACATAATATATGTAAAGTACTACAACTAACTTATAATGAATTAGTTGTTAGAAAATCCGAGAGATGGCGCTTTTGCTAAAGGAGAATTATTTTCGAGATAGCCACGTTGAAAGCCTTGGCTATCTGCAGCGCAAGTACCGAACTTACCGATCGCTAAATTTGACGTTACAATCGTCTAAATTCGATAAAACGGGTTAAATCGATGTTTGCAAACATCGATATCACCCATTTTATCGAATTTAGACGATTGTAATGTCAAATTTAGCGATCGGTATAACCTTATTAATGTTTGCAAACATCGATATAACCCATTTAATGGAATTTAGACGATTGTAATGTCAAATTTAGCGATCGGTAAGTTCGGTACTTGCGCTGCTGGTAGCTTATATGACGATTTAACCATTGTGTAAAGAACGTTAAATCAAAGAGTGACTTTGCATCTTTTTTCCTTTTGTAGTTCATTGTGAGTTCATTGTACACATGAAATACGAAGTGTCCTTTTGCGAGAGAGAGATATAATTACAAGCATCTTTCCGCCACATTGAAATGTGTGTAAACAGGAACAAACGATGCTATTTCTGGAGTGATGCCAGTAACTGCTGATTTGGCAGAGTAACGCCGAGTTCAAGGTCCTTCATTTGTTTATTGTTTAATCACTCTACATTTTCATTCAACATCTATTCCCCATAGACCGGTCACCTACTTTCGTAAGAATATTTATGATTCAATGAACTAGTTTGTCTTGCCAAGTCTTACTATGAAATACTTACAAAGTACTTAAACCTACATTTAAAGGAATGTACCTAAACGTTGGTAGAAAAATATTAATTTACTTACGTCACCGCGGTATTGGCTGTTCATGGAAGTTTTGGACGTGGCTTTGATTGCGGCTAGGGACGGTTTAAATCTGAAAGTGAAAAATTAAATCGTTAGATAGATAGATTGATAACAATTTATTGACACAATACAAATTTACAATGTTAGAACTTAAAAACATAAAAAGTAAGAGTAGGTGTGACAAAGGGCGGTCTTATCGCTGAGAGCTATCTCTTCCAGACAACCCTAGGTTAGATTAAAGTTAAAGGTGTTGTTTATCATTTGTTCATCAATCTGCGTATAGTTAACTTCTAACTTCTAACTCGAACTCGAATAACAGTTCAAAAGAAACAATTTAAATTTCAATATTACCGATTGTGATAAGTATCAGCTGTTTTTCTTGCAACTATAGCATGTTATACCATGTGCTTCAATCGGCAACAAAGTTCTTTTGTGTCTCATACCTTACTTTTTTAAGTTTCAAATAAAATAATTGGACAAGATTGTACCACTTTTTTCTTTATAGCCGATCGTGCATGAATAATTAGAGTTCAATTTTAAACTAAAAATAATATAAGATTTCAGGTACATAAATACATGATATTATTCATTGGATATAAATCATTATTGTGAACTTTGTAGAATTATAGTTATTTCCTCGCATAAATTAGTGTTCCACTTGCCTTGGGTGTAAATTATAAAATACACCCTTGAACAATATGCGCTCTTTATATCTCGGAGGTAAACTGATATATTTATTATCTAATAACTAAACTTTATACACAACTTTTACGTAAAAAAGCAAGATAAAACCCTGTAATAATCACTAATTCTACAACACTTATCGCTTGACCTATCTCCAATGCTTTGATTGAGTTGTCTATCGAAGATTGGAATCAATTGTGTAATAATATCTAATCTATAACCGGTCCTTTGCTTGTTTTCTTTGTCGAACCGTTAATATATACACAAACCTTTACCCACAAAGGCAACCACCAGACAAGACCCGTGTAACAATAACTAATTATACAAAAATCGCCTAAACAATCTCCGGTGCTTTGTTTGCGTTTTCTGTCGAAGAATAGAATTGAACCGTTATTGGGTAGGCTGGACTCTTAAGAACTTAAGAGACACGTTGTGCGATATCCTTTAATTTAAACACAAACCTTGACTTAGCAGACAACCACCACCAGACAAGACCCTTGTAATAATAACTAGTTCTACAATACCTATCGCCTGACCTATCTCCGGTGCTTTGCTTGCGTTGTCTGTCGAAGAATGGAACGGAGCCGTTCTTGGGCAAGCCGGGCGCTTGGGAACTGAAGGCGGGCGAAGACACGTTGCGTGACATGTGTTGCGCTGCAGGGTTCACGATTACGTTTCCGTTTTCATTCTGGAAGGAAAGGTTATTTTGGTTGATTGATTTCAGCGTTTCGAAATTCTCATTCAAAATTGGAACGAAATTATTTGATGAAATTCCGCGATAAACACATTTTTTTCAATAGGTATATTAGGTATATAGGATATTGGCGGATTTATAAATCAATATACTTTTAAAATTAATATAAGATAACAATGTGACGAATCCTTTAAAAAGTAAGGTGTTCTTGAAAGTAGATACTTTTGAAATATTTAAAACAAAAAATTATGTGATTTCTAATTATAAACAAGTACAAAAATATGAAATTTGCTAATTTTGTTATATTAAATTAAGTATATCAAAATTGCCTTTGGGTATAGTGTTTTTCAGGCGTTACGAAGCACGATGCAATCGCGTTAAAGCGACGCACAGCGCCCCTGGCGGCGCGTTGTTGAATTATGCATAATATAGAGTCACACGCTCGCGGCGTAAAACAACTCACATTAGTCCATATTATAGGACCATACAATCGATTAAATTATCACACGTTATAATTTTTGTTAAGTTGATTTAGTAGATTATAATAATTATTACAAAAACATCCATATGGTAATACCGTGTAAAACAAAATAACTTAAAACCATTCCATATGCATAAATAATTAATGACATTAGCGCATTTTGCATGAATGCTTCTGAACAAAAACCATGACAATTTGCAACAAAATCCCGCATTTTGTGGCAACGGTAACCCATAGTGCCTTAACATAACATCACCCATTACAACACCATAAAATAACATTAAGACCCAATATGTATAAATGTGTGAGACCATTACTTACCTTCGCCGAGCTTCCCTCAGATTTCAGTTTTGGCTCAGATATGAGCTGAGAAGCGTTGGTTGAAGATGTTAACAGGCTAAGCCTAGAATTGTGCTCGCTTTAACAATCTGGAATGTCTTATAAAATATGCAGATTGTATTTGGAAGTACAAAATGGAAAATTTAGTAAAAAAAACTTTCTGTTTTTTGCTATTATTTTCAGCGTAGACAGTTGGTTCCAGTAATGGGTTACATATTTTTCGGCAACTGGCTGCGTAGCAGAATTGTCTGTTATTTTTGGACAACTAGTTGCGAAACTCAGTTGCCTAGGCGGGAGGAGGAGTTCCAGTTACCTAATAGGTTATTATGACTCGATCATATTAAAGGAGACAGGGAAGTATAATTTGCTCTTATATTGCAAAAAATATATTATTATAATAAAAACTAAGCTACTGAGTCTACTGACGCAATAGACGCACTTCAAGGTTATTAGTACTTACCATATATTAGTAATTACTTCCATCTAAGAACACTGTTACATGGGTGCGGCCATATCGAAGAACTTTTATAACAATCTCACTGGCAGTTGCTGCTAAATAAAAATACCAAAGGTTATTCATCACACGCACCTTCTTTTTCACTTCAACGTCATCGGAAACCTTAGCTTCCGTGATAGTGGGGAGAGTGGGCACAGTTGGAACCCCGGGCATGTTGGGTATGGTGGGTACCCGGGCCAACGCTTCCAGATTTAATGAGGAATGCACTCCAGGATCGATGTTCAAGGGGGCCTGAAAAGAAGAACTGTCTTTTTTTAGATTCCGAGGAAGTAGAAATTGTGAAAAGTAAAGAATGTTTGTGTTTTTTCGTGTGATGAAAGAATGCTTGAGGTTGTATTCAAGACGGAGCGGCGGTCTTCCTGAAGAGTCAAGAGTCCTATGACTGACACTATCATTTGGAAAATCAATAGACAAAAGGATGATAATCTTCCACGGACTATAATACAGTGTGAGATTTTTTACGCAAGTACTTTGCTGCCTGTGAGGTACTGGACTAGCATGCCAGTCCTCCATCTCATCTTGTGGGTTTCGTAAGAGGAGACTAAGGATAAAAATACCAGAAGGTAGACAGCAACACCTTCTAAGGAACTGCTATCCTACACTGGGATCCCCAAGCCACCTGCCAAGAGTGGGTATTATAGCAAGCACCCTTTTAATGAGGGAGACTGTTCAGCAGTGGACGATCCTGCTGATACAGTACAGTACTTTACCCTAGAATATTTTGAATTCAACGTCTCAGCACCGTTCTTCGGCTTACTCAGTTCTGTTGAAAACTTAAGAATCTGCTTTCGGTGACAAAGTTATAAATTGTATCCCAAGCGTGTTCAGTATTGTAACATATATGCCAATCCTATCCCAGCATCTCGTGAGCGATAAAATATTTATACCATAACCAGCATTTCCAATTAAAAACAAAGACGATTACATATAACCACGAGCATACAGACATATATATGAACCAACTTAAATCAACCCAATAAATATATTACGTGGTACAGATAGCCTCAATTCACATTGACGCATAGTCAAGTCGAAGCATAGTCGTGTAAACGCATGCCTCGCCTCATCGCGTTTTCGCTTCTCTGAGACAAAATCGTAGCGTTTGCGCTGAGTAGCTCAGCTTATCGATAAAGAAAAACTCGTGTGGAATGGTTCAATGCAATGAGTATGCAGCTTTCATAATATCTCTACCCTTATTCCACTCAACTGGATCTGCATAAAATCTCTGTTTTAAAAAAATACGCAACAAAATCATATTATTCAGAATAAACACGCGTCGCTTCGATTCTCGTTAATTCTGCTTGACATTTAACAGAATAAATACGCGTCGCTTCGATTCTCTTTGATTCTGCGTGACATTTAACAGAATAAATACGCATTATTTCATTTTTTTTTTGGTTTAGCGTGACATTTAACAGAATAAATACGCGTCGCTTCGATTCTCTTTGATTCTGCGTGACATTTAACAGAATAAATACGCATTACTTCAATTTTTTTTGGCTATGCGTGACATTTAACAGAATAAATACGCGTCGCTTCCATTCTCTTTGATTCTGCGTGACATTTAACAGAATAAATACGCATTACTGCAATTTTTTTTGGTAATGCGTGACATTTAACAGAATAAATACGCGTCGCTTCGATTCTCTTTGATTCTGCGTGACATTTAACAGAATAAATACACGTCTCTTCGATACGGAGCTTTGACTGTGCTTCAAAGTGAATTGAGCTAACTCGAAGGACCACAGATTCCTTCCTCCACAATAAGTAATGATTTAAATATTTACTGACATGCCTTCCAAAGGGTTTATTGAGATTCTATGACATCAAGCTTACCTTCATTCGTTTCTCCATAGTGCCGTCCGGCAGCTGCACCAAGAAGTACGAGCCACCGATCGAGCCACGCTCCATTTGCAGTCTTTTCTCTTCAGCCATACGCTGAAGTAGTGGCTTTTCACCTGCCGTCTGCAATTTATCATCATTACGTCAATATTCCGGTCTCTTTGTCAATAATAATGGGCATTGCCTGGTAATGTTTTGATTATATTTAGACAAACATTTATCTATGCCTATTTTCACGTACTAATACGTTTTATCAGCGTAAATGAAAAAAAAAATCTAGTTCAACCAGCCAAAAAGAAACCATTAAAAAGAGCTTGAGTATTGCCGGTTCATAATGAGAAGTTAGTGAACTTAGAAAAAAACCTAGAAGTTAGTATTTAATTTCTTCTTCAATAGTGCCTTCCTCAAAACATTTTGAACCCAACGCCAGAGCTAAACCTTGTTTATACAACTCACTTTGGGATATACTAGCGGCCTCATCAGTGCCCCAAACACGGCGCAGTTCAGGATTAGACCAGCCAGTAGCAGGTTTGCGTTCTGCCAGGATCCGAACTCTCTGAGCAGTATAGCGGCCAAAGGAGCGAAACTGAACGTTCCAACACCAGACCCGCAAACTGCTATGCCCGTGGCCAGCGAGCGCCGCGTCTCGAAGTAGTACCCCACAGCGACCACTGACGGGAGGTAGATCATGCCGAATCCGATACCTGGAACGAAGAAATAAGGTTGTAAATTGAGCAATGAATGGGGTTTTCCGGCACGTTCGGTGCGACTGTCTTTCTACCACGTCCCGAGATATTTGCCCACTGCATCCATTATAATAAGCTGTGATGGCTCAGTGGCATTGGCTATGGACTGCCGCACAGCAGGTTCATGGTTCGAATCCCGCCGCGGGCTTGAACTTCACAGCATGGTGGAAGGGCATTTTGCGAATACCCGCCTGGCTAGCGAGCACCCTCAAGTAGAAAATCTGTCGCCAAGCACCTAACCATGTGTTCCGGCAGCAGTCCTTGAGAAACAGTGAATTTACAGGAACATGAGACTTAACAACTAAGTGTTTTTTGAAGGGCGCAGTGTAATTCGTGACTCGTGACGAAATGCACCTGTCATAGTTTAGCAGATGTTAGTCCGCTTTACATCAGCTGGGCCTCGAGCTTGTTCCGTCACAATAACATAAAAAAAACAACACTGCTCCATTCCAAAAAACTTTACTTTTCTTTTACACTTTTTCATTCACCACCACGTTTAACCCTATCTTTCCTTCTCGCTCCTCCTTAAAGTATCTTTATCTGCATACTAATTTCATTTCAATATTCATTCAGTGCTTTCACTGCCATGTTATAATTTTTGTCTACAACTGTCATTCTGAATTACTTTGCTAACTAAATATAATACATTTAGAATGCACCTATCATTTCATTTTGGATACGGACATTTTATTCCGGCAATAAATAATCTAAGAGCAAAGAGCATCACCCGAATGGGAGCAATTAGATCTGATAGTGTCTAATAGCATTTCTAAATGTAGGTGCAGATGGGTCATCGTAACTAGGCTATAATGTGAGAAGGTACCTAATAAATATGATTAATGTTATGCAAGCACAATCTCCGTCTGAGTAAAGAAACGCTTTCAAATAATATGTAAGAATTTATATATACGACATATTCAAACATAAATTGAGAATATAAAAATATATTTAGTTATCAAAGGTATCAACATTTTATTAGCATAAACAAATTTCACGTTTGTAAATTGTGTAGCTTCTTGGTCCGATACTCTCAAAACGTAAATTAGTGCAAAACGTTTGATTGACCATTACGCGTACTGAACCTTTTGCGTTGTGCAATTAGCGTTTTGGTTATCCTCGCTACTTGAGAAATTTTTGTATTAAACAATTTATTCATGACAAAAGATTAATTAATATCTTTCAAACCACACCACACCAGAAGAAGGGAAGAACATTGAGTGACTATTATATTGAAACAAAATTGTGATAATAGATTATGTACTAATAAAATATAGGTAAATAGCACTTTCTAATGATCAGCTTCTCGTAAGTATATAAGTACATAATTAGCTGTGGCCTGCGGTTTCACCTGCGTAGACAGACAATAATGAAAACTATGAAAGTGATGATGAATCCAATTTATTTATCCAGGACCTAAACTATCTTTATTCTAAGTTTTATCTAAGTAGCTGTTTGTTTAAAGAAGACACACACATATTCAGCCTCACTAACAAACTGTCACATTTAGAACTGTGATTTAGATATCCTAGCCCTGATAGCCCTTGATTCGATCTTCCTGCAGTAATTTTTCAATTCTGCAAGTAATTTTCAAGACAAACAAATCATTTACAGCTGAGATAAGATGTGTGATGATTGGTGTGTATATCCCAATTTGGCGTCGAGCCAAATTACTAAGGACTTTGACCAATTTGCTTCATCAGTACCCATATAATTTGGCGTGAGATTAAATATCTTGAATACTGAATATTTGCTTCTTTCGTATGGCACTGACATCTGTATCAGCTAAAATAAAGGTGTCCAATTTTGCCTTATAACTTTATACTTATATAATCTGATCTCAAGTACATCCTTCCTTGTTAAATGTGATTCTTTATCATGTGCTCAACATGGTCCACTCAGTCAATTTATAGTTAGGGTAGACGCCAAAATATAGACACATATCATGTAGATAAGATAGCATGTTTAATTTACTAACACCAGCGTTGTTTCAGTGTTATATAGGTTGTTACACGAACGTATAATAAGGATTATACATATAATATTTACTTTGTTTCTGTTAATGAATCGTTAAGGTGATTCAGATCAATAAGGAGCTTGCAAAAAAATACCAAAACATTAATTAAATAAAGGCCAAACTTAATGCGCGCTGCATATGGCGGCTACGACCTTTTGTTGTCCAAAATACGCTAAATTAGAGAAAATAGTACTTATAATATACCTATCATTGTACGGTTCGAAAATGTTATACACGGATTTGTTAAGGATATAATTGATCACATTTTAGCGAAGGTAAGATGTGAAAATTCATTAGCGTTGAGGATCCAAAAAATATATTAAAAACAGCTGCCTATCAGGTTGGTTTTACCTATGAATCAAGCAGTTATGAAAAAACCTTCACCACGGATTTGTTGCCAAAACGTCCTTTCATAACAATATTTTTTCTAAATTCAAATAATGATCCCCTGAAGGGGAATTCCCCTTCAAATTGACCAAAATCAACACAAAGGTATGATAAAAAGAAAGATTAACATTTATTGCACTCCTAGACAAATTCCTTTACAAAATCGACTTCACGGATTGAAATGAGGGCAACCAGGAATAGTATATTATGTACCTATTTGATAATAACACAATAATTTAGGAATACGATATGGAATGAATCAGTGTTTGCTGTCGGCCCACAAATAATTTTAAACGGCACAAAGGAGCATATGGGTTGATGCCTGGTGCAGAGTTCATCAACATTATGCGTCATGTTCCGGCACATATTCCAGTATACTTCATTCATTATGTACATTGGCGATTTGCACACAAGACACATGAAATAACACAAGGTATACATACAACAGACAGAGAAATCGTATCGATTCTAACAAAGGAAACGGGGTTGAAAGATCTTGAGAATTACAATGAAATGGGTAATGAACTCGAATGAAAACAGTGCAATTAAAAGCTAAAAGTGACACAATGTGCTACCATTTTGAGTTGGTACGACCCAGACTGTTAAAATTTGTTTTCGTGATAGTTTTTAAAGCGGGAATGGGCGAACTGACACATAATAAGTTCCAACTGCTCTAATTGCTAGTTGAGGTTAAAAGGATATGTGCAATACGTAAAAGCATTTTTGAAACGGTCATCTCCGCCTTTTGTATTATATTTACGAAAACATATTGAAAATATTGACTTCCAAAACTGAAAGTATGAAATTATTTGATGCTGATTCGAAACACTGATTCATACAGAAATCAAAGTCCGATTTTCACAAGTTCTTTTTTTATTTCTTTTTTCTCTTTATAGTAATACATACTGCTTATTAGATCAATCACTCGCTTAAATTACTGTTCACCAACAAGCCAAAATCAAATCAAATCGTGAACCTTAATTGCATCAGCATAAATAAATAAAATATTAACCAAAAAATTTAACAATGATAGTTCAAAAGTACCTATCACAATATTGTGCGCATGGTACCGACTTCGACAAGTTATTTCACACTTTTGGGTGTTGAAGTCGGTCCATTTTTTGGTAAATTTTTTTTTTTTCACTCTATTTAGTGACCCTTACTACTTACGGGATACATAGTCAACGACTATACCATCTAGATAGGTAAATATTTTTCAGTTATTGGAGTGTAACTGAAAAACGGCTTGACCGATTTTGATGAAATTCAAATGGGACCAAACGACAAGCATCAGCTTACAAACAAAAAAGAATTTTCAAAATCGTTTCACCCAGTCAAGAGTTCTGAGGAAACAAAAATAAAAAAAACAGATGAATTGAGAACGTCCTCCTTTTTTGGAAGTCGGTTAAAAATACAGACCAAGTGAGTACCACCTCCTTATTTGGAAGTCGGTTAAAATACCAACAAATATTAATATTAGAAAATAGTTTTCAGTTGGATATCAGTACGTAAGATGTTGACTCATATCATGTTTGTTGTTAGCCAAAAATGTGAACGGGAGAATATTTCCACTCGGTTGACAAATAGTGATGTAACGACACGTAATATCGTCCTCCTAACACCCTTGGCATTGGAACCTGATGATCTCAATTGTACAGCCACTAACTAGAGCTGATGGCACAATTGGCGCTAAACGCTGCTAATTATCGCGACATTTAAATTCTTCAAAATATTGGCTGTACGTGTTACACAACGACAATGAATACATGTTTCAGTAAACTTTAGAGATTTTCTGGTAAGATACTCATAATATACGGTAAACACATAAATAATAATAGTTTATTCAAAGGAATTGCACATACAATATTTCTTCAGGTTAGATAATGTAGGTACCTATATAACACAATTATTTTGAAGCAGTGATGGCTCAGTGGCATTGGCTATGGACTGCCGCGAAACAGGTCCATGGTTCGAATCCCGCCGCGGGCTTGAGCTTCACCGCATGGTGCAAGGGCATTTTGCGTACGCCGGCCTGGCTAGCTACTAGGTACTAGGTTTATATAGTCCGATATAAAGGGAAGAACGCTGTATGCTGAAATAAAGGTGATAAGCCTCGTTCAGCAGCAGTACTCTTGCTTAAATAGTTCAAATTCCTAGCCAATTGTTTTTTTTTATTGTGATGGAACAAGGTGGAGGCTCACCTGATGTTAAGCGGACTAACCTCTACCTATAACAGATGCATTTCGTCAGAAAACACAAATTGCACTGCGCCCGTCACGTTGAGACATAGTTGTTAAGTCTCATGTGCCCTTAATTTTACTGGCCCTCAAGGGCTGCTGAACACACTGTTAGGTGCTTGCCGATAGATTTTATACTTGAGGGTGGTATGATAAAGCCGGGCGAGCATTCGCAAAATGGCCTTCCATCACGCGGTGAAGCTCAAGCCGGCGGCGGTGGGGATCAAACGATTGACCTGCAAAACAGCTATTACTGCACTCAGTTAATGTGATATGCAATGAGAATAAAAAGGTAGCATTAAATACATGTTTTATTAATGTGATGATATGGTCGAAGGTGTTGTTCAGGCTAACCTAGAACTACTGGCTCTCAAGGACAGCTACCGGAACACACCGTTAGGTGTCTAGCGACAGATTTTGACTGTGCTAATACACAATATGAAGTAAAATACAAAGTCAAAGTCAAAATCATTTATTAAATTTAGGCGTCTACAACGCTCTTATGAAGGTCAATTACAAATCTTAATATTGGAATATTCTACATTGTACTGCCACGTTCAGCAAATAAAAATTATAGAGCTACTGCGAGAAGAACGGGCAAGAAACTCGGGGCCATTCTTTTAAACGTTTTTTAACAATGTGTTAAGTACATACTATATAGTAAAATTATTACAATACTTAATTTTCATTACGTAGGTGTTAGGCGCTAGCTTGGCAGAGGCGAACCAGTCCAAGCATTTTTGTCGTTTAAGTAATCACAAACTGTGTAGTAAGATTTCTTTATCAAAATATTCTTCAACTGCAACTTGAATTTTCTTTCTGTGAGCGTTGTAATATGTTTGGGCAATTTATTATAAAACCGCACACAAAACATATGTTGCCAAATGTTCGCATATTATACAAGTTGTCCTGCAGAAGCCTAGCGCCTTAATTACGCTACATGATACCGAATGGAATTGGGTCAATGTGGGCTGAGCCACCAACCGAGACTTGTCTAATCGGCACGTTTCCATTTGCGGTTTTCTTTGATGCCCCATTTTTCTATGGTTTGTTAAATTGGCAGGGTCGATTGCAATCTATAGAGCTTATCATTGAAATCTTGTTTTACGATCAACATTATTGACCCCAAAAGGCAGCTGATTAAATTTGTTAACTGATTGATAAGATACGAATGACAGAAAATATGTCAAAACTACGAATAAATATCGTAGTGTAATTTTTATTCTATAGGTCGTTTTTGAGTTGCTGCATGGCCACAGCAACTCAAAAACGACTTGACCTATTTTGATGAAAATTTTTCATAAGAACCATGAATACCACATAGTTGAAAGTTCTCAGGCTTCAAAAACAGTCGAATTGAGAACAATCGATCTCCTCCTTTTTTGTAGTCGGCTAAAAATGCACATTGAACCAAATAATATCACTAAAACGCGATTTGTATCTGATTCTATTATCCAACTTACATTGACCTTCATGTCCTTGAACATTCTTGAAGCATATGTTATTTTTGCATCAAACAGCACGTATAATGAACCATTTCAAAGAAAATCGTGCAATTAAACAACATTGAGCTACAGTACAGGGCGCCGCGTAGTCTGTAATATCTGGCTCTATGCCAACGGTCTCGTGGTGACCTTCAAGCCAACTTCACAACAAACAGGACCTAGACTTGCGCTGGGGAACATAAAGTCTTTCTGCCTTTTGTCTGAATTACTTGACTAATAGGTCATATATTATTGTTCTTTGGTTAATTTCAATTTGGTATGAATTCGGAACCCGAAAATGACGTGCCAGTATATACAGGGTTATTGGTAAAATGCTAACAACCTCTTAGGGTTGACTTCTGCTAGACATAACAAACATTATGAGACACCATTCATTTCAAAAAAAAATAAAAAATTAAAAGCAAAAAAATATGTCTCGAAACGTTTGTTGGGACTAGCAGAAGTCAACCTTAAGATTTTTAGCATTTCACCAATAACCCTGTATAAGTACAACTCCGAAAATTACTATTCATCAGTACAAGTTTGGTCACTCACACTACACAATCAAGCGCGATTAAAAGGATGGAATTACAATGTAGATGATAAAGGCACAGAAAAAACGTACAAAAGTGGTCTGTATAGTACCGGTTTCAATCATTTATAATTTAATGTAAGTATATTATCTGGTCGTCAACCCACAATTACCTAGAAAACAACCCCACGTTGAGTCGCTGGAAAACCCATAGGTTTACAGGTTGAAAAAGGGTTAAGTACTTAGCGACGATTAACATTATTGGTAATTCAAACCGCCACCGTCGGGGAAACGAAATGCATTTTGCGAGTGGAAAGCCCGGTTTGCCACTTGTGTTAATTGTCAGAAGGGCTTAATAGTCCTGAGTGGGTGGGAGTATAAGCTGTTTCGTTTATACAGCGCTTGGCGAATGTCCAATTTTACACGCAGCGGAGCGGTTTCCAAGGGTTTCAACAAAGAACGTTATGGAACGTTTTCATTTGCAGCTTGCCACTTTCAATGACAAAACGGAATTAATCGAGAACTGCAGTTGATGCCCTTCGATAAGGTTAATTAGATTGTATTGGATATTGCTAACAGCTAGCGTTATCGATACTTGTAACAGAATTTCCCCTAGGACCGGAATACACGACGTTAAGAAAAATAACCTTGAGCAAGACTATTTTCTACTTAATGTAGAACTTCTGGAACATTCATCGACACTAATGAGCTAATTCTAATACTGGCTTACAATATTTTTGTCTCTATAGTCTCATCTTACCAAGCTTTAAAAAAAACTACAGATTACCAATTCTATTATCATTTAACACATGTTTGTTCATTAAACTCAAGTTCGCAGAGAGGATACTATGATCATACAACACGTCTTAATGATAAAATAACTTAAAATACTCCTGACCAACACACTCTAACGCAAATCACAAAACATTCTAAAATATAAACAAAACAGCTGTATCAGATAATCTGATCAGATACACCAGGTTTGAGAATCGAATTAAAACTCTATACAATGATACATTTTTAGGTATTGCCAAAACAGTACGTAAATATGCAATTGTCATATTTATTATTGTGTGTACTCAAAAGACGCTGCATTCGTTATACCAAAAAGGACCTTTAAAAAGCCTGACCTACTTTTAACACAATGTAACAAACGTGTTTTGTGTAAAACAATTTGTTTTGTTAAGTTGCTACGTATTGACAAAACCCAAACATAACGATGCGGTCATCGCAGATAACATGTCATAACATAACACACTTTTTAATCGGAATTTCCGGGAAAGACTGTGTATTTAATTGCTCTGTGGTGTTCTAGGGTGCACTACCGAACCGATGAATTGGGGTTCAACGGTATACCTACCTTCTACTTGTGGAAAATGTACGTACTCTAGTCTACGTATAAATATGTATTTATTATCCGTAGGTACCCGTATAAAATGGAGTCTAAGTAAGTTTTAGGACGCATTAATTTTCTATAGCTTTCGTGTCTGTCGCAGCCACAGCCTGTCTCCTCCAAATTCAGTGAACAGATAATGTTATACGTTCATCAATAACAAGGAATAAGGCCACAGACGGGAAACTCGGCGCCTGAAGTATAAACCTGAAGTTTATATAATAATAGTGGTAGTGCCACGCTGTAGCTCTACGGGTTACAGCTGAATGGGCCGGCACGACCGGGGCAGTACCACTCTCCCACATGATATCGACGTGAAGTAGTGACTTTGCCATTGCGTTTCGATCGATTTGTGGGAGACCCGGAGGCCCGATCCCCCCCCCCCCCCAAGGAATATGGCGGCACAGTTTCAAGAGACATTACTCCAGGAGGGTACCAGCCGTGAAATCGCTGGAGAATCCCTCTCCGAGCATCCACCTCCAGGACCTGAACCTGAAGGTGGATGCTCGGGCTGCCCTGCGTATTCTGGAGGGGGCAAAACCGTGCTCAACCCTATTTCTGCTGCTCGAGGTAAACGAAGCAGGAGGCTTAAGTCACCCCACACCACGCTAGCCGTGGACTTTTGCAACATACGGGGTCTCCGTTCTAACCTGAACGATGTCCACTACCATCTGGAGACTGCTAAGCCGGCCTTGCTCTTTTTGACCGAAACACAGATATGCTCTCCGGCAGACACTTCATTCCTCACATACCCTGGGTCTGTCTTTACGTCAGAGAGGATATCTGTGCTCGTCGTCTCAGCAGCCTTGAAGGACGGCCTATCTGACATTTGGTTGCGCGTAGACTGCGATGACCATCCGCGTATCTACGCGTGCCTTTATAGGTCCCATATCAACGGTAATGCCGAAATAGATCGATTCGTGGAGCACCTACAGATGGCTACAGATTCCGTGCTTGAGCAGATCCCCACCGCAGAGATCGTGATACTTGGCGATTTCAACGCCCACCACGCCGAATGGCTCGGTTCGCGCACCACCGATCATGCGGGGAGATCTGTTCACGACTTCGCTTTAGCGTATGATCTGACACAACTGGTCACCTCGCCTACGCGAATCCCAGATGTGGATGATCATACACCTTCCCTGTTGGACCTTCTGCTGACCTCTCACCCGGACAACTACACAGTATCCGTTAACGCTCCCCTCGGATCGTCGGACCACTGCCTGATCCGGAGTTCAGTGCCGGTTACACGCCCAACTCGACCCCGTTTTGTAGGTTGTCGTCGCGTGTGGCACTATAGGTCAGCAGATTGGGACGGGATGCGGTCCTTTTTTGCATCCTACCCATGGGGGCAAGTTTGCTTCTTGCCGGATGATCCAGATGTCACTGCTGACTATGTTGCTGATGTGGTGCTTCAGGGTATGGAACTCTTTGTTCCATATTCTACAGTGCCCATCGGTGGCAGGTCACAGCCCTGGTTTGGTCGCTCTTGTAAAATGGCCTCTGGCCATAAACGAGAGCGTTACCAAGCTTGGGCCGATTCAGTGGCATCTAAGGATTTAAATACCAGCGATCTCAAAAAGAAATATAACTTTGCCTCCAGGTCCTTCAAAAGAGTAATCGCAAGAGCGAAGTCGGAGCATATCGGCAGAATTGGCGAGAGATTAGCCCGCCTTCCTTCGGGAACACGTGCGTTCTGGTCTCTTGCCAGGGCTGTCCAGGGGAATTTTTGTCAGTCATCCCTACCGCCCCTGCACAGAGAGAATGACACACTGGCCCACACCGCAAAGGAGAAGGCCGATCTTCTGGGCTCTCTCTTTGCGTCTAACTCGACTTTGGATGACCAAGGGAACTCACCACCGACTATACAACGGTGTGATACTTCGATGCCGGATATTATTTTCCGGCAATGTGCAGTACGTAAAGCACTGTTCTCCTTGGACATTCATAAGTCGAGTGGGCCAGATGGCATCCCTCCGATAGTGCTGCGGACTTGTGCTCCAGAATTGACACCGGTTCTAACGCGTCTTTTCCGGCTCTGCTACTCATCAGGCGTTGTCCCGAAAACATGGAAGACGGCTTTGGTGCACCCGATCCCTAAAAAAGGTGACCGCTCAGATCCGTCCAATTACCGCCCTATAGCCATAGCGTCTCTGTTCTCCAAGATAATGGAATCCATTATCAACAACCAGCTCCTGCAGTATCTAGAGGAGCACCAGCTGATTAGCGATCGCCAGTACGGTTTTCGTCGTGGTCGCTCAGCTGGTGATCTTTTAGTATATCTTACGCACCGATGGGCGGAGGTGGTGGATTCCAAGGGTGAGGCGTTGGCGGCTAGTTTGGACATAGCGAAGGCCTTTGATCGGGTGTGGCATAAAGCGCTTCTATCGAAGCTTCCTTCCTATGGGCTTCCCGAGAAATTGTGCGAATGGATCTCCAGTTTTTTGGCAGATCGGAGCATTAAGGTCGTTGTCGACGGTGCATGCTCCGACTTAAAGCCGATTAATGCTGGCGTTCCGCAAGGCTGTGTGCTATCTCCGACTCTGTTTCTCTTGCACATCAATGACATGCTGCAACTCAGCGATATTCATTGTTATGCAGATGACAGTACCGGAGATGCCTCATACACCGGCCGCGCTAAAATTTCTCGGGAAAACGTTGTCGAGAGTCGGAACAAACTTGTGTCTTCAGTCGAAACCATGTTGTCAAATGTTTCGAAATGGGGCCAATTGAACTTAGTCCAATTTAACCCCAAGAAGACACAAGTTTGTGCGTTTACCGCCAAGATATCCCCCTTTGTCGTATCCCTCCGTTTTGAAGACACTCCCCTTGCTACCTCAGCCAGCATCGGAGTACTTGGCGTCGACATATCGAACGTCGTTCAATTTCGCTGTCACTTGGAAGATAAGGCTAAGTTAGCCTCTAAGAAGCTTGGTGTGCTCGGAAAGGCGAGGCGGTACTTCACGTCGGCCCATCGCCTGCAACTTTATAAGGCTCAGGTTCGACCTCACATGGAGTACTGCTCTCACCTCTGGGCGGGAGCTCCCCAGTACCAGCTTCTTCCATTTGACCGCATTCAACGCAGAGCGACTCGAATCGTCGACGATCAAGTTCTCTCCGGTCGGCTCGACCCTTTGGCTTTGCGTAGAGATGTTGGATCACTCTGCATCTTTTACCGCATATATCACGGGGAGTGTTCTGAGGAACTGTTCGATTTACTACCTGCAGCTCAATTTCGCCACCGGACTTCCCGACAAAGCATGATGTTTCATCAATTTCATGTCGACGTCTGGCAGTCAACAACCTTGCGATTTTCACGGCATTTTTTACCTCGCACTGCCATATTATGGAACCAGCTGCCCGGTGAAGTATTTCCGAACAGTTACGACTTAGGAACCTTCAAGAAGAGAGCATATTCCCTCCTTAAAGGCCGGCAACGCATCCTCGAGACCTCTGGTGTTGCGGATGTTTGTGGGCGACGGTGATCACTTACCATCAGGTGAGCCGCCTGCTCGTTTGCCCTCCTATGCCATAAAAAAAAAAAAAAAAAAAATATGGATTTACAAATTTAGTGCACATGCATAATGTTCGTGACCTATTATAATTAAATAATTCGTATTCTGAGGTATGATTTCAGGATGTTTACATTTATTCGAGGAGGAGGAATAGAAAATTATTTAAAAATATCTTTTGTCATCATTTTACGTATCAAATAACAGAAGCTCGTTGTTTAAAATACTATTTTTATTTAATTTATATGTAGGTATATATTTTTTTTTATGCTAAAATGTCTTAAATGTGTCGTTTGGAACACTATCGTTGTATAAATGGAAGTACTTTTAAAATTTAGACGCTTTATAAATTTACACATTCAATGTTGCCACAGCACAAATGTTATTCATTTATTGTCCTGCAGGAAAAATAGTTGGGACGCGACCTACTAACATAAATTATACATCTGCTGTGAATTAAATAAGGTTATGATGAGTACAAGATGTTTGTATACATCAGTTCACTATCACCATACTTATATTTTCTCGAAGGGGCAGATTGCGGTGAAAACACATAAGACTACTACTAAACTTAGCTAAATGGTAAAATTATATATCTATCCTTTAGAAATTGTACTGTAACTGAGAACTACTTTTCAGAAAACCTCGGTGTACGCTTCAAAGTTTTGAATTTCCGAATCGACACAATCCTCCGCTTGATCCGTGTCACGAATTATTCCAGTAACCGTAGTTCAAGTTTTTAAAGTTTATGTACCTAACCATAAAAGTTTACGTTTACTGCCATATATGTATTTAGTTCGCTAAGTTTCCGGTAGGGGCGCTACTAAAATATGTACCTATGGTGAAAATCGTTAACTTTCCCGGTGACGTAAGAGTTACTGTGAAATATGTGACTTATACTAAAGGTACTGATCTCCAGAAGCGACATCATCGATCATGATACAACAAGTACATCAACGATTGTACAGTAAACACACAATTATCTAAATTAATCGATTAATGATACATTTTAATTAATAAGTAATCAGAAATATTGCAAGTGATGCTCTCTTCAAGTTTTTTCACTCACTCTCACGAGGTACATTATCAGAACTTAAGTCCTGTCTGGTTCTAGTAGCATTGGCAGCCGACGAAGGACGACAGACCGTCGCCAAGCAACGCCGTATTCATGCCGTGCCAATGTGCCAAGGTCGCATGTGGCATAAATTACACACGAGCAGCATTGGGTGATCTCCTGTTTATTACGTACCTACTCTTCACAGATACTTCAGGATTTGTGTGTCGTTAAAATAACTATAAAGTGGATAATATATTGGTTTTAAAGTTGTTATGAATGGAAGTTTCCATCATTTGGCCAAAATACGTAGTTCAAATCAATACTGCGCATAAATTCAAACAAACCGCGATGTAATGTAGAACGGTCCGAAATTCGATTCATCGTGTTTATTAAGCGTGTTTGATAAATACCAAATGTATGTTTTCTTAACCTTGTAGATTGTACTGTCATATCTCATTTTGACTGGGCTTTTTTTATCTTATTACAAAATATCCCTTAGTATACAGTTTTCCGATTGAGTCCAACAAAATATTTATATGTCATAAGCAAATACAGATATAAGTTCTTAATTTACAGCAATAAAAAATCGAATAATCTGCCTCTCGATATTAAGCGTTTAAATGTTTTACAATATAAAAAAGAAATAAGAAGGCTCCTCGGAAAATGCTTTTATAACTTGAAGAATATTTATATTTTGTAACCAATAAATGATTATTTTTGTAACGTCTACAGTCTAAGTATGTTAAAAAAACTTTTTTTTTCAATGTGCAGATCTGTGATTTGTGTTCTGGTCTTAAAAAAAATATGCTAGAAATGGGCAAACTGTTACAGCAATTGTATATTTTATATAAGAACTTATGAACACAGTTTTTAATAATAAAATATTCTGTTTCTGATAGCAAGTTTTCTTTTACTTGTGAATTCGGAAGAAGTAACTATCAGGCAATAGCTGTAACTACTAAGTAGTAGGTAGCTAAAGTAAATCCATATTCAACTTTGCCAATTTTCAATATTTCGATGACGCAAGGAAAGTTGTAGGCCACGTTTAATATTGCTTCCACAGGGTAAAGGCCAGACATGAGAGGAATTTTAACCGGCCAGACTAGCGCAGAATGCTAACGTTAGCTTTATTCATCTTGCTAAGACCTTCCGGTATTTACGCAAACGACTTTCCTCACTTTATTCATGATAAGTGAGAAATAAACAAATAGGTGTACTGAAACGATGTACCTAATTATCGAAACCCTATTCAAATATTATAGATTCGGAATATATATTTTTTTAAATTTCATAATAAACAAGAAATCTATGGAAGATGAATTTTATAATGATCCGCGCAGGTACGCGGCATCCGTACATGGTCGATATAATATATACACACAAGCGCTTTTAATCCGGCTTCATTGAAATTCAGCCTCTCTACTTGCCTATAGGGTTATAGGCCTATAGGTTACTAGGGGTCTTCAAGTACAAGGAATGAAAATGTATTTTCTAGGTATACATGTTCCACCGTCAACCGCGTCATCACTTTCCATCAGGTGAGACTGCATTCAAACGGTTCCTTATGGAGTCCCGGCACCCCATGGGGGAGTCCTGGCACCCCACGGGTGAGTCCCGGCACCCCACGAAGGGGGTTGTTGTATTTGACTACAGTTATATAAACCTCATAAACATTTATTTTATTTACGTAATTCGTTAGTGATTAGAAATAAAAGAAATTTAAATTTTGTTGACGTGGAGATCAAAAGCTGTGAATAACGAACACAGACTCAGTACTATAAACGTACCGTTTCGTGAACTCTTAAACTCAAAACACCATTTACATAACGCATATTTTAAATAAGAATTTATATTTTATCATGACTATTTAAATTAACCCTCGTCACGGTTAATTAATTAATACGAGCTATAATCATAATATTATTACAACGCACGAGCTATATTGCAGACATTGCAGTACATTCGCGGCACATATATTACATACATGTTATGCAAGAATGTAAACAAGATTAGAGATAAACACGACATAATAAGTATGGTAATTTGTGAATTAACACCCACAGCAGAATGGGTATCGACAACGATTTATCAACCATCGAATTTACGGGTATCTTTCATAGATATTGCATATTACAGAGCAATGAATCCGGGTCACTTAAAGAATCTTAAAAATCTCGGAAACTAAAAATGCTAGGTTAATGCAATAAATTGTATTTAATAGACAATGTAATACTCCTTAAATGAAGGTATTAAAACTTCTTAGTTATTGTAAAGTTATATCATAAAAAAATCAAATTTGAACAAGGGCCACTTTCGAAGATGGAACTACGAAATTACAGCATTTGGTTTTGCTTTTGTTTGTAATCTGTCATTTATGTGGGTACATAAACCATGTTGATAGTGCTCTATATTCATTATTCAAGCTGAAATTATGTCGCTTACGCCTGAAGAATGCACCAGAATACTTACAATGCTGGAAACCGGCCGGAGTCAGCGCGATACAGCCAGGACTGTCGGTGTGTCGCTGTCAACAGTACAAAGAGTTCTCCGACGTTACGAAGAAACTGGTTCTAACCTACGCAGACCAGGAACGGGCAGAACCAGGTGTACCACAGCACGAGAAGACCGATACTTGGTGAACACCATGCTTCGAAATCGGAACTGAACTCACCAATCAGTTTCGACGCCTCGGAGGAAGTAACCCAAGTGCATGGACAGTAAGACGTCGGCTTGCTGAATCTAACTTAAAACCCCTTAGACCTGCAAACGGCCCTAAACTGGAGCGTGGGCATCGTATTTCGAGACTAAGATATGCCCAGAGCCACGTAAATTGGAGTATTGAAGATTGGTCAAAAGTTATGTTCTCCGACGAATCAAAATTTATGCTCTACAAGCACGATGGAAGACACAGAGTGTATCGAAGACCAGGGGAAAGATTCAAGCAAGCATGCATCGAAGAAAAAGTAGCCTACGGTGGTGGGTCTGTACTTGTGTGGGCCGGAATTTCTTCTGAAAGTCGCACAGAGCTGGTGATCATAGAAAACGGCTCTTTAACTAGCGTAAGGTATGTGGAAGAAATCCTCAATGATCACGTTGGTCCATTTATGGTCAATTTAGGTGAGGATGCTATATTTATGCATGACAATGCCCGACCTCATACAGGTAGGATTGTGAATGACTACCTTCAAGAGATGAACATTACTCGTATGGAGTGGCCAGCGCGCAGCCCGGATATCAACCCGATCGAGCATGCTTGGGACGAGCTAGGCAGATGCGTAAAACAACGAAACCCTCCCCCAATCACGCTTCGTGAGCTCAAAATTGCTCTCACAGAGGAATGGGAGAATATTCCCCAAAATTGTATAAGGAACTTGGTGTACAGCATGCCAAACCGCGTAAACGCAGTAATGGAAGCACGAGGAGGCAATACGAAGTATTAAAATTCAAGAAAATCGTAATAAAGTTCAAAAATTTCATGTTTCTTATTTTTGTTTTAAGGAGAGATCAGCAGTTTTTTTCTTTATGTAATTTTGTGTTAATAAAATGTATGGTGACTCATATTTTTTTTACTTTCATTTAAGGAGTATTACATTGTCTATTAAATACAATTTATTGCATTAACCTATCATTTTTAGTTTCCGAGATTTTTAACATTCTTTAAGTGACCCGGATTCATTGCTCTCGAGTGTATATCGTCAGATTTCATAAGCGTTATTAAAGAATAAGTAAATACAAAAGTTATATGCAAGCCTAAACTAATAGTTATAAATATAAAACAAGTATTTTTTATGCCTGATAGGTTAGCCTTTGACCACTATCTCACCTGATGGTAAGTGATGATGTGGTCGAAGATGTTGTTCAGGCTAACCTGGAATTACTGGATCTGAAGGACAGCTGCCGGAACTGAAACACACCGTTAAGTGCTTGGCGACAGAAATTCCACTTGAGGGTGGTAGCTAGCCAGGCGGGCATTCGCCTAATGCCCTACCACCATGCTATAACGACTGCCATCCTAAGACAACAATCGGGACCGACGGCTTAACGAAGCACGGAAGTGCTCAGTAGTAATGTCACTAGCGGTCACCCATCCAACTCATGACCGCGGCGGACGTTGCTTAACCTTTGCTGATCGGTTAAGAACAGACAAGCAAACTTCGCTACGAGCGCTTCATATAGATAGATAATAAGATAGATAGTTGAAGATGGTACGAACTCCCCCAATCACGCTTCGTGAGCTCAAAATTGCTCTCACAGAGGAATGGGAGAATATTCCCCAAAATTGTATAAGGAACTTGGTGTACAGCATGCCAAACCGCGTAAACGCAGTAATGGAAGCACGAGGAGGCAATACGAAGTATTAAAATTCAAGAAAATCGTAATAAAGTTCAAAAATTTCATGTTTCCTATTTTTGTTTTAAGGAGAGATCAGCAGTTTTTTTCTTTATGTAATTTTGTGTTAATAAAATGTATGGTGACTCATATTTTTTTTACTTTCATTTAAGGAGTATTACATTGTCTATTAAATACAATAATTTATTGCATTAACCTATCATTTTTAGTTTCCGAGATTTTTAACATTCTTTAAGTGACCCGGATTCATTGCTCTCGAGTGTATATCGTCAGATTTCATAAGCGTTATTAAAGAATAAGTAAATACAAAAGTTATATGCAAGCCTAAACTAATAGTTATAAATATAAAACAAGTATTTTTTATGCCTGATAGGTTAGCCTTTGACCACTATCTCACCTGATGGTAAGTGATGATGTGGTCGAAGATGTTGTTCAGGCTAACCTGGAATTACTGGATCTGAAGGACAGCTGCCGGAACTGAAACACACCGTTAAGTGCTTGGCGACAGAAATTCCACTTGAGGGTGGTAGCTAGCCAGGCGGGCATTCGCCTAATGCCCTACCACCATGCTATAACGACTGCCATCCTAAGACAACAATCGGGACCGACGGCTTAACGAAGCACGGAAGTGCTCAGTAGTAATGTCACTAGCGGTCACCCATCCAACTCATGACCGCGGCGGACGTTGCTTAACCTTTGCTGATCGGTTAAGAACAGACAAGCAAACTTCGCTACGAGCGCTTCATATAGATAGATAATAAGATAGATAGTTGAAGATGGTACGAACAGCCTTAAAGTATTTATTTTAGTGAAATTAATACTTATTTGGTGGAATATAATATGAGCTCTGCTTTCTACATAAGATTGCCTCCGGGTAGGAAAAGAAGCCCACAATTTTTATCAATGTTTACTTAATAGTTAGATTTAGTTTAAGATTTAATCATTTGTGCTGTTTTTATATTTTAATTATGAATTTAACTACACTATGTCATAAAATAAAGTTAATGACATTGTATGGTTTCTATTGGTTTGATTTTAAATAATTTTAATGCATCACGATTCAAATATAAAAGAAAATGTTATTTCAAGTGACCTGTGAAGGAAGGTCATTTATAAGAAGCTAGGTAATATCAATACTTAAACATGCGGTTAGCCGAGACAATACTGCTAAGTTTGGCCTAGTTTAATCTATGAATACAATGATAATCTATAAAAATAATAGTCAATAGTTAATGCCATAAAAGACAGTAAACATAGGTTCAACAATGGCCCAAGCGCAACCTTTCGACTAGATCAGATTTAATTTCTTGAAGGGAAGCAACTTCTAAACTTCTTTAGTCGGTTGACAGTTTTTAACTTCTCCGATGATGTATGTAACATACTTACGTCATTGGAGAACTTGAAAACTCTTGCTTAAAACCAAAGAGCTATCGAAATACAGAAAAAAGAACTCTGAAGCAGTTTGTAAAGAAGTCTCCTGCCCGGTAACAAACATACAGCGCATTTTGTGGAAAAGAACAAATCCTAAATAAATTGAAATTAACGCTCAACTATTACCGGTTTTAATGGACTATGGTATAAGCAACCTATTCAAACTCTGAATCGTTAATTGCTGACATTCTTTTTTCAATTTTATCTATATGGCAGTAAGCATAATAAAGTGAATAATAAAAAGATATTTCTATTCCACTCAATTCAACCCTAACAAATACTTAATAAATTTAACTTAGAAATGTTTTATTAACTATTTACATAATGTTTCATATTGTATTCATATATATATATTTTTCTGTTATTGACGTTAATATTTCTTTGATTAAGTTATCATAATATTTAAGTATAGCATCGCATTGGTTACCATAAACTGTCAGGATGCTATTTCTATTTTTAATAAATAAATAAATAAAATAAATAAAACTTAATGCTCGGTATTAATGTTTTATTGTATAAACAAACTATTCAATACCCTAAATCGTCAATCACTGATATATTTTTTTCAATTTTCTATGGCATTGGATGAAATAAAACTGAGAAAGGAAACGAGGAAAATAAAACAGATAAATCCATTCCACTCAATCCCAAACAAAAACAACTAACGGCGTGACAATGTGTCATGTTATGGGATAAATTGACGGAGACGTGGCCACTGAACCTGATAGGTATACGCATTTGAAGTAACCTAACATTGTTAAAAAATACACAATAATATCAAAATATTGTATATTTGCAAGAATACAATACAATAGAAATTATTTCGTATGGAAAAAGATAACTTCCAGCGGGATTTTAACCGGCAACCCCCGGAATAACGTCCTGGTGCATTAACAATTATGCTATAGAAGCGGGGCGCTGGACAGTCGCAATGTCTCCATCAGTTTGAATGTACGTCTTTTTGACATTGGCGACATCTACCCAATATAATACAATAATACAATGTCATAGGCATTAACCAAGATGATCCTGTTCGAGTGTGAAAAGTTCTGCACGTAATACCTTTTTTTTATTTGTAGCTGATAGGCTAGCCTTTGACCACCATCTCACCTAATGGTAAGTGATAATGTGGTCGAAGATGTTGTTCAGGCTAACCTAGAATTACTGGCTCTCAAGGACAGCTGCCGGAACACACTGTTAGGTGCTTGGCGACAGATTTTCTACTCAATCGCAAAATGCCCTACCCCCACGCAAGATTGCTAATTTAGTTATACGGTACAGTATTGTTACCTAAACGTTAGGGTTGCCTACTGCCTAAATATACAAAAGTCAGCAAATGCACTGCACAAAGAAGCAGCTGAATATGCAGTTTGTTTCCAACTAAACAAAATCAATTAATATAAATCCCTAGTTGACATGTGACCTGTGACTTAGTAACAAGAAAATTAATTTATGCGTCATTTGAGATAAACAACATATGGCTCTGTATCAATGTTTTGAATTCGATACAAACGATTTTTGCAACACATTAGTTAGTTGACACACAACACAGTTTTATTTGTATGATAATTATAAACATTGTGCAGTAGCAAAACAGGATAATTCAACTAGCTTGTGTCATTTGCGATTGTGAAAACAAACACAAAAAGTAAGAGAAGTCCTTTTTCGATTCAAACGTAGTTTAGTCATATTTTCAATACCAAGAACTAGCTGAAATTTTGCACTCCTGACCTTGAGTCGAATATCTATGCATTTGGACTGCCAGGTTTAGTTTTCTTACTTATTTTATCTCTGAATGTGAAACAAATTCCCGTACAATATGATTATGCTGAATATATTAATTAGAAAATACATAACTTTATCGATAACTGGCAAATTAGATGCATCCTAATAACTATATTAGGCCTAGGAGTTGCATACAAAATTTCAGCGGAGAAGGTATTCAAAATACTTGGTGTTTAAAAAATGTGAAACTTCTTTTGTATGAAAAAGAAAGCACTATGAAAAATACACTTCCTTTAATTGGTCGTAAATGAAATTATGCACAAGTTACATGATTTTTTGCATAGTATTACCAACCATGGATTTATAGACTGCATTAATATTTACTGCTCAACTGCCATACCTAAGAACTAGACTGTGGGACTGTCTATAGAACCCATGAGGGGTTACGATAGAGCTAAGCTGTAGTGCAGTACAATGTTATTGTGGCGGAACAAGCACGAGGCCCACCTGATGTTAAGTGAACTAACAGATGGCCTATAACAGCCTATAATAGATGGATTTCGTCACAAGTGACTAAATGCACTGCTTCCGTTACCCTGAGACATATAGCTGTTAAGCCTCAAGTGCCTGTAGTTTTACTGGCTCTCAAGGACTGCTGCCGGAACACAGTGTTAGGTGCTTGGAGACAGATTTTCTCGTCACAAGTGACTAAATGCACTGCTTCCGTTACCCTGAGACATATAGCTGTTAAGCCTCAAGTGCCTGTAGTTTTACTGGCTCTCAAGGACTGCTGCCGGAACACAATGTTAGGTGCTTGGAGACAGATTTTCTACTTGAGGGTGGTGGCTAGCCAGCACTCGCAAAATGCCCTTCCACCGTGCTGTGTAGCGCAAGCCGGCGGTGAGTATCGAACCATGGACCTGCGCCATGGCTTTCCATAGCTATTACCGCTCGGCCACCATTGCTTCAAAACTGCTTTCCTCAAGAGTTACTCTATAGATTATTTAAAATTTTCCTAGTTTAACATGTGATAACTTACCTCCCAGCAGGCCGTAGGTGATCATCATCATGGTGACGCTTTTGCTGAAGGTGGAGAGCACGAAGGCTAAGCACGCCACCAGAGATCCAGCCACGCACACCGCTCGACATCCGAACTTGTTGCACAGTGCGGATACTATTGGACCTGGTAAAGACAGACAGAGTAAATTATATAATTCAAATTCAAGAATCTAACACGATAGTTTTGATATGGAGCTTGACACTTAGATAATTAAAGGTTAATTACGAGTACTGTACTGTATCACGGATCACCCACTGCTTACACAGCCATCCCCTCATAAGGGGGATTATGGCAAACCCAGCTTGGCAGCCGGCTTGAGGATCGCAGGGTATGATAGTAGTACATAGTTCTTATTCGGCTATTTCAAACCATTTTTACACTACCTTTCCGGTCGCGACTCAGCCCGCGCGTATGTCGGTTATCTTGCTAAACCTTTTTGCGCAGTTGGGTAAAAACTATCCTATATCTTTTCCCGGGTCTCAAAATATTTCCATACCAAATTTAATCCAAATTGGTCCAGTAGTTTTTAGGTTTATTCTTTGAATGTTAAATTAGTTATGTTAGTTCATTGGTTACAGCATACCCCGGCTAAAGGGGTGGATGGACGTTCGATCCCAAACATGACTATATTTTTTCTCTCGCAAATTTGAAATTTTGTAATGTTATTCATTGAATTCAAATATTTCCGCTATTTATATTTTATACCTATATTAGTATAGATGACTTAACTAACACAAAATAAAAAAATATATTTAAAGCCAAGGACTCCAATAAACATTATTAACAGCTTCTACGGCCTAGATATTTCGTCCATTGCGTCAATTTTGGCATTAGTTTCCTACGTAAACAAAGCAATCAAAATCAGTATACGTACTATTGCTTTTCTAAGAGGTCGTTTATTTGACGACTTCTTTATTATCACGAATTAATCGAATGACGCTAGAACAACAATAAATAACTTTTATTCCCAAAATTGATCCCATGTTCATGTTATCGTAATAGACACATTAAGTGGGCTTGTAACCAGAATGACAAGAAATTCTAAAATTTAGAATTATGGAATTGTCCTTTTATATGTCATTTTAATACTCGTATGAAAGGTATGTTAAGATGGTTTAGACCATCAATGAAATGAGATTGACTAAACAGGTATACGTGGGACAAGTGAACGGAAGTGTTGGAAGGGGAAGACCTAGGCGAACGTTCCGAAATCAAATTGAAGTTGTTCTGAAAAAAGGCCAGGGCAGGAGTACCTAAAACCGACGCTTATGTATGAAAGGATTGATGAGTATAGATGAAGCGAAAGAGATATGTAAGGATCGTAGCAAGTGGAAATCTGTGGCCTCTGTCTACCCCTACGGGAAAGAGGCGTGATTTTATGTATGTATGTTACTACTCGTACGATTGCAAAATCGTTCTTTTAGAAACGTTTATGACTGGTAAAGATAAGTACTTAGGTACTTCGCAGTAGATATGTCGAAGGATGTGTTCGGGTCTATATTTTGTAGTGTTTGTAAGTATACAAACAGCAAAACGGAGCACAAACCATATGTCGCGGTAACCTGCCATTAAAACTAAATTTTATAATTAGTCCTAATTATTTATCTATGTACTCGTAGGTCTCTAAATAAACGTGTTATATAATAAGATGTAATTGCATTGACCACCTTGGTACTAAAACCTACATAGCGAACCTGATCAGAGTTATATAGATGTACCTTCATTTAAATACTGGCAATTCAGTTCAAGGATTCGATGCAACTGATATTTAATACTTCATTTACTGTGTTAAATGTAAATAACACCTTATTACGTCTCAACTTTGTAAAAAGCTGATTTTGCGAAGCCTGGCCTTGCGGATACCAGGTAAATAATAATATCTGAACTGAGAAAAACATGACGGTGTAACGGCTGCATTCCAAATACTTGCCAACATTAAGATGATGTCGTCTTTGAAAAAAAATGGACTAAGGGCATATTATGTTGAAATAATCCTCTTTTTCCATACGAGTGAGCAAAATAGAACTACGCTTTTAAATAAACTCATATAAATTGGCGCATTTTCTTTCATTTAATGTATCACATGGTTGCCACATAATAATTAGGAAAATAAAATATTTCATATAATTTACTATACATATACTTAGACCAAAAACTTGATTAAGCGAAATTTTAGAGCTGTGTACTATCTGTAATATAGCCCCGTGTGGTGCCGGGTTAGAATTGCACCTCCCCATATCATCCCGTGGGTGTCGTAAGAGGCGACTAAAGGAAAAATACTGGAAGGTGGGCAGCAGCGCTTTCTAAAGAACTGCCAACTTACACTGCGATCCCTAAGACGCCTGCCAAGCATGGGGATTATGGCAAATACCCCTTTAATAGGGGAGGCTGTGTTCAGCAGTGAACGATCCAGCTGTTACAGTATACATGGTTTTTGTCAGTCGAAAGAAATATATGGAATGGTATTTTCGGCTCAGCCATAGTATTTTTCTATATCCACTGGAATATCATATATTTTATTCATATATGTAAGACTTACAACCTCTCAAACAAAAATTCAAAATTTGCCTTTTGACGACTCACTTCGCCTCCATAAGAGCTATCAATGCGGCTGTAAAACTAGTAAAACCGTAATACAATCGGCTTTATGGCAAAGGCGCGCAAGATACTCGTATATTATAGAAGCGATGGTGGCCCAGTAGATGTTGTGTAGATGTGTGATGGTGGCAGAGAGTTGAAATATTAGAGTAGTTATATCCGAACACCACTGCTCTAAAAGTTTACTAGAATTTACCTATCTACATATCTACGCACATGTATATGCAGTTTGTAATGACAAGGAAAGAACGTTCATATATTATGCGTCATATCTGTTGTAAGAAAGAGATAAATAAGCAATTCGTGTAACCACCGAACCGCCACGAGACGTTCCGATCACCATTACACTGCGATCTCTTTCACTCTCTCAGACCAAACGATACACATATCTCGCTCATCCATTTCATTGAGAATAGTTCCTTAGATAAAACAAAATGTCGATATTTTCTATTTCATCAATAAAAGCAATAATTACGCGTGAAATGAAAGTTTTCTTATCTCTCACAGTGCTTGTATAATTGGTGCAGAGTCTAAAGACACAAGGAAGGCATATTGTCCACAGATTATTTCTAAAAAACACGATTAGCGGCGATGTATTCACCGGGCGCGGAAGTGCAAGACTGGTAGTAACTCTGGTAATTACCCAGAAATCGTCTAGTAAATATGGAGGGCATACAACACATCTACAGGTAAAAAAATCTTAGTGTTAAGTTACAAAACTACATCCCAAGTCGTCACTTTCAGTTTTGCCAGTGACATACCGACGGACGGGCAACCTAACAGCAGAGTCACATTAATTATAGATCTCCGTTTTGCCCTTTCAGAACGGAACCCTAAAAATATTAAAAAAAATTCTCAAAGCCCCATTACGATAACGAAGGAGAGAAGCTAAGATCGAAACTTGGTTTACGAGGCAAGAACTCGCTGCGCTCACGTTTGAAAGTTAGGCTTCGTAGTTCAGGGTTTAGGCAATAGTATTTCGCTTAGATAGGCGACCAGACATCAAGCAGGCGGCTAAATCACTAATTGCTGAAGCTATAAAAGTTCGAGTTGCCCTATGACATGGGCAACATTATGAACAAGTTGAAAGTAGTTTACTTATCTTCTTCCTACCTTTATCCCAAATATGTGCGGTTTGTACAATATGTTTTCTCTAAAAACACAAAGTATGGATAAAAAAATACGGTGGAAAGTTATGGTTTCCATTATATGACTAGCCGTATCTATCTGAAGCCATTCTCCTTGGGAACTTACCACGGAGAATCCTCTAAGCTAAATAACTAAAGGTGGGTTAACCTTTCTGTTAGAGCTAAAGCCGAATCTACGTGACTTTAAAAAAAGATCTACTCGTACTTTTAAGCAATATAAGTAAAACTTTAAAAATAAATTCAAATATATAGAGTTAAAAATTTGTTTGTGAAATGTTTCGTTAAATTACGGATCAATATTCATCCCCCTGAACGACATTCAAGAGTTTCTTCAAAACCATATCAATCCATAGATAACTTTAATAATACCTTGAATAGGTATTATTAAACTTACTTATCTATCTGTACATACGAGTTCCAAATCAAAGAACGCCGTCCTATTAAAAATTACTGTTTACTTGCATTTCGGATGTAGCGGCTACCATAACCGTCACGTAACCCGATATATATAGGATTCTATTATATTTTTGATGGTGGGTCATTTTGCGAATGCCTGCCATGCTAGCTACCATCCTCAAGTAGAAAATCTGTTCCCAAGCAACTAACGATGTGTTCCGGCAGCTGTCCTTGAGAGCCAGTAAACTCTAGGTTAGCCTGAACAACATCTTCGACACTTACCATCAGGTGAGATAGTGGCCAAAGGATAATCTATCCGGCATAAAAAATAAAAGAAAAAGATATGGCCATAAATCAATGTTGGTTTGTTAGAGCTTTTTTGATTCGTACTGTCCGGCAACAAGCTACTAATTTGGGTCTTATAAAGTGTTTAAAATGTAAACATCACTGTCTTATCACGTTACGCAAAGTACTAAATGTTACGCAATAAGTATATAACAATATTTTAGGTCGCACTTTAGATAAATTAGAGAGCATGAAATGTTGGGTCACAGAGTCGGGTCTCTAGCGATAAGGGACTTCCGCTGGTAGTTCACAAAATCCCTGACAATATAATAAAGGCTTTTCCACTCTTATTTTCACCTTCATTGTTGTGACCTACGAATAAATATGTAGTTAGGAATAAGTTACGTATATAATGTAGGTAAGTATATAAATAATTCCCTACATTATCATCTTCTTCCTACCCAATCTATATCTATGTATTCACAGGGTTATTGGAAAAATGCTAACAACCTTGGTTTGACTTCTGCTAGTCACAAACACAAACATTTTGAGACTTCTTCATTGCTTCATTTCTTTTTAGTATATTAATAGTTCACGGAGGAATATGTGTTATGTAAATCTCTTATAAATTAATGTTAAGCGCACGTTGCGAATAAGAGTATCGAGACAAACCTAGTGGTTTTTCGATATAATGTTAATAGATTTAAGAATAAATTGTGAAAGTGAAATAAATAAAAAAAAAAGACAATTTTCCTAAGTTAGAAAAAAAATTCAAATATTTTTTTAAGTTCTTTTATGGTTTTTTGACTGAATAAGTACGAGGACCACCTGATGTTAAAAGTGTCTTGTGGCTGTAATGTATTATTTTATATTTTAAATTAATTTTCTCGATGTAAACATTCAAAACTCTATTCAAAGGGAGCACGGCGCGGTCCAGTGCTGCCGCGGCGGAAGCCCTTGGTACAGAGTAGGCATTTTTTAAGGCAAAAAACATTTTTTTTTTCAAAACAAAAAAAATACATCTCAAAATGTTTGTTAGCGCTAGCAGAAGTCACCCCCAAGCGGTTGTTAGCATTTTACCAATAACCTGTATACATATCTATATTTATTTTATTATTTACAACTTAATACTAAATATAAAAAGATTTTTTTATTTAAGTCGGTGCTATGCTCTAATTTACTTAAAGCTCCATTTGTATGTCAATGGCGGGACCACTAAGGGTTAAGTTATAAATAATAAATTTCAACACTTTTTTAATTCATAATTAGATTAGGTCATAAGTTTTTTTTAATTAGTTTATTCTCATTCTTGTGTGGTCACTGCTGCAAGTTGATATGATTGATCACTTCTTGTCAATCGTACAAAATGTATTTATTTTTTTAATTGAAGATAGTTCAGAACCTACCAAATTTTATGGAATGATTTGTAAGGCACCATAACAAAATTACAAATTTACGAGGGAAAATATATAGTCATGTGTGGGATATCATTTTTCCTCTTGTAAATTTGTAATGTTATCAGCAGAGCATGCGTTACTGCACAATGATAAGGCACCAGTTTTTTTTTTTTTTTTTTTTTTTTTTATGATTGGTTTTGTTCATTTTCCATAGACGTGCCATTTTTTAAGTTAACCGAGAAATTTGTTAAGTATTTACATTACTATGGGGAGCATTCTTACATACTAAATGGGGGAACACAGTTTTAAGGAATATACTACTACTAAATAGTAGCAAACACATTTGCACAGGCATTCCGAATGGACCAGTGTCCTCAAGCAGCACTCGTTCACGAGTTGACTCGCGTGCCAGCCATCGTCCTCCTCAACCATTTTTGAGGGAAGAGGGCGACCCGACACACGATGCCACCGCTTGCCAACACATTTTCGTGAGCATGACTGTTCCGAATGCCTGCACGAATCCGCTTGCTAATAGGGGAGAAAACTATAATTAAACACTAAATCTTTACACATTACAATAAAAACTGAACTTTGAGATGTTCTTAGTCTGCCTCTCCGACATCCATTCTCACCAGGACATCTATCACCACACTGTTGCGATCTCTGATTGCCATCTTTAAGTTATGGTCGCGGATCTCTTTGCGTCTTGCAGCCACCGCTCTCCGAACGAACCGAAGGCACCAGTTTTAGACCTAGGTATATTATTGTTCAACCAACATATATCAGTTTCATTTTACGAGATTTAGGGCCTGTTTCAGAATGTTCGAGTAAGTGCACGTTATACTACCCAGAACATATTTATTAAACAAAACACACTATCTTTGCGTTTCACAGTCATCGATTTAGCCTATCCATCGCAACGGTTAAAGATTGAAACCCGCTGCATATTAACTGTAATTTTTATCATTCAGTTATTTTATGTGTTGGTTAGCAACCCGAAACTTTATTAGGACATTTTGAAACGGACCCTAAATCTTAAGGAGATATAAAGAAACATGAAAAAAGAACGACGAGTGACGAGAACCTATTTTGTAAGTCAATTACACAAAAAAGTATGTACCTCGACACTTAACGACTCAGATGAGTGAAACAAAATCAATAAGAATGAAAAAAAGCTGATTATTTCATAGAAAAAGCACTCAATAAAATTGTTATCTCCTACAGGCACTTTATGACACAATAGTTTTAATCCCAGATAATGTTATCATGCATGGTGCTAATGTGAAGTCGATAGTGATAAACCGAGTCTCAGATTGCTATCGACGACATTTTTATTTCTAATCAGGTCAATAACGAAAGCAAATATGCTTAATGCGTAGGTTCACGATAGGAACAAAAAAAGTGTTGCCATGTGAACAATATGTTATACTTAATAAGGGAATTGCTTTAACGCGTCTGGATAACTTTGTTTTGATACGATAGATTATTTTAACATCATTATCATCGTATAAACATAGGTGTTTTCTAAGTAAATTGCACAAACACAGTTGAAATACAACTTTTTCTATAGTTAATAGAATTAAGCCTTTGACTACTATCTCTCAGGCTTGACCTAAAATTACTGACACTCAAAGACATCAACCGGACAATGCTACCAGCATACTAGGCACATTGGCAAAGGTAGTAGGCTCGAGCATTTAAACTGCCTGTGGGCCTGCACTGGCCTTTAGGTTGTCTAAATGCTTTCGTTGTAGTAGCTGTAGTGTTGTATATAGTTTCGAGTGTTTGATAAATAAAGGCACACCGCCGGTAAAAATATTCCCAAATTTTGTTTCCCTATTTTATCTACATTCGAGAGAAAATTATCTATATAAGGGGGAAATTGTCTCGTTTTGACTTTTTCCGTGGAAATACTATAAAGCCCAATGAGCCAAAAAGTGACCCTATTGATAAATGATAGGCAGTTTTATTTTATATTGCTATGTTATTTATTATTTATTTATTTATTTGAAACTAATACGGTTATATCACCAATTACATTAGTTATCAATCAAGCCTAATTATACAATCAATTATTATTAATATTATTTACAGATCATAACAAGGTACCTAATAAAATTATAACAATATATATTTTTAAAGTAATTATACAATGAACTAGTGCTCACCATCATCATGTCATGATTTCACGAAATTACAAAATAATCAACAAATTAATCAGTAAATAAATGTCAAAATTACATTATTAATAATAAATATTCAGTACATCATTGTTGCAATTATGTCAATAAAAAAAAAAAAAGAAAAATAATGTTTGGTCAATGGATTATAAATATTAGAATTATACAGTAAATATCATAAGATTAAGTCACATTCACAATTTTCATACACATTGCTCGCTCATCAAATTCACATTGATTAATCAAATTCACATTCTTCATTTACATTGCACGCTTTCTTCTCACAGAATTGCAAACATAATGTTACAATGCTCTTCCATACATCTGCAAACAAATCACAATCAGGTGCCATGGCCGAGGTTGTTGAGTGCTCTGAGAGTACGTGGAATGGGAGAAACTCTGTGAGCGACTGTTCGGGCTGGCGTATTATCATTACACCTATGTATGACGATACTAACAGTGAGAAAGATTTAGTGTGGAAAAATATTCACCGGAGTGCACAAGCTCGGATAGTAGTAAAAATATTCAAGGATGAGCAGATTTTCCTCTCCCCGGGGAGATATATCTCAGGTACATGCTAGGCCCGCTGGACAGGATAAATGTATTACACTTTTATTATATAATATAATAGTAAGTCTAGTTTAGAATATAGATTGAGGGATTTCTTGTGTGTAAGACCGGTTATAAATACGTAGCATCATATTGCAGATACTATGTATAATTAATCCTCACATAAATGTTTAATATTTGCATTTAAAATCATATAAGTAAGGTTTAATGATAATACATCCATAATTACAAAGACTTATATATATGTATAAATATATTTTTTGTCTATATTTTTATTGCCGAAAGGTTAACCTTTGACAACAATCGCACCTGATCGAAGGTGGTAATCAGGTTTACCTAACCTATAATGAGAACTGGCTCAAATAACTGCTGAATCGTACCGATATGTGCTTGGTGGCGATTTTCTACTGTACGGTAGGATAGGCGGGCATCTGTGTAACTCCCTATATTTTTATTATATACGAAAGATAATGTGGACTGTGGACTATAAAATAAGGTAGCGAATGGCTGATTCATGTTTTCTAATAAACGCACGTGGGTTCAAATTACCCTCTATGCTTTTTATACTAAGTATTCATGTCGGCGTCAGGTTTTCGGCCGGCCATAAAAATCGAAAACCTTTACAATATGAGCGTGTTGTTTTCCTTGGTGAAAAACATTGTTACCGGCACCACTTCATTTAAGAGAGAAGAGGATGAGATTGGAAATGATTTTATTGACGGTAAGAGAAATATCGCAAGATAGGACGCAAAAATAGGAACGCGATTTTTCAAGAACCACCAAATTTAAAAACTATTACAACAAAACCGGCAAGTTGCATGAGGTTCTAGTGAGCTCCACCCCTATGACCATACAGTAAGTACTTAAGAAAGGAAACTCTCTCTTTATGAAGATGTCTGCTTATTGAAAAGAAACCCATTTAAATACGTTCTAATGGGAAAAAAGGGTTGCTTTCTAACAAACATTTATTAACTCCGTATCTTACGGATAATTCATTCTAGGTATATACCTACAACTAAAAACGATACGTCAATAAATCTATGTAGGTACCAACTCGTACATAAGTCAGTATATGTACCTACACACAGCAATAGCTAATGGCTCGTGCAGTGCATGTGACAACGTGAGCCGAATTGATAGGAAATCGACGTGTCACGTTTCATTAACGTCGATCCGAAACGCAGGGCCTAGGTCACCGCTATTTACCAACTTATAAGGAAATTGGAAATGGATAACTCACATACAGGATTGGAAACAATAATGTATTATACTTATTTCATTTGTAATTACTCGTAGACGTCCAGTTACTAACTGCACCATTACTAAAAGAGTTCAAGAACTACAGGAGGAATGGCATAGCATAAGTAATAGGTATATAAATATAATATTTACGAGCACATGCTGTTGGTGTGTGCATAGAATAAGTATAATCTGGAAGTCTTCAAGTACAGAGTTAATAGGTATCTGCTGGGCAAGCATGTTACACCGTCGACCGCGTCGTCACTTTCCATCAGGTGAGACTGCGGTAAAATGCTTGCTTGTAAAATATAAAAAAAAAATAGAAGCGCCTCTTTGAAATCGCAGCGTCCGGTCATGAGAACGTTTAGAGAAAGGGTAGGTAGATATGTTTATGGCCGTCCATATTGTTCCATTATGGTTTCGTATTAGGAGGGCGCAGTGGAGTGAGAATGGATTTTGGATCATTCACAGGATACTGTATACATACCCGTACATAATTTTATATAATTTAGCCATGCAAACTATGTTTATAATAAAAATACATGCGGTATCTTACCTGCTGCAAGATAAACGCCTGACAGCAAACTTCCGACCCACGCGACTGTCCCTTTTCCCTCACCGAAGTACGTGACTAGTTCGGGAAGGAATATACCAAAGGTGTACGCTATGCCGTCCACGATGAGATTGCACATGAAGGAGGCGAATACGACCACCCAGCCGTAGCCCCCGTCTGGGGGCGGTGGGATGGCACCGTAGTCGTAAGCCTCATCATCGTCGGCGTCCGCCGCGGCTCCCTCTGCTGTCAGTCTTGCTGCTTCTTCGCATGACGTCTCGCTTTCAGTCTGAAACAAGAGAGAGCAGTCTTTGAGAAGCAGAGCGTGGTTATAGACTTAGAATATAGAATCCTCGATGTTTTACTACCTTTTACAGAGGAAACGGAAAACAATTTGTTATCCTGTACGTAATTTCTATGTATTTGTTCATGTGATTATAATTGAGACAGTGTTAAATCCCAAAATTACTTTAGGATTATAGGTACCTCTGAATAGCCCTGAGGAATGCGGACACAATATGGATTAAAAGAGTACCCCCGCGCGCAGGTCTAGTAACCATTCGATGCAGTTTCGATGCGGCGGCGTACAAACATTTAAACTGTTGCGTGTAAAACTATACAGGCAGAATTTTTAGCACACGTTTCACATTTTTAGTACATATTTTCTGGAATGACAATACTCGTTAACACAATACATTTATGTAATGTATTGTGTAAGTGTTTCTATGCTCTATACCTACTTCAATTGTTTCTATTTTGGATTCGATACTGACTCAATATCTGGTTCTCAAGGATGAGCCAATTTCCCAAATGAAATATAAACAATGCCTCTAAATAGGCACTCGAGAAAACTGATCGAGGATGAGAATGTGTGCGATCATAATAATACAAATATGTATCTTTCTCAATATAGGTGTGCATTATTCATTTTGCCAAAACAAACAAGTAAGTAATATCAAGGCGACATGCGAGGTGATCCATCACCCAAAGTCAACACTTTCTTTAGGATAATATAGCTGAATTCAAAATATCTTATGATACGATAGAATACTCCCGTAATGATTTTCAGATGTTGGATTCAACAGTAATGGATATAATATTTCTATCCATTATCGAAACTATGTGTATTGGCACATTGGCAGTACCTAAGTATGTATACCTAGCATTAAATAAAACCAATATCACAGAAGACACAACAACACAAGACACACTTTATATTTGGCATAAAAATTAACGTGTACCTAAATTTAATGGCTTACGTCACGTCGATTCCGCTTTACAGCATTGTTCGTATTTAGTCTCGACTTTACTGTTCCCAAACATAAAATTACTGATGTTTCTAATAAAACACGAGCGTCTACACCCTCGCTTTGAATTTAACATCTACAGCCTCGTTAACTTCTTTTTATTCATTGAACTGTACTTTCTCACGAGAGTTTACGAGCAATTTCGAGATTGACATCAAGGTTGAAAATTCTCAAAGACAAAAGACGGTCAAACGTGATAATGGAACGCGTTTGATAATGTTTTTGTGTGATGTGATTATGTAAGCGATTCGACTACCGTTTTGAATATTCATGGTCAATGTCATTGCCGGAATAGATGAACGACTCAAATCGAATATCGGCTAGAAGGTCGACTCACATGTGGCGATAATGACTAATAAACGCATGGTGTTGCAAGCACACTGTACAAGGGCTCTTTATCACAGCTTCAGAGAGAACAAAGAAATACAAACAAGTACTTTGACCGCAATCAACGCAGTTGTAAATAGAATAATGTGGCAATGTAATAAAATTTAAAAATATTGAAAAGAGATCATGTATAAATGTTGACATAGGTATATACATTGTAGTCATTGATATAACCCGGAGTTACAATTATCTAAAACTTACTCATGTGTAAAAATAAAATATGTTTTGCTCTGATCTGACTCCCGAGTAGCGTAGCTATATTTTATTTAAAAAAGATCAGGTTAAGTTCATCTTTTTTTCTGCCCTGAATAGATGGAGATTTATATCCTGTAGTGGTAATTGAAATAACAATTTGTTGTTTTCAATAGCATTACCCTTTTATTTAAAACATTCTCATGCAGTTTTAACTTTATCTGCGCCCGGTGGAAATAGGTTCGTCATCTACAAATATATGACCCAAAATATAACTGGAAAAATGTGTTTGTTAAGATACCCCCCTGTACTAGACCTCTTCAGGAAGTACGGTTGCGAAAGCAGTTACACGACGTGGTAGGCATAAATATCCATTATTGGATATAAACACCAGTCAAATCCTTTCCTCCGATGGATGACTATTGTACATTCTTTTATTTTTGTGCAATAAAGTATTAAATAAATAAAAATAAACAAATCCTTTATGAACGCTATGTCTAAAACGAAAATCGCTCACGTAGAAATATATTTAACAATGATGTATAAGCATTTTGCCTGAGAAGCAAGATCTAAACGACATAAACCATCTCCAAAAGCACAAAAACCTTGAAGGCGAAAGTACAAGGATGTATAAATCAATAAGTAGTTAAGCCCGTGGAACGTATCCAGACCTGAATGCGTAGACTTAAATTGTAAACAATATGATTTATTCACAATATAAATTAAGGACGACACATTTACATGAGTAAAAAGATAGCGCGAGTAAGAGACTGACCAAAGTTAGTTTGGCGTTTTATTATAAAAACTAACGTGGTTTTCACTGATGTTAGTAAATAATACAGAAACACGCACGCGAATAAGTCAGATAGTTCCGAATATACTAGTAGATCAGATAGTTTCAACTATACATATACGAAGGTATTTGATCTACAAAAAAAACTATAGTCGAAACTATAGCCGCAGCTGACTTATTCACGTGAGTAATCCCGTATTACTAAAATAGTTCAGCATAATGTACTTAAAAATGTTTCATTGAAGAAGGTTCTTATGAATGCGTAGAAACACAATATGAAGCAACGTTGAAAATCTTCATTAATCGAAGTGTGCCAAGGTACTGATAAATACACACATCAAAAGTGCATAGGGATCATATATATTTTGAACTATAACTGACTTGTTTGGCAGAAAAACGAAAAAGAATAGGTTTGTTGCCATGTTTGTTGTAAAATTATATTAATTACTAATCTGTGTTTCTACCATTAACACTAATCACACAAGCACAGAGATTTGGCATGCTTAAAATCAGTTCAACAAAATCACTTTGAGGAATGGCCACCCACGTTCTTTGTAACAAGTCAAAAAGTTGTTGTGGGGTATGCACGGCATCCATACTTGGCAGAGTTCTTCTTCGTAGCATATCCCATGCATGTTCAATGGAGTTGAGGTCTGGCTACTGAGCAGGCCACGGCAGAACGTTGATGCGAGGCAAGAGTACGAGTTAAGACTATAGCCGTATGTGGACGTGCATTATCGTGCATTAGATGAAACGAATTACCCAAACGGCTTCGCAAAGGGATGATCACTTATGAAACAATACTCTCCGCATAAATCTGAGCATTGTGGTTGCCCCTGATCCAAATGAGATCAGTTTAAAACTTACTTGATTTACACGAAAACGTACTTGATCCCTAGGCACTTTTGATGTGTGTATGTCCAATCGATAGATCTCAGATCGCTCGATCGAGTAATCGACATCAAAATTCTTCGTTTAACTGTCTAAAATATTTCACGCTCGTTTAAAATTGTGTCATTTGTATTTTATGACAGCGCTAGACAAAAACAGCGGCATTTTCCGATGTAAACAAAGCTTTAATTAAAGCGATGTATCCAAATTATATACATATACCAGTATATAGAACTGGTAGTGCAAGGTTCTTAGGTGGATGAACATACAAAAAAATATCTTAGAAGGACGTTAGCTTAGATTGAGGCTGCAATTAGAACCTTAGAACACTATTAGCTCTACAGCAATATAAGCTAATGTTCTTGAATCTTGAACGATTAAAAGTGTCAATATAAACATATTGAATGAGAATCTTTTAGAAGTTGTGAGGATAGTAAATAAGAGGTCTATAAGGGTCAGCCTCGACCACAGATTAAATAACACTACTCCGACCTAGATAATCAGCTCTGTATCAGCTGGAATGAAAAAGCAAACTGGAAAAGATAGAATAAGGTTCACATTAGCACGCAGCGTGCGCTACGACGACGCGACGAAGCGGTCACAATAATCAAACCTCAGAAATTACAGAAAATATTTAATTTTCACAAGCCCTTATTAATATCAAAATCGTTAGGATATTATTAAGTATATATGTATATCATACAAATTAAATGGTTTTGAAGGATATCGTTAATTTCTAAGATATCCAAATTAGAATTACAATAAAAAAATTCATTTTACTGTTGTTCACTGAACCGTTTGTCATAACGAACTGTTTGGGAGAATTCGTAATATTTCTTGTTTGCTACATTTTCATTGTATTGTAAATTCGTAAGTTGCTTGTTTGCAAGTAAAAAATACAACATAGCCTGCTTTGTATACGTACATGTACATATAGATAGGTAGGTGACAGGTAGCTATAGGTAATTTTAGCACAAAACACTTCCAAATCATAATATTTGTATGGGTATTTAATAATTAGCTAGTTGTATTGTATACTCTTGGTTATTGTCTCGACTATCGTGGCTAAGTAACAAAGCGAAGCATTGTTTGTAAAGCGGGTGCTCGACCTTGTCTATGTTTACTACACACGCTGGTCCGGCATACTGATTTATATTGTTAACATACACCGTAATGTAAACTTCCTGAATTTCTTTATCATCAAACCACATATTTTCTTAACTTTTACTTTCTGATCTGATGCTTCTCTTCTGTCTGAACAACCTGTTATGTACTCAGTGACACAACTGAGATTTTGTCTGGAAGTAAAACAATTGTATTGTATCAGCCGCATCGTCCACTGCTGAACACAGCCTCCCCTATTAAGGGGGTATTTGCCATAATCCCCACGCTTGGCAGGCGGCTTGGTGATCGCAGTGTAAGATGGAAGTTCTTTAGAAGGCCCTGCTGCCCACCAACCAGTACTTTTCCCTTAGTCGCCTCTTACAAAACCCACGGCATGATATCATATGGGGAGGTGCAATTCTAACCCGGCACCCCACGGGGGTAAGTAAAACATTAGGATCGACCAATTCAATCTCTGTTTCAAACTCTGGGAAAGTTTACTGGGTTATTCTGCCAATGTTGAGTCTGGAGGCTTGAACTGTGCTCGCAAACTATTACATGGGACCAACACCTATCATTAGGTGAAATGGGGGTGTTTAAACACCTATGGCAATATTTTCCGGGATATACAATCATGGTAAGTTTTTTGTAAAACTATACACATTTAAAACGGCTTTAGGTCGAACCTGTATAACGGGTTGCATAGCAACAACCCATAAAGCAAATAATCTTTTTAAGTTTTATCAGTTTTGTTACGTGATCTATCTCTGTAAACCCCGTCACAAAAATGGTGAACACTGCTAACATTGACGACCATCCTTTTTTCTAAATCAAATTGTACCTATCCTATGAGGTCTACACATCTACACACTAGACGACGAGAACGAACATGTCAAAGTGTAAAAAAAACACAAAATTTACCTACGTATATGAATAGACAGACAGGCAGACGGCAGAGTACATTTGCTCCTTGGGTACGATACACTAAAAATGAAGTGTCAATTTCTGAGCGTATGCAATAAGATTTCAATCGTGTATATTAAACTACAGGATAAATAACATTAACTATAGTCCAACAATCAAGATACGTCTTCTACTGAGAAGCTGAACTAGTTAGTTCCTGTACGTAATAATTAATAAATCGTATATCATTCCAATACATAATATAATGATGGAAAATTTCAAATTATAAGATCAAAATGAGGAAACCAAGAACGACCTTAAATGCCCGATAGTTACAAACATATCCTGCATCAAGGTACACATAGACAACATTGAAATAACAAAGAATTCTCAAACTCAATTAGAATTCATGCGACAAAACGTTCCGCGTTGTTCAAGTGCTAATAAATTAAACTGATGCATTTATAGATTCCGCATTTTCTGCTTGATACCTGTAATATCCTTAGAAAATACAACATTGAAATATATTGTTGTTATAATAAAATTACAGCCTTTATAGAAAAACGATATACATACGATATAATCTCACATAAGGTACCTAAACAAAGAAACAAACGACTTTGTAAACGTATAAGCAAAACTTAAAAGCCAGGGTATCGCTCTTATATTTCAGACAAAGAATCGAAAAGTGGAATGAACTGCTAAAGGTGATAATCAAAAATTCAAAACAAGCTTCGAGATAAATACAATTATTTTTAGACGAGTTGAAAATTGCATAGTCAATATTTGATGAGGACGAGGATGTAACTTTGGTCTTTATAATTTTAATAGATATTGACGTACAAAAATCAGAATTTGGCTTTTATTTTAGCGTTTTCAGACAAAGAACCGAAAAGTGGAATGATCTGCTTAAAGCGATAATCAAATATTGAAAACAATCTACGAGATATATAAAATTATTTTTAGACGAGTTGAAAATTGCATAGTCAATATTTGATAAGGACGATGATGTAACTTTGGTTCTTATTTTAAATCTTTCGTAATGATAATGACGTACAAAAATCATGATATCGCTTTTATATTTTAGCGTTGTCAGACAAAGAATCGAAAAGTGGAATGAACTGCTAATCAAATATTGAAAACAAGCTACGAAATGTAAAAATAATTTGAAGACGAGTTGAAAGTTGCATAGTCTATATCTGATAAGGACGAGGATATAACATTAGTCCCTATTCTGAATTTTTCGTAATGACGTATAAAATCACATACTGAAATGATGCAGAGCAAACCTTCTTAAAGCATTTTGAAACAACCGGTAAAAAATAAATGAACCACTTGTAAGAACAAGGCCGAATGAGAGAATAGATAAAATCAATATCCGACAAAAGTTTTTGGGGCAATGATAGATGCGGAGCAATCAGAAATCTCAACGAACTGGAAATCTTAGATACCTACACACAAAACGTATCCTCCAAAACTGTTTCTAACTCAATCCGAGTGGAGAACTCAAATAAAGAAGGTTGCGCAAATAACAAAGGAACGTGACGATAACAGCATTGTAATGTAAGGGAAGTGGTCTTGATATCATATTAATTCTGTCAGCGAAAAAAACAATAGACAGAAACAAACAAGTAAAGCTTATTCCGAAAGCTTAATCCAAAAAGAACATGTTGCTCCTTGGATTTCATTTACATTTCTAATTTTAATCACAAAATGATTTGTAAGAATATCTATACCAGAAACATTGTATAAAACGAGAATCAAACAGCTCAAAGGGAGCATAGCAACCGAAAGCACCTTGAAAAGTTTAATTGTTCAGTCGAATATAGGTCAATTCAGCAGAATGGGCACAAATTCATCTCAACATACAATGCCGCCCTACTACAGAAGCAACGTGGTCCGGTCGTGTGCACGTGACTCCTACTGGCACTAATTGATTAGCGACTCACGCCTGGCTGTCGCATGCCACTTCCTTTGGACCTTGGAACCCGTGGAGGATATCAGAAGATGTCATTAGCATGGATAAACTGCATGCATGAATAGCGTTTATACTTTTTATTTGTTAAAATGTGATTCAAATAGAGATTTATCATAAAATTGTAACGACGCCTGCTAACGAATAAGGTTAAAAATTATATAGAAAAAATAATTTTTGTACCCCCGACCGATCCGATCCTTGAAACGGGATATGCTCTGCCAATTGACCTGCCTTGGTGAGTGTGTCACAGCCCGAATTTATCCATCATTCGTATTGTTTAACCGTCTTAAGGGTGAGTATTTATATTTAATCGCCACTGGTTCGTATCCCACCCGTGGTTCTAATTTTTCACTTTGTTGAAATTTTATAAGATTTATCATTCTCCTTAGGAAGGATCTAGCGGGAAAGTCAATAAATTTTAAGCACCTAGGTTTGTCTTAAATATGACAGAAATAAATAGCATTAAATAGATAATGGATACACTATACACATAAATTATTATATAGATAGACTGTACACTATTATAGTTCTAATTTTAATAGTATGTATAACAAGTATTATACAAACTTCTGCTTAGTTTTAGTTATCTGTAGATGCCAATTTAGTTATATCAGGTTTCTATTGAAGACAATCTTAAAAATAAGATAACAAATTGAATTATTCCACACTCAATTTCATATCAATTGAAGTGATGTTCACAATAAAGAAGTAGATATTAGGAAATTTATTCGAATGTGTATGTTGTTTTAAAAAAATAGTTATATATATATATATATATATATTTCAACATGTACTAATTTTCATACAACACGGAATGCAACTAAACATTATTTTGCTGTGTTCATACATATAAGCTAAATCTGATAAGCTTATTATCAAAGGAAATGAAATAGGAATGTTTATATTTGAGAATCTCAATACCATTATATTAACATTAATATTCCTATTCTATGTTATGATTTATGTAATAAAAATGTTTCATGAAATAGATTACATATATATATTTAAAAAAAAAGTTTTTTATGTGATTGAGTTACGAAACAAGCTCGAGGCCCACTAGGCAGACTAATACCTACTATATATATAGATAGGTGTAACTCGTCACAATAGCACTGCTCCTATCACTTTGAGATATAATGTGCTAGTTATTTCACAACAATGTAGGAAACAAAGTTATAATTGTTTCATATGTGTATATTTTATTATAAAAACTAACGTGGTTTTCACTCATTTTAGTAAATAATACGGGATAACTCACGTGAATCAGTCAGATAGCTCCGACTATAGTTTCAACCACATTCGGTTGTCTTTTCCAGGGAGAGCTCGGGACGCCCGCGTTGACGTCTCGCTTAGCACCAGTAGTGCTAACTTAGCAATAGTAGTGCTAAGCGATACGTCAACGCGGGCGTCCCGAGCTCTCCTTGAAAAAGACCACCGAATGTGGTTGAAACTATAGTCGGAGCTATCTGACTGATTCACGTGAGTTATGCCGTATTATTTACTAAAATGTGTATATGGTACTTATTATTTCATTGTACTACTATCTACTATAATGTACTCACCGCTGCCATTGTTCGTTGAAATTAATAAAGTCTTAACACAATTTCAAAGGAGACAAGCACAACAGCCACTCCGTTGCAAAATCGACTAACAATGACAAATTGATAACACGGGTACACTGAACGGTAAATAATTCGACTTACTATCATATCTTAATCAATGTATGTCTGATAATAGTAATTATAAGCTACTTTACTTACATCGATATGTGAAATTAAAGTACAATAAATAGTGCTGTTTGAAGTATCTAATGAAGCAGCAGTCAAGGCTATGATCATGATGAATTGAGCTTGTAGGACAAGTCATTGTGTTGTTAATAATGACAAGACACACTGTGTACACGTGCTTGGGAAAATCACCATAAATTGTTCGTAAATATATGTTTAAAATTATCGACTACGTCTTGTCGATAAATAATAAACATTTCCAGGCGAAGTAAAGCACAGAATAAAAAGAACCTAAAGGCGCAGTCATAAAGTTGTTGTAGTGTGCGGTCACAAATATACACAATAAAGAAGATAAAGGCACGCTAAAGAAGAAAAAGAATATTCATTTTACGCATGTAAAGAGTAAACTGCGTGTGAGAAATTAGGAGAAACTTCACGAGTTCGACATTTCTTACACCCGTGTTTTCCTCCAAAACAGTGCCGATTCAATGTATCATAATTATTTTTTACAATATTTATTCTTTTCCCTCATTTATTGAGGGATTAACAGCTACACCTTAAGCTTAGGAACATAGTGTAATGATATTCTAATTATAGACTTGCGCAAAAAAAAAAAATATTCCTCGATCATTTAAATAAAAGAATATAATATATTGCATGAATTTGCAGCCAACTACATTATCCACAGATTACCTAAGAGTTGTTTAATAATGTATAATATTATATAGTAATGCGAAGTGAAGAATGTATTGTTTCTAGTCGACTGTATGGGTGCGACTGAATGTAAGTTGATAATTTATCTTTTTACTATCAACCCAACTGAAGCAAAATTCAAGTAAAATTGGAGCTCTAACATTCAGTGTAGAAATTCTGACTGACCCAAAAATAGCTTGTAACTAAAATGTTTACCTGTTCAGTCAGCTGTTATTTCAAAAATGCATAAAGGAAGCTTACTCGTACTGTTTGTACTTGGCTCAAAGCCCAATATATCGTTTCTAATGTATACTATTTTAATTTTTAGTATTATGTCAACATATTCTTGAGGAGGAGGCTCGATGAGTGCGGAGGAGAGCATTGATGACATCGCAAAAGGACCCTTAACCCAGGGGGTAACAAGTCCCAGGCATGAGTTGAGCCTCTCCTATTGGAAAGCTAAGGACACCCGCAATAGAAATCCATGGAATGCTCTGCACTGATAATTTAAATATGACTTATCCAAATGAGAATCCAAGATTCAGAACACAACCATTTTTTTAAGGCCAATATACATATATCGGTACGGAACCCTCGAGGTGCAAGTCCAACCCGCTCTTGTCCAGTTTTTTTATGTAAAGGGCAGGTAGGTAGGTACTTACGTTCATACTTCCTTCTTGGGTATATTAATAATTCATGCGGTGCTTGTAATTAACAATGCATTGAGCTCAATAACCTAGGAAAAGTAAGAATATGGCGCAAGTAACCTATACCTTTGTTATAAAGTAATTGTTGTAGTCTATTATAATAAGTCATAATATACGTATTAAACATGTGAAGACTGGTTTGGTAACAGAACCACATAATGTAATACATACATACATACATATAATCACACCTGTATTCCCCGAAGGGGTAGGCAGAGGTGTATAAACACTCACGATTCACCAATGGAGTTTTGGTGCCATGTAATAAGCCTATTGCCATTCACAGGGGACAGTTTCAGGGTCATACAATACGTTTTCTCTAACACACTGGACGAAGCACAGGAACATATTACGAATAATATGTTTACGCTAACAATATAATAAGACAGGAACAGAAAAACATATTGTATGAAATCCCGGTAGCGCAGTAAGATAGTATGCAGCCCTGTTGTACGTTTAATGCACACAACACCCTACTCACATGAGAAGTGGCATGCTGCTCTATTTGGCGCACTTTTCCCTTACTCATCTCGTACGACACCAACGGGAAGAAATGGGAGCTAACATGCTAACCCCGCACCTCACAGGTAATATTACTTATTACACATAATATATACATAATACTTAGATAATGCATTATGACTTTTTACATCGAAATGTAACACACCTAACAATAAATATAGTATCTGAGAAGCAATACTCAAATACAATAATTGTTTTTTTCGTCTTATCGAAATACCTACGTATTTTTATAACACCTAGTTATTTCATTATCAATGATGTGTACAATACAAGGTTGAAATCTTTAAATATTGCATAGCAATATATTGTTTAACAATACAGAAATAAATCAATCAATATAATTACTATACAAGACCATTAGTCGGACTTTATACATAGGTACGTGCATTTCAATAATCAATCATCGTAGATAATGAGGACCGTAGAATTTCATTCAAATATGGACGATATCGTCCCCGCGGATGGCAAGGTGCCTTTCCACTCAACGCAAATCAATTTAATCTTATAAATAATTAGTACTGTAGTTTACATTGCGATTCTATTTTCTGAAAATGTGTGAGGTTAGGAAGAAAGATACCTAAATTCGAGTCTTTGCAATCTTGTTTAGTACATAGTAGCAGTAGAACTCTTTGTGCGAGTTCACCCGGGGAAGTATTGCCATTATACGGTAGACCTATTTCTATCGCCCAGCAGTAATGTTCACATTACTGTGTTCAGGTTTGAAGGGAATGGATGCTAAGGGAAATGAAAGGCGTATGATTATGTCTCGTGGTGATTAGGCACAATGCAGTTTGCCACTTGTGACTAACTGCATCTGTTATAGGCATAGGATACCGTTTGAAACAGGGTGGTACGCTTATTCCATCACATTATAAAAAATCTTGTCTTAAATTCCCATTTTAATGTCCCGTGCAGGTGTTTTCTTTTCCATGTCATGACACGTGTTATTTACGCTAAAAGCATTTGGATATACATGAGGTCAGTAAAAACTCTTTACTGAACGTGTTCAGTAAATTAATGATTTCAATACATATGAAAGGAGAACCATATGTTACTGACATACCAACCTACGGAACTCAGAGAATCGAGTTAACATATTTTATACCACATTATATAAGTATGTAGATAATTATATACGGTTTAAAATGATTTATTTCTCAAAAGAATTTAAAAAATTAAAAGTACTTGTACAGATACAGCGTAGGCAACGAAACTGACGACAGTATTAAATTAAGTATTTTTAATTCCAAATTAAATCCCAATAAATAACTAAATTATCACAAAAGATATCATTTTAATGCGGCTAACGATGATCATGATAACTTACAGATAATACGAAGACTGATAGTATTATCAACGACAAATTACCAAACATTTTATAATTAATTAATTTAAATTACTTACACTGTTTGAAACAGTAATCTGCAAATACATAGGTTTGTTGTGTAAGATAGGCTTTGACGTTATAACTACATATTACTATGGTAATATGTAGTTATAATGGTAATATGTAGTTATATGTTCTATGAACATATAATAATACTAATATTACCTAAATATCTCTCTCTAATATGTTCTCTAAAACAAACGTTGGTACCCATAGTAAGTATTGGTGAACGACTTTGAAAAAATTGTAATTGTAATTGTAAGACTACAATTTTAATTTTAAAGATCAACGGAAGTGAAACCCAAATGAAGTTAACTACGACTTAAATTTGATTGCAGACATTGGTCTGAGGGAAGAGAAGACCCTCGCGCTGCGTTTTTAACTCAGCTTTCAATTTGTATCCAGCACGGTAACGCTGCAGCCGTAATGGGCACATTTGGGCAGGGTGCATAGCGCGGTGGAATTTTTGACGATTAATTTATTTTATAATTTAATATTTATTTTTGACCATTGAAAATTCTTTGAATGTTGCAATTATAATTCGTTGACTACGTATAAATATATTGAGTATTTACGACTTCCACTAAACTGAAAAGTCAAAAATTATCCTACAGCAAAATATAGAAAAACATTTCGTTCCTTGAATACCAACAATGACTTATCCTGTATTATTTGGATACAGTAACTTTCCACTAACTTTTAAATTACTTATCGCGTTTGCACTGAACAAACATTTACTAACTGCTTCACAATTAATCGCAGCGTTTGCTTCTAGCAAACAATTTGACATTGTAATGATATGATCTACGAATAATATTTTTTTTAAATCCTCGATAAGTTCGGGAAGTTACGCGACATCTTCTCGTCAATGATCCCGCAGAGCCTGAAGACCAAAGTCTTCAACCGGTGTGTGTCGCCAGTGATGACATGGCACAGAGACGTGGTCCTTAACTGTGGGCCTAATTGACAAACTCAGAGTTACTCAACGAGCCATGGAGAGAGCCACGCTCGGAGTTTCTTTGCGCGATAAAATCCGGAACGTGGATATTCGCCAAAGAATCAAAGTCACCGACATAGCTTTTAAAATTTGCTAGTTGAAGTGGCAATGGGCGGGCCACATTGCTCGACGAACCGATAATCGATGGGGAAGAAAGGTTCTCGAGTGGGTACCACGGTACACCGGAAGACGAAGAGTTGGTAGGCCCCCCCCTTGATAGACGCCATCATAAAAGTCGCGGGTAGCCAATGGTTACAAGCGGCTAATAGCCGTACTTTGTGACGTTCTATGGGGGAGGCCTTTGTTCAACAGTGGACCTCTTCCGGCTGATGATGTTGATGAAGTTATCCTTTGACACTATCTATGGTAAGTGATGATGTGGTCGAAGACTGTTGTTCAGGCTAACCTAGAATTACTGGCTCTCAAGTACAGCTGCCGGAACACACCGTTAGGTGCTTTTGTATGTATTTATTCGTAGGATATGATCATTATAAGTACGTAGGTAGGTGCTTACCAATCCTTTATTAAAATATGAGTATAAAAATATATTTAAATAGTCCAGACCAAGAGTGATAACTGATAAGTACATATTGATAACAAGGGGTGTTTATGTAGATTACTGGCTTTACAATGGTTTTAGAAATGTTAATCGTTTTATCCAAAACTCACGTTACAAAAGCGACTCGTCGACGCCTGCCAATACGACCGCGAAGTATAGGTATAGCAAAAAGTAGCCAAGTGCGAGTCGAGCCTCGCTCTTTTAGAGTTCATTCCAACAGCCCGTAAACGACGAGTGTTGGTTGTTGATAAAAAGCTTCAAAATTACTGTAAAAATCAGCGCTTTCAGTATTAGGACGTAAAGGGAAGGGACAGACAGGCAAGACAGCGGGGTCTTATTACGAAAGACTGTATGTTAAAATAAAAACCCATATACATACTTGCGTTAATACGACTAACCATGCGGTTGCTAATAAAGAGTTGCAATAGTTCGGAGCTTTTTATTCTCGATTAAGCTATTCGCAATTAAAGTGAAAAACTGAGTGTATAAAACCAGACTTCAGTAACAGTTCAATGTCTCGGCTAAATTGACTTGTTTAATGCACACAATTATTTCTTTGTACAATATACTATTTTATGTACTATACATAGGTGTTAATTGTGGACGAATAGACCTATCAGTGATATAAACATGAGCTTAAATACTCGTAGTTTGCGAAAATTTAAAGAACAGTATGTTGTATCTGGTACATTATCAATGGCCTACTTAAATAAAGTTTATTTTCACTTATTGCTTAATATGTGGTTGCTACAAAATATTGATGATGCAAAGGTATTTCGTGAAGAAGTTTTGAAGGGTATAAAGGTAATAATAATGATAAACGTTACGAGTTTTATGTCAAATAATGAACACGATATTACAAACTTTCCCCACCGCGCAAATAAAATACGTTTCTTTACGTACATGTCCGTTTTTTTAACCTCCTTCCTTTTGATGGAAGAGGTATCCGATGCGAGTGTAATTTTATTCCGCCAATTATGAATTGATTTTGGTGATTCTTTATTCGTTTTAATTTTATACCAGTAAAAAATTATCAGCTTCGATTAGTTTTATGTATGAAAAATTCATCAAATTCGAGTAGTTTTTAATTATGAAAGTCAATAACAAATTTTAATATTAATATATTCTAGTTAATCTACATTGTACTGCCACGTTCAGCAAAAAAATGTGTAGAGCGACTGACAGCGAACTGGCTAGAAACTCGGGGCCTTTCTTTTAAACGTCTTTTAACTTGAAGAAGTCGGACTCTGATAATGTGAGGCCAGTGTTACGAATCAGCATGGTATCAACTTCAACAAGTTATTTCATACTTTTCAGTGTCGGAAGTTAGTTCCGTTTTTATATAAGAAAAAAAACAATAAAATATTCAATAATAGAAAACATTTTTTTTTTTTTTAATAAAACACAAAGATATATCTAGTGACAATTCCACCTAATTTTCCTGTTAAGCCGACGTGACGTCACAAACGCCACGCAGCCAAACCGGAAGAATTTTCGACGCGTTTCGATTCTACACGAAGCATCCTCAGGAGACCTTGACTCTACGAGCGCACGATCGAGAAAAAAAATATTCGTTGTGATTCTTATAATATTATTTGTACTGCGGGTTACGAACGGCATGGCTTTGACAATGGCCATCCCGTACCTTACACAAGGCTATAAGGAAACCTTTAACCACGAGTAGCATCGCTGTTGAAGGTTACTTCCTAGGATATGGGAAACTCTGCCTTACCAATACCTCACATAAGACCAATACTACTGAATAGAAAAGCAGCGTGGCAACTGCCAACGTTATACATTATTGAAAATAATCGATTGGTGCTCGGTAAAACGAAGGTTGTACTTGCGAGTAACTGTGTAATTGTTCTAAACTAAGGTTCATGATCATGGTTTAGTTATGAATAGAGTTATTGAATAGAGGATTTCATAATAACAAATATTTTTAAAAGTATCTTAAAAAAAACACTAAATAATATTTAAATAAAACCTTTAAAAAATCTTAAAAAAATATATATCTAGTGACAATTCCGCCTAATTTTCCTGTTATCTACGTGACGTCACAAACAGTTTTATTTAATAGTAGTTAATGTTTTTTTTAAGATACTTTTAAAAATATTTGTTATTATTAAATATGGATTTCCGCAAAGTACGATCGTGCGCTCGGTGAGTCAAGACCTCCGGAAGATGCTTCGTTTTGAACGAAGCGAAACTAGTCGGATATTCTTCCGGTTAGGCTGCGTGATGTTTATGACGTCACGTAGATAACAGGAAAATTTGGCGGAATTGTCACTAGATATATACTTTTTAAGTGTTTTATTTAAATATTATTTAATGTTTTTTTAAGATACTTTTAAAAATATTTGTTATTATTAAATATGGATTTCCGCAAAGTAACGCATGAATTTATTCATTACCTTAGAGGATTTCATCAAAATCCGTTCGGTGTGGCATTGAGCAAGATTTATAACTCGTGTGTTATTGCTAAAAGTATGGCAAATATGTATATCACTTGTGCGTGGTTAAGTGATGATGTTGCAATACAGATCCTGACTTCAGAATATAGGCACTCACTTACACGTATTGAGCAGTGGCCACTACAGCTACCCCTAAGTTGTACCTCTAGGAATATTAGTGGACCTCCAGGAGAACTCGTTGTACTCAGACATGTTTTTTTGTTAATGTGATTAGTTAAATTAGTAAGCGTATCAAGCACGAGGCCCATCTGGTGATAAGCGACACTTCTGCCTATAACAGATGCATTTCGTCACAAGTGCCGAAATGATCTGGGCCTATCACTCTGCTGTGACATAAAGTTGTTAAGCCTCATGTGCCTGTAATTTTACCGGCACCAAAACATTTTAAACCGGAACACAGTGATGTGAACATTACTGCTAGGCAGTAAAAATAGGTACCTATGGTGGCTATAATACTATAATACTCTCCCAGACGAACTCGACCAAGTTCGTATTATTGAAACAAATAGCTCTACTTCTGCTATGGATGATATACGCACCTTCAAGGTTAATTAGTATGCTGATTATAAAAATTGCATCGATTTTGAAATCCAATACCTATATACTCTTCCATACCTTCCAGTTCAATGTCGCAAAAGGTGATTAAGAAAACATGTGCGCCTAATTAGCGGCGTGCCATCACTCACACCGGTGTGAGTGGGTGGCTTGATGCCGCACAACGGGCGCACAAAGGGCCCCCTTGCATCTAACGTCCTGATTACACTAAATGTCACCTGTATTCTACCTCTGTGAACATCTTAGGTAGAGAAGACACAGTGTACATATCCCACACCCCAAGTAACACGTAATCTGTATATTCACTGAAGTAAAGACTGATTTACGTTTTAAAATCAGACTATCACTTTAAAACAGTTTTGACTTAGTTTAAATGCTTTTGAGGAGAATGTGGTAAAATGTATAATGCTTGAAGCCATTGTATGGTCGAAAAAATAAAGTTAAGTGGCTTATAATCATACTAAAACATTAATTACTTTTAATATACAACACCTTAAACAGCTTTTACACTGACAAGAAGGTTAAGACCTTATATTAGTACATAAGAAAACCTAATACATTAAATAAACGTTGTCGAAATATACTATAGTGAACTTAAATATATTAAAACATTTTTAAGATTAAACGCATTTTTATGATCTTTTCTTATGCTTATTTACTGCTAAGCATAAGCTAAACATTTAATAAAGTTTTAGCTCTGTTATCTTCTTACATTATTGTTACTTTAAAGCTTTCAGCACTATTTAGATAAATAAAAATGTAATTTTATGACTATAGGTCATAATTTGGCCATAAAATCATGAGTGGTATGATTATTTTCATTTGTGCATTAGTATACTCATTGGTTTATGTCGCACGTGTAACGTTGTTGTCATGAATAAACTGTGGAAAAAGACTAAGAGAACAGGTGGAGTAAAGAGAAAGATGAAAACGGAATATTCAAACTTTATATCTGGTTTAAGTAATGAAAAACGTGTTCCAAACAATGATACTCTTGATACACAAAATACAGAACAATCGGTAGTTGTGTATGAGCCAAGCACTAGTCAAGAAGTTCCATCAAGTGGTTCCGTAGTACATTTTAGATTTGAAACTGAAAATTATTTTGCAAAAGTGTTATCAGAAGGTACTTCTTTCTATAAATATATATAAAATAAAATAACTTATTATATATTTAAACCTTGTTATTTTTTGTGTAAGAAATATTGTTTATTTAGGTGTTTTAGTATTTCGTTACAATTGTTCAAATTATATATATTTACAGATTATATAAATAAAAATTCTCTTGTGAATAATAGGTCTATCAATTTATATCCCATGTCCCTCTGCAGTTGTGCATACGACGGAGTAAATTTTCATCTGTTTCTTTCTTTCTACTGGATCCAAGAAAAGTAATTATAAGTTCTCTAAATCATTAATGCTGTCAATTGTTTTTAGCTTGAAAGAAGAATTCTCGGTTGCATTTTTGGCATCCCCTAAATTGACAACAGATTGATCAAGATGGCGGCTTATTGTCCTTGTAATGGCTTTTTCAATTGTTGTTTCTATTTCAATTATGAAATTGCTCAATCTGTAGGAAAATTTATTTTACATATACATGATTTTGTTTTGGTTTTCTATAATTGTATCCAGTTTGTGTGTGTCAGGCTGAGGTGGAATGACTGGCTCCGAATTTACTGCTATTTCATTTGGGTCTCCTAAAAGCCAAATAGTATTTTCTGCTATTGGCTGCTGCTGAAGTTGTGTTACAACGGATGAATTTGGTTATGAATGGATTATCTGAAAACAAAGACAGAGCGGTTTGATACATTTATTTTTTAAATTTAAGTTATCGTGGTCACGCCGGTGTTTAAATTAATAAAAAAAAAAATACACAAGATTTAGCGAATGAGCGCGCGTTGTCACAGGGACAGGAATCAAGTACTAATACAAATAGTAATGAATGAAATCAAGACTGCGCAGCGCAACCGCTCATTTTGCTAATACTATCCTTCTCACTCCCACCCACCTATCATGAGGTCGCACGTCCCGCTCGTTCTATTCGGGCACACGATTCAGGGAATTCCCCAACTCATTTATTGTGATAGTGATTTTATTCTTACACTTGTCAAATTACCTAACTGGAGACACATAAAATATGAAAGACGTTGAGTAGGGTACCATATGATTAAGGGATTCTAAATTATTATTTCGGTACCCTGATTAACACTATAGCAATCCATTTTTTTGACGTTCAAGGGTAATGAACATTATAACATGCCTAAAAAGTGTTACAATAATGCTAAAGATATCACTTAGATACTTTATAAGTAGGTTGAATGACTTAAGCGTTTTTTTTTTACTACAATAAGACTGACAACATTAAAATATGCTAGTTGAAAGTTTAAAACATTAATATTATCTGACGCCATTTGCTTTCTGTTTTCTCTAATATAAAAAATAAAATTATAACACCCAAATGAATGAAATACTACTTATTATGTTTTTCTTGTAAGCGAAGTACTGATAGAAGCAATTTTATCAGTTAAAATTAATCAAATCGTTAAAAAAATGACAAAAGGTGTCATATGTCGATTCTAAATTTGTCCCGATTTTTATTAAAAATGCATTTCTGTGAGGGCGCGTGAATTATAAACCACAAACTTATATATATTTTCACATTAGACTAATACCCCCAGCTCATTTGCATTCAAAACAAAATAAAATTAATACTTACCTTATGATAAATCATTTTCAATGAAGACACATTAAAACATCTCCGCACACAACACCATGCACTGCAATACACTTATCAAAATAATCAAATCGGACATAAGTTTCGATAAGTTTTTTCAAATACTTTTATACATAGAAAATAAAACGTTCAGCCTTAGAATAAAACGTAACTTTGGCATTGTAATTCAAAAAGCTGTTTAAAAGCTGTACTAACGTTTAACAAAATGCTTTTTGCATTAGAATATGTTATCTAACAACTTTACTAATGTCTGTCTTCAATAACATTATAAGCGCTGGTTAGCAGCACTAATAATATTTAATAATGCTCAAAGCCGTATTATTTGGGGCCCAAATTGTGCTTATAAGACACTTATAAACTTTTATACGGCTGATATAATGCTACATATGCTGCTCATATACTGCTTTGCACGTAAGTCCATGCTGTTGTACGCTTCTTATAATGTTGTTTTGTGTTACTTGGGACGTGTGGAAGGGGGGTAGGAACATTTTAATACCAATTCCGCCCCCTCCTACCCCTCGCCCCTTATGAAGAGGGCCTTTGTTCAAAGGTGAGACAAAGACATTCGAAAATGAATTTCACGATATCAAAATTTAAATTATTTTCATCATTATTATTAATACGCATATTATCATCACTTCATCCATTTCATGAAAGGGACAGATCACGGCTAAAGTCGATTATTAAAAGAAATATTGCTTTATCCAGGTACATAATCTTAATATACCTAGTTATCAGTTTACATTACACAATGTAAACGTATTATCTAAGTTTAACAAAAGATATCCACCGGGGTAGAGATAAAATTGTTTGCTATAGGCTGGTAGGTATATGTGATTTATCACTTTCGCGAAAATTCAAGGCAATGCCGCTAGATGAGAAATCACATAAATGTTTGTTATGTGAAGAGTAGTGTATATCTTTAGATCTGCATGTTGGAGTTCCAGAGTGAAAGGACCAAGTTTTAGACCAGTGTTGCTAAAATTTATAAAGCACCAACTTGTGGTTGGTGAACACTACCCAAAGAAAAATAATAATCTGGATTATCGGACTATGAAGAATGGATGATCCAATAAAGTTATGCGTGTCGTAATGCAATGGAAAAATATATGTAGGTACTTGTAAATTTAGACTTGAGACCCTGCTTAATATTTTTTTAAGTCGATTAAAAAGCCTATAATCCAGTAAAACTTAGTTTTGTCGATTTATTCCATCGAGAAAATTTCATTATACCACTATAACATAACACACTAGGAATAAAGATAAAATGACAGTGCCAGGTTTTATGTCGGCATAGATACAAATATACTACACTTTTTAGGTTATTGTGTGCGATTTTATAATAATAACACTCCTAAACAGAATACAGAAGAGAAATATTGATGCGATGTGTAAAAAAATTGGAATTAAAAAAGCGTAGAATACAATTGGTGATTATTTAGAAAGGAAAAGGCTTGGGACATTCCTCCTGCCAAGCCATCGTCAGTCACCTATGTGATGTAAATATATATGGTAATATTTTGAATTGATTTATGCTACAAATTTTATACCTTTCCATGCCTGTATGGTAAATAAGTAAGGCATAAAAAATTTACCCTGAGTTTCTAGACCGTTCTTCTCGAAACGACTGTATGTAGATAGATATACCCTTTTTGCTGAACGCCGCAGTTGAATATTTTTATAGAAAATGTTTGCGAAACGTGGGTGTTTATATGATACGACGCTCTTATAAAGGTCAATTTCATATAAACACCCACGTTTCGCAGATATGTCTAGGCCCCTTGTAATAACTAGGGGGTGAATGTATTGCCATCAACCGGCCACAGTTCCAGACTTCTGGACGGAGTGGCCGAAACTAATAGGTATCTTACGGGGTGACTACTACAGACCACGCGTTAGTTTAAATCTCTGGATAGAACGTTGGTTTGCTTACTACATTTTCTACTGAAGTGAGTGACATTAAAACAATCATGGAAAGGTGTGAATGTAGCTTACAATCTGGCCAATAAAAAATAAATTTAGATTCATTACATCGGTTTTCACCTATGTATTAAATTACAATTTAAGTATATTACATTGATGTTATAAAATTTGTGATCGTGGCTTTGTTTTACAAATGCGCAATTGGCAGTAATTATGCAGGACTTGTCGAGGCCATAATGCAGTACGTATGACCTACGATGGAACTACGACATGTACATATAACTACTTTATACCTACACATCGGTTTATGTTATTGATCTGGCAGCAATAGAACGCCATGATTTCTAATGACTCAAGCAAATCGATATCTACATTCTACACCTACAGAGACATATAACGCTATAACTTATTTAGAAAAAATGATTCAATTAGGTAGGTACTAGGTCAGTTGACGCTAATAAGACGTCAATGTTTAAAAAGGGGGTCATTAAATTTCTTAAAGGTCGGCAGCGCGTTGGTAACGCCCTGCTGTTGCAAACGTCCATAGGCGACGGTAACCACTTCCCATCAGGTGGACCGCCCGCCTGTCTGCCTACTTAAAGGCAATAAAAAAAAATTTGTAAAGGCAGTTTTATTAGGTATTTTTTTTATAGGATTGTGACGTAACAATCACAATAATCTGCCTATAACAGATGAATTTCATCACAAATAACGAACTGCACTGCGCCCATCATCCTGCCATGAGACAAAAGGTTTTTAAGTATCATGCCTGTAATTTCACCGGCACCCATACCCTTCCAACCGGAACACAGTTATGTGAACATTACTGCTGGACGATACAAATAGGCACGGCGACAGTACTTCCACAGACGAACTCGTACACAAGAGTATCTATATGAGTTTAGCACATAGCTTTTAAAGGTGTATATTAGGATTAGGATACCACAATCGGATCCTATGCCATTTATTTATAAAATAAATTTCCGGTCTGCTCCCGACATTATTGTCCGTTTCTGTCTGATCCTACTCATTTTTTTTATGGCGTTAATTTAATAATGGTTTCTATTTAAGTACTTTTTAGCGTAGTTTGCTTAGTCATTCTGATCCGATCAGCAAAGTTAAGCAACGTCCGCCGCGGTCATGAGTTGGATGGGTGACCACTGGTGACATTAATACTGAGCGTGCACGTGCTTCGGAGGGCACGTTAAGCCGTCATCAGTCCTGGTTGTTGTCTTAGGATGGCAGTAGTTATATGGTGCATGGTGGTAGGGCATTTTGCGAATGCTCGCCTGGCTAGCTACCACCCTCAAGTAGAAAATCTATGTCGCCAAGCACCTAACGATGTGTTCCGGCAGCTGTCCTTGAGAGCCAGTAATTCTAGCTTAGGCTGTACAACATCTTCATCACTTACCATTAGGTGAGATAGTGGTCAAAGGCTAACCTATCAAGCATAAAAAAAAATTTTTGCAAAAAATAAAGAGATCTATGAATCTACGCTTAACGCCACACATTGGCATAAATAAATACCAATATAAGAATTCTCAAGCTACCAGGAGAGCAGAAGATCATAGGAGTTTCATACTTCAGATCTCTTAACTACATTAACAAAATATATTTGAACTAAAATTGTGATTGTTATATAATTTATTGACATAGGTATATGTAAAACATAAATATAATAAACTCAAAGACCCAACTTTACACTATATACCAGTGATTTTCAGCTAAAAACAAGGCATAACATACCTACATACCAAAAACTTTATGTATCTGCCGGTGCGAAAACTGTACAACCATTGATAAAACTGTGAGTGACCGCATAGCACTTGAGCCAATTTACTGGTACTCGCGAACTGATGGTGGAGGGCGTATTTACGTAGGTACTGTTCTTTTCAACGTTTCAACGCGGCATGCACAAAATTAAATTTATTTAGATTTCAGAATGAAACCCATTAATTATTTTTTTCCAGCGAATAAGTGCCCTTTAAAACTTGGTGAATCCATTCCAAAAAAGTGTACCTACCTATAAGCGAAAAAAAATATCACATCATATCAACAGCTATAACTTCTAAGTACTGTTATACAAAGGCCTAGCGAATTAGGGGGGGGGGCATAATCCCCAGCGTCTTGTGGATCATGGAAAATGGCAGTACTTCAGAAGGTGCTGCTGGCCACCTCATGATATTTTTCATTTCGTTGCCTCTTACGTCTTAGGACTCGCGCAGGAAGATATGGGGTTCAATTTCAGCCCTATGCAATTATAGCTTTATTTCGGTATAGTAGAACCTTGATTTTTGGCACGCATCGGTGGATTGTCAAAATCAAAGCAATAGATACTCATAATGACGTAGTAAAAAATCGGCTTCCTAAATTGAAACGCAAATTAAAACGTCCCTGAAATGAATATAAGTACCCAAATTTATCTTCAAATCCTTTGCTAGAAATATGGTGTGTGTGAATTGCCTTTACAGTAAAACCCACATAAGACAATTCTGAATACAGAATTAACATTTTCAGTAGTATCAAAACTTATTCAGTAAGAAGCGTCTATTATGACCTCAAAGTAGAAAGTGTCAATTATCACCTCAACGTCAACTATACCCACAGTTACCTTAAAAAGTTTGGGATATATGAAGGTTTATGTTATGGTGCATAATATCCAACTCTTTCCAAAAAAATTTGACGATTCTCCACAAAACCCTGCCAATTATTATAATAATATGTACTTTCCAAAACTTATCAGAGCGCTTGGTCGATGCTACTCGTGATCACCTATAAGGTGATGCTGGCACCTATTTGGCTCAACGAATATAAGCATTGCAATCCAACGCAGCAATGCTGCGAGCATACTTGGGCGCTAACTGTTAGTTGACTGGAGCATTTGGTGTGTCTGCAATGGCTTGAAGGTTGTATAAATGCTTTCCCTCCTCTCTCCCTCGTCCCCCTTCCTATTTTAGTAAGTGAAATATAAGATTCTGCATACCTTTTGTATTCTTTCGAAACACAGTGACAAAGCGGGAAAATCATTACTGAAGACAATGATTACATTTTCTCAAAATTTTTCTTGGCACGAACTTCAGGTACACATGTCAAAGGCAACAGTACTACACAAAAGGAAATTCAGTGGCTAGACGAAATTGGGTTTCGTTTCTTACTTATTAATGTAAAACCTCAAAGATCGAAGTTAGTCGCGCGTGAACTTTTATTAATACCATATTTTTAAAGCCTGGAGCATATTTGAAAACATTAGAGTAGACTCATATTTATCGACTACGCTTTTTATGGTGCTTTTCATCATTTTTTAAATCAGATATTTGATAATGAATTGATATTTTGGGCAGTAACATAATCATCGATGGCAAAATATCCAGGAAAATTCTGCAGTGATACTCGGTCTCATAACGGCCATACAGTGATACGGGTCCAGCTTCTCCGAATATTGTACTCCATATTCTGTGTGGCAGATGGCGTATTAACTGAGAAAAACTATTGTACAAAAAGTACATAAAACAGCGAATTATCTTATCACAGTATACAAGAAAGACGCTTGGAATTGTATTAAGGTGGTTTTACTGTATCTAATTAGTACGTGAATTATCGCAAGACACATAAAAGTGAATTTAAAGATATCTAGACTTACGTTCAGAATACTTGTTAAACGAATAGGTGAACAAGATCGGGAAACAATGCTGCCTTGGTAGTGGACGTCATTGACAATGTTTGAATTATGACAATGGGCGTAATCAATCGTAAATAGATGAATAGAACTGGAATGAATTGTTGCTATGTGTAGTTTGTTGATATGTTGTTAATTGTAGTTCCTTATCAGATAATTACTTGTTAACCTCTTCACCATATTTTTTACTAACCTGTTCATAGAATTGGACAGATGCCTTCATTCTGATAAGGAACTGTTGTGTTAAATAAGTTAGAATTGCAACCTATTGCAACAGACTACGCCCAAGAAAAAAGTGTTTACGTACGTCCATACTCTACCTACGAAGTGAATAAAAAGGCTTGCAAATGCGAACGGGTTACATTGAACTTAAGAGGTAAGTATAAAGGGTATATTCTTGGTTTTATAACAAGTTTCTTCGAGATAAAAGCAGTGAGTATACTAAGTGTTTTAAATTATAATATTTATTTAGTTACCTACATTCTCTGTTCAGGTAAGACCCTTGAATGCCACAGATACTTGTACAAGGAAAATCTTGGACAAAAAAAATAACGTAAGTACCTAGATAATTTGAAAAAAGGATCCCTTTATCCTTTCAACAGGAATGGAAAATTTTGAATAAAACTGGCCAAGGTATGTGGCCAGTACAGGCTTTTGCTAGTTGAACGGTATAATAAAACAAGGCAAAATAAAATCGTCAAATTGTGGTACAGAAATTATATTGCACTTAACCATGCAGTATACGAGGAAATTATTGTAATGATTGCTGTTTACCGCCGATCATGGCTTAGAGTCATGTGTTTAATTTATGGTTCTAGTCCAAACTAGATTAAATGATGTCACATCCTCATTACGGCAATATTACTTGACAATGAGTCAAGGTTCCATAATGCTGTTTTTGATACCACTTCTTAATTGTTCTGTATTCTTGGCCATTATTATTATAAATTATTTTGATATGAAAATGCGGCAAATAAACAGGGTCAGCCTTGTGCTGAGCTAAAACCGCCCCTATAGACAACTGCAACATCAGTGGTGTTGCTAGTGCTTTGCTGGGCCAAGATGGAATTTGTAGATACCCTTTTTAAAACGCTCCTTGTTGTAGCACTATGGAAACACCTTCGGAGGAAGATTATTTCAGATCTTGCAGTTCCTTGGAAGAAAAGTAAGAAAGAGTCGGACTGTGAAGCTTTTCCTGCTTTGCAAGATGTGGGGATGTGCAATGGCAAAACTCCGATGACAAATTGGTTCACAAAGCTTTTTAGAGCATTGCTCCTAAGAACAAACGGTAGAATAACGATATATGTATAACGACGTCTCTAAGAATGCTGTCTAATTAATTGGCGAGAACGGTATCGTCAACGATTCTAATAGCTCGTCGCTGTAGGGAGTTAAGGTGCTAAAGCTGATATGCAGTCGCTCCATTTCAGAGGTGGGAGTAATACTTCAAGTGACACATAGCTCCAGGTGTATAAGGAGATAAAGGCGCGTTAATATAGGACTCCGGCGAGCACTTCTTTAGGACTGTAGCCAAAATGCTATCAGGCCCACATGAGATTTTGACTTCTCAATTCGACCTTATTTTCTTTTGCTGATAGGCTAGCTTCTTTCCACTATTTCTCCTGATGGTAAGTGATGATGTTGTTCAGCCTAACCTAGAATTACTGAATTAGTTATGAATTCAATAATTAATTACTAAACTAACTGTCCGCATACCCCTCGATCCTGGACTTATAGGCATATTGGTTAGATTTTGATGCAGTGCTACAGGACTTATTTAACAATAAAACTTATGTTAGTAGCAAAGTTAATATTGTAAAAGTATGAAACAACTTGTTGCAGTTGGTAGCACGCTGATTATTGTTGATTCAAAACACTGATCTCACATTATCATGGTCTGACTTCCATTACTTAGTTCGTAGTTGTACCGGTTTATTTTTTCACTTTTATAGTGATTAATACTCCTACAAGTATATAATATTATGTCACTTGCCTAAAATACTGTTCACTAACTCCAAAAATTGTAATTACCATTACATCATCCCGGTATTCTTTTTATTATTTATTTATTCCACACAGAACAAAAAGCAATTAAAAACAAATAATATAACAAATATAATGTATCAGACCTGAATTGCAGTTAAGATACCTGCGTGTTACAGCAAAATATATAAAGTAAACGTGTTTGAGTAATTATGAATGTAAAATATTAGGCTATGAATGATACAAATATGATCATAATGATGATGACAAACATAATGTTGATGTTGATGATGAAGACAATATAATTAAGACGAAGAATGCATCCACCCGCGTAATAAATTTCGCAGTTGGATGCAGTCGGCGTCACCAGCACTTACTGGGACGTGTTTGGGACGGCCAGACTCAACACGGAGGTTGAGTTTGACCGGATAGGTTTGGGGTAGAGGATATCTTTTAGGTATGCAAATTTATACTGTTTTCAGTTATTTGACTGTACCTTATCGAACAATTGATCGATAGTAATGAACATTACAAAGGGACACCTTGAGTATGATGATCGCTTAACAAAAAAAAGACAAATTGAGATCCTCCTCCTTTTTCGGATATACAAATACTATAGAGCAGCAGAGAATATCAAACAAGAATCTAATAAACTATGATATTTACAAAAATTTACTTATTATTGTAGTCTTTGTATATTAAACAAGTAACTTTAATAAGAGTATAAAATCACGGTTTTTTTTTGTATGTTTCCTTCATTCAGTTTCATATATTGCTATGGCTCGACCATATAGATTTTTATAACAAAATTAGTAGAGTAGTGACAAAACTTGTTGATTTACTATGCAGCTAAAATATTTTAAATTTGTCTAATGATAAGTGTCGAAGAAATTGAGTTATCTTTTGAAAAATAACCCTTTATGAATTTTATGTTTTTTGCATATTTATATGCATATTTAAATATCTGCATTTTGATTTCTGCACCTGCTTCGATTATGAAACTGATAATAATAAGCCCTTGATTTAGAAAAACTAGATTGAGTATACATAATGAATGGTTTTATTAAAATGTATCCTGTACCTAGTTCAATGTGCCTAATATTTTCCAATGAAACTGATAGTACCTAATCCTTTTTGTTATTGTATTATTTGTTGTGTACTGTAGCAAATAATATACTTAACTATTATTTTATGGATAATGTTTGGTCAGCAGATGATCTAGCACTATTACAAGCTTGCACAAAGTTTAAAGGTAGGTACTGGTCAACAGAACCAATATTTAATGTATTTGTAAGTGAACAAATGAAATAAAAATCTGTTCATTACTTACTAGAATATTACTGAACAAAAATGCCTAAAGCAGAGAGTTGAAATACATAGAGTAGTTATATCCGAACACCACTGCTTTAAAAGCTTACTAGAATTTACCTATCTACTTACCTACGCACATTGTAATGACAAGGAAAGAACGTTCAAATATTATGCGTCATATCTGTTGTTAGAAAGAGATAAATAAGCAATTTGTGTTACCACCGAACCGCCACGAGACGTTCCGATCACCATTACGCTGAGATCTATTTCATTCTCTCACACCAAACGATATACATATCTCGCTCATCAATTTCATTGTGAGTAGTTCCTAAGATAAAACAAAATGACGATATGTTCTATTTAAACAATAAAAGCAATAATTAAGCGTGAAATGAAACAGTTTTCGTATCTCTCACAGTGCCTGTATAATTGCTACAGAGTCTAAAGACACAGAAAGGCATACTGTACACAGATTATTCCTAAAAAACACGATTAGCGGCGATATACCTACGCTCGGAAGTGCAAGACTGATAGTGACTAAGGTAATTACCCTGCACTCGTCTAGTAAATATGGAGGGCACACAACTCATCTACAGGTAAAAAAATCTTAGGCCTAAAGTTCTTAGTTATAAATCTTGGTAAGCTGGGTTATGGACTAAATGTTAATAAACAAACCATTTACTTAATCCGGCCAAATGAGATAATTATAATGAAAACACTAAAATTTGTTAATTATATTACAAATAATAAATGAAGCTTAGACTAAATGACCCATTTACCAGCTTCAGTACTTTTAGGTATGTTAATAGTCTAATTACATAATGAGTTAACCTATTCCAATTGACAAATTATCATACAATAACAATGCCCCTTGTTTAAGCCTTTTCATCAGCGCATGACAATATGGATCACTACTTATTTTTAAGTGCATATGCCTGGTTGTATGTAAGGAGTATAATAAGAGAACTAGAGAGTATAAAATATATATATATATATATATTTATTGCATGAACTCTACTTATTTATGAAAATTAATAACTACCAGATTCATTATGATAATTGATCTTTTATAAAGTCCCATATAACAAGCTATTAGTAATAACTTAAATTTTTGCAAACAAAATTTGTTATACTTGTCTACTTTCACACTGCAATATAGCTATTTAATCCGATTAAAATCAATTAAATTTAAATTAATAAAATAATAAATTTGGTATATGGATCTGTTAGGTTTTGGAATAACACACATGAATATTTTCGCTCCATGTCTAAAAATAAACCTATGGCCGTAATATTAACATCTGCAATATAGTGCAGGCGGAAGTTAGTATTTTTATTAACAGTAAGTATATGTATCTACTTATTACTTACCTACTTAGTATCTTTGTTTAAAATTAGCATGTTAAACTCTGGCCGCCAAGAGAATGCGTTTGACAGTACGTGTTTTTATTGGCGTTGTGGCTTGTAAATGGAGTAAAATAAAATATTTACCCCATTTTTATATACTTCGGTGCCTGACTAAAACAATATTATGCAGTCAAACTGTCTATGTTACTTTGAACTGGGGAAAAAATATTCACAAAACGAACTGTCAAATGCATTCTCTCGGCGGCCGGAGTATAATTACAGAAATTTGAAGTTTGAAAGAAGTAAGAAGTGCCCTCTATATTTTTGGGGTTTCATAATCTCTGTTTTGAAGCTGTTGTCTGAAGTGATTTATTTTTAAATAGGATGATAAATTATTTAATCAAGATTTCTTAGTAAACGCTTTTATAACCTCACATACTCTACATAGTCTCATATATTTTACACTACTGCTTCAGTCTCAAATATCCCTCCCGTTCTTTGTTCTTTTACTCCGATCTTAAAAAACCTCTAACAGAATCTACATCTTGTTTTGTTTGTTTATAACAAGGAATAACACAGAGTACTACAAAAAATATAAATTAAAAGATAGTCAATGAAGACTACTTTGAGAGTACATGTGGAGTTGATATTGATGATAAAATTAAAAGTGTGTAATAGTCTGTACTTATACAAACTTAACATTGGCCACATTGAATATTTTTGGGCGGTTGAATATAGTATATAGGTAGTATTTGGGCATTGATAGACAGACAGTTAAATGTAATACTTGATTGTTAAACATTACCAGAAATGAAACATAATAGTTAAAATTTACATTTTGTATGTCAATATTGTTTATAAAATAGTGTAATGAGGTCTATCTAATCGGAAAATGGACTGAAATCAAAGCAGCTTAAAATATATGTGATATAATTCTAAGACAAAAATTAGCTAAACATATTAATTTGAGGGCAATATCTGAGTGTTATCAAAATACTTCTAACTGTAAGATAATAACAATACTGTTTTTAAAATGGAAGCATTTACCTTATTTTGAGATGGTTATCCTTTTGAATAAGTAAAGATAATTATATAGCCCTAATCAGCTGTTTGAAAATAATTTTGAATATTATCCTGGGTACAGCTGACCAGATAGTTCTTGCATTATAAATTAGGTGCGGGTCCTCAGTTACATCTGAACTCTTAAAGCACAACACTTTGTTTTATAATATTATTTCTTTATAACTGCACTGCCTCGTTTATTGGGAGTAATGAGGGTTAAATTCTAAATTTAAGAAACAAATTCTGTAATAACAATACCTTAATATAGTAATTTCAAGATTGTATAAACACCTAGAAAAATATGTAACAAATATTTGGATACCCAAGTACTGGACTAGAATAGATGCTACTGGGTTGGTTGCCTAGCTAACACCATCACATTTAAAACATTTTCAGGCTAATAACCAGTAGTTAAATTGAGTTCTGGTGAATGTTGCGATACTGAAGATTCTTAGAGCTTCTTAGGGCCTAACATAGTATACATTTAGAAATAATTGATTATTCAGACAAAGTTACTTAGAAAGCAATAGACTACGGCAAAGATTGCCTTGAACTTAACAAGATTTAGCCTATCCAAAAGGTACTTAATAAGATTGTCGTCAGACATGCATCATTTTCACTGATATACAATTAGAAAGCAGGTATGATTATATAATTCTGTCTGGAACAAATTGTACCTACTCAAATGGAATGATTGAATGCCTTGTATATGCTTTAATAGCAAATTAAACCTTAGCTGAACCCACAAATGGCCTAAGGCTAGGCCAAGAAGTACTGAAGTTACTCTCAGGATACTAGTTATTTATAAGCATAAGTACTGAAGTTTTTGTTTCTCTAGCTTATGTTTGTCATATTACTTATTAAGGTTAATATATACCATTTAATTAGTTAAGTAGAAGATATCATTAAAAAACGATGAATAATCCAGAGTACGTTAAATAAACGATTTATTAAGTACATGTCATTATCATATCAAAATATACATAATTGATCGGGCCATGAATACTGAACTAAAAGTAACCTCAAATAAATCTAATTTTAGCAGAATTAGAGGAAGGTCCTTGGTGGTACAGTTGAGAAATGTATAAATTTATGTGGCACTTACCCTTGAAAACGTTCTCAGTCTATTAATTCGTGGATTCGATGGCACATTATTCAGGGATACCTTTGACATCTTATGCTTTTTTCAGTCCAGTTCGTCACGCAAACACAACAAAAAATAGATTGTTTAGTCACACTAACGCTGGCACTGTGCGTATTAAAACCACGGCAAGTTCAAGGGAAAACAAACGAAGACTTAGGCGTTCATTTAAATTTGCTGTAAGTACTAACACAGTTTTATAAAATTATATGACAGCAACAGTATGTATATAACTAAATAATAACAACACCTCAACGATTTAAGCCCATTTTATCAACATTTATAAATTAAACCACTACAAAAGTAATAAGATTTAAGGCACGTATTGATACTACTGTAAAATTATTCGCACAGTACAATGAATTTGTTTGATTATTTCTATATTATTAAATTTTCGTTTGACAGCAGCTTGCTGTGCGATTCTTGTGACGTTTCGTTTCACAGCCAGCCAACGCACACGAAAGAACCGTTCGCAATGCCGACAGAACGACAACTGTCAAAGTCAAACTAAATAATTACGCACAACAAAGACTACGCTTCGGCGCGAAAATCGTTTTTCTGGCGCGATTCTGCGATATAAAAATAATTTAATTTGCTTCCCAGAAGGAATAAAGTATCTAACGAGGAATAAATTGCTAGACACCGATATTAAAATTGTCTTTCTATGTTAATTTTAGTAGGATATTGCCAACTGTTGTGGATTTATAATATAGGTACCTACCTACCTACCATGAGAATATATTATGTTGTGGTTTCATTATGTACCTATACCTTTCTATTTATTTTATTATAAATTATCATACTACTAATAATAGTACTAGAATTACTACTTACCTACAGGTAAGTAAATATTACGCTCATTTTGTTAATAAATATTCCAATATTAGCACCGCAGCTTCCATCCACCATTACCTAATCTAATATAAAATTCTCGTGTCACAGTGTTTGTAACAAAACTCCTCCGAAGCGGCTTGACCGATTCCTATAAAATTTTGTGTGTTTATTCAGTAGGTCTGAAAATAGGACGTAAATATAATTATTTTTTTTAATTTTTATTTGGCTAGGTAGGTATATGGCAAAATAACGTTTGCCGGGTCAGCTATAATATTATTATTAAAGTGATTTATAAATATAGGTAAATAGGTATGTATAGCAAATAGAATGGATATTTTTTAGTTGCTTGGCGACAGATAACAAGTAAGATCAAGGCATCGCATTGTAAAAAGTAGGTTGGGCGGGCTCTTTTTGGTAATGATGAGGCTTTCTTCAGTAAGTGTCCGTCGTTAATTTACCGTGCAACTAGACTTTAGCTTAGCTACAAGCGCAGGGGTAATTTATTCTTTTTCAATCAAATATTACCGGCCAAGTGAGAGTTGGACTCACAAACTATGGTTCCGCCCTATAACAGATAATGTACCATAAAATACTCATATATTAACGTTATTTTTACATCCTCGGCGGCCCGAACAGGGCTTGACCGCTGTTTAGGGTACAATACTAAAAACACGGCACCGTTATTACTAAGCATCGTCCGACCTTTAAAGGGCTGTATCTTCAGAACCGTAATAGGTAGCCCATTCAAAATTTTTACAAAATATGTATGAGTAGGTACATTGGATTGCTTCATAAATAATCATCATCATCATCACCACATGAACGGAATGTCTAGCGTTGAACAGGGTCTCCTCCATCGGGAGAATTTGCATAATCCCCACGCTTGGCGTTTTGAGGATCGCAGTAGAAGTTGTCAGTTCTTCAGAAGGAGCTGCTTACCACCATCCGGTATTTTTCACTTACGTGTTACAACACCCAAGGGCAGAAATGGGAGGGTGACCCGGCACACTACGGGTTAACAAATAATAATAACTGTCAAAGCAACATAAGAGAGGAAAAAATAAAATAAGAGAGGATCCCGATATATAAACGTGTTTTTTAACGTTTTTTGTCATTGTTCTATTGCTATAGAAAACGGTAAAACTTACAAGCGTCAAACTTAGTAAGATTATGGTCCATTATCTATCATACAGCCACAAATGATAAAAACCATCCAATCATGTCCTATAAAAATCATCGTCATCTCAATCGGTTCTCACGGCGGCATCCACGAGAGAATAGAAGTATTAATATTTTAAGGGTGATATATTTTCAATTTATATAGACACATATCTACCTATATGATATGAAATATTTTGTTCGTAATCTCAAAATAAATACGTGTTCTTTTTATGTCATTATTTTTTACACGAAAAATGGAGTGTTATGCTTTCAGGGTTCATGTATGTATATAGGAATATGTTTGTGAGTTCCTTTATTCCACCATAACTTCTAAACGTGACACTAGGTACATAAAAAGTGTAAAAAACAAATTGACTCCACATTGCGAAAATAATGGAACGATAAAACGCTTAACGAAAATAAATAAATTGCAGTCAAATTTTTTAATTTTTTATTCATTTATTCTTGTTTACATTTTGAACCCAAAAATTAAACTAGGTAAGCAACCATTTACCTAATTTTAGCAACCCAAGAAAGTATGTATTTAATCTGTGGTAAAACCGAAATTTTTATTTATAGGATTAAAAACTGTATTGTGAAATGAATAGGATTTTTTCATCCCATCATCTCGGAAAGAGTATTTTTAATCTTCAATATCTGAGTGGAAAAGCCGTTTTTTTTTTGGAGGATAAAGTAAATTGAATTTAGAACATCGTGTGCACTAAGTTTGTGAATTAAAAAAAACATTAAACCTATTTACTGCTACCTCTATGGTGCCGAATATATCATACAACTTTTTTTTTATTTGTTAAAAACTCAGACTCGGAACCTTCTTGGTGTCCTTTTTTCAATTTGCTTTGTACGCGGTTCTTTACGTGATTGTAAACGTTTTTTTTTTGCATTTAGTCATTTCCTCGCTGAGGTGGAATGAAAAGTTACGTGTTGCACTCGAGTGCAAAGATTTTTCACCTCGTGCTCTTTCGATTCCCTCGCTAACGCTCAGGATTATATTATCAATGATTGATTGATGATTTTGAATCCTTCGCTTGCTCGGTCATCAAAATTGAACACGCGGTTAAAAAGCAACTTTGCACTCTTTTATAACAAATAACTATTGTTATTAAAATATTAACACCACAACCAAGACAATAGAGCCAAGAAAAAAGATTATTGGATGGGTTTAAAATAAGTTAGTATTTCTGTTCTGCCTATGTGGCAGGTCGAAGGTGGCAGGGCAGGCAGTCCCTATATAAGCATGATCTAAAAAGCAAAATCCATAGAAAAACCCAAAACCAAACTCCTTTCCAGTTTATTTGCGCATGTATTTGTCACACTTTTCTACGACCTCTACCCGACCGGTGGTGGCAGGTGATACGTGAATAAAAAGCTCTGAATTAGTAAGTACGATTCATGAAATGTATAGGTAAGTTACCAGGGAGCGCTCTGTGGGGTTGACTCTGATGCGGGGCTGTTGGTCGACATCGTCCGGCGTGCACTCGGCGCCAGCTGTCTGCCCCATAGCTAGACCTGTCGGGGGATGGGATTGTGGCCGAATGCAGCCCCTGAGCCGGCAGCGGCAGCTGGCGGCAGCGGCGGTGGGCCGCGTGGCAGCCGCGCGTCCACTGCCGGCCGCATACCGCCGCTGCGTCGTCGTCCTAGCGTTTCGTCTCGCCGCGCCGCCGCCGAGCCGGCCTCAACGGCCTGAAAGGCTGCAGATGTTAGGGATAAGCGGCATCGACGTTGTGTAATTGTCTAACAAAACATGAAATCCGATGCTATATAATCCTCTCTGCTTTTGAAAGTTTGGATGAGTTTGAGCGGTTTGAGGTATATGGCATAGTGACGAGTTAGAAATTTTATTTGTGTATGTTATTTTGAGTTGTAGAGTAAGTCTACGTGAACATTTTTTTATTTTTCATTAGACATAAGATTTTATTCCGAGAGATTTTTAACCTACCATACTAAAATCTTACAAAACAATAGGTAGGTAGGTATATTGATTCAGGTGTTCCTTTGTGGAAATCTACATTGCAGTATACATAATGCTTGTTCAGTATTATACGTTACAGTGTGTAAAGTTTTATGGTTGAACTGTACCTATACATTATATGTAAATTTTTATCCCTACAAGTGAAAATAATTATTACAATAAAAAACGGTTTGCTGAATAATTTTCAAAATACATAATTTTGCAGTAAGCTGGCAAATCAGAAACAAACATTACCTATTAGGCTAGATGAGTACCTATTTAAAATAAGCTTGCGCATAGAAAGAGTTACTAAGACACTTTGTCTTCATAGTTCCATGTTGGAATTATGAATTAACAAGTCTTTTTCAACTTTATTTAAAAAATACTTGTTTTTCGTTTGAATTAGGCTTTCATGCTGATTAGGTACCTGAAATCAGTGAGAAAAACATAGAAATTCGTACATAAAGTAAAACCTCTGATATTTTCTAGCACCTACCAAGAAAATAGGAGTTTATCAGGCTGATTATACACCCTATAGAATGATGTAAACAAAAACAGAAGATTTTTTTTTTCACCGAGTGAAAACAGGTTTATTTAGCAAAATGCGCCATATTTTACGATAAAAATATCTAATGGATATAATTTCGAATAAGCTTTTATATTTTACATTGTTTTATATTTATGCATTAAACTATTTTGTTTCATTGTATTCTAAACTTTGAAATATGAATAATATTTTTCGAACTTCATGGTTTATTATTATGTTAATGTTCCTTTTTAACATTAATAAAATCTATATGTCAATTTACATAAATATCTTAGGATTCTCTATTTATATTATCGTAATACGTTGCCATATCTACAAATAAATATTGAAGAACATAATACAGAGACAAAAGGTATATAACAGTGACAAAATCTGCGGCCTTGCCCCGTAATCTGTAGCCTCCACGGTCGATATAGCGAGCGCGAGCCCGGGGTTGGTACCAGAGTCCTGCCACGTCTGACATGACGTCCCTAAAGTGAATCTTAATCCTAATTATTCAGGGTTACTGGTAAAATACTAACAACCTCTTAGGGTTGACTTCTGCTAGTCCTAACAAATATTTTGAGATGAATTTTGTTCTGTTTAGGAAAAAATATATTTTATTTTTAATATATAAAAAAGTGTTTTTATACCGAATAGGTACGAGGACCACCTGATGCTAAAAGTCTCTTGTCCCTGTAATGTATTATTTCATATTTTTTATTACTTTGCTCGATGTAAATATTCAAAACTCTATTCAAAGTGAGCACGGCGCAGCCCAGTGTTGCCGCGGCGGGCGATCTCGGCTCAAAGTGCCAAAAATAAAAACAAAAAAAAATGTCTCAATATGTTTATTAGGGCTAGCAGAAGTCAACCCTAAAAGGTTGTTAGCATTTTACCAATAGCCCTGTATAATTTACTTGATATTTTAACTGTAGATACAGATAAGTAATATTTAGGTATAGATATTTAGGTAGGTATAGTGCATGTATTAGGTACACCTGAACCGTTGAAAAAAAATCTAATAATTATAGGTACGTTTTTGGTGCGTCAATTGGCAAGTGACATCGATCTCATTTGATGGTAAAGTAGGTACCTACCTAATGTGGTCAAAGCTGATAAACAGACATTACCCAGAAAAGGCAATCAGGGATCGGCGCTTAGGCGCTTGGTTACAGATTTTTTACTTGAGATAGGTCAGGTAGGTACTCACGTTAAAAGGCTTTAACTGTATGTACATTACAAATCTGTTGTTTTCAAATTACATAGCTCGTTTATTTTTAATCAAAATGTAGAACTCTACAACTTAATGATTGCGCTACGTCAAGGAACATTGTAGAGCTAACATGATTTTCTTCTCAATTTAATAATTGTGATTTCAGAATGAAAGTGCATGTACCTATTCAGGTAGGTTCATGCACTTACAAAAAAATACCATGCAGAGTATACTACTAGTACACTAGCATTAGCATAAATAGCAGAAACTCTTTGGTTTGTTTTTATATGAAACAAAGTATACAATCTCCTTGGTGAAAAGTATGGTAAAGTTGTTTTTCAACACACTCGCTGGTAACGGGCCTTTAAATTTACCGATTATAGTGTCAATATAGTCTATTACGCACTCGTGGTTTTTGTTTACTTTACCGCACTATTGTTTTAAATAGAAAAAAAACAACGCACACACTTCTCACCAAGTAGATTGTAATTAGTTTTGTTAATTTTTCGTATAAAAACAAACCAAAGAGTTTTTTACCTACTCAAGTAAAAGTTTAGAAGATTTATTTAAAAACCTTCAGATTATTATTGCTACCAAAAAGATCAAGACAATATTTTCGTATCGAAATTTTGGTGTTCGTTCCTCGCAAGTGTGTTGAAAAACGTCGTATCGTATCGTACCTATGAAACTCGTGCGCGTTGTTTATTACAATCTCTACTCCATTTAGGCCTCCATTAGGCCCAATGTCGCATAATGTACTATTATTTTTCTATATAAAACACCAGTGCGGTAAAGTAGAAAAAATACTACATTATGAAAATTTACTAAAATCGGTACATTTAAAGGCCCGTTTTACGAGCAAGTGTCATGAAAATTATTTTAAAAATATGCCGCATATGCATTTAAAAACACCGAACACTTCTTCTGTTTCAAACTATACGCTACATGTTATGGTTCGTTTTTTACAGTGACATCTAGCGTTGAATAGCAGAACTATTATATAACATCACGTTGTTGACTATTGCTCTATTCACGTGCCTAAAGATTTATACACAACGTAGTCTTAATTTACAATGATAGAGGACGCGTACAAAATATCATAGACATTTTAAAGTATTTCTGTAGCAGTAGGTACCTATGATAATTATCTCAACCAATCTAACTTTGAATTATTAACTACCGGATAACACTGTTAGTGCTCGGTAACAATTTTTCTACTGTAGCTAACCAGGCATTCTCTTTCAATATGCCTTACCACAATGAAGTTCAGACCTTCTGCAGGATTCGAATCAAAGTGATTCGAAAAAATACTACTGAGCCATAATTCCTTAGATACCTACTGCTCCTGCCTGTAACGAGTTCAGATTGTAGTGCGGAGAACCGTCAAAAAGTTAAACTACATGTGGTCGAAAGTATAGCCAGATTTATCTGAAAAAAAAAACCTATTTGATAATTGGATGTCTATAAGCAACGAATAGGTAGTATTATTTTATAAGAGCATGCGGCTAAGCGAAAACGTAAAAATTAATTCGAATGGAAAAAGATAACTTCCAGCGGGACTTATCTTTATTTTTGAAATAATTTCAACGTATTCAGAAATCAATAAAAAAAAATTTTTATAATGCATTGTAAGCATAAGTACTCATTAATTTATAAGTGATACATATTATTATGAAGGTACCTATATACCTATGTACCTATATTATTTGCTAAGGAAATGTAAATCCTAAACAACCTTAACTTTCAAGAAGGGACTGGTTTCGTTATGGGATGCCGTGGGTATTTTAGTCGCAATTTTTCATAATTTCAATATAACATTTTACATTATGGATTTAGTTTAGACCAGATTGGTGAAAATTATGTTGTTTAAGTTCCTCTTAATAACCAATACAATAACAATACATTAAGACTATTATTTTAGACTAGCCTTCCGAGCGCGGCTCCGCCCGCGCGTATGTCGGTTATCGCGCAAAAACATTAACCTCTTTTTGCGCAGTTGGATAAAAACTATCCTATGTTTTTTCCCGGGTCTCAAACTATTTCCATACCAAATTTCATTCAAATCGGTCCAGTAGTTTTGGCGTGAAAGCGTAACAGACAGACAGAGTTACTTTCGCATTTATGATATTAGTACTGATGTGGGCCATATTATATATATATTTATGTTATTGTGACGGAACAAGCACGAGGCCCACCTGTTGAACTTCTGTCAATAACAGAAGCATTTCGTTACAAGTGAGGAATTGCATTACGCCCGTCTCTCGAAATATAGACATACAGTTGTATAGTCTCATTTGCCTGTAATTTTACTGGCTCTCAAGGACTGCTACCGGAACACACTGTTAGGTGCTTGGCGACAGATTTTCTACGTGGTAGCTAGCCAGGCGAGCATTCGCAAAATGACCTTCCACCTTGCGGTGAAGTTCAAGCCGAGGCGGCGGGAATCGAACCACGGACCTGCGGGCACGGCATAGCTATTACCGCTCGGCCATCTTTCCTTTTTCTAGGAATACAAAATTTTCTAACCAATTATGTATGAAATCTAACTTAAAGACTCTAGCTGACTTAACTATTTATATACTCTAATATACTTACTATATATAATGCGATTATGACCTAAAGATGGCAATCAGAGTTCCCAACAGCGCAGCGCAGCGTGTTAATAGAGACCATGGTGAAAATGGACGAGTTAGACTAAGATGTTTTAATTTCCTTTTTAATTGTTATGTGTATAAATGTGGTGTTTAATTATAGTTTTCTCCCCCTTTGGCAAGCGGATTGGCGCGGGCATTCCCAACGGCCATGCTCACGAAAATGTGTTGGCAAGCGGCGGCGTCGTGTGTCAGGTCGCCCTCTTCCCTCAGAAATGGTTGAGGAGGATGATGGCTGGCACGCGAATCAACTCGTGAACGAGTGCTGCTTGAGGACGCTGCTCCGTTCGGAATGCCTGTGCAAACCTGTTTGTATCTGTTATGTAATATTATATAAGTAGGTTTAATTAGCATCCCTCATAACTGTGTTCACCCCCTAAGTATTTAGGTAAGATTGTTCCCCATAATAATGTAATTGTTTAATAAATATCTTAGTTATGTTATAAAATGGTACGGACCCTGGAGTCTGTGGAAAATCAATTGATTCATAATAAAAAAAATATGTTGTGACTTTAATATTGACCGGTTTATGTTTTAAATTAACAATTTAACCAAATAATTTATTCGCTCATAATTTAAATTTCAACAGATTGCCCATTCTAAACTTGATTATCTTGATAATGTAATGGATAATACATGGCTATAAACGGAAAATCGTGCAATGGAAAAAGTACTTTGACTTAGGTACTTATGCAGTTCCGCAAGGCAGTGGGTTAGGAACACTGTTTTTTTTATGTATTAATTACCTTCCACAATTAACCCACCACTCCTTTGCGGTTAAGAGTACGTACTCTAAAATTATTATAATAATGTTACTAATGATATTAATACTACACTTACATCTGTAATCAATTTTAAAGCAATTTGATAATTAATTTGGACTAGACTACTAAAATTTGGACTACCGAAATAAGGTAATAACTGACAAACTGTTTTATATTGACACACTTTGACGGAAAAGTAATTGACGAAGTTGAATCAAAAAAAATTTCGTATAAGTAACTAAATTTTATGGAAAATATATGCGTATAATACCAAACGAATTAGTCAATATTCATATATACACTGTATACATTTTACAAGGTTTATAACTATGCCATCGCACCGTACTCATTGCGTATCACGGACGTCACGGTTATGTGGATTGATGATTCGTCGAGCTTATTCGTTCGTGGAGCTTAGTAGTAAGTGATAAATACATATATATGTCATAGACACAATATCGATAAAAACTTATACCTCATCAATCATTTGAATACTGTTTTAATATTACTAATGGCACATAAACTTGTTAAATAAGCAATTAATCAAATTAATCTATACCCATTCCACTAATTATATTCATTAAAATGAAAGTTCTAGTATCTTATAACAGTTATAACTCAAAGCAGACGCATCCGTACACTACAATACTAATAATAAAACTTTACTAAGGTCACATTAGTTTCAAAATAGTAATTCAATAACCGAAACATAAGGAGAACATGGCCAATAATAGTGAAGTTAGTAAAAACGCAAATGCAGAAAGAAATACCAAAGTTAGTAAGCTAATTGCCACCCTTAGAACAGTCTTTGTGGCTGAGAATATAGCAGGTATTTATAGATTGACATTCAGCGATGGAAAATTTCTACCCACAAATTGGATCAGAAAGATATATGCCCTGTGCCTGATTATTTCGCATATCAGCCTCTACATTATTTTTCTGGATTTACCAACTGTTATAGATGGAAGAAACGATATCGTGGAAGTGATAGATGAAATACCCTGCATAGCAATCTTGATTCAGTATGTGACGACTTTGGTAACCACAAATGTGCTTTTTGGTAAAGGTAATCAAGAAATTGTCACTACATTTGCAAATCTCGACAGTCGTCTCATTGTAGATAACTGTCAAGAAGTTTATCAAATTGCTAGAGCTAAAACTAATAAATTTATGATATTACTGGTATTTTCTCATGTTATCATCTCTGTTACAAACATAGTCTTAGAAGACGAGATCACTGTGAGCATGGTTATTTTTCTGCCTTTATACTTTGTACAGAAACTTGAATTAGTAGTTTTTTGCTTGCTGATAGAAATGTTGAAGACAAGACTTGATATTATAAACGGATACATAGCGAAGTTCTTAAAGAAAAAAGATAACAACGACATTGCCATTTTTACTATAGAAGGAAACAAAAAAGTGACCAATAGTTCTTTTAATATGATTGGACAACCATCCGAGAACAATATGAAGATACGTGAACTTGCAAACGCGTACGATACTATTGGCACTGTATGCGCCTTAATCAACAACGTTTTTAATTTTCAGATTTTCATGACCCTTGTTTCTACTTTTATTTACATAGTTATAACGATTTGGACCTCCCTTTATTTATATAGAACACCAGAGAACAACTCCGGTCCATTAGCGACTATTGCAATATGGTGTTTGACGACATTGTTGACTGTGGCGATGGTGTGTTTCGTTTGCGAGAGACTACGCTCGACAAGAAACTACACTAAAATTCTGGTAAATCAAATAATCATGGATTACAGCCTCCCAAAGTCAATGAGGGTGCAAGCAAAAGCGTTTATGGAGCTGATTGAAGCGTGGCAATTGCGCATTTTAATTTATGATATGTTTTCCGTCGATATCACTCTAATGTTAAAGTTTATTAGTGTTTCCACGACTTATTTAATTGTTATTATTCAAGTGTCTCATTTCGTGTGAAATGTTTAATAAAATCTGTTTAAAAGTTGTATTATGATCGACGTTGAAAATTGTATATGTATATTTTTTGTTAAAGACGTTTGAAAGTAAGTTTATCTGGTAGTATTGTCAATGTAAGTTTGTTTTCAAACTAGAAGTAAGTGTTAAGCTATCGCAACTATCAATTAAGTATATTTTGAAGCCTTGGCGTTAAGATCTCAAGGTCTGGTTCGATCCCCGGGTCTGATAGTTATTGTTTTTTTTTTTTGATGAAGACATATTCAGAAGCAGTCTTGAGACTGAAATTGTGCCCAGTATAGTAATAGGATCGGACAGTATTACTTGAAAACAAAATATATGTTGAGTGGAGTACCTAATAAAACCGTCGCTCGTAAGGGGAAGGTGGCATCTACATAATAAAAACAATATAAAATTTGTCTACATAAAAGATTTATATTGTCAATTAACTTTAAACTTGTGAATGACGCAACATAATTCTAATATTAAAGGTACTCTATTTCATTGTTTACTGCGATAAAACAGTGGAAGTATATTACGATATCTAGCTGACCATCTCTACCTACAATGTATATGACTCGTAAAGCCACTAGGAAATCAATTAAACTAATGGTGTTATACACATTAACTTAGATATTTGTATGTCTGTGTACCAGTAAATTATAGACTTTGATACCTTATTATGTTATAACTAATTCATTACCAATCGAGCATGTATGCAATGTCCTGGGCTTATACCAGTTTGACTATGAACCGTACAGTAAATAGAGTAGTAGAGTGAAGACGCAATTTTTCTTTTAAATTTTCTAGAAGTCAAGTTAGTTTAATTTACCTGATCGCTCATATTAAGGTGAAAATGACATGTTTACTAACCTCGACGTTTTAATTAAGATGCATTCATTGTGGTCACGAGCATCGACAGTTCTTGAAGTTTTTTTTTAATGCTGATACGCTGACCTCTACAATCTCGCCTGATATAGTGTGATGATGTGTTCGGAGATGGTAGACGGCCTTAACTTAGAATAAAAACTGGCTTCTAATTCGGCAAACAAACGGGGCGTGTTTGTCATACATCAAGGGAGTGGCTGTAAGTGAGAAAGTTGGCACTGTATCAGCCGAATCATGCACTCCTGTACTACACTCGCTCATTAATCTGGTGGTGCTCGCGACGCAGTGTTTTGTTACGCGTAACTTGCAAACTGTTAGAGTGGTGTGTCGAGTGACAGTCAGTAAAGTAAACATGAATAATAAGCGTGGTCCACCCCACCTCAAAACAATGGCATCAGCTTCTACGTCTGCTCGTGACCACGACCTATGTAACTTGATCAAAACATAGTCAAAAATTTGCCTTTTGTGCGCGACTATAATAAGACACGAAGGTATGTTTGTATGAGTACAACGCTAGCTGTTGAATCACATTTCCGAAAATTTCATATAACTCTGGAAAGAAGCCTGAAGTCGTTATGACTGAAATTGACGAACAAAATTACACAAAACTACTTAAGAAGGAAAAGATAAAGCAATTGATTTATTCATTGAAATGTGCATTACTGGCAGAACAATTGGGAGGGATTATCCGATTTTCGATTCGGAAAGGACAAATATTGCCCACTAATTGGAAAGAAAAACTGTATGGCCTCCCAATGTTAATCATCACAGTGATTCTTAATGCTATATTCCTTGATTTATCAGATGCCATAGATGGAACCAGCACATTCGAAGATGCAATTGATGAAATACCATGTGCGTTTATCCTAGTTCAATATGTAACGACGTTGGCCACTACGACTATACTTGTCGGCAAAGTTCATATAGACATTTTCACTGCGATTGCCGATGTTGACATCCAGCTATCGACAGCCACTGATGAAAAATTTTACCAAAAGTCTCGAGTAAAGAGTAACGTATTCATGGTTTTACTTCTATTATCTCATTTAATCATTTCTGCTACGGATTTAGCCGTTGATGATGACATAGATATGAGTGAGATTATTTTCCTGCCCTTATATCTCATTCAAAAAGTAGAAATAGCCCTGTTCTGTTTGTTGATTGAGATTATTAAGGCTAGGCTCGATATTATCAACAGCTATATTTCAAAGTTTCTTGAAGAAAATGATGCTACCAAGATTAAAGTTTTCACTATATATGAAGCGAAGGAACTTACCAAAGACACGGTTAACATAATAGGACGTCCTTCCGACAGTAACAAGAAGATTTGTGACTTCGCACTTATGTATAACATGCTTGGGTCCATTTGCTTCAAAATCAATAACATCTTCAATTTTCAGTTGTTCATGACTCTCATATCTACCTTCGTTTATATCATGATTACGATATGGACTTCCCTTTTCTATTATAGAACTCCTGAAAATAACGCTGGCCCGTTAGTTACCATGATAATATGGTGCTTAGCTACTTTGATGACAGTTGTCACTATATGTTTAACCTGTGAAAGATTAAGTATGGCAAGAAACACTACCAAAATCCTTGTGAACCAGATCGTAATGGACTACAGCCTTCCAACGTCAATGAGAATGCAAGCAAAGGCATTTATGGAGATGATTGAAGCATGGCCGCTGCGAATATTTATCTATGACATGTTTTCTGTAGATATAACACTAGTCTTAAAATTTATTAGTGTTTCCACGACGTATCTAATCGTTATCATTCAGGTGTCTCATTTTAATTGATAATTATTTCGTGTCATTAAATTATAAATGTGTGTTTGAAATCTGACTAAAATTAAATTATTCTTCGTGTAGTTTGATTGTAAAATTAAAATTAAAATTCCTGCAACAAGCGCTTTCTTAATTCTTTATTTAAGGACATATACCCGCCAGCCAAAGCGTAAATCTATTCATAAACTCAACTTGTTATTTAAAAAAAAACTCGCATGTAAATATAGTGTATTATTAGACCTATAGTTTCCGGCTTAAATCCTTTTTTTGGACTAATAATTACAAATGTTAGTATATAGCGTTTAGTACATTGCACTCGTTTTTAGAAGTTTGAGCGAGTTCTTCGTAGCTCCAGATTTATTAAAAAAATATAGTACACATGTATAAATAACTTCCTATAATAGAAAGTTCATTATATTCCCTATGTTTGTGGTGAAATAGAAATATTAAAAACATGCTTATTCTTCTTGAAAGAGGTGCTTAAAGTTGGGTCTTTCTTATATCTAAAATTACGAGTTTTTGAGGTAGTGTAATTTTAAAACTGTATAATTTCATGAAAATCTGATGCACCACAAACCTTAATATTAAGATAGTATTTACGTAGGTAAAAAATCATAGGGTTTTATTCGCTAGTATTAAAAAAAGATTGGAGCTGCGTTTTGTATGAGGGCGTTCGTCTAAAATATACCCTTAAGTTGCATTATCCAAATCCATTATGTAATCATAGAAATTTAGCTATTAGTAACTTACATTACTCATTATAGGGTTATATTATATGTTATATTATAATTCACACTTACATTTTGCTATAAAGCATTCAGTTGGTAGTTTAGCCAACTGCAGAATCTGAAAACTGTTCGGTATCTTCTTGACCTTCTTTCCTCTTTGGTATTATACTCCATTCCAGTTGGTTAATAAGATAGCAAACAATACCTACATAACAAGTCCTATTGTGTGTCTAGAATAAGTAAATCAAAATATTGTGAAGGTGTATGATGGTTAACCGTTACACATTCTAGCTTTTTATTAACGTCTATACATATATGATTAGCCTGCATACGGAGATGTGCACCAAAAGACTATACTAAGAGCACCAAAAGACGCACAAACCTCAATACGGAACGGTAGCTCGAAAATTCAAAAGACTTCAGCTCACATTTTCATGGTTCAGCATACAGCCGTTATCACTGTATCATAGAGAAACTTTTCTCTATGACTGTATGTATATGAATAAGGATGTAAGTGTTTGTTTGTAATAGCACTATATTATCATTTATAAATGTGGAAACAATTTCGACTATAGCACAAACACTATGAGTACTTTTAAATTTTACTTAATTTGAGTTAAGTTTGAGATACCAACATATGAATTACGTTCATTGACTTTCTCTTGTGCTTCATACATATGTATACAAATTTACAGCCATGGTGATGCATTGTTTTTTATGTTATTCTGACGGAACAAGCACAAGGCCCATCTGATGTTAAGCGGTAACCTCTGCCTATAACAGATGCAATTCATCGCAAGTGACGAACTGCACTGCGCGCGTCCCTGATACATACAGTGGTTGAGTCTCGTGTGCATTTTTTACTGGACCTCAAGGACTCCTGCCAGAACACACTGTTAGGTGCTTGGCGACAGATTTTCTTCTTGAAAGTGTTAGCTAGTCAGGTGTGCATTCGCAAAATGCTCTCCCACCATGCAGTGAAGCTCAAAACGACTGGAGATCGGACCATGAACCTGCAGAGATGGAATGCAGACTGCAATTTATTCGACTCATAAATATTTTTATTCCAAGTGGAATTTTTTTTTTTAATATAATATTTAAATTCAATGTCCTTTTAGAGATCTGAAAGATCTGAAGTGAGATGTATGATTATGTAAATAAGTGCAATGTTTAATTTATATTATTTTAAATGCAACAAAATTATTTGATGAGTGCTAATTACCGTCACATCCTTAAGATATGTGATTCTGGATGACCAATGAATATGACATATTAGAGTATTATGGCTGACAATACAATACTGAGGAAAATAGTACTTGAGCATACACCGCCTCCATTCCGTTCCATTCATCTCGTCGTCCGAGTCGTGGCTAAATAGAGAATGTTGTTGAGTATTCAAAATTACTCACACTATCGGGATCCCTATGTTTTGGACATTATTATTTCTTGCTTTGCCATATTTATTAGTCATGCTACAACTGACCTTGGTAACCGTCACTAGGTGTGTGTAATAAAGAAGTTCAAGTAATGATGAATCAGGTGCAACCTTGAGTCTAAACCTTTTTAATGTCAATGACATAAACGTAGACAAACGGTAAGGATTTCTCATTATGTAAGGACAAACATTCAAGCGAGGTTTGAGGTGATTCGCCGTAGAACCAGTCAACACCATATTGTTGCTTATTATAAGCCAGTAGTATCACAAGACTTACTTTCTTATTACAATTGCCTAACGAGTTAGGACAATTTATTGTTAATTCCCAACTGAAATAGCCACGATAAAAAAAAAACTGTAAACTCGCCCCAGTCCTATTTTTATGAAGATAACATATTATTTTGAACTAGGTATAGGACGAGATTCGCGGAAAATAGATTTAAGTGGTAACTTATGGAGGAGGCCTACGCCAAGTGTTGGGTGCCCGAACCTAATAATAATAATAACTATGATAGAAAAATGTCATTATATGAATATATTTTGGTACTTTGGGAATAAAGGCTTATTTATTTATTTATTTATAGGATTCATAAGAAGCGTTTGTATTTTTTTTATATATGTACCCTGATAGGCCACCGTTGTACATAGTTATTGCCAGTGACGGACTTTGCTTGTTTACTTCAGACCATAAGCCTGTTGCTGACCATGAGCTGTAATGTAGCAGTTATCAAAGTTACTAGTAAGTAACAACATTATGTTTAGGTTTGAGTTGACTTCAACAAAGACCTAGCTAGAATGGTGTTGATATGAAAAACTGTCATTTGAAGTTACCAAGGCGACAAAAGACGTATATTTTGGCTTATATCAATTAAAACTTAAGTTTTTGACTCGGCCTTTTGCCCGTACATTTCAATATCAACTTGACACGTTAAGACCATATTCTTGGTTTAATTAATAGCCCAAACAAAAAATATACTGTATTTCACATGACAATATTGGTAAAATCTACTCTGTTGGAAAAAGTTTATATCAGTGGGGCTATCTTGCAAGGTTTTACACGCATTGGGTACCTACATGTTTAATTCCTGCATCGGGCGAGATGGTAGGCTATTTCGTGAATAACACCTTGAAAGGTATCATAAAATTCCTTTCCATCCTCAAGCAGTATTATTGTCACCAAGCCCCTAAAATGTTTTCCAGCAGCTGTCTTTGAGTGACATTTACAATTATAGATAATCTGCTTAACATATTGAACCAAACAGAACTTACAAACAGGTAAGATAGTGGTCAAAGGCTATATCAGTTATAAATATCATATAGAAAAATACTCTGGATGCCATTGAGGTTGTTAAACATGCATCAACATTTTAGCATAATTTGTAATATGTGATCTTTGTGAATCATTCATTATTATAAATACAAACAAAGACATAACCTTCACTTGATGTTTAATAATAAGCATGCGGTTTTTCCAATCTACACTCGCTCTCTAAGTCGGAGGTTACACGTAAAGACTGGCATCAATTCAGTCCGTGACATTGATCACGATGAAACTGATGTCCGATTGACAAAAGTGCGAATTCTACTTGTAGTATTACACTCAGTTAGATTGAAAAACATTCCAAAAGTGAACTCGCTTTAGATAAGGCATTATAGATTTTTTTCTATTAAAAAAAAACTGTGGTCCTGTCGGGTTTCGCCCTTTTATGGTTTAGCGGACAGCTCGTAAAAGAAACAAATGTTTGTTCTTTACGACTAGAACTTCAAAATTAAAAGATATATCAGTGACTTTTGTAATTGTTCGAAAGTATGTATAGGTATACATTTTACTGGAAGGGTCCAGTGACATGTATCAATGGATTTATAACAATGTCACTAAATAAAAGTCTTCTTTCTCTAATTTATCTTATGTAATTATCATATGTTTATAACAATAATCAAACTAATATTATACCAGTAAATGCGATAGTTAGTGAGAGAGTGTAGATGTGATTGTGTATGTTTATTACTCTTTTACGCTGAAACGACTGAAACAATGTGGAAGAAACTTTAAGGTTCTGGATCCGCATAGTATAATTTCATGATTGTCTACGTGGGTGAAGGTGGGGCCGCGGGGCGCTAGTGCAATTTATAACGATGATTATCTTCCTCATATCCAAACAGAAATCTATAGTATAAAAGTACCTATTATACGTTTTTTTCGGCGTATTTCGTATACGTTTTATTCGTTTTTTTCGTAGTATTTTCTTTAATAAAGGCATACGCCTTTATTAAAGAAAATACTACGAACTATATACAACACTAAAGCTACTACAATAAAAGCATTTAGATAGATAGATAGAAAACTCTTTATTGTTACACCACATTTAAAATATTAAAGTTTACATCATAAGATTTAATTAAATAATAATAACATAATGTTACAATGGGCGGCCTTATCACTAAAAGTGATCTCTACCAGGCAACCTTAGGATGGAGTTGAATAAACAAAACTATTGGGACGGGTGTAGTCTAACAATTAACAATGAAAAAGTACAAATTCATAAAAATATTTTAAAAATAAAACTAAATGTATTAGTGTTTCTAAACAAATGTATAAAAATAGCATGTAAGTTTTTAAAATTAATAAATACACACATAAATATATATATATATATATATATACATATACATATACATATATACATATCAACATACATAAATAGATAATGATATACATATATAAATAAATAACGGCATGACTCTGGTTCCGTGGAAGTTAGGACGGCCCTTAGTGTGGGACGCTACGTGCGTGGACACTTTAGCGCCGTCACATCTTTCTGAAACCAACGTGAGGGCTGGCGCTGCGGCTACTTCGGCGGAGCAACTCAAGCGGCGCAAATATGCTAACCTCGGTATGGGTTACATATTTGAGCCGTTTGGTGTAGAGACGTTGGGTCCGTGGGAACCGGGAGCTCATCGTATTTTCCAAAACCTATCTGAGCGCTTGGTCGATGCGACGCGTGATAAAAATGCTGGCACATATTTGGCTCAACGAATAAGCATTGCAATTCAACGGGGCAATGCTGCCAGCATGCTGGGCACGCTGCCAACTGGGAGTGGGCTGGAGCATTTGGACTGCCTATGAGTCTGCTATGACTTATAGGTGTCTAAATGCTTTTATTATAGTAGCTGTAGTGTTGTATATAGTTCATAGTATTTTGTTTAATAAAATAAATCATATAAAAATACATATCATAATATTATCCCATATAAAGCCTAGAAATTTTCAAAAATGTAGTGCAAAATTAATTGGACACATAAAACTTTTTTACTTTACTTAGACAACCTATAAGTCATAGCAGACTCATAGGCAGTCTAAATGCTTCAGCCCAGTACTATTTGGCACCGTGCCCAGCATGCTGGCAGCATTGCCCCGTTGAATTACACAGGACATATAAATTACATTAAAAAGAAACTGAAGAAAATATTTATTCAATTCCACCTAGCCATCTAATGGCGTAAAGCATTATCTTGATTGAATACTTGATGGATGTCATTTATTGACAAGTCGACACTCATTTTACCCATATTAGACGTAAAGCAATCAATTTGTTTGTATGTGTTTGTGACGGAACAAGCACGAGGGCCACCTGATGTTAAAAGTGGAATAAACTCTGCCTATAACAGATGTATTTCATAACAAGTAACGAACTCCACTACGTCCGTCACCCTGGGCCATGCAGTTGTTAAGTCTCGAGGACTGCTGCCTGAACACACTGAGGTGCTTGGCAACAGCAGTAGTAGCTACTGCTAGCTAGGCGGGTATTGCCATTCCACCATTCTGTGAAGCTCAAGCTGGGGATCGAACCATGGAATAGCCGCACGCAATGCAGTCCGCTCGGCCATCATTAATAATGTATTATATCCTTAATTTCGAATTATGTTTTACTTCGATATTTTATAACACCTGTGAGTATGACAAGTTCATAAATAGAAAATATCATTCACGCTCGGAAAGTAGACAAAAGAGTATTTATACTTTTTGATAGGTTTATATTTAGGTGCGTACTTTTATACGGTTATTTGTTCATGTGCTTTTATCCTAACTCGCAATTTAAAATGATTTTTGATTCACATCACTTTTCAATCATTTTCAATTTGCTTTTGGAGAACGTTATCTCAATGGCAACGCAATATGCCGGCATTACGTCTATGATATCAATATGTAAATGGTTTATATTTTAAATCTATATCATTAGCGAACAAGAAGTAATAACATATTTTATCGTGACTATCACTCTTTCATTTAAACTACTAGGATACATAATATTTTCGAAAATATACTTGGTAAAGATAAAATATAAATGTAAAAAAAATATCTGTATCTCAGCTGCAGGTTCCCACAACAATACACCTTACGGTATAATACTGTGGAAGAAAGTATACGAACTATTGTGTGGACCTATTCAGTTGTCTTAAAAAAAACAACTTATGGACACACACACATTTATTTTATTAAAAAAATAAAATTATTAATATACACTTGACTTTTGAAGTTCCCGCAACTCACTTTTAACTACTAATTTGGGCAGAGGTTCCACCTGAAGGCTATACTGGTACTGAGTCTGGTGACTCCTGGAGTTATCACAATAAATCTGAACACTTAATTTTGGAAGCCACCGTTTATATAGAGAAAAATACTGCTGACAACGAGTAAATAGGTTTGTGAGGGATTCGGGCCTAGGTCAGCAATATATTAGGTGTAACAGAACGTGAAGTGAAGCATCGTAGCTACATCCGTTAACTATCTTATCTTACAAACTGCATATGCAGCAGAACTAAGTCTCCAGGATAGATCATTAAGAAGATCCCACTGGAATATGATTTTAATTCCCAGAAAGACGGGTTGCGTTGTCAATTAAGAGATTATCCAGACTTAGCTCAATGTTTTTTCTATGTAGTTGTGGCGGACACTCACCCAATGGCAAGCGGTAACATGCGCCTATAACAGATACCCTGATGGGCATCTGTATCCTTACTCATCAACTGTATATCCTAGGGACATACAGTTGGTGCCTGTTATTTCCTAATTACATATTGGCTCTCAAGGACTGCTGATGGAACACGCTGTCAGGTGCTTAGCGACAAATTTCTACTTGAGGATAGTTGCTAACCAGGCGAGCTTCACAAAGTTCCCTTCCATTATGCGGTGAAGCTCAAGCCTGCGCGGCGGTGGGGACAGAACCATGAGCCTGGGGCATGGCAGTCCATAGTTAAATACTCTAACTACTCTCGCATGGCTATTATTGCTTTATAAACTACTTTGGATTAATGTAACTAATATTAGGTGAAGAAAACTTTCTCTAAGTCTCTTATGAATTTAAAAGAAAATTTTCAGCGATGAATCATTAGAGATAAAAGCTAACACTATATTTACTTTAATTAGCTCAAGAAGGTTAATAATGTGTAAAGATGAAGTGGTTTTAAATTAGTTTTTTTAATACTTTGCTCAGAACAGGAAGTATGTTGATGTAGAATGCCTTATTCTATGAAAAGTGTATACTAATTGCTATTTAATTGTGCACAGTTTTGGATGTGTACCGTTGTCAGATTTTCCTGCGGAATGAGTAGTTATTTCGCAGCCAGCTCATCTGTCTGTTTTCAGTTATTATTTTTTAATAATGAAATAATAGGTTAGACCACATTTTAATTTATATTTCAAGAGTCATTGAACAGAGGTAGGCTAACGCCCTAATTAATGAGTGGCTGCTCCAATAACCTGCTGACAATCAATACATTCAGTATTGATTGTCAACCACGTATAGTGGTATCACAGAGAATATGCATCTGGTAGCTAAGTCAATTCAGCCCCTATGGGCACTAGGTCTATTTCATAAAGAAGATTAATAAAAATGGCCTTGAATAACTTTTGTATCTCACTTTATTACACTAATTTTCTAAGCATCTTAACAACATTTACATGTCTTAAACTGCTTATGTACTTCATATATTATGGATATCAGTCAGAAATAGGTTTGAATCATATGCATAGAGTTTAGGCTCAAGGACGTGAATGCAAAACCTTATTCGTTTTCTAGGATCGTGACTCGCCCAAATAATGATCACTATTTGTAAAAGTTACAACTACTATAGATCATCCAAGGGAATTTTTTTAATTAGTTAATTGAGTGTAACTGAAATACTACCAAATCGAAATTAATGGAATTTAGAAGGGACTCATTTGTAAGTAAGATCTGTTCAACAAATAAATAATCATCAAGATATGATTCAGTAAGAACATGTTACATTTCTCGATTTTCAAATACACGGTAAATATCCCGTTTCCAATAATAACAGTAGTAGCTGTATGCGTGCGAGTGCCGCAACGAACACAAAGTAGTCCCGTATTTTTAATTTTAAAATTAGGAGATGGCTCCGAAAGTTGCTGATTCTTCGTTACGCGATTTAATTGAACTTGTTACAAATCTTAACGACAAAATCACGTCACTTCAGAATACAATAATCAAGCAGGATGAAACTATAGCAAAAAACACTCAAGAAATCACCCAGCTGAGACTAAAACTTGAAGGTACTTATCGGACTTGTAACACAAGCGCACAAAAATTTCAAAAATCGTCGAATACGGCTACGAGCAACGAAACGGCCCCGGTCGTGAATCAGCGCCCAGTCCGGCAAGTGAAAAGGAACGCTGCCGCAACAACGGCATCGTCAGTGGGTGCGACAAAGACGAAGCAACGGCCGCCAATTGTGGAAGGAGCGACAACTCCCGAGGTGAGCCGAATAAATTACCTTTCTCCCTCAACGGCAACCTCATCTATGCAAGATGACTCACGATCCCAGCAAAGTGTGGCCTTAGTAGAAGCAACAGGTGAAAAAAAATGTGATGATTGGCAAGTTGTGAAACGAACCAAATATATAAATAAACAACGTTCCGTACTAAATGGTACCGGTAAAACTAATGAGATGCTACAAACTGTAGAACAATTAAAATATATGCAAGCTTGGTCATTCCGACCTGACACGACAGCCGACAACATTCAGAATCACATAAAATCTTTAGTTAAATTGGACGATTTTCTAGTGGAAAAACGGGAGCTGAAGACAAACAGACATGCAGCATTTGTTATCGGAGTACCGATAACTATGTTTGAGTCTGTGTATACACCAGCTGTTTGGCCTCCAGGAGTCAAAATCTCCGAGTGGACTTACTTTCGTGCATCGCCCCGTGTGCGGGGCGCAAGCGCAGACAAAACTGGTAGAATATACATACGAAGCGGTCGACTCAGCCCCACCAGTCCCCGAGCGGCAGTGATCGAGCGAGCTTGTATGCGTCATCGCTGCACCCCCATCGTACACTTGTTATATGTCATCAAAATATACGATCAATCGATTTAAAAATTCCAAGACTAGAAGTTTGTTTGCACAGTGAATTAAAGTGTGATATATTAGCAGTGACTGAACACTGGCTCACCGACGAACAATTAAAGTGTGTTAACGTAACTGGCTTCAAATTAGCTTCAAAATATTGTAGAAAGGTAATAACTCATGGAGGATCGTGTTTATTTGTTAATGAGAACCTGAAATGGGTAGAAAATCATGATATAACGACGTTATCTGTTCGTGAACGATTCTGTGAAATTTCTGCTGTTGACTTGTTAGAATCTAATATTACTGTTGTTTGTTTGTACCGCACGAATTTGGCTAGCGGGAGAGAATTTCTCGGACATTTTGAACGTCTGCTCGATGAACTTAGTGATAGCGGTAGGGATTGCATTATAGTTGGCGATAGTAACATTAACTGGTTAGCTGAAACTTTTGGGGAGAGGAAAAGTCTAGCTGATCTATTATTAATGCACAACATGAATATGATAGTAGACTTTCCAACTCGTATAGCCGACACATCGGCTACATGTGTCGATCATGTATACACAAACATGTCAATGGACGTTGTGCAAGCCACACCCGTAAAAACCAACTTAAGCGATCATCACGCAGTTCGATGCGAAGTGTCTTACCACTGGGATACACAGGAAATGAAAACACGTCTTGTACGTAATTTCTCTCAGTCGAATTGTGATAATTTTGCAAGTTCTATAGATTGTGTGGACTGGCAAGAAATATATGCGCGATCTAGGTCTGCTGAAAGTTTAGCAGAATCGGTCACAAATGTCATAAAAAATATGAAATCTCTTCTTTTTGACATTCATGAAATTCATAAGACATTCCCTAATGACATTGCTATACAGACCATTTTAGAAAAAATAAAAATAAAGTATGACATACTCATTAATAATAAGAAATCGGACTTCTATAATAACATTATATTTAAAGTTATATACATAAATAAAACACGGTATATATCTCGTTTATCAAATACACGGTAAATATCCCGTTTCTAATAATAACTACAGTAGTAAGTAGTAAATGACCGTGACAGTTTAAAAACTTATATAGCTTTAGTTAAAATTGTATACATAAATAAAACTATCTCGTTTCTCAAATACACGGTACATACCCCGTTTCTCATAGTAACTACAGTAGTAGCAAGTGATCGTGACAGTTCTAAAACGTATATAGAATCAGTAAAAGTTATATACATAATTACTGGTGTATAAAGTTTACGCATAGACTTGATAAACTTTTCCTATTTTTTGGAAGTTGGTAATTAAACATAATTTTATGGGAGTGCAATAAACTTTTTTTAAAGATTCAGTCTGTAAAAAAAGAACTGTATTAATGAAACTGCACTGTCTATCAGTCTGTCCACAGATATTTCAAGGGTCTAAAATTCTATTTTGTGTAGAATGTTAAACCACAGCCAAGTTTTTCATTATAAATTAAATTAATACATGAAAAATTAAGCCGCCAAAATTCTTCTTTGACCGTAGCATGTGGGGCGGTGGGATAATTTTTGTTACAGGGGGACCATCTCAAATATTTCCCTCATTTGGAATATGAAATTTCTATACATTATGTACCATTTCTTCTATTTCACAAACAATTACTGAGCATAACGTCGATTTATAGGGATTTTTTAATCCATGATCAAATCGAAAAAAAAATTTTCTTGCAGGAGTTTTTGCGATGCGGATTTTTTGTTTTTCTGATTGCTTTGATCAAGCGACCGGATTCCTAGCAGAATATTTTAGGCGATTGCTTAAAATGTTTCATTTAGATATTAATATATTATTTGCGATGCAGTGTAAATTTTATTGCTGCTCGATGGACGCATTTTATTCACACACCGTATGACACATAATAAAATTCATTCGATGATGAAGATTCGATAATCCTTGATCGACGCAGTCGAGGAAAATAGACCGTTTTACTCCGTGTACTATTCAATATCATTCGATGTTTCAAATCGGCCGACCGCATAAAAGCGTTTCAATGATAAATTCATGTTTTTGCAGTATTTATAATTAACTTCTATGGATTCAGGAGAAATCTCTTGAATCCGCCAATTGCCTTCTTGATACTTGTTAGGAAGCCGTCTACTTTGTTATCTCGTGCAGGAGTTCTTACTACTCTTGTAGTTGTAGTTGTCGTAGTAGTGATTTTTCTTGTAGTACTGATGTTAATTTCAGGAGAAGGATCAGCTGTTGCTACTGTGATTTTACTTGTAGCACTACTTGTAGTAATTGTAGGAGTAGAAGTCGTCATGGTGATATTACTTGTAGTACTACTGGTAGTCTTTTTAGGAGTAGAAGCAGTAGCCATTGTACTAGTATTACTTTTGGCACTAATTTGGTCCTTATCTGTGTTCAGACCTAGTGCACTCGGCAGGCCCAGAGTTGTTACAATGCCCTTGTCGGTCGTATCGTTACATGCTGCTCTCTTTTTAATGTACACATCTGAAATAATGCAGAATCAGTTGTAAAAAAATATTTTGTGGTCAACTTGAAAACGTTAGATCATTGGTCACTCTGTAGTCTTGTACTTATAAAATTGATAGTTTTGTATAATCTTTACTCTAGTGTTTATTGTGCTTGACCGTATTCTTTCATTAGAATTATAATCCGTAGTGAATTATGACACAAGGCAAAAATTTTTCCATCACCTTATTTTTAGTTTTACAAATGACTACTGCGACGCGTCTATATAGTTGCTCATTTTCCTTAAGTGCATTCATAGCGCTTACTAAACAAGTTTTCCTTTCACCTTATTTTAAATACCAAGGGCTCAAACTCAGTAACAAAGATTACACGCATGTCCACGAGACTTTCCAGTTTAAGTGTTATTATTTATTGTATCTGAAATGTCATGATTCTTCTTTCTCTCTTTCAATACTGAAAATTGGCAACCCAGAAGCACAGTAATTAGACTAAATAACATGCACGGAAAATTCAAGTACTGTTTTTATATATTATATTGTAAGGAAACCACGTTTGTATGGAAAGCCCTTTGAATAAACTTCCCTTAAAGTATGAACAGATTTCGATGCTATTTTTTATCGAAAGCAGGCATTAAATGAGCTTGTTCGTAGTCATGTTGGTGATAATGAGATCAGACTTTTCTTTTAGAAGTTAATGCATGGTGGTAAGGCATTTTGCGAATGCCTGCCTTACTACCTAACAACCAGCCAGACAGTCTATTTGAGAGAGTTGACTCTCTCAAATAGATGATCTGGCGCCAAGCATCTAGCATTGAGTTCATGCAGCTGCCTTTGAGGGCTAGTGACTCCTAGGTTAGCCTAATCTAAATCTTCAACTACATCATCACTTATCATCAGGTCAAATGCTAGCCTATCAGCTAAAAAAATCATAACCCTTGCACATAACATAACAAAGTATATCACTGGATCTCATTGCATATCATATCAACAAGATGCTTCATTAGGCTTTGGCACGCAGGGTTTAAGTTTACAAAAGTGGTTGCTCCAACGTTGTTATATGTATTTAAAGTAATTAAATCGAACTAGCATGCACTTACCAATACCACATTGAATGGCACAAATCAGATGCCCAGTATTATTATACGTGACGTCATCAGAACCGCATAATGGCTCATAATTTTGTGGATATCGGGTCGCAAAACACCAATTTACGCATTTCTGAATTTTAGCCCTTTTTATTTCATGATTGCTTGATTCTGGAGGCTCTGTGCTAGGTTTAACAGTGCACTCAGACTCGGTTTCCAACGTTACATCTAAGTATAAAATAAAATCGAAATAAACAAAGGTACATCAAACTTGTATTTTTTAAAAATGAAAAGTTTTTCTCTTTTTTACTGAAAGGTCACTTAAACTTCACCTACCAACAAGTAAGAGTGTTCAAATTCTCCGACAGATAATTTACTGGGAGTAAAGGATAGGCTAGCCAGTGAAATTACACCCAGTGATAAAGATCTCATATTTCAAATGGTGAACGCAATTTAGCATTGTAAATTTTACTTATTATGGGCAGGAGCATTTGAACCACTGTTCCAAATGTACAACAAGCTTGGGAAAGTCTGAATCTGATCTGAAAGACGCATTTTATAATTACAGTTAAGTAGAGGCAGAACTTATTATCTTACCGACTTCGCATCGTCTGGCACACTGTAGCACTTCCTTGTTCCTGTAAGTAACATTGTTACTGCCACACACGGGTTTGTATACGAGGGAAGCTGGACAAGACTCGATACAGCTGTCTGTGGGACTTATAGTTACAGAATTATCTGTTACGGGCGGATTGGTAAATGTTGTCAAACAAGTAGATAGCTGACTGACATGTGGGGTACTGGTCGTGCCCTCAGACAGACAGGGTGCGAATTTTACTAGTCTCACATCTGTAATAAATCATATAAAAATTGGAATACTGTCGTTCCGATGGTGATAGGCAACATTCAAACAAAGACACACACTTATACTAAGTATTTAGAAACTTTTATAAAATATAATTCTTTAGCATAAACTGTGAAACATACAATAAAGCATTCTATATCTTAATTAACTAAGTACACAACACGAAACTGGACAATAATTTGTACCATAAGTATTTAATGTCATGGATGATATAAGTATACTGGAAGAATATATCGGTAAGTATAACCAGTAATGTTCGGCAACATCCCACTCACTTTAACGTTATTATGTAAGTTAGTGGTTAGTTAGTTTTCTTATTGGCTTTGAACAAATTTTTTCCAAATGTGAACTTTTTGTTTTTGATACTTGTCCGGAGTAATGTTTCGATTATTGAAAAATTCAACTTACTTGCACCTAATATAAAATTAGTAGAAAAAAGTTCGCTTCGTGTTTTGGGTTCACCGATTCTTGGCGAATCTTTATCACCATTTGTCGAAGAACAAATTCAAAAGAATTGCTTCTAGCAGATTATCCAAAATTAACGCCCATATGGCTTTTACAATTATAAGATTTTGCCTTTTCGTTCCTAAATTTACATACTATTTAAGATGTTGTCAGCTGTGGCAACACAGTGAGCTTTTGTTAAGCTTAGACAACTTAGTAAAAGATACGTTAGTGTCGGTTTTGAATGTTGAGATGGATGATAGGGCTTGGGTGCAAGCTTCCCTCCCTGTGAGGTTGGGGGGCATAGGGATACGCAAAATTTCTAGTGTGGCATTACCAGCTTTTTTGTCTTCTGTACACAGTACACACAAATTAGTACAAAAAATTCTTGCACGATCTTTAGGCTCTTTCGATGTAGCATATCTGGCTGAGGCCAAAAACACATGGAGACTAGCTTGTCCAAATATTGAATTCCCAAAAATTTTTTTTTTTTTTTTTTTTTATGCCTGATAGATTAGCCTTTGACCACTATCTCACCTGATGGTAAGTGATGATGCGGTCGAAGATGTTGTACAGGCTAACCTAGAATTACTGGCTCTCAAGGACAGCTGCCGGAACACACCGTTAGGTGCTTGGCGACAGATTTTCAACTTGAGGGTGGTAGCTAGCCAGGCGGGCATTCGCAAAGTGCCCTACCACCATGCTGTAACGACTGCCATTCTAAGACAACAACCGGGACCGACGGCTTAACGTGCCCTCCGAAGCACGGAAGCGCTCAGTAGTAATGTCACCAGCGGTCACCCATCCAACTCCTGACCGCGGCGGACGTTGCTTAACTTTGCTGATCGATTCAGAATGGCCAAGCAAACTTCGCTACGAGCGCTTCAAAAAAATGTTGTCATCTCAGAAACAGTGGGATCGGCCGCTATGCGAGCTAACACGGAAAGATCTTTTAAACATGTGTTCTAGCATCGCAGATCGTGCTCGTATTCTCGCTGTTTCTGTGTGGGAATCTGGTCTTTGGTTACAGGCCATTCCTTCTTACAAAACTGGTAGCCTTAATGATCCATCCACTTTTCGTCTAGCTATTAGCTTACGCTTGGGTGCAAGGTGTTGTGTTGCACATCACTGCCAGTGTGGTACTGCAGTTGATCAACTCGGTCACCATGGCCTCTCCTGCTCTCGAAGGGCTGGTCGAATTTCCCGTCACGCCAGCCTTAACGATATCATTCGCCGGGCTTTTGCCAGCGCCAATGTTGCAGCTATTCTGGAACCGAATGGTCTGATGCGTGACGATGGTAAAAGACCTGACGGCATGACTCTGGTTCCGTGGAAGTTAGGACGGCCCTTAGTGTGGGACGCTACTTGCGTAGACACTTTAGCGCCTTCACATCTTTCTGAAACCAACGTGAGAGCTGGCGCTGCGGCTACTTCGGCGGAGCAACTCAAGCGGCGCAAATATGCTAACCTCGGTATGGGTTACATATTTGAGCCGTTTGGTGTAGAGACGTTGGGTCCGTGGGGACCGGGAGCTCATCGTATTTTCGAAAACTTATCTGAGCGCTTGGTCGATACGACGCGTGATCAAAATGCTGGCACATATTTGGCTCAACGAATAAGCATTGCAATTCAACGGGGCAATGCTGCCAGCATGCTGGGCACGCTGCCAACTGGGAGTGGGCTGGAGCATTTGGACTGCCTATGAGTCTGCTATGACCTATAGGTTGTCTAAATGCTTTTATTGTAAGTTAGTTATTATTACACAGTTATCAGGTCAGAATATATAGCATTCTTACCGTCTCCACAATATTGTGCACACAATAGTCTTCCAGGGTTTGTGTATGTGATGCCGTTGCTGCCACATACAGGGTTATATTCAGAACTAAGGGTACACAACTGCGTACAATGCACCTTTTTATCATCCAAGTATTCCGTATTTACATCGTCGTGACTGTTGGTGCTCTCATTTCCTCTACTAAAGAATTTTTCTTTTTCATCATTGTTATTATTCAAATAACTTGCATCAGTGATATAAAGTTCAACTGCTGTTTCTTTATTAATATTTTCTCGATCACCCTTATATACTGCGCTACCATTGCTTTGAAAGGCATTTGAGACATTGTTGTTATTTACATTCACTATTTGGTTAAAACTATTTGCAACGGTACTGTAATTTCCTGGATGTTCATTATTGTTCAAATAATAATTATTTTCCTCTGTGAGTGTTTCATTTCTATTAACAAAAGGAAGTGCTGTACTAATAGTTGTAGTTATTAAATTACTTTGCTCTGTACTGCGTGTTGTCAGCCGATCATTTGGTGGTTCTTTATTAGCAAGGGTGGCAGTGCAAGCTGTTTGTCGACTTAAGTGTACAACTGAAATTAGAAAAATATTGATTCGTAACAACGTCTTAAATTAAATGATTACCTTATAGGTGGTGACGTAAAAAATGTATTATTACGGCATTTTCCTTGTAGCAAAATTCCAACATGTAGAATTGGTAATTGGGAACCGGTTACAAATAAATTTGATGCTACTTACGAGCTCCACAGTTTTTTGCGCATTCTAAATGTCCAAGGTTTGCGTACGTCACATTGTCACTGCCACAAACTGGGATGTACTTTCCATTCACAGGACATGTTTTGATGCATATTGCTATTTGTTTCTCTTTTGATAAGGTTTTCTCTGTGGTTATTTGTTCTAATTCACATGGCAACAGTTTGCTAAGATCAACGGCTGCAAACGAGACACCAATATAAACAAAGATATATTTAATGTTGTCTTAGGTTTTCGCGATTGTTACACATAGTAATTAAACAACTTTAAACGGTTTAAATCGCGTATATTCGTCATTATTTTTGTCCCGACGTTTCAAACACTTTGCAGTGATCGTGGTCACGGGGTGACGTCGGGACAAAAAAAATAATGACAAATATACGCGATTTAAACCGTTTAAAGTTGTTTAATTACTATAGAGATATATTTAGTTAAGTATAAGACATATTTGCATATACTATTTTTATTAATTGAGTCTGACTGATAAACTATTTGATGGAGGTTGATAAAATTTAAATGGAATTCATAATTGTGAAATATTTGTACCAAGAAATCCACAAAATCCAGCAAGTTTGATAGACATCATCACAGACTTTAGAAATCTAAAGTTTGTGACATTCATATAAAAACTAATCTACAAATTTACTTGAGAAAATAAGTATTATTATAATAATACCTACAAATTCCACATTTTATGAGGCAGATCAAGTGTCCAGGGTTTCGGTAAGTCACAATATCACTGCTGCAGGTTGGTTTATATTCGGTAGTAACGGGACACGATTGCATACATGATTCTATGCGTTCATTATTGCTTATCGTTCTTGTAGACGACAGGGCTGTTGTGTCTTTAAGGTTTCCTGTAGTAAATGTCTTTGACATATGTTCTTTGCTGTTTTCAATTTCCTGACCGAGATTTGTGTTTGGACTGTAAGTATTTATTTCCCACGTTAATGTATCATTAAATTAATTTATTAAATTAAATTTCAAATAGATAGATAGATAATTCTTTATTGTTACACCAATACAATACAATACAAATACATAATTCTTACAAAAAAACTTTCATTGAAAGTGTCACAATGGGAGGTCTTATTACTAATAGCGATCTCTTCCAGGCTACCTTTGTAAAATATAAGTAAAAAACTAATAAAGTACTTCGAATAGGATCTTTAATTCCTTACCTTAACGGGTTCTCTGCTCCACTTCCACAATTTCCTTCACAGCCCTCATGGTTAATTTCAAGAGACTCGTGTGACTGGTTTTCATCTGCCGTTATCTTGCTCGGGGTATACGGATTGAGACTCGCATCCTGACCAGGGCGATGACGAATAACAACCGTGCCAATAATAACCTGACAGATGATAGCAGGCACAACTGCAAATATACATGTTTCTATTAAACCTAGTAAGCATGTCAGAAACGTTCCTGCAGATGGAGTAAGTTCATTAGAATTTACAATCACCGTCATACTTTTTCTTCATAAGTATATTGATATTTCAGTATTTACTAGAATCATTTATACTTTTTTAACACAAATTTATTGAGTTTGGTAAAATTTCAATTCATACATACAGTTATTTTTAATATGAAAACTCCATAAACTAACGTGATGAAAACAAACAACGCAAATTCAAATATAGGTATCACCGAAATAGCAAATAAAAAAACAACGTCTGTACTTACTTACATAAAAAAATCCAACACTTCATTATTTCCCCGTTCACATCTAATCATTAATCAATAATCTGTCCGTCAAATAATATAATACATGACTAGTTATAACCTTTAGAACATGTCTTCAAATCTCGACTCTCTCACTCGTCAGAAGTCAACCACTGTTTCTTAGCGACTAATTTTATATCTTAGACTACTATACGGAATATCGTTCATGGGTATATTACAGTATTCGTAGTCTATATACAACAAGTCGAAGCTACTGCTGAGGCTGAGAACCAGTTTTGTTGCAATTTACCTGCCGTTTTTGAGCTTACTAAATTAATTCACAAAAAATGGGAAAAACATCTTACTTTTTTTACGAACCGATAATTTGCCAATATACGTAGTTGTTACGTACCTATAGATTCTTCGAGGTTTTATTACTGGTTATTCTGCCTGCCCCACGCTGAGTAGGTTTTTCAACTTTTCTCATGATATGACCACGACATCAGTAGGTTATTGCTCTTAAGTTTTGTTCCAATAATGCAGCCAGCTATATATAAAAGTTGGTGGCTTTGATTTTGAATCACTTCTTCTTCCCTTGGATTAACGGGGCTAATTAATAAATATAAGCCTGTATGTTAGAACAGTATCTTTTAAACCGCAATATCTGGTTGAAATTTTCCCAAAATATGTGCTATTAAATATGACGGAGACGTACGTATCAAATAAAAATGTACCTAGAGTAGGGCTGCCATCCGTCCGGGTTTCCCCGGATTTGTCCTAGTTTAGAGGGCGTCCGGTAGGGGTTTTCAAATTGTTTTTTGTGTCCGGGTAATCCGGATTCATTGAAAAACAAGCAATTCAGTGAAACAAATTTGAAAATTCATTCGTAAGCTGCATATAAGTTAACTCCGGCGGTGCAAAATCGAAATTTTAAATAACTTTTCCATTTTTAGTGACTAAGTTTACATCTGAAATTGATAATTTTCATTAACTTTTTCATTTTTAGTTAATTTAGCCACTAAAAATGAAAAATTTTATTAAAATTACATACTTATGAACATATTTTATTTCCTTTTATTTCCTACTGGAGCATTTAAGTAGTCGCACATAAATTATCTAATCTTTTGGGAGGTTAAAATGTTAAGTTGTAAACTTTGTAATATTTTGTACTTTTGTGAAATATAAAATAATAGTAATATTTTATACAGAAAGAAACTTTTGTGCATCATATTATATTAAAAATATAAAATTGTATTAATGTCGGAGGTTATAAATTTCATGGTCTTTGGAACATTAAATATATGTAGGTAAATACGTATTTTACCTGTCTTTAAAAGTCTTGTCAGACACATATCACCTAATCCGTAGATACATAGACAGGTAATGGACAAACTTCCACATACCTTATGAAGCCGTTAGTAAAAGATAGGTACTTGTAGTAATATGCAAAATTGTATGCTAAAATCACTAAATAAACTAATCTACAACATGTAAAAATATTACAGGTACCAACTCGACAATATTGTATATGCCAGAACTTAATATGGTGAAATGTACGGGGTGCACTCTTCGACCTCACGAATGGCTGTCACTTTGACTTTTACGCTCCAAAGCGCGCTTGTTCACTTCCTATAGTCATTGAGTATGCATTCGGGTTGTTGCATAATATTTTTTTCCTAAGCACCGGAACCTGGCAAAAAGTGGGATAACCGTGTGGGAGCGTGATTCCCATACACATTAACAATCCATGACCTTATCAGGCCTTTATGTCTCATATTGTGAGCAAGAGCATAGATTGTTTAATAGTAAGTGATAAATTAGCAATGTGTTAATCGCCAAACGCCCCGTTATGGGCTTTTACCAGTGACGCTGAGGAATTCCTCAGCCATTCTCGAACATAAATGTCCGATGCGTGACGATGGTCACTTAGTTGACGTCTGCTGTCAAACACCGGCATTAGTATACATAGTACAAGTATTTGCATTAATGTTATGTATCGCTCACGTAAACATTACAACATATCATCAATATTTTAACTCGTGTAATTATGTCACAGTTAAAATAGTATTTTGTATATGGCAAGTAGCGAGTTAACCGTAGTTCTGCTGTTGTACTGTACTGTACTAGGTGCGTCCCGTGGATTCACCCGCGTATACAATGATACAAGGTATCCCATCTCATAATGCTCAATTATCTATACTTCCTCCATCCAAATCGGTACAGCTGTTTTAGAGTAACAAACATACACTCATAAATTATTGCTATGATGTTGCAAAATAAAATTCCATAATTATAAATATTTATCTCGTAGAAATTTGCTGTTGGCGGCACAACTTGTGGTGGTACAGGCTAGTGTGATCGTCTAAGTTAAGAGTTATGATATATTGAGAAAGGATTACTTGATTCAGAGATACGAAATCATAGGAGAGCTTTACTTAATGTGATTGTAAATCATCACTCATGTCTTACACAAGTTTTATGTCAGTACATAGGCTGAATGTCCATAAAATAATCACTTTCATATTCCTCCTGGCTTGCTTTAAATAAGAGAGGTCAACAAGTAAATTAATTAAAATAGTTAATTAAATTAATTATATTAGTGTATGCGTTTGATTCATAAGGTATATGTGAAAGAGTTATTTCTAATTAGACCATCCTTAGCAAGTGGCAGGATTCAATACAAGAATGCCTTATTTTATGTGGAAGGAAAGATCATCTCCCCAATAGAAACCAGTCCAAATAACGTCTAGGGAGACCTACAACGCGACTTAGCGTACACCGAAGTGTTTTCAGGGCGAAACCAACCTTTTAACCTATCATGAGCTGAGGAGCTCTATTTATTCTTATAGCGAAATAAGCGCTATTTATATATTTTATCAGCCCTTTTAAAACCATGGATTTATGTATATCTCAAATATCACGTGATTCAACACAAAATTTGTGTTTGCCTGGCCAGGCTTATAGAAATCTATAGGTCGGTTCAGATGAGAGGACGTGTATTGTGACGTATTGTACTGCCGCTTCTAGGCACAACCATGTAATGACTTGTGAAATCTAGGTCCCATATTCTTGTTATAGGCCTTAAAATATAAGACTGTAAAGCACGCTCTCCTAAGATATCGTTTTGCAGTTATTCCCTATCATAGTCCTAAAGATATAATATAGATGTTTAGAGTTAAGTGGAATTGTAATACTGTACTTATTTTAATATACTCCCTGTTGAAGGTACTGGACCAGGAACCGGACTCGATCTCCCTTTATTGTCTGCTCGCAGGACTTTGTGTTGGAAATTATATGACCTATCTATCTAGATTAGATGCTACGTTATAGCCCTAATGAAATAATTTATGTTATATTACTATCTTTGTACTAGAATAGTTAAAAAATACTCTATACTCAAGGATATTCTGCTATACTAAATAATTATTTCTCAAAATATTATTTTATTATACTAACTGTTATTAACTAAGTAAACTGTCGTAAATTATTTATCAAAACAAATTATAAATTTATCTCAAGATCTAATTAAGGATTACTGGATTACTATTTCAATGGCTAGAATTCAAATAATCATTTAATCTACTTTAGATTCAATTATTCTTAATATATATTTTATTCTATCTGATTGGAAAGGTTCTTAATCATAAAATAGGTTTAATATAGATCATATTATTTTTTATTATAATGATCTTAAAAGTTGTTGTGGTATTTAAGCGACACTCTTTGATTATTGAAATCATGAAAGTTACATATATATGTATCTATATAAATACACATATATATTAATCACATGACCCGCTATTCATTTCCTAGACTTTATTTAAGAGGAAAAAATGAATAATCGAAAGCAAAAAAACCTCTTAAGTCGTATTATACAGTACAGTAGAATAAACAGACATATAATATATGTTAATTAATATACACAATTATTTACAAAATAAAACCATACCCATATATATTTATTACAACATTACAAGTGATATCTTTGACATGAATATACTAATTGTATGTAGCAAATAAGGTATATGTATTCAATAAGGTAATACGATTTAATACTATCATTAATAAATTGACTATTCAATTTAATTTAATTTTCATTACATCAAACCCTCTGAAATTCCATAGAATATATATATTGGGTGTAATTTTAAATTTATCGCTAGAATTAACTCTATATAGTATGTTGAGAATAGGATTTATCAACTTTACCGAATGATTGTCTTCTAATATCACTGAATTTAAACTTAAGTTGTTAATTTATCAAATAATAATAAAACACTGAAGTTACTGCAGTTTTTAAACTGACTTCCGCGTTAAACCAGCGCTAATCCGTCAATGTTCCCCATCTCCTCAGTTCGTCTTTTCCAGCCAGTACTTTCTATCTCCCCTCTCTGTATGTAAAGAAACACCTCCACCGTCATCGATTGGTTGATCTAAAAATAAAATAAACAGCCACAGATCATTTGTCCTATGATAGGTCAATTCCAGGATCGGTTAAGTAAACACCCTCGCAACAAGTGTTTTTTATATTTCTCACGGTTTGCAGCTTTGCCAAACCCCACAAAAAAACCCTTCAACCCAATTTTTTGTGAGTCTCGTTTTCGAGTGGCCATAAAATCAAGAATAGATTATTTGAATGCGTTTGTTTTTATCTTTTAATAGCTTCCCGGCGCCAGGCTGTTAATTTTTTTGTGTTTTTGTGTTATTTTTAAAAATTCATTTAGGCAGCTCTACTTATTCGTCAAATAAAAAACTTTGTTGTATGTGTCATATACGAGAATACATAATTACCTATACTATATATGTGAGATACCTCCACAAACTCAATCCTCGGATCATCATCCATACATGCTCTGAAGATACTTAAGACACTGCCAAATGCTGATTTTTTGTCACTATTGTACTGCGTAGGAGTGAAAGAGAGGCAGCGATGGTAAAATCGTGGTCAGTTTAGGTAATATCAGAACGAAAGCCTAATAACACAAAACTAGTAACGTAAATCGAAAATGTAACTTTTCTTGTCCCTCTTCGGATTTGCTATTTTATTTATATTTTTTCATTCACAATCATACGTAAATAATTAAAATGTTTACGTTATAAGCGTAATTTAGAGTAAATTTTGAAATCTTATTCTATCGAGAAAATTTTAAAGAGATGTGTTTCGGACTTTTCTTAGTCAAGTCTAGCATATAATTTTCTTACAGCTATAACTAGATATATTTTTCCAAAAATCTTTTCAAGTCAAGCTGTTTAGCACATGTCAGCGTCTTAAGGGGGTGATGCAGATCAATTAGGAATTTGTAACGGAAAAGAAAACAAATTCTTACCTTCAACTTTTTGTTTGAGCAAAAGGCGCGGAAATTAGAGAAAATACGAGTAGTACTTTAACATGTTGTTATTCGATTCTAACATTTTCGGCACGGATTTGATAAGGATGTAATTAATTGGTCACATTTTAGCGTGAGTTAGAGGTCCTATTCGTAATATTCATGTCAGAAATGAAAGACAAAACTCTATACGATATTATTATAATACATAGTTACATTGAATGTACTGCTACTTACATAATTATAGCATGTCTATATCAGCCTTTATTTGCTAAAGTTAACATAGCACCTATTATTAATAATAAAATTGCAAATATCTATGAATGTAAAAGTCCATTATTTCTAAATTTATTTATATTAACTAATAAGTACTAATAACACTTATCACATTCAGTATCTATGTATATAAACATGTCTAGGTGGGCACATTCACATATACCCACACGCAGATTTTATAGACGTGTGCGTGAGAACAAAATATTATCTAACTGCCTTGAACTCTTTGGTCTAAATCAAAGTCTTCGTCGGAAGGCGTAGTCAACTCCGGCCAAATACTGTCCAATATATGAGCGGGGATTGTGAAGTTTACTACGCCGTTATTAGGAGTGACTTTACTTGGTGTCGGGTTTGTCGTTGGAGTATCATCAATGTTAACATCGTCATCCTCTGAACACGGCGTCAACTTCTTTACTAGCACGGCTAAAAAATAGAGATATATTTAGTTATTGTACAGTCTTGCTTGTAAACTATAACATTCTGTCTAGACAGGTTCAGCAGAACAGGTTAGACTTGTACATATTATATCCAAGTAACAAGTATTAAGTTAATGACATGCCGTTTCGTATACTCTTGTTGTTTTTACATGATAGTATAAGTGGGTACAACCAAAAAGTATATATAGATATGAGGCTTATGTTGCAATTGGAGGACCCGTAGTTATTATAGTACCTATAGTGGTACCAAATGCTTCGTTTTCGCAGTAAGGTTCTATAGATATTTATATATATTGATTCTATTCTATAGATATATATTGATACTACTGAATCTAATTGAATATATTGATTTTAATGATTCTGTTTTGTTTTGTAGTCATACTTCAGAGGTAGCATTCGAATTGCATCACCATCGATTGAGCAGTTTATAAGTTACATTGAATTACTGTATCAGTCAGTTTGTCCACTGACGAACATAGCCTATTATGGGGGGATTTGCCATAATACCCACGCTTGGCAGGCGCCTTGTGGATCGCAGTGTGAGATATCAGTTCCTCAGAAAGCACTGCGGCCCACCTTCTGGTGTGTTACCCTTAGTCGACTCTTACGACACTCACGGGTAGAGATTGGGAGATGACATTCTAGCCCGGCACCACCCTACATTCAATTACCTTCAAAAAATATGTTCCAATATTGGTACATCTTGTCAACGGTGACCAATTTAAAATAATATTGAGCATGAGGAAGACAAATTTTAAGGAATAAAGTACCAGGTGATCTTGAAGTATAAAGAGTTTAAATATTATTATTAATAGTTATAAATATAATAATATTATTATTAGTTGCTTAGTTAGAACGTGCTTTAATATAAGAGAATAAAAGTGGAGTACCTCGGATATTGTAATATTGAGGCATTTACTTTATAAACATGAAAGTCACGAGTCAAATAATTATGTTTTGGTAGATTTAGATTAGCAAAGACAAATGAAAAGTCCGTTTTAGATATTTGTGTGCGGTTTTATAATAAAGTTCCTAAACATATTACAACGCTCACAGAAGGAAAATTCAAGTTGAACCTGGAACATATTTTGGTTAAGAAATCTTACCACACATTTTGTGATTACTTAAACGACAAAAATGCTTGGACTGTTTTGCCTCTGACAAGCTGTCGCCTGTCACATGTAATGTAAACAAATATTGTAATAATTTATTATATACACATACTCGTATATATAGTAAGTAACACATTTTTAAAAGACGTTTAAAAGAATGGCCCCGAATTTCTTGCCCGTTCTTCTCGCAGTGGCTCTATACATTTTTTTGCTGAACGTGGCAGTACAATATAGAATATTTCAATATTAACATTTGTGATTGAACGTCATATGAGCGTCGTAGACGCCTAAATTGAAGAAATGATAACTTTGACTTTGGTAATATAACAAAATGTGGCACTAACGTGAATTAGCGCGATTTTAGGAATTCAGTTCATTATTTTTATAGTAGGCAGACTTTACTTAAAGATTGTAGATGTCTTTCAACTTACGAATTCCACATTGCCTTGCACAAATCACATGAGCAGTATTGTTGTAAGTAATATCGTCTGATCCACATAGAGGAGCATATTCGTCGTCTACAGAACAAAGCTGAATACACGCCTGTATTTCTTCAGGCGTGTTGGGTATATTTGTGCTATTCCAAACTGGGGGCTTCACAGTGGCTGGTTCCAGGGAACATTCTGCATCGCTAGCAAATGTTACATCTAAAATCAACGAAAACAAATTACAAACTGATGCACTAGAAAGCACAAGATCTAACGTATGTAAATGCCTAATTTCAATATAACCCATTTAAGATAATTGTCTTCATAGCAATTTTATACACGGGCTACGAGCTGCGGCTCGAGCCCGAGCTCTCCTTGTAAAAGACCACCGACTGTGGCTGAAACTATAGTCGGAGCTATCGGACTGATTCACGTGAGTTATCCCGTATTATTTACTCAAAATGAGTGAAAACCACGTTAGTTTTATAATAAAATTTTATACAAACTTATAATTATGCATGATAATTATCCTTGAGTTATAGTCGGGGTGGGTCAGCTTATAAAGAAAAAGAGTCTTGCTTCATTAACTTTATATTTTTCACACAAGAAACTACAAATACGATAGCCGCCATAAAAATCAACTCGCCGAGTTATGCTAACTTAAATTAGCCAATCGCGCGACTCTCGGGTCTGCGCTATAATTGGCCGGCGCAACCCGCCGACGCGATGCGTTCCTGATTACGCAGTTAGCTTATGGGTGAATAACGAGCAGGCGGCTTGCCTCGGCCAGTACGTAAAGGAAGCTCCCGCACCGATTCACCCGCTACACACTCCCCCTCAAGCTCCAACATGCGTCCTCGCTGTGGAACTTGCTTAATATTACCAACATCTGAAACCTGAGTTTGAATTTGGCGAGGTCGACCTCTGTTGCGCTTTGCAACAATGGGAGGAGGAGGCCTGTCATCTCTATTAACAAATTTTGTTAGCTGTGACGCGTGGTACCTACCCACCACATCACCTGGAGCATCGATTTTTGAAATTTGATAGGTCGTAGGACTTAAAACTTTAGAAACTATGTAAGGCCCATCTCTCTTAGGAATAAATTTAGCTGTTAAACCTTTTGCAGCGTTGCTTAAAACGTGAGACTTGATCAAAACTTTACTACCGATGTCGAACGTTTCATCCTTTCGAGACTTGTCCGCATAGTCTTTACGCCTATCCTGTTCCTTCTCTACCTTATCCCTAATTGTAACCAAGGAGTCTAAAAACTTCTTAAGGTACGGCGTGATCTGAGGAACAAAATTATCCTTGTTTAAGACGGCTCTAATGTCAAGGTGAACATTAACAGGCGAACGAAGCTCTCTAGCTAAGGTGAGGTAAGCTGGAGAAGTGCCAGTTGTTTGACACACGGCTGAATTCATAGCAAACCGAACCGCTGGTAAATGTTCTGGCCACGTAGTGTGTTCAGTGTCGACCAACTGCGCCAGCTGCACCTTGAGATCCCTGTTTTTACGTTCAGCCGGATTTGCTTCCGGGTGATACAAGGGTACTAACTCCTGTCTTATACCCAAAATATACATGCACTGTTGCATTACGGATGAGACAAATTGTACCCCATTGTCAGAGACAATGCGGCGCGGTAGGCCATAGCGAAGGAAATATTCCTCTATCAGCGTACGAGCACATGCGTCTGAAGTGGCGTCATTAAGAGCGAAAAGCTCGACCCACCGAGTCGCAGTGTCTTCGACTAACAGTATCCATCTCTCCCCCTTCTCTCCAAGAGGGAGCGGGCCAAACAAGTCAATCGCCAAGACCTCTCCCCTTTGACTAAGAACTGGTGTCTGTAAGAGGCCTGATGGTTTAACGTTTGATGACTTGTACCGTTGACAAGTCGCGCAAGATTTAATAAAATCGGCGACAACACGTCTCATTCCGGGAAAGAAATAACGCTGAGACAATTTATGGAAAGTCCTATCAATACCTTGATGCCCCGCAATAGGAGAGTCATGACATTCCTTTAAAACTTCCAAGCGAAGGCTAACCGGGAGCGCTAGCTGTGGATCTTCAACGTCAACATCAGGATTGTATCTATGTAAAACTCCTTGCTGCATAAAGTATCCTCGTTCGGACCAGCGTTTTTCTTCAATTTCTTTATTGCTTTCGAGACCAATAATGATCTTTTTCAACTCTTGGTCTTCGAGCTGAGCTTGGCGAAGATCAGCGGGACTTCTTGTAGGTAAGTCAACAACGATCGAACAAATTCCACACTGACTCTTATCATTGTCTTCGCAAATCGGGCGACTCATCGTGTCAGCGATGACGTTGGCTCTGCCTGGTGTATATTGCAACTGAATGTTAAACTCTTGCAACTTAAGTGCCCACCGGACAAGCCTACCCGACGGTGACTTTAAACTGAGCAACCATTTGAGAGGTTGATGGTCACTGGCAACCACAACGTCCTGACCCTCTATATAACCTCTAAAACGTTCTACGGACCAAACAACCGCAAGTGCTTCTTTTTCGGTTGTGCTGTAATTACGCTCCGCTGGGCTCAAAAGACGACTGGCGTATTCTACTGGACGCTCATCTTTGCCTTCACCCTGCAATAAAACGGCGCCGAGGGCGTAATTACTAGCATCCGTACGCAAAATAAATGGTTTGCTGTAATCCGCTTGGACAAGAATGGGTGCTGACGTTAAGCGATTTTTCAGCTCCTGAAACGCCAAACTCTGTTCCGTGCCCCATATCCAAGTTTGATCTTTCTTCAATAGACGTGTTAGTGGTTCAGCTACTTCCGAAAAGTTCAAAATAAACTTTCTAAACCACGAGCACGTCTGAAGGAATGTTTTGAGGTGACGTACTGAAGAAGGTGGCTTCATTTCTGCCACAGCACGAACCTTGTCACGATCAGCAGACACTCCGTCTTGAGTGATTACATGACCCAGGTATTTTACCTCTTTTCGCGCAAGTACACATTTTTCACGATTTGCCCGGAGGTTGAACAAACGCAACCTCTCAAAAACCGCGCGTAAATCAGCGATATGCTGATCGAACCCTTCCGAAATAATTAATAAATCGTCTTGGTAAGCTAATAACGTTACGTTTTTAAGAGACGCGCCGGAACGCAACCTATCAATGAGCCGCTGGAAGGTGGAAGGGGCGTTCTTCAATCCGAATGGCATCCTCTTAAATCGGTGCGTTCCGAAAGGCGTGACAAATGCCGTTTTGTCGCGATCTACCTCCCGGACAGCTACGTTCCAAAATCCACTTCTCATGTCTAACGTACTCATGATACAATTACGTTTAGTAGACTGGACGAGCTCATCTATACGTGGCATTGGATAGACGTCAGTTTTAGTGACCGCGTTAAGCTTACGATAATCGACGCAAAACCGCACTTGACCGTTCTTTTTAGGAATCAATAACGCCGGAGAACTCCAAGCTGACTCGCATTCCTCTATAACGTCGTCGGATAACATCTTATCAATTTCGCTCTGCATAATCGCTTTCTTTGCAGGAGTTAGCCGGTAAGGAGGGACAGAAATGGGCGCATGCTCACCGGTGTCGATGATATGTTCCGCGAAAGTAGTAGGTTCACCTTTTAACTCAAAAATGTCCCTATTATCGGTGATGAGCTGAGCAAGAACCTCGCGTTGCTCGGCACTAAGCGACACGGCCTCGTCCTCCCTGAGAACATCTAAAGCTGCACATGAAGTTGGAGATGACGCTTTTTCCCAGTGTAACTCAAACTTCTGCTCGGGACAGTGAGCGAAGTGCCAGCTCGCGCTACCGAAGTTAACTGCGATATTGAAATTTATCAAGAAGTCTATACCTAACAGAGTCTCGTTATTATCCGCGTCAGGAAAAATTAAAAAACCTACAAGCTTGGTTACACCTTGAAGAGTCACCTCCAATTCAGTAGTAAACACTTTCATAAGCCTACTGACACCATCAGCTAGTTTTACATTTTCCATACGAGAAGACATCGGATGACCTTTGGCCTTTAGGAGAGTGTATAGCGTGTGACCAGCAACGCAGCTCTTAGCTGCTGAATCTAGCAACGCGGTACCATTTTCACCTAAAATACTAATTTTTAGCACGGGCCTCAGAAAACGTTGACCATTCAATTGTTTTCCGAAAACAGATTGAGAACCACTGGTAATTCCGCACAAATGTTGAGAATCGTAGACTTTCGAGTTTAAATTTTGAGAAACATTAATATTATTGACAAAATGTTGAGCATCACTGACATCCGCGAAAAAGTGTTGAGAGCCCCTGACATTTTTTTCAAAATGTTGACCATCACTGGCATCCGCGAAAAAATGTTGAGGACCCCTGATATTTTTGCAAAAAGGTTTAGAATCACTGGTTTTTCCGAAACAAGGCTCCGCAAAATTTTGACAAGCCTTATCAGCTTTAGAACCGTCGGTATTACCAGAACAAGATTGAGAACCGCAAAAATTCACTGACTTACCGTTCACTACTGACGGTAACGGGAGCTCCCCCTGGACGCAAGTTGTACAACATCTTTTAGTTTTAACACAAACAAAGGCATCATTTGACATGTTGGAAACATTAGCATAAATTTTATCAACATGTGAAACATTGTGATTATTATCGAAATTCACATCAGAACTTAATAGGCTATTTGTAGGTACATTTATATAAGAGGAACATATATTCTGTGAAACATCATAATTTTCGTTACAAATATCCATTCTAGAATAGGGGCGCATTTCGGAATAAGACTCCTTTCGATCATACGGAATCGATTCAAAATATGTCTGTGATCGAAAATCGGGAATCGATTCGGAATACGCCATTTCAGAATAAGGATTCTTTACAGAATAAGACTCTTTAACGCGAGAAGATACGGATACGGAATCCCCTGCGACGTGCGCTGGGTTACCTCGACCGCGATGTGCAGAAGACGGGCGCAGCGCGACGGACGATGCGCTAGCGACATCTCGCGAGCACGCCGTCGAGCCACGGTGCGACGAACTCGGCGAATGCGCGGGCGAATCGAAGGATTGCGAAGGCCGCGCCGCGGTCGGTGGCGGCGGCGAGTAGCACTTGTGCGTGAGGCACTCGTTGCCATGACGACCGCGTGAGCGCTGTTCCGGCGCATCCGGCAACTTCCCGGAAAATTCAGCCGAATAAAAGGCGGAATGTTCATTCTTTGGTCCGTTATTGTTCGGATTACATGTCGTACACTTAGACCGAATAACATTCGCGGCACCACACCCGTAACACTTTATTTCCGTATTTTTCGCATCACTTTTGCTATGAGCACTTTTCGCTTTTAATAGCTTTTCACAATTTTCCTTCGTATGTGTATTACGTTTACAATAGACACAAAAGATACGTTTTCCTTTATCGTTGGCCGTCTTCAAATTGGTCGGATTGGCGGACAGAACAGCAGCCGGTTGGCCGGACGATCTCGAAGACGTAGATGCGGCGGAGCTATTAGTGCGAACGGCTTCTCCGTCGCGAAAACTTTCACCGCGGCTTTGCGACTGTTGTAATGGAGCAGACCTGGTACTGTGCACTTCGTTGAGGGAGTCCTCGATGGCACGAGCTCTCATTAATAACTCGTCAAACGTCTTAACTGTGTTCCTGTCGAGGCGCTTTCTAATGCGGCGATCCAATAGCCCAAATGTCATATCTAACTCCACTCGTTCGCACAGGTCTCCAGTGGGTAGGCTAGCTAACAAAGCTCTTACTTTGGATATAAACAAATCCGTATTTTCCTGACCTTGTACTAAAGAAAACAATTCCCCGTAGATACGAAATGGTGGGCGGCGTTCGCCGTAGGCACATCGCAGCCTATCGATGGCTTCATCCCAGGTTTTTGTCGTTCCTTTGACACCTGTCCACCACATACCCGCAGACGACGTGAGCAGCATTGACATATTTAGGAGCGCGTTCTCGTCGCTGATATTCAAGCACGACTTATACACCTGTATCGCGTCTATAAAATTCTCTACAGATTCATTAGAGCTGCCGCTAAATCTGGAAGAGCATCTTGAGAAGTTTGCCGTCGATTTCGTGACGGCGGCGACTGCGGCAGCGGCGGCGGTGGTCGAAGCATCGACCGGCTGCGGCGTCGACGAACGGACTTCTCGCAGAAGTTGATGACAGAACTCGGCTTGAGTCTGTTGTATGCTCGTAATTAACGTATTGAGAGCATCCCGTGTTATTGTAATATTGGACTCGTCCTGTTCCTCGGAGCTTTCGGCCGGCAGCGACTGGCGTTTTCGCGGCATTATGCGAACTGATGAGAGTAACTAGTAGCTACGACAGTTTTATATCCCACAATTAGCACAGATCCGACGAGAAAACGCGATGGATAGTCACTCTAGCAAGGCTCAATAGAGATCTAATACGAAAAAGTTCACTTTTCACTTCACATGGGAAAGTCCAATATTAGCAACGAAACAAAAGTTCACCGAAACTAAGACTCCAACCCCTCAAAATACAAGAAAAGACACGTTGGGCGTCCAGGTTATAGTCGGGGTGGGTCAGCTTATAAAGAAAAAGAGTCTTGCTTCATTAACTTTATATTTTTCACACAAGAAACTACAAATACGATAGCCGCCATAAAAATCAACTCGCCGAGTTATGCTAACTTAAATTAGCCAATCGCGCGACTCTCGGGTCTGCGCTATAATTGGCCGGCGCAACCCGCCGACGCGATGCGTTCCTGATTACGCAGTTAGCTTATGGGTGAATAACGAGCAGGCGGCTTGCCTCGGCCAGTACGTAAAGGAAGCTCCCGCACCGATTCACCCGCTACAGAGTTTAATATCTATGCTACTAGGATTGCTAGTTTTCAGTAAAATTATCTATGTATATTAATTTTTGTTGAGAAAAATATTTTTGTATGGAAATCCTATTTGCTCATTTACCATGAGGAAAAACTGGTAAACCAGAAGCTCGGATATTGGGTTCCCTTGAACCATGCACGTAAAAATTCAACGAATTTGAACACTTGGTAATTAATATGTGACAAAACTACGTGTTTATATAAGCACCATGAAGACCTTATTATTATTCAAAGAGCATTGACGCACATGCTAAGCAAAATCATAAGAATAAATTATTCGGATGCAAACAATAACTTCCAGTGCGACTTTAACCCACAACCCCAGAATACCATCTTAGTGCATTTGCAATCATACATTAATTAAGATCGCAGTGTTATCAGTACTAATATTATAAATGCGAAAGTAACTCTGTCTGTCTGTTACGCTTTCACGCCAAAACTACTGGACCGATTTGAATGAAATTTGGTATAGAAATAGTTTGAGACCCGGGAAAAAACACAGGATAATTATTATCCAACTGCGCAAAATGTTTTTGCGCGATAACTGACAAACGCGCGGGCGGAGCCGCGCCCGGCAAGCTAGTAAAATATAATCATATACATCTAGGTAAGCACATATGAATTGGTTTATGAAGAAAAAACTCTTTCTATATAATGAAATCCTCAATAGTCGTTGGTATATCAAAGTATCAAAATAAGCTGGCAATCAAATCGGAGTTAACGACCACAGCTTCAATGCAGCAACCAAGAAGAAGAAAATAATTGTAGTGTCTTACCAAGTCCGCACCGTCTGGCACACTGTAGCACTTCTTTGTTCCTATAGGTAACATTGTTACTGCCACACACGGGTTGGTATTCGAGCGAAGCTGGACATGACTCCATGCAACTCTGTGTAGGATTGGGAGTAGTTATGGGAATAGTTATGGTAGTAGTTATGGGAATATTTATGGTAGTAGTTTTGGTAGTAGTTATAGGCTGGTCAGTCACGGGAGGATTGGTGAAGACTGTTGTTGGCAGAGGTTGAGTCACACATACGTTGTTGGTCAAACTTTCGGACGAGCATGGTGCAAATTTTGTCACTCTGACATCTGAAATTGTTTTCATTTACTGAATAAAGTAACTCACAACCCATGTTGACGCAACAAGTTATGTTTAATATAGCTAATACAGTATATTCGTATGAATAATTTCAATTTAAGACAACTGAACATATATATAAAAAATTTACGATTCAAAGTCGTCGAAGAAATAAAAATTATGTTTAAAGAAATATGTAGGTTTTATGTTTTAACTTCGGTTATTAGATCTGTTGTTCTAAAAAAATATTTTTGAGATATTATGAGAAATGGAGAAATGTTATATTACAATCTGACAATATCCCAGGACCTAGTTACCTAACTATACATTTATATACTTACCAGTAAGTGCACATAGTATGTACTCAAAAACCTACTACTAACAGTATGTAAATATTTGGACGACAGGAAATTAAAAAATTGCATTTACCTGTATCCGCCTGTAATAATAATTATGATACACTTATTTTACACATTGGGTAAGGACTATACTACATACTACTGAATCTAATTGAAAAATTTGACAGATTTTCTACTTCAGGGCGTAGCTACCTAGTCGAAGATTCACAAAATGCCTTACCACTATGCTGTGAAGTTCAAGACCACGGAGGAATCGATCATAGACCCTCTATTTAGAAGTAGACACTTATTGTCATTAAGCTATCATCGCCTTAAAATGTATATAGTTGGTTATAATATAAAATTATACGTTTGTCGCCTATAAAAGATGAACAATTAGCAAATTCTTACCAGTTCCACAAAATTGTGCACACAACAATCGTCCAGGGTTGGTGTATGTGATGCCGTCATTGCCACACACTGGATTGTATTCAGGAGTAAGGGTGCAGAGCTGCATACACGCCATCACATCATTCAAATTTGCAGAGTTCCCGCTATTGCATTGATTTCCATGATAATTGCTTTGATCCTTGTGACCTTCACCTTTGTGTCCTGGCTTTCGTCTGCTTTCCCCATTTTCCTGATTTTCCTCTTTTAAAGAGTCGGAATTGTTGCCTTCATTGGTATCTTCAGTTATTCCATTAGCATCGTTCGTTGCAGCATTATCAACATTACTTGCTTCAGTATTACTATCGGAATTTTCATTATTTTTATTTATTTCTTTTTGGGGGTCGTTTTCTCGATTGTCTTTGATTCCTTCATCATTATCGTTTCCAAAATTTTCATCATTAGCCGTTGAGAAATCATTATTTTCATTTCCATTAACGTCAGGAGTTGTGGTAGTGGTAGTCGTATAATTTACGAGAGTAGGCTCTGTGCTAGTGGCCAGCTGGTTCTTTTTTAATTCTTCGTCAGTAAGAGGTGCAATGCAGGATGTATTTCGAACTAATTTAACATCTGCAATGATAAAGATAAAATTATAATGTTATTCTTTACTTAGTGCGCTCTTGGCATGTGCATAGAGCATTTTTAGTCATACATTACCTACCAACTCCACAGTTTTGTGCGCACTCCAATCGGCCAGGATTTGAATACGTTATATTGTTACTGCCGCAAACCGGATTAAACTCTCCTGTCACAGGACAGTTTCTAATGCAAATTGCTATATTTTCCTCGGTTGTTACAGTTTTTTCCGTCATGATTACTTCGAATCTACATGGATACGGTTTGTATAATGCAACATCTAAAAAAAACAATTCTATATTTTTTCAGGAATTTTCAGTCTTGTTCATCTAGGTAACAGTAGCCAGCGTTTCGGATTTTCATATCTTGAAAAGCCAGTGCCCGCTTTCTTATCCACATCAACTTCCTTATACTAATTATAATTAAACATAAAATGTTTGTAAATAGCATACACGAAAACGTAATATAATAACAATCAGTAAATACAATGATTTATATTTTTGATCTTATGTTATAAACATTTTTTTTAAGGATCAAGTGAAAACCACGGAACATATTTCAATGCAAAAATAACATTTTAACAAATGAACAATTTCGTTTTGAGCTTAATATTTTACTTTTTTTCTTTTAAATTGTATACTATAGTGATGTGCATGCATTTATGAACAACAAGTAAATGTAATGTCTCAGGCAAATCACTTCATTTCATTAAAATCGAACGTCATCGTCAAGGTAAGTTATCGATGAAATAACGAAAAAACAATAGGTGATCATGCATATATTAAAAGATCACTTACTAATACCACAATTTCTTTCACAAATCAAGCGTTCTGCGTTTTCGTATGTCATATTGTTAGTTCCACAAACTGGACTGAAATTTACAGAACTAGGACATTTCCTTAAGCAAGCGACTATAATTTCTCTTTTAATAGAACTTGTTGTATTTGCCCATGGATTGAAAACTGGACAAGCATTCAGACCGCTCATAGTCACAGCTGTAGTAAAAAAAATATTACATTTTACTGCTACTGCATACTAGCTGCTTTAAGGGGTTCTCGATTTGGTTGTGCATATTTTTTTTATGCCTTATAAGTTAGCGTTTGACCACTATCTCACCTGATGGTAAGTGATGATGTGGTCGAAGGTGTTGTTCAGGCTAACCTAGAATTACTGGCTCTCAAGGACAGCTGCCGAAACACACCGTTAGGTGCTTGGCGGCAGATTTTCTACTTGAGGGCATTCGCAAAATGCCCTACCACCATGCAAAGTCTCTTTATGTCAAATCATCTTTATGTTTGTTACTGCAAATCTCGCCATTTATGAAACAACTTAAAATGTTTTATTTGTTTGAAAGGACTCACTTTCAGATTGGTGCTATAAAAATGTCATCAAAATCGGTATACTATTGGGTTTTGAATCAAAATAACTGGAAGAAATAACTATAGTATGTTACGTTTCATACTTTCCAGTTGTTGAGGTCGGTTTTTATTCTTTTCAAATAATTATTAGAGCTCTGTACAAGTAAACGAGACCTTATTACTGATTCTTCCCCTCCGTTCTTATTTGTATCTTTTGAACTGTAATAGCACAGTGTAATATTTAGACTGTGGTAACGGTGTAATAGTGGCGTGTTATTTAGTGAGAAGTAAAGCTTAATAACTTTATTATAAATTCGCGTTTTCAGTATGTGTTGGCTAAAAAGAGGATATGGTAAGTACATAATATACTGAAATTTGGTATCTTAATTTGATTAGTTGTTAGATAGACCCTCCATAGCAAAAATGTTCTAAAACTGACAACGGCCGTCTATTTTTTTGTACGTAATAAATATTATAAATATATTTATACTCTACTCAAACAATTCTAGACAACAGTACCCTACATGCAAAAAAAAGTTTTGTCGCAGATTACATACATATTGGAGCACCCTGAAAATAATTTAAATGACAGACAGCAGACACAGAAAGGAAAAATTTTGCCGTAAAATGGTCTGGAAGTTGAGCTATCGATATCATAGTGAATAAGTCATAGCTCAAATATATCCTTTCGTTCCTATTGTTTGATTGTGTTATGGGGACGGAGCGACAAATGGCAAAGCATATCCCGGTCCGAGGGACGGATGGTCGAGGGTTCGTATCCCTACTCGTGGTGTAAATTTCTCATACGTTACGTTAGTACAAAAATAAAATTTTAGAATACCTAATTGAATTTAATTTATAATCCAATATTAATCTTTCGGTCCAAGTTCCATACAAAATATCAAAATGCAGCTTTGTAAATCATTCCGTCTACGAGCTCTAGAGACCCAAGATATATGGACGGACAGACAGTGAAGTCTCACGGTATCCGGAAAATAATGTGCATTCTAAAAGATTTTCTTTTCAGAGTATTTGTTTTTGACCAAGACACTGCGTAAATTCATCAACAGCCATAACGTTCACCGTTGAACATACACCTCCCCCATTGCCATAATCGCCACGCTTGGCAGACGTCTTGAGGATAGCAGTGTAAGATGGCGGTTCTGCACAAAACACTGTCGCTTCTTAAAAGTCCCATGCACATAAAGGTATGGTTGGGTGTAATCTGGCCTTGCACCCCACGAGGGATTCCGGCACCCTTCGAGGGCTGCGCACGTAATGAAGCATAAAGAAGAAGAATACATACGAACTCCACATTTCTGCTCGCACTGGAGCTGCCCAAGGTTAAGGTATGTGACATTGTTACTGCCGCAGACTGGTTCGTACTCATAAGTCACGGAACATGACTGAATACAGGATGAGATCAAAGCTTCCTGGCTTGGCCTTACAGTCGAATTGTATTCAATCATAGGTTTTCTGGAGGTAGACCAGGGTCGCCACCAGTTTCCCCCACCTCCCATGCCGTATTTATTTTTAGTAATAGGATCCCTGGGCCTGAAAGTTTAATTGATCAGGAATTAGTAATATTTTATCAAATTATTGGAGCACGAAATTGTATGTAGTCTCCGAAAAAAACACTTACACACAAGTAATAAGTAATACAATTGGAGCGCAAGGTTTCGGCTCCAAAGAGCGTGTGCAGGTAGCTGAATGGATTAAGTATCCACCGCAAAATCAGTGGACGCGGGTTCGATTCCCACCCTGGACATAACATTTTGTGCTCCAATAATCTGTACAACATGATTTTCGCTTAGCACGCGATAGTGATTATAATCATACTTAAAAATGTAGAGTTTAGTGAGTTCGCTATAAAACGTTTAGGTACTAATAACAAATAAATAATTATTACTAAACTACTATTAACGCCATCTGGGAACTGTATAGCTTAAAGTGCGATCCCCAAGACGCCTGGCAAGCGTGGGGATTATGGAACCCCCCCCCCCCTTAATAGGGGAGGCTGTGTTCAGCAGTGGAGTCAGCGAAGCTAGGAAAATGCAGCGATTCTATTGGTGGATTTTATCCACTTTCAACCCTCATCTTGTGGATACGCAGCCCAGTGGGTACGCAGTCTTATTAACAAATATAAATTACTCAACCGATGTTGGTGAAATTTCAATGGGATGCACTTAGATTTATCTAAACAAAGAAAATTTAATTATTAAGATTGGATGATCATGTAAAGATATACATGGCCACACATAAAAATAAAATAGACCTGCATGCTGACAGCATTGCCCCATTATATTGCAATGCTTTTTCGTTGAGTCTAATAAGTGCCAGCATTTTGATGGCGCGTCTCATCGAACAAGCTCCTTGATATGTATTGGAATTTGGAAAATAAGACGAGCTCACGCCCCCACGGACCAAATGTATGTATGTATGTTTATATAAGTTTTATGTTTGTTAATTATCCAATATATGATTTTCGCTTAGCATGCAATAGTGCTTGTAATCATATTTAAAAATATAGAAGGTTACTCGTATGTGTGTGAAAAAATCCTTCTTCCGATCAGATGAAGTCTAGTAGTCTGGTTGATGGCCGCGCACCGTCCCTTATGACGGTTAAAGTAATACAATTGGACCACGAAATTTCGGCACAAATATCCCAGGTGGCCGAGGAGGTTGAGGCATCCGACGCGATATCGAAGGGATGCGTTCTGCATATCCAAGATTGAAGACAAAAACTTTTGATGCAAAAGATGAGATGATTATATGCAAAAGATAGGTAAAATCTGTTTTCATTCCTATTTTATAGACGGGTGCTATAAATGCTGATTACCAGATGTGAGGGTAAGTGCATTCTGTAACGGACCTTTCAAATATAAGAGATATGAGTATTACGAGGCTTTCAAATCATTTTATCAAGAAAATCGAGTGAATACGATCTGGGCCTTTGATCCGGCATTACGGTTATATACTTTAGGGGCATACTTTATTGCGGTTAGTGACAGCATACAATATAGCTAAATAATTTATTTTAATTGTTCCAATATCAATTAGAACTTCACTTTGAAAACTATCGCGAGTTTTATCCATATTATATATATATATTATAACTTATTATGAAACGGCTAGGACCCGCGTTATATTTACCGGAAAGATTCCGAATAGTTTCGGACTGTTTTGAAGTCTTCGTCTGGGAGTTACGATTGCGCGAAGCGACGAGCACGGGCCTAGGAATAGGCTATTTTTTTTTGTTAAATTTCATTTTGGGGGTCGTTTTCTCGATTGTCTTTGATTCCTTCATCATTATCGTTTCCAAAATTTTCATCATTAGCCGTTTCTCAATCAGAACGTTACTAAACCGCCAGACATAACTTGTAGTAAAAAGAAAAAGCATTACAAATAGCTTTCTTGTCGTCACTACAGTGCCATTATCTTTTATATTGTTGAAAACACTATTGTACTTTATTTACTTTAGCCCTAAACTATACACCTATTCGAAAAAAACAAATTGATCTATTTGAAAATACACATCTGGATCTCTATTTGAAAATATAAATACTGTAAACAATATTCAAACTTCTTGAAGACGCTGCCTTTTGTAACACAGTTCTATACCTAAAACAAAAGGCAGACTATTAAAATTTGTAATATAACTTAAGTTCTTCAGTAAAATATTTGTTTGTATATTTAAAGATAAATAACATATTATGGACGATTTGACGTTAAGACTAGATTTGCCTGGAGTCCCTTGACCATATCCCAACACCCATAATGGTATAAAGCAGTCTTGTAGGGAATTTTATGTGGAGCTCTTGATATAATATTGTGGATTTAGGACTTATTCAAGTGACCATACCTATCAGTTTCTTCTCCGCTCTTGTTTATACTTTCTTCTTCACTACTGCCTCCATGATGTGTTCCAAAAGAACCATAGTGATGGTGTTGATGTGGTTTATTTGGCATGTGCTTTGTGGGCCACCATGGGGGATGATTAAAATGTTCGTAATCATCCATAGTCTTCTCTACATCACTGTAATGGTGATGGTCATAGTACCCGCGGCGGCGACGAACAAAATCCTGCCCTATGACAATCTCACACAGGATTGTCGTCGCAACTGCAATAAATATTTTTATTTGTTCAATGAAGTTGTCGAGAGTTTTACACAGGTTTATTGGCAAAATGCTAACAACCTCTCGTAGACCACAATATATTAAATATTGATATGGACCACTCGCCCGCTTAATCACGCCTGTCTATGGCCGTGAGTTACAGTGTCATCATCCTCGTTTTGGTGGACACTGCACTGCATCCATAAGTTCCGAGACATTACCTCTCATGTCTCGTTTGACAAGTTTTACAAGTTAAAGTGACCTTCACGTCTCAACACATGTAATTGGTAAACACATTGGGTTTAGGCGTGCATACTGCGGCTTTGAGACTGAATAATTGATACTACCACCTGGTTTTTTAACAAATACTATTACTTATCTGGCCCAAACACTTACGTAAGAAATTGACTATGACACTCGCGGAAGCTCCGATGCTCCGATCCAATGGCACATGATACCTATATTCGAAATCCGGTGCGACATGTATACGATCTCTAACGCCAATGTTTGGCAGATTATTGAATTAGATCAATAATTCTACATAAAAAGAACCATTAAAACTAGTGGCTCTCTGAGCTGTAGACCTCGCGAGTCTGCCCTTGCATAGCTTACAATTGAGTAAAGGTTCACTGCGCTTGCTAATGGGAGAATGGGTCAAGAAATCAAAAAATCTAGATATGTCATGTAAATAATAAATTATTTTCTTCGACTTATGTCCAGGAAAACTTAATGACACTCGGGCCCCAGCGATGGCTAATTGTATCATAAAAAGGTAGGAAAGTAGTAAATATACAATAATTTTACATACATGGTAATGTATTTATTTCGAATTAATATACTGGCTACAAAAACATGGAAAATAAACAATTGATTATACGTCAGAGAGAGAGAGCCTATCACTTTTAGGCAACTGACGTGCATATCAGGATATTGCCATTAAATTAAGCGCAGGTGTCAATACTTTTAACACCTTGTAATGTATGTCTCCGTCATTTTGAAAAATTTGCAAAAACTGAAATGACAAAAAAAATTAAGTAATGGACTTATCAAACCTGCTCACAAAATTTCGTGAGAATCGGTTGAGAAATGCGACCTGTAGAGGAGAACAACCGGACATACGAAAGCATTTTTGTCTAAGTTGAAGCATGGACGCTCCGATTTAACTAATTTCTCGCTCGGTCAATAATATTATAGATGAATATATCTAGTAACAATTCTGTCAAATATCTCTCCACGATCGTTCTCGATCGTGTGCTCGACGAATTAAGACTTTTGATATGACACTTCGTAGGTAGTTAGTGACTTCGTGTAGAAGCAAAATGCGTCGAAAATCTTCCGATTGGGCTACGTGGCATTAATTACTGCACGTCGCCTTAGCAGGAAAATTTTACGGAATTGATACTAGACATAACTTAATATTTTCAAGTGTTTTCTAAAATATTGAATTCATGATTTCTTAAAATGTTTTTTCATTCAGGCAATGGAAGAATCTTTGTTAGCTCTGGTCATTTAATTATATTTTTTAAAATGATCATTACAAATGGTAATGATTTCCCGGTAGGGTGGCGCAGTGGTAGCAGTGGCTTATGAGGAACTGTTATTTCACTCAGCGATCCCTAAGACGTCTGACAAGCGTGGGGATTAAAGGAACCCCCTGCCCTCATTAGTGAAGGAGGCTGTGGCAAGAAGACAGCAGTGGACAATCCGGCTGATACGGTAATGAGTAATCAGTGTATACCAACTGCTGCAGATGCTTGAGTTGCCACAGACTTGATCTTCAACTATGCACGATGATAGGGTATATGCGAATACTGGACTGGTTATTTTTTTTAAAATGTTATTGTGGCGGAACAAGCTCGAGGCGCACCTGATGTTAAGCGGACTAACCTCTGCCATACAGATGCATCGTCACAGGTCACGAATCGCACTGCGCTCGTCACCTTGAGACATAGTTGTTAAGTCTCATTTGCCTGTAATTTCACTGGCTCTCAAGGACTACTGCCGGAACACACCGTTAGGTGCTTGAAGTGTAGTTATCTACCACATTCAAATAGAAAATATGTCACCCCTAGCGCTCCTAGGTAGTGAGTTTCAATATAATTTTCATTGACAGCCAGTTCACATTCTAGATGTTGCCTGAACAATATCTTCAAGCATAACATGTCAGATAGTGTGTCAAAGTCCTTTCAGTAATAAAACCAAAGCAACTACGCAACTGTTTATGGAAGCAAAATCAAAGTTTTGCTAAATATTTTTTAATGTCGTGATGGAAGAAGCATGAGGCTCACCTTGTGTAAAGCTGTCTGCCTAGATATAACAGTTACGCTTCGTCACAAGTGGCTAACTGCACTGTGCCCATCACCCTAAGACATAAGTAAAGTTGTTAAGTCTCATGTGCCCGTAATTTCATCCGCACACATATCTCTCAAACCGGAACACAGTAATGCATTATAGTTTGGCTTACTGCCTCAGACGAATTCGCTCAAAGAGTTCTACTGCTTCTAAGTATATTTCCTTAAACCATTTGTTAAACAGAAACTGATATATTTTACTACATTATATAATTACATATCCGTACATGTATAATCTTAACATACTTATAGACTTCTTGTGTAGTCGAATCGAGTAACGATACAAGGAAAATCGTTTACAAAGACTTTGTAAATTTTTGTTCCAAAAAAAGATAAACGTTTTTGTATGCTTGTAGAAGCCTCAATTGGAATGATATTTTGGTTGCCGTAATGAAACAATATCCATGTTCTTGAACTTACAAAACATATCATGTCATTGCATAGGGAATTCAATTCCGCGGATAGGCAATCCCGCAAATACGGGAACCCGTTTGAATTTAGCGGGATTACTATAAATGCGGGATAAAGGAATGTCAACCCGCGGATCAACAATCCCGCAAACAAGTAAAGCGCGGTTAAAAAAGGAAATTGTGAGCTCTAACAGAAAGGCTTTTAATAGATAGCTCTGATGAAGACGTCAACCATGAGGCTTAACTATGGTTTAAGTTCTCGCTCACAATCACAAATCCATCAAGTTAATGACGAGGAAAAAGACGACGACATACCTTTATCTCGTTCCACATTAAACGCTAATGTAAGCTTGTGCGAACTGCCATTAGAAGAGGGATTTTATGTAATTATTTTTTCAACTACTCAATAGCCGGCGGAATCACATAAGCTTAAAGTAAAACAAGAAATTACTCTTTTTGAATGTGGAGGAAACAGAGGGAAGTATCTGGAAGCAACTTACAACTTTGTTAAGGTTTTTTTCCACCTACGAGCGTTGAATTTGAATACGCATTTTCAGCTGCTGTCTACACTTGCAGCAAATTTAAGAGATGGAACCTATAAAACATGTATATGTACTCTGAAAATAATTTCAAAAGCAAGTGTCCGAATCTCATTAATATTTCATTACAAACTGATTAAATATTTCAGACTCTCATTCACCTAACATAATTTAGACATTTTATCATTCTTTCTGATCAAAATATTAAATTACTTATATTATTTTGATAAGTAAATTCTTTTGTTTCGTTATAATACTTACATATAACTTTGTGGGCTAATAATTCTAAAATATTGTAAAATCTTTCAAATCTTGCGGATCCGCGGGAATGATAGTCTTGCGGAATTGCACGTGTGCTTAAATATGCCCATTGCTTCAGTCACAAATATAGGCATTACGTTTATTGTTGTTATAATAAATATCCTTAAGCTTTGCATATTTCAAACGATATAACAGTTCTGATGACAGATTTCTCCAGGTGGCAGATCTCTTCAGTAACAACCCATCTTGGTGGGTACCGTCACAGTATCAGATATTCTGCCTCATAACGAGACATATCTAGTAACCGGTGTATCGGACGCAGTGCAGTGTCAAACAGAATGAGGATGGTGTCACTGCATCAGTCATGGACGGACGTGATAACTTAACATTAGGCGGGCGACTTCTCCGCCTCATAACGTAACATAAAATAGTCATATCGTATTAATTTTTGTGTAAAATTAATAGGGCTGTTGGATAGTACAGGCGTGGCATGTTTTTTTTATATATCATGTAGGTAATTGGTCAAATTTAAAGAAAATCTGTAGCATAGAATTAACAATAACTTTTCTATAAGAAAGTTATTTTTTCTTTCAATAAAATTAATGACATACAAGTTTAGTTAATTAAACAGAAATTAAGTTTCTTTCATAAATCATGATGTCTACAACATTATTAGCACAAAAAAGAGCACGGTTTTTCCTATAACAGTTTCCTTGTGTATTTTCTATGGTTTCAGATTTCCAAAGACTGCTCCAGATTAAAAAAAAAAAACAAATTAAATAAGTCAAATTTTGATGAAGTTATTGTACCTATAGCTAGAAGCATATAAATAGATAATTTATGATATATGTTATTGCTTGTTTACAAGGTGAGGGTCTTAAAATATTTGGCTATTATTACAGGATTTTCTTTCTAAAAACTTCACTTTTTTTTAGGATTAAAGAATAAATAATCAGTATGTTAATAACAATACAGCAAACAATTACAGTGAACATACAGGACTTAAAAAATAAAACCACTTACTTAAAACTGCCAAACGTTTCATTATGCCACAATTTCGACCACTTTTAACAAAAATCAACACAATTTATATGGAAATTTATTTTTTCCATTTATAGATTCGAATTTATTAAAACGCACATTGATAATGGCCTCTAAACCGTCCGAACCGAAGCCGCTCACTACACCATAATGACTAATATAGTATTATATAGCTACAATTATATTATGTTCATATTGAACGGAGATTCCTTCCCCCGCCTACCTTCCTCCCCCCTCTTGGGCATTTCCTTCAACAACTCGTTTTATCTCAGAGATGAGCCACGCATTTAATATGTTAAATTTATAATAATTTAAATTATATAAATATGAGAAGTTATTATATCATAAACAGACATCGGAATTCTGGCGGTCATTCCAGGTCCGTATTGAAGAGATATGATTGGGGCCTTTAAAATAAAAAAAAGCTATTGAATGGTTCCTCTCAAATATTACAAGGAAAAAGCGTTTGTATTACTAAAATGATATAACTATTTAGTTTCTGCGATGGAAGGTTTTCCAAATCTTAATCATCGCCAGGTTTATAATATCACTCATGTAGCAGTGGGCGATATAGGCAAAGTTTTCACATGTCCACTTCATAATTTTAGTAATAAAACATTTCAGAAAATTCTTACTAATTACTTATTTTTGCTTTATTTTTATTTTATCGATAAAAAATATTTGTTCAGTACTCAATAATTTCAAAACTTTACACCCCCTGATTTGACGAATCATACGCTGCAGTATAAAAAAAACTGGCCAAGTGCGAGTGGGACTCGCGCATGAAGGGTTCCGTACCATTATCTGCAACCTAATCTTGCAGACACTTTTCGCAGTGTCCGATTGAGCTGGGTAGGTACGTTCCTATCCTAGGTAGATACGAACCCTAAATAGTGATCTCACTAATTGTTTATTTAAGTAAATATACAACTTAATATTCGGTGAATATTTCAAGTTTCTACCTGTTTTAATTATTATTATTTTTAGCAAATAAAACGGCGAAAACCTCTTTTATTGTATGGTCCCTTAATTATTAATTTAATTAATTATATTTCAAGAGAACATAAAAGTAAATATTCTGCGAATAGTTAAAGCGTCTACCTGTCACCGTTATTAGTATCGAGCAAGGAACGCTAAAAAAAATCAAGTTTGTTGTATGGGAGCCCCGCTTAAATATTTACTTTATTTTATTTTTAGTATTTGTTGTTATAGCGGCAATAGAAATACATCATCTGTCAAAATTTCAACTGTCTAGCTATCACCGTTCTTGAGATACAGCCTGGTGACAGACGAACGGACGGACGAACGGACAGCGAAGTCTCAGTAATAGGGTACTGTTTTTAGGGTTCCGTACCCAAAGGGTAAAAACGGGACCCTATTACTAAAACTTCGCTGTCCGTCTGTCCGTTCTTCTGTCACCAGGCTGTATCTCAAGAATGGTGATAGCTAGACAGTTGAAATTTTAACAGATGATGTATTGCCGCCGATGCCGCTATAACAACAAATACAAAGAGTTGGCCAAGTGCGAGTCGGACTCGCGCACGTTAAAACAAAACAAGGTTAAAATATTTAGTCTAATGTTGTATAGCTATTTAGTACAAGTTGTTAGTGCAATCACCTTACATTTTTTGACACAAGTATGAAACTTGGCACATTCGATCCTTGAGTCAAAATAAGCCAATTAAGATCGGTAGCCCTCCGGGACCCCCCCTCTGGCGGCGGAGAGGGGGATGTAAAGCGCCGCTCCACCCGGCTTCATTCTAAAAATTATAACTGTCCAGGTTTAGCTAATATGTCAAGTTTGGTATCGTTTTCGTATGAATCGCTAACGTAGAATTCATTTCTAGTATGTTAAAAAGCCATTTCGTATGTAGTTTCTTAATAATTTAACAATATTTAAAAATGACAAGTACATTTTTTTATTTCAGTTTATCGTAAATATTAAACTGGTGACTTTTTATATTCATAAAAATACGATAACAAAGCCGATTTTATGATGATTTGAAAAAATATAACTTTCAAGTACATTTACAAATAATAAACAGCTAAAAAAAATTTAAAGGTCGTGCGGCGCCAAGTTAAAAGGTGCTACGAGGTGAAAGACGCGTACTAGCAGCGGAGCGCTTGCAGAACTATGCCTGTTTGCATCTTTCAGTTGTCGTTAGTCAGTTCACTTGCGTACCACATTTTCTTTATTTCCGAATGAAAATTGATTTAAGGGCCTTATACATTTGTGAATGTTATTAAAAAGTGTTTTCGCAACTGGAATTCCTTGATAATAAGGAATTTCTAACCTTTATTTTGATAAGTTTCACACGCACCAAACATTACCTAAACATCCATTAAACGGATGAAACCGACACATTTACGAGAAAAATTATGGAATTTGACGTTCCTATGGCTAAAGTTATCGTAAAGGTAGATATATATATATTTGCTTTTTGTACCAACGCCCGCTGACATTTTATTTTTAGTGGCAACATCCCAAATAGGCTTTTTTTTACCATATATTTAACTATTTCGTATAATCAGTATATAAACCATAGGCGAGGGATTGTTACAAAAGGGGTAGCCTTTTTTTAAATATCCGTCGCCCAACTGGTTGTCTAGAAAAGACCGCTTATAGTGATACGACCGCCAATATTGTAAATCTCATGTTCTGTAAGTTGATTTGAAAATATTTGTTTTGTTTGCAACAAAGGATATATATCTATACATCTAATAGATATATAAAATATATTTTTGTATCGTATTTATCACAAAATGTATAATGACAAAGTAACCAACCACAAAACATCGAAACTGCTCAATAAGTACTCATTATTGATGATCACACTATGTATTGAACTTTTAAGTTGAAAAACATGATAAATAATTTTATTTCACTGTACAATATCGAATAAATTTTTAAAATATTACCTATTATATTATTTTATGTTGTATTAAAATCTCCGGATTAACAAAGTGCAATTTAACATTGCAGACAGTTCAACAAAGACACAATCGGGTTCACTTTAATGCTATCTTCATGCACTGACATCGAGTTTTGCGTCATGTTTTACATTTAGTTAGTTTCCAACAAATACTGGCTACAACAGGGTTGTCAGATCAGTGTGGTATTCAATTGTCTTCTTCCTCCCTCCAGCTACAGGTAGTGGTAGCCACTGGCACTGGGCAACATTTGTTGAGGAACTAATGCCTGGCCCCAAACATGAACCCCTTGGTAGTACTGTACGTAATATGTGCTGTAAGGCGGCTTATGTTGGAGGTATATTTTCTAGCTGCCGATCTTTATATGTAAATAAAAATTGCTGAAATTCATTAATTATTATGCAAGGGCTTAATCTGAAAGAACAGATAAGTACTTATAGTATTCATTGTAAACAACACTTGAACTTCTAGATCAGTGTTTTTCAATCTGTGGGTCGCGACCCCTAGGGGGGTCGCGTCACCTTAATCGGGGGGTCGCCGGCAGAAGGAAAAAGTTAAGGTAGACTACAATTATAAATTTATAACACAATTATAGTGAGAAGAGGGTGGCCTTGTTTAATTTTCATTAAAAAAATATCAAACCGTGGTGCTATTTTTGATACGTTAACAATCAAATCATTTTCTAATTTCCTTTTTAGTTTTAATATCCACCATTTGTGAATAAAATTCTATTTTAAGTATGCCGTCAGCAGCTAAATCTATGAGGCCTTCTCAAATCAGTTAGCTCTGTTGATTTATCCAAGAAATTATTTAGAATTCACTGCGCTCTTTGTCAGATTCAGAGTGTAAGTCGGGAAAGTAAACTAAAAATGTATCTTGCAAATTATGCAAACTCTGTATCATGCAAGGAATGTGAGCTCTTACCACAAGGTCTGATGCATTATCTTCAACAATATTCTAAACAGATGGAAAAGATTTAAATATATGGCTTTGGAGAGCAGTTGACCATAAATTAAATTTTGCATGAAATGCTTGACTTTATCTTTAGCTGTCAAAATATATTCTTCTCTAATAAGTAAAGGTATCAAAGTCAAAGCAAGTCATTATCGTTCGTAGTCTTTTAAATAATAAATTCTTCGTCTGTCTGACAAGGGGGTCGCCAGAATTTTTCGACCTGTAAGGGGGTCGCAAAATCTATAAGTTTGAAAAACACTGTTCTAGATAATACTTTTGTGTCGTCAATTTTAATCTTACCTGTCATACGAGGTTATGCAGTATTGGATTTGGATTGGCGTCTTGGGGATCAGTTCCCCAGAAGGCGCTGCTATCTACCTTTCGGTATTTTACTTTAGTCGCCTCTTACGAGACCCACAGGTAGAAATGGGGAGGTGACATTCTAACCCGGAACCACACTGCCCACCTCCACGTATAAAAGGGTCAAAAATGTTCTCAGAATATTCTACGAACTTCCGCGATTGACATGAGTTTAACATATGGATAGTGGCAGGTCCATCAAGAAGTTTGGCAGAAACTTCCGGGCAGCTTCCCTGGTTTGTTACGTTCTCGCTAGGGATGTATGGAAAAAGTAATGAAAGTACAGTGCGATTGCAATCCCAGGTTGTTTACTCTTTCTAGACAGTGTTTCATAACCTTTTCAATCCTGTCACCCTGACCTGGAAATAACTGGCTTTAAAATATTAACAAGTTAAGAAATTAAAAACAATGGATATGCAGTTAGTTCATTACAGTAACAGCTAGTATTGATTTTATCATTAAAAATTCGAAGCTGTTTACCAACTAACACAAAATAACCATTCCTAATCTCCAATGCAATTAGTACCATAACATACTTATGATATAACATGATTGAAGTCGACTAGCTCTCACAGACTGTGGAGGGACGGAGGAGCAATACATATTATTCTACTGATATAAATATGATTTGAATAAGGTTTTTTTGAAATACGTTCCAATTATTCAATGTGTTGAATTCTTTCATTTCAGTTAAGCTATTATTTATTATAACCTCAGAATCCAACCAAATTTTGTAGTATAATTTTAATTATATTCTAAGATTAATGATATGTAGATATGTAGAGAGAAGATGATTTAAGCACAACCATTGGTCGCAGAAATAGATAAATTATTATGATCCATCCTCCATGTAACATAATATCTAATCCTCTGGATCTAACATAATATCAGCCAGGTTTTATAAACAGGTATTTAACTTTCTTTTCCGTCATTGCAGTCGGTGTAATATAAAGTAGTTCCTACTTATGTAATAGAAAAACAACGAAAGTCTCATAGGTAACGCATAAAGAGCCATTCTTCGTTCTGCCACTACACCACTGACGGCCGTAATGCGTTGGTACAAAAAGCAAATATATATATATATATATGTATATCTACCTTTACGATAACTTTAGCCATAGGAATGTCAGATTCCATATTTTTTCTCGTAAACGTGTCGGTTTAATCCGTTTAATGGATGTTTAGGTAAAGTTTGGTGCGTGTGAAACTTATCAAAATAAAGGTTAGAAATTCCTTACTATCAAGGAATTCCAGTTGCAAAAACACTTTTTAATAACATTCACAAATTTATAAGGCCCTTAAACCAATTTTCATTCGGAAATAAAGAAAATGTGGTACGCAAGTGAACTGACTAACGACAACTGAAAGATGCAAACAGGCATAGTTCTGCAAGCGCTCCGCTGCTAGTACGCGTCTTTCACCTCGTAGCACCTTTTAACTTGGCGCCGCACGACCTTTAAATTTTTTTTAGCTGTTTATTATTTGTAAATGTACTTGAAAGTTATATTTTTTCAAATCATCATAAAATCGGCTTTGTTATCGTATTTTTATGAATATAAAAAGTCACCAGTTTAATATTTACGGTAAACTGAAATAAAATAATGTACTTGTCATTTTTAAATATTGTTAAATTATTAAGAAACTACATACGAAATGGCTTTTTAATATACTAGAAATGAATTCTACGTTATCGATTCATACGAAAACGATACCAAACTTGACATATTAGCTAAACCTGGACAGTTATAATTTTTAGAATGAAGTCGGGCGGAGCGGCGCTTTACATCCCCCCCTCCGCCGCCAGAGAGGGGATACCGGAGGGCTACCGATCTTAATTGACTTATTTTGAGTCAAGGATCGAATGTGCCAAGTTTCATGCTTGTGTCAAAAAATGTAAGGTTGAGGCATTTTATGCGGCTAACAGACTGTACTAATTGGTACGAAACCCTTCGTGCGCGAGTCCGACTCGCACTTGGCTGATTTATACCCTTTGGGTACGGAACCCTAAAAACTGATAAACTTCCTTTGAAAATTTTATAATTATATTTCGATAAGTTTCACGTGAAGAGGTCTTAAAATGATCTTTTAACATAACAATGAAATTAAATTGAGAAATAAATATGAGCCTATCAGCGCAGATGTTACCTAGTTAGTAAAAAACCATTATCATGCATACTGTTGGAACTTATAAGGTTCAGCAGTTAGAAGAAGTCGTTTCTCTTTTTTTCCTCTACGGCCAATTGCAGTGCTTCTGTTATGTTATTGCCACTTTAACATTTAACATGACTTTTTGACTTCATCAAAAAGCATTTCTTCATTATACCTAGGACATGGTGCGTACATGTAAAAAAAGATCACAATTATGGAATTTTAGCAATTATAATACTTTAGTGTTGTTACTCACTAATGTTTTCCTGTTTTTTAGTTTTTTCTAATGATTAACTTGATTCAAAAGTAGTCAGATTCAACTCAATCAATATTTCGTGCAATTTTAATTTTAACTAATAAAATTAAGAATATATTATTATATGTAAAATAAGTGTATATTTTAAAAGTGCAAAACGACTGTTGCGAGAACACACCGCGCGTTCAACTTAAACAAGTTTTGCTCTAGCAAAGTGCTACACAATGTTCTGAGCAAAAACGATGTTTCTAGCGCCATATATTTTAGTATAGCAAAACTTGGTTTGACACTATTGTATTTTATAGTCGATAATAATGTAAGTATTCTATAATATCTATTTCACAACACCGCAACAAGGCCTAATTGTGGGTTACACAACTTTTGCGCTGATAGCCTAAGGTGGTATTATTATATGTTCTATGCTTAAGGTACTTCCTTGTTTGTTTCCCTATCACCTACTCACAACCGGCAAAAGCGACTCCACCCTGCACGCGGCGTGCGGCGGCTAGAGGAACTAATCTGTATCGCCCATCTTCGAAACTAAAACGTATACCGCGGGAAAAAATAATACAAACTAAATATAAACACCATATAAAGAGGACGAAGTAAAGTGTGGAAGGAACGGGTGAACCTACGAATATCAGCTGTGAGTACCTATTGCAATTCCTTAATTCTATCCAGACTTTAGCCTGTAACCCAAAATTTCATCTATTCAAATTCTAGTTTTTCAATTTAAGCGTAAACACCTAATATGTAATCAAATCACCGCAAAACCGTATTCGAAAATACAATGAAATATCTACTTCAATACATAGTATTTGGTTGTTTTATGTGAACATATGCACAAAATATATATATTTCAGGTGCGTAATTCATATTATCTTGAGACCTGTGACCGACGAACAGACAGACAAACTTAAAAGATACATTAATCGGGGCTCCGTTTTACCCTTTGAGTAAATAACCCTGAAAAGTGCAGGGATCGTGCCTAATAAGTTTACTTACCAAATACCTGACCACACTGTATAGGCTTCCATTCTAATGATGTTCATCCATTAATATAGACGCATTACTAATCATCAAATTTGTAAGAAAATATGCGCAGGACGTTAAATCTATTGTTGTTGCTCAGCGACTTTTGTCTCAGAAAATTATTATCATTTCTTCTTCTTGGATATATTGTTATACGGAATTATTATGAGTGGTTCTTTTTGAATATATTGCCTACCGGACGCTGCAAAAATTTAAGTTTTCAGTAATAAATGTGCGCCGGTACAGTCCCGTGACTGGTTTGGTGGAATTGCTTATGCAAGGTCAGCCCGAGGTTTTATTTATTTTACAAAAACAGCAACAGCCTATATAAGACCCACTTCTAAAATTCACTTCTAGAAAACAGCAATCCCCACCGCGCCGGGTTCACCGCATGATGGAAGGGCATTTTGCGAATGTCCGCCTGGCTAGCTACCACCCTCAAGTGTAAAATCTATCGCCAAGCACCTAACAGTGTGTACCGGCAGCAGTCCTTGAGAGCCAGAAAAATTACAGGCACATTATGGGACTTAACAACTCTATGTCTCAGGTCTCAGTGTGACGGGCGCAGTATACAATTCATCATATGACGAAATGCATCTGTTATAGGCAGAGGCTAATCCGCTTAACATCAGGTGGGCCTCACGCTTGTTCAGTCACATCATATAAAATAAACAACTTATTTATTGGCAGTAAAGTCTGTGGTATATTACATACCTACTAGTTTATTTCTGATAGATGCTCATGAAATGTGTCTTTGGAGGTTATAATAAGTATAGGCTTTAACGATCCATTTACAATAAAATTACATCTGATATCGTAAGGAGCATTGAGAAAAAAATGTTCTGTGGATGCATACTCGTATAACATTCCACCAATGAATATAACTACTTATATAAAAAAACAAACAGTAAGGATTTGTTGCCAAAATGTCCGAACACAGTATGTATAATATATTTTTGAATCCAAATAATGATTCTTTAAAGAAGATTTTACCTTCAAAGTGACCAAAATCAGGGAATTACCGCCGAATGGTTGATCATAAACTGCAATCCGCTGACACGAAAAAGTATTCATTTCTGGACATACGGATGTGACTGAAGCTGTATACGAGCACATACAAATAAATAACCGTATTATTCATGTGATACGATTTCGTGTGGGTGTACAATATTTGTACTTTCGACTGATGTCATATAGAGATTTCGATTAATGTAGCTGTTGATTCTCTGAGTATAACTGTAGTAAAAGACAAATTGATCTTTTTACTGTTATGAATCTAACCCAGCGTTGCCCTTTTTTTGCCATAGGGAAAATGCATATACGCATACCCACCCAGCCAGGGAGTAGGTTCGTGATCTCGAGCTAAGAACCAATATGGATTCCACTACTAACTAAAAGACCCTATGGTGTTCCACCGTCATCGACTGATGGGGGCGGGCGCGGGACCGCTCGCTCGTTACTCTACAGCCCCATCCTACATCACTGCTTGCTTATGCGAGCCTCACCTCTGGGGATTACTCCCCTCTCCAGCTTCATGTGATGCCCCGGAAAAAGGGGACTACTCCTCGTATTCACCTAACCCTGTTGCGGACGCCGGCTCTCTGGCGCGGGAGATCCCTGATCGCAGCAGTGCGGTCAAACATTTTCGTGGCAGCCGTCATCGTTGACGTCGTAGGAGGCGGTGTCATTGACCTCATCATAACTGCCATCAGGGATCGCCGAGGTCTCGGTCCTCCTGAGCATGCCCCCAGCGCGTAGTGGGCTGTGGCATGATTATATCTATGTAGAGAAATCGATCTCTCATTTCTCTCAACAGATTTATCTCTGCGAAAACTCCTTTTACATTGGCAGTGAACGTCTTACTGGTCACCAATCTTTTTATACTCTTATTAAATCTTACAAAGTACACTTCATAGGGAAATAAAGAATAACGCTTACATACCTAGATCTAAGAGACACCATGCCAAACATTAATCTATCCTGCGGTAGGGTCCAAAAAGTTCACAACATATCAATTATTTGATTAGAATCTTAATACAAAAATACATTTAAATCGTTAGATGACGTAGGTAGAACAATGAGAAGCAAATAAGACTAGTGTAAGCAATTCCTAAGACATAAGGTTGAAACATGGTTAAACCCCCATAGACCTGTCATCCCAGTTTTACCGGTAATCAGCACATAACAAAGAACGTAATTACAAGAACAGACTAATTGATAATAATTAGCCACATATACCTAGCTATATGTAAAACAAATGTTGAGCGCAAGTCGGTGATATATATTGATTACAATTAATGACCTACAACCCAGTCATGCTAAATATATACGCGATGTGTCAACAGGGTAATTCTCTACGCTCGCAATGGGCAGACTGTTGAAACTACATTGTTATGTTACTATCCTTATGTACACAGTTATTCAATAAAAAATTCTGATTTCTGATTTCTGATTTCTGATTTCAGATGTCTCTAACCTTGCCTCAAAATTCAACGTCTCCAATCAAAGAAAGTCAAAGCCTTTACGTTTGGTATTTACATGAGAGAACCTAAGGAGGTGACGTAAACACTATATTGGATCACTTGCGAGTACTTATTGACGGTTTTCGTCTTATTGGTCTAACTTTTCCCAAATGTAAACTTTTTGGTTTGCGATACTTGTCCGGATAAAGTTTCGATTATTGAAAATATCAATTCCCTTGTTTATAATATAAAATTGAATAAATATAATATTAATATAAATTTAATATTTTAAATTATAATTTAAAATATTAAATTAATAATATAAGCATTGCAATTCAACGGGGCAATGCTGCCAGCATGCTGGGCACGCTACCAACTGGGAGTGGGCTGGAGCATTTGGACTGCCTATGAGTCTGCTATGACTTGTAGTTTGTCTAAGTGCTTTTATTGTAGTAGCTGTAGTGTTGTATATAGTTCATAGTATTTTGTTTAATAAAGGCATACCGCCGTTTATACAAGTCTAATAATAAGAATATATATAAAATTGACCGCTAAAATGTCTTTTGGGTTCACAGATTCTTGACAAACCATTGGCACTTTTTGTTGAAAAAAATAAATAAAGATTTGGTGTGCCTCTAGAAGATTATTCAAACTCAATGCCCAATTCCAAGGAATGGAATATTAAAGATTCTGGCAGAAGGTTCATGGTTAGAATCTTGCCGCGGTCTTCGAAACTGGCTGTCACCAAGCACCTCACGGTTGTTCCAGCATCTTTACCTGAAAGCCAGAAATTTTGTTAATCACATAATAAACTTACCATCAGTAGAGATTTTAGTCAAAGGCTATAAAAATATATTAAATTACACTATTTTAAAAAAAGTTTTTTATTTGACTTTTTGAGGAAGCATGTCGTAATTTATTTGTGTTGCCTTGAAATTTGGGTGATTATTGTATGAATGAAACGTATCTAGGTATGGCTTTAATTATTGATATGATTGTGTGAATTTCCAGTACTTACATTGACTGCTATTTGTATTGATTTGAGTGAAAGATTTCGTCGCTATAGCGTTGCCCAGTATTGTGCTTTTAAGAGTTTATATAGTTAATTAAATTTAAAATTGACATTTTCATTTGATTATTTTACCTCGTCATGTCAAATATCACGTTTGTTATGATTTAACGTAAACATTTTTAATAGACGTCTGATGAAAACGTGTAATATAATCCATGAAAATAGCACGATGCTGTGAAAATTTACATTTAATTTGCCACGACTAGAATGCTGGATAACTTGAACTTATATCAGCCCGATTTAAACACGAAATGCAGTTCCGCCGTGACCATCTACGTGTTCTGAACAATATAAGCTAACTAGAAGCAACATGTTCGATCCGCAACTCATAGTAATACAGTATATGAAGATAAAACCATATAACTAGAATAAAGTGATGTATCTATTATCTTTTCGAGTCGGAAACGGTCAGTCGGGTCATCAGAATGAACACAACGGTTTTCCCATAATTCTATCTTTATCATTATAATATTCTTTTGCCTTTCAACAGTCAGCATCATAAAACAAATATTTTATTTTATTACCTACCACGTCAATTATATTACCAATTATAATACTGCTATAAAATTCAAAGATTTTCCTCAAATCCAAAAACAGGGTTTTGTACAATTAGGTAATTGAATACCAAATGGATAAAAAATACTCTTGCGTTGAGGTCAATGCATCGTTTTACCTGGGCTTCATTATATTAAGAATTTTGTGGGTTTGTTTGTTTTTTAAAATTCTTACTTTGCTTTAGTTGTTTTAACAACTTACCCAAAATAACTTATATTGTATCATGTATCTTCGTCTTCATCACCTTAATATCGATAACGGTTATACGATGATAACATGATTATTGGTCGATATTGACTGGACGAAAATCTTCACGCTTGATATCTCCGAAGCGGAAGGCATGTATTGGTCCTTTGTAATAAATACAGAGAGAGAAACAACAACCTCATTGCCGATCTGTGGAAATAAAGGCCTATTGCCATCTTCATTTATGGGATTGTGATGGAAAAACCACCTGTGTTAAGCAACATCTTTTGCCTATAACAGACCAACCATCATCAAGTAACTTCTCAGCGGTAGAAATAGGTGTGGTAGCAGTACTTCCCCGGATGAACTCGTTCCGCCATAATTAACATCTACCAGACACTTTTCAAGTGTGACTCCTGATTGTTATTAAACATTTCTTTGTAAGAAAACCCCAAGAACTTGTATAACCCGTTAATGACCGACTTACCTACACGCTGCGCACTGCTCTGTCACGCACGAGTGTGATTAGGAAAAAAAAAACAATCATTAGTGTTATGGATAATAATTCGGCTTTACATAGTGTTTTCTTACATTCACACCTAGCACTTACCACGGCTAACTAAATGTCTTAACAATCTTCTTACTGTACATTTTTATGAATCTAGGTATATACAGTATAAAATATCAGGAGACTAGAAATACTCAAGAGGTAAGAGTTATTCAGTATGTGGAAAATGATACTGGTCTAGGAACCTCATCAGAAAGCCTTTATTACCTCTTCAATATTTCTGATTTCCTGGTACTTTGTGCTAATTCACTAGATACAGACAGAACACGGGACCCGTTTGAAAAATTGAAGAATAAAAAGTAACAAAGGCGACCTTCTATCTTAGATGTTTGTAAGCCTAACCTTCTCACTGCAATACGAACAGTATTAATAAAGTCAGGAATTTTATTTCCCTATAGACACACCAGTGTGACAGAGCATTATGAAGATTAGTTGGCCGCAAACCCTTGGATCGTACCGAGGTCTTCTAAACTCCAAAGCGGCACTTTTACACACACACACCAACGAGGCAATCAATAATATTTAAAAATGAAAACATATTGTTTAATTTTCAAATATTTTTCTATTTACTTCTCACGCGGTTTATATTTAAGTTAAAAAATAATATAGGTATTCGTATTTATGACTAACACAAACTTTGTTGTATCTGTACTTACGGCTTACGGATGTAATTGATAGATAGCTGGACAGTTATAGCTGATATTTTCCGCTGCAACAGCAATGCTTTGTTTCCTGCCTTGTGGAAATTACATATATTTACTGGGAATTTTTAGTGATGCGCAACAGACAGAGAGATAAGTTATTTGGCAGATAATGGAAATACTTTTTAGGTTATAAATCAAAATCAGGGCTACAATACAATATGAGATTAATTTAAGACGCTGCTAAAACTAATCTCAGAGTAGGTATACATATTCAATCAGTTTTGAATCAATGATAGCCGACCAGTTGTACTGCGGTTCCGCAGGCCCATGGTTCGATGAGACTTAACAACTGTACCTATGTCTCAGGGTGATGGGCGCAGTGCAGTTCCTCACTTGTTAAGAAATGCATCTGTTATTGGTAGAGCATATACCGCTTAACATTGTGGGTGGGCCTCGTACTTGTTCCGTGACAACCAAATTTAAAAAACATATTGTAGCTTAACAGACCCATTTTTAAATAGTTATATATACATATAATAAATAAAATTTTAACAAAAACAACCGCTTTCAAACAAAATATACGCATTATTAGGGATAACTCAAATACTACTCGTAAGATATCACTTAAATTTAAATGGGACCACGTGACAAGCTTTCGCATTACAAAAATCATCAAATCGGTACAACCTGTAAAGAGTTATGAGGTAACACACGTACAAAAAAAAACAGTTGAATGAGAACCTCCGCTATTTGCGAAATCGGTTCAAACAACTTGCGTTGAATTTGTATATTTTTATATTTTTATTGGCAACGAATACACAATACCCTTTCGTGTTTTATATAATATATAAAATGCTGTTTTATTTATATAATAAATAAAACAGCAATGGACAATCCGGCTGATACAGTATATAGGTCATCGTCGGATAATTATTTATAAATTTACTTATAAACTTTTTAGTCATTCATATAAAACTATGTACGTGTACAACCGCTACATATTTCATACTTCAAGATATTTAGCAGGAGTTCGACCTCCACTTGGTCGGTTTTTATTATTTTTTTGTAACATGTTATGCGTTGGATTATAATAATACCAAGTACGACGCTTGTACAGTCGCCTGCAATAAGAAGTATACACATTGTAATTTTCTAAATTGGAGCAAAGATTTCTGTTTTTCACTATGTACACAGAAGTATCATAAAATCAAAGAATAATATGACGTTTTTTACTCATGTTTATGTTAACTTCGATTATTAAGAATTTAGTAACATTATATTATGAAAATTTCGAAGCGTTTACATCTTATTGCAGGCGACTGTAAAATATAGTAACAAGTTAACAACTTTTACTATAGAGCAAAAACGAAAAATTGCTCATGAGCGAGTTGAGCCTCGCTTGTTGGGATTCCACTTAGCAACAGACCAGACCGTAATAGAAAAAAAAGTCGGTTTTGGTCACAGCTTCCAAACTATAACTCATCATCAGTATTTGTGGATTAAATAGAAGATATGATACTACACAATAGACCGAAATTTTGGATTCTTTATTTAGTTTTTGAGATAAACTTTAAGAAAAGTCTAAAATTAACAACTTTGACGGTCTCACATTGATTTCCTTAGATAAAAGATTTTTTTTACATATACTCATTCTATTTTAGACAATACCGCTTCACATTTTAGGGTTCAAAATAGTTATTTTTTGGCTAGTTTCTTTTTTATAGCAATACTAGCTTTCCGGGTGCGGCTTCCCCCGCGCGAATCTCGGTTATTGCGCAAAAACATTAACCTCTTTTTGTGCAGTTGGATAAAACTATCCTATGTTTTTTCCGGGCCTCAAACTATTTCCATACCAAATTTCATTCAAATCGGTCCAGTAGTTTTGGCGTGAAAGCGTAACAGACAGACAGACAGACAGAGTTACTTTCGCATCTATAATATTAGTACTTATAATACCTTTAAAAAAAAGTAGGGATCCCATGATATTTATAAGTAATTGTTTTACTACTTATTTGTCACTGACCGAACGAGAACGAAATTCGAGCGAAGCGTCTCTGCTTTAGCTTAAACAGAAATTATTTCGTACTTATGTCCGGTTGTGATTCTATAGATTTTTTGTCGATTCAGTATTTGAAAGATTTTCAAAATGACGGAGTGATGGGATTTAAAAACTATTCAAAAATTGTCACATCAAAAAAATATTCAAAAATGTTATAGAACTTTTTTGTTACCCTTATCAAGGAGGAACTTTTTGTCCGAACAACTTATTCATCCGATAAACATAGGGGCCGGGACGGAAAAGAATGTAAGAAAACGCAAATTTTCTGTATCATATCAAATCACAAGGGATTTTCATCAGCTGCTGGAATATGTATACCTCTAATGGTTTCTGTTGATCAATACTGTAGAAGACGTAAACTTTTTTTTTTAACCGGCGATATGCCTTTATTAAACAAAACACTACGAACTATATACAACACTACAGCTACTACAATAAAATCATTTAAACAACCTATAAGTCATAGCAGACTAATAGGCAGTCTAAATGCTCCAACCCACTCCCAGTTGCCCACTGCTCTCTTTCGTCGGGACCGCCGTGCGGAACGGTTGTGCACATTATCGCGTAGCTCTAATTTCAACGTATTTATTGTTATTTTTTTCTTCCGTAATCTGAACCTTAATAACAGTTTTCTTGAGAGACCCCGCCCACATATTAGCAACACACGAGAAGGAAGAGTGCAGTATAATCCTTATACCTGCTCACGCGCAACGACGCCCCGCCCATTGCTGACACTCGTAAGTAGTGGGACTACACACACATATTCAGATTAGATTGAACTGTTTGAAATAAAAATAGGCCTACGCTGCGAGCCGTCGGCAAAATGATTGGAAATGCTCAGCGATCTCCACCCGTTAAAACTAACACGCCTATACAGTCGGCTTCAGAGTCTGATAGCGAATTTAAAAAACAGCGTGTCGTACAAGGAGCAGTTGGAAAAGGCCCACTACAACATCTCACTACCCGGCAAAAAAGACGACGTGCTGCAGAAGAAGAACAGTGCGACTGCGCCACCTTCAGAGATGAATTTAAAGAAATGATTTCCAACATGATGTCCAAGAACAATGAGCGGATGGATAGGGTTGAAAGCCACCTTAAAGAGCTTAAGCAGCAAGGGGAAACCGATTCGAAAGATATTAAAGCCAGTGTTGAACAAATTAAAAAATAACATGGATAAAATATCACAGTTACTTAATAATGTAGACAATATAACTCCTGCGCAATCCCTCACATGTGCGCCGGAGCAATGTAAAACTCTTGTATCATACCCAGAAAATAAGTTTAAATTACTATCACAAAATATTCGGAGTGAGTCATGTAATTTTCCAGAATTTTTAATTCTTTTACATAGAATACGTATTAGTCCTGACATCGTTGTTCTTACAGAGTGCTGGCTTTCTTCAAATCCAAACATTCCAGTATTACCGGGCAACAACTCACAGAGTTCAAATCGAACTTATAATCAAAACGACGGTATAATCACCTACTGCAAAAATGGATTGATGCATGAAACATATGAACATATAATTGCAGATGCCACTTGCATGATTACGAAAGTTAACAGAAATATTATTTTGATAGCTATTTATCGCTCGCCATCAATTAAAAACATATATTATCACTTCTTGAACTCTCTTGATGAATTATTGAACACTTTCAAAAACTATAAAAACGTGATCATCTCTGGTGACCTTAACATAAATATTTCAAAGGATCCACTTGATAAATATGCATCAGAATATCTTGACATAATATCTTTGCATGGTATACTGCCTGCTCATGTCTTTCCTACAAGAGAAAAAACCTGCCTAGATCACCTCATGATAAGGTCAACATTTGAATGTCAAACTCTGGTTATCGAAAATACAGTCACAGACCACTACACTATACTTTTACTTATTAATACTAAGAACAATTATGTATCTACCCCTAAAACCATGATTAAATATAACTACCCTCAAATAAGTAAATTATGAAAAAGCACAGACTTTTCAAAAATATTTTCGTCTCTAGATTGTAATGTTGCAACTGACTATTTTATTGAAATTATTTCTCAAATTATATTTAGCAATACAATCACTTCATTTATTCCTAGAAATAAGATAACGAGGAAACCATGGATAACGTTAGGGTTGATAAGATGAGGAATCGGGACAAGCACTTAAAACTTCGAAAGCAACCGGAAAACTTAATTTTGGAGAAAACCTATAAAAGATACCGAAATTTTTGTAAAGCCATTCTCAAAAAAGCTAAATCTAATTATGAAAAAGAGCGTCTCAAAACAGCAAGTAAAAGCAAAAACTTAAAAAATACATGGAAGGTACTTAAAGAAATAACTAAATACAAAACCACCCCTAACTTGTCAGATGACCTTTTGAAAATAAAAGATTCTCCTGATATATCAGTAGCGTATGTCAATAACTTTTTCGCAAACGTTGGTAAAAATCTAGCACAAAAAATTGTACCAGAACAAAGTCCCCCTAGTACGTCATCGAACCCAAGCTGCATCAACTCTATGGTAATGATGGATACAGACGATACAGAAGTAACGACCATAATAAATTCCCTAAAACCTGATTGTGCGGTAGGATGGGACAACATCTCTGCTAATATACTTCGCCAAAATAAAGAAAGTCTAGCTCCAATACTAACGCATTTAATAAATATCTCTTTTCGTACCGGAGGTTTTCCTAGAGCTTTGAAACATGCCATTATAGTACCAATTCACAAGAAAGGGGATAAAACATTGTTAACAACTATCGGCCTATTTCTTTGTTAACTTCGCTATCTAAGATATTTGAAAAAATTATGTCGATTACTTAGAAAATTATAATTTACTATCTCAAAATCAACATGGATTTCGCAGAAATAAATCAACCACAGATGCTGTCCTAAGCCTAACAGATAATGTAGTGAAACATTTAGACTCAAAAAAGAAAAGCTTAGCTATATTTCTCGATCTGGCTAAAGCTTTTGATTGCGTTAGTATTCCCTTATTATTAGATAAGTTAGAAAACATAGGCATAAGAGGCATACAACATAAGCTCATAAGCGACTATCTCCAAGGTAGAACACAGAGTGTAAAAATAGGTAAACATGTTAGTAGTCCTTTGCCAGTAAACTTTGGTGTTCTTTAGGGAAGTATTCTCGGCCCGACCCTCTTCCTGGTGTACATTAATGAGCTTTGTAAACTTACCATTGACCATGGCCATATAATAACTTATGCTGATGATACAGCCATTATCCTCCAGGGTGAGAGTTGGGAAGAAGTCTTCCAATTAGCCCAGATAACATTTGATAGGATCTCTTCGTGGCTAAGGTGTAACCTACTGTCCTGCCTAAACCTACTGTAACCTACTAAATATCGATAAAACAAAATATATTACTTTTACGTTACGAGGAATTTTACCCGATGATCACCTATCACTTGTGGGACATAAAGCTACAACATGCCTAAGCCTAACACAATCCCCATGTTACTGCCCTAAATTAGAAAGAGTAAGCATAATCAAATAAGTACCTAGGAATCATAATTGATGAAAAACTTAACTTCGCGCCGCACATAAACCAGACGGTAAAACTAGTACGTAAGATGACGGCAGTTTTCAAGTCTATCAGAGATAGTGTAGACTGGGACACTATAAAACTTCTTTACTACTCCCTCTGCCAACCAATAATAACTTACTGTATTACATCATGGGGTGGCACTTATAAGACTACACTTTTACCACTCGAACGTGCTCAAAGAGGACTACTCAAATGTGGCACTAATCGTCCCTATAGATATCCCACAGCAATCCTATATAGAGATTGCCAACTTCTCACGGTTAAACAGTTGTATATTCAACAGATTGTACTTTTGCAACACACATACCACTTATGATCCTAATGTAACAAAAAAAGAGCGTCACATAATATTTGTACCGTGCCTAGTGTAAATACTAAACATGCCAAAAAATTATATCATTTTCTTGGACCATATACTTACAATAAACTAAATAGGATTACGGAAATACATGGTTTAACAGTTTTTGAGGTTAAAAAAAAACTATTTAATTGGTTAATCGATATGAATTATGCTGACACAGAAAATATACTTCTTACCCTAGGATGACTAACAAAAATTTATAATTATATGAAAAGATTTACCTAAATACATTGATTTCTGAAATCCAATCCAGTTACCCAAACATCAAAAATCCAATAAATTTGTACTACCTATACTGAATATATGATTTTATTTTATTAATGAAAATATTATTGTTATAAAATCAATAATATTGTTAATTATTATTCTAATTTAAAATAAAATATTGCATATAAAACAATGTTAAATAAAGTAGATACAGCTAAATAATACAGATTCATATTGCCTTACTATCGTAATTGTAATTCTGTACTTACTAAATATTGTTTAGTACATTGTATAAATGTGTACCTACATGTTAGAAATATTGTTATATATGTTAGAAATATATTAAATAAATATTGCATGTTAATATATAGAAATAATCTTAATTAATGTAGAAAAAGCTAAATAATACAGATTTATATTGCCTTATTATAATAATGGTAATACTGTACTTACTAAATATTGTTTAGTATATTGTATAAATGTGAACTTACATGTTATAGATTGTGTAACTTTTTGGCAATCTTTATATCTTTATACACCGACGAAGGAGGCCTGGAACCTATCGCACGGGTCTGTATGGACCTAGTTTAGGAACCAGGAGCTCTTTTTACTTGTAATTGTGTAAAATTGCCTGTACTGAAATAAAATTTTATTTATTATTATTTATTTTATAGTCGGCAGCGTGCTGGCAGCAATGCCCCGTTGAATTGCAATTCAACGGGGCAATGCTGCCAGCACGCTGCTTGCAGCAATTGCTTATTCGTTGAGCCAAATATGTGCCAGCATTTTGATCACGCGTCGCATCGACCAAGCGCTCAGGTAAGTTTTGGAAAATACGATGAGCGTAAACCAATATCCAATATGACTGGCTATACCTATTATTTCCATTATCAACCCATATCCCTTTTGTTCGCTTCATTTTTCTCTTTAAAGCGTTGGGTACTGATAGCTAGAGCAGTTAAAATTTCCACAGATGTTGTATTTCTGTTGCCGCTATAACAACAAATACTAAAAATCAACGAGTACGAGTCGTACTCGCGCACGTAGCTTCAGTATCCTTCGTGAAAACTAAAAAAAAGGCAATGATATAGTGTTTAATTTTGTACAGATATTAAGGAAGAAATGCAAATTACCTGTCGCATCAAATTAATTTTATCAGTTTTCAGAAAATAACAATGATTTTTGGATTTTGTGACCCATTACCTCATCAGCGTCCGCAGTGAACCTTTATTTAATTGTGGCAAATTCGCGAGGTTTACGGCTCCGAGAGCCACTAGTTGTATTTTATATGTTAGGTACTTACACCCTCTGACAAAATAGAAGATAAGACGGAGGCTCGTAAAACATCAAACTGAAGCCACACTTTTATACAAGTGTGCGATAGAAGTGTTGCCATTTGAAAGCAAAAATAACTAAATAGTAGGATTTATGAGAGAAAAATGTTTGATGATATACAGCAAAATCTGTTCGTAAGAATACTTCGCAAAACAAAATATTATTTATATTGTGCAATATTATTATAATATTGCACAATCTTCACAATTATTGTTTAATATGTTTCGCAATTTTTTTAAAGATATTCTATCGACTTTACTTTCTCTAGGACAATAAATAATTGACCGAAGGCATGTTAGGTTACGTATATCGTATGGTTTCGTCGCAGGTGCCGTAGTTGAAAAGAAAACAACTCGCCACATAGTTGGATGTATGTTACTATATATGTATGTTTGTCCACGTATTTCGCAGAAACTAGAAATTGTATTGCCAAAATTCTTATTTCATTTAATAAAAGAGTTACAACCTTGGAGTTACTATCATTTTTATCGAAATCGGTTCAGTAGTATTCAAGATATAAACATTTTTAATTTAGAAATTTGAGCGTTTCAAAAACTACTGGGCAGATTTGAACGAAATTCGGTAGGTTTAGAATAATAATCAGAATAATCAATTTATTGGTAAGAGTATTACAAGTCAATCAGTATTAAAAATGTGAGAATTATTATTATACAAAACTCTTTATTGTTTACCAAGCTAATTTACACTTAAGAGTAATTAACATACGTATACTTAGGTAGTACAATGGGCGGTCTTATCGCTATGTAGCGATTTCTTCCAGACAACCTTTGGATGGACAGAAGCAAGAGAAGAGATATACGGTGGTGAACAATAAATATAGTTTACATGAAAAAAATGTGTTTTAATGTATAAATCATATAAGTACTCATTTCGTTATATTAAATAAATACAAACATAAACTTAATACATACTAGCATAATACATATATATTAAACTATTATATACATAATAAATAACTGCATAAACAGTAATACAATACATTATTATAACATAAATATATACAAATACATACAGTGTTATATAATAGAAGATAAATAGTGATTTTTTACCATACTTTTGAAAATTGAAATAGATTTGGCACGTCTAATGTCGAGTGGCAAACCATTCCATAGTCGTGCAGCCTGCACTGTGAACGACTTGTTGTAATACTGGGAACAATGTGGAGGAATTTTCAATTGGAAAGTGTTAGAAGAGCGAAGTGACAAGTCATGAGTAAGATGAAGATACTTAAAACGCACTTTCAGATATGGAGGGGTATTGGGAATGAAAAGGATGCTATAGAGTAGATAAAGAATATGTGCATTTCGGCGCAGACGTATGGGCAACCACTTCAGCTTTATACGGAACTCGGATATATGGTCATACTTGCGAAGTCCAAATATGAACCGAATACAGAAATTTTGTAAGCGTTCAAGCTTATCGAGCTGCTCTTGGGTTAAATCAAGATATGATATGTCAGCGTAGTCAAGTATTGGGAGTAGAAGTGATTGTGCAAGCGCAATTTTAGTGGTAATGGGTAAAAAGTTTCGCAACCTTCTAAGGGAAGAAGCAGAAGCAAAAATTTTGCGGCTAACTTCAGCAAGCTGTGGCACCCACGACATTTTACTGTCCATGATGATACCCAAATTCTTGACTTCAGTGCTGTACTCTATAACTACTCCATCGAAGATAACCTGTGGCAAGCGAAACCAGTCTATTAGAGATACCATTCTTGAGCTACCGATGATGATTGTTTGAGTTTTCGCCGGATTGACCTTGATACCATAGGCTTTACTCCAGTCGGAAATTTGTCGTAAATCAGAATTGACCGTCGCAACCGCTGCTGCCAATTCATTGAGAGGAGCCTGAGCGTAGATTTGTAAATCATCTGCATAAAGATGGTAGAAAGAAGAAAGTTGTTGTGATATTGAATTTACAAAAATGGAGAATAGGAGAGGTGATAGAACGCCGCCCTGAGGTACACCAGCAGTCGTATTACCCCAGGATGAAAAAGTATCATCGATGCGTATACGCTGCCGACGTCCATGCAGGTAACTACGAAACCGAGCAATAACCGTTGGAGATATGTTAAGAGAACGCATTATGCCTAAAAGTACATCAAAATCTACGTTGTTGAAGGCGTTACTAAAGTCTAACAGTGCTAAAACAGTCAGTTGCCGGTTATCCATTCCTTCCCTCATATCGTCAGTTATCTTGACCAGTGCTGTGGTAGTGCTGTGACCAGGGCGGAAACCAGATTGGAAAGGGTTCAGAAGATTATTTCTGTTAAGGAAAGATGCGAGTTGATGGTATACTAGGCGTTCAAGGAGTTTTGAAAGAAATGGAAGAATAGAAATTGGACGGTAATCAGAGAAAGTAGTAGGATTATTTTTTTTTAGGCAAAGGAATGATCTGCGCTTCCTTCCAGGGGGAAGGAAACGTACCATGGGCAATGGAGTAATTGAGGATGTACTGAATAACCGGTAGAATTTCGTCGAGCACTAATATAATCATTTTCCTAGTGATACAGTCACTGCCAACTGCGTTAGAAGAAATGGCTTCAATGTTTCTCTTAACATCAGAATCAGTAAATTGCATGAAGTCAAAAGAAGGATGATCAGGAGTTGGAATTGACGAAAGATTAGCAAGTGTTGCGGCTTTTATAGTACCATGAAAGTTTTTAGAAGAGGAAAAATGCTGATTAAGTGAATCTATATTTAGGTTGTCGGAGATATTGCTGTTACGAGACTTTCCAACTCCCAGTGATCTAAGGAATTTCCATACCTTTGAAGGATCATCATTTTCTAAGGAATTATGAATATGTCGGCGTTGCGCATTTCTACACTCTTTATTGCAGAGATTTCGTCGTTCCGCATACTTAGATTTGTTCTCATCGATAGGGTTACACTTGTACTTAGCTTTAGCCGCTATTTTTTTATTTATAAGTAACCTTATGTCGGGCGTAAGCCAAGGTGCTGGCACATGTTTCATTTTAACTGGTCTCAAGGGCGCATGTATATCGTACAGATTTGTAATAATTTCATTAAAAATAGCGACTTTTGCATCAATAGTTTCAGCGTTAACAACACCTTGCCAGTCCAAATTACTGGCATCGTGTTTTAGACTCTCTGTATTAATACCACCAAAATTGCGCCGCAGAAGGATTTTGGGCTTAGCTTTAGGCGGACGAATTTTGTAGGAGAGATAGATTAGATCATGGTAAGAAAAGGCGTCCGCCGCGCACTGACCATATTTTTTTACATGTGATGAAGAAGATACGAGCATCAAGTCGAGAAGAGATGGGGTATAATTGGGAGGATTATGCGTTGCATTTAGCGGAAGGATGGTCAGATTGCTAGCCCTAACTGTGGATTCGAAGGCAATTGTGCGGGAATCTTGCTTCAGTAAGCAGGTGTTAAAATCACCCATGATAATTATATGATCATAAGAAGGGGTAAGATCTTCTAAAAGCCTTTCAAAAGAAGAAAAAAAATTAATTTTGTTTGAGGGGGAATAATAGACACCAAGGAACACCTTAGTGTGCGAAAGGGTTACTTCAAGAAATATATGCTCGCCTGAATTGGGAGGCGATGGTTGTGTTGACATGCTCAGTAGGGAAAACGATATGTGCGAACGAAGGTATATGGCAACACCACCACCGCGACTGCTTTTGCGATCATTTCGAATGAGTTTGAATCCAGGTAATGAGTACAATTTTGAAGGGAGGCACGGTTTTAACCAGGATTCAGATACAAGGATAGCATGTATCAGAGGATTCTCGAAAGACGCCAACATGTCAGGAAAATGCGCCGGAATGCTTTGAGCGTTGATATGGAACACATTAAAATTTTTCGAAACGTCAATCAGTGCTGAGTCGATGAGATTTGACAAGTTCTGAATACTAGAAAAGCTGTCTGTGGAACGAATAGATAAAAAATCATCACTATCATCATTACTACCTAACTGTAATATAGACATACCAAAGTCAGTAGAATACCTACTACAAAATAATATAAAAAAAAAATAATATATATATATATAATAAATATAAATCAATTAAACTAGGGACACTTATCAATAGGTGTCCACCCGCCAGCTGTGCTAATACAAAAAAAAAACAGTAATAAACATCAATAAATATCAAGATACTACATAAAACTAAAAAGCAAAATACCAAAAACAAAAAATTTTACAGAATTAAACATCACACTCACTGGTATAGCGACTCAATTCTATTAATTAGTACCTACGCATAGTGCAGTCATATTTACAAACACAAACCATCTCTGTTACACTGTTTTTTTACTTTGTTTGATAGAGAAAACAGAATATAAAAAAAATAAAAAACATAAAACAAAAACCCACCACAACATAAATAAATAAAATAAAAATATAAGAGTAAAACACTAATAAAAATATAATATTAGAGTAAAGAAAACGAAAAAAAAACTAAGAAAAAAAAAAAAAACTAGACTTATGCGTCAATCATACGCCCTAATATACTCTTTTCAGCTCTATATTATATCAAAACGGGACGGCGAAATCTACTAACTTCTTCTTCAGAGACATTGACAGCTTAAAATGAAAAGTGAAAGTGATAAGTATTGACAGTTGACATACATAGCATAGAGTTCAGGGCCGCGTTCCGAGGGTCAGAGTGCGTTGTTTGGTTACTGTAACTTACTCGAAGGTTCCGAACGGCCAGTTGTTTTATAACCTCAAATATCGTTTTTGGCGGGGAATTGTGCACAATTTATAGACTTTTTATGATGTTTGAAAAGCAATAACTACCTACGTTACCTGCAAAATATAAAAGATTGCCTATTATTTACTCATCAAGAAATGTCAAGTAGTCACCATTTTTTCAGTACATTCACCATTTTAACGACCTCTTTTGATAGTTAAAAAGTTGCGCTCTACCCGAAGGTCGTGAACGACGTTAGAGTGAAAAGTTGCACTCCGAGTGCACTCCGAGTGCGCTCTAACCGAGGTTCGGAACGCGCTCCAGTGGTTGAGAATTTAGTTATGCTATAAATTATCAAACAAAGTTATGTACGTAAATTGAAAATAAAATGTGAAGATTAGGCGGTACAATGCAATAAATAATACGGTTATCTTAAAAGTGGGTACCTGCCTAGTGTATTAACATTACACGAGTTAAACGAATATCAAAAATGATTTGGTCGGCTGCAAACAACTGCACCCATGCATCGTAGATTCAGTACATACAATATATTATTTCCTGGCTGCTGCTCGCCTGGTTTTGGCCGGTACCGCGGCCTCCTTCGCCGAGGCCGTCTCCTTCACTGCCGCTGTTATCGAGGCCTCCTTTGGAATCCCGTCGAGGTCATTCTGACAACTGACTCGATGTCTGGTTCCGTCGAAGCCGATCACATAAACATTGCCGTCCCTTGTCCAGCACTTAGAGACGCCAAAACGCTGCCGTGCGGCCATGAAAATACTGTGCCTAGTCCTTGTCAAGAACTCGGAGAGCGTGACGCCGGACCCCTTCAAACCGGTCTTGGATGTCCAGATTTGGTCGCGAACAGCAACATCCCTGAGCTTACACAGAATAGGTCTGGGTTTGCCGGCGCTTCCTGCGTGGCCCATCCTGTGGCATCGACTGATGTCAGTAACTGAAAATGATGCTTGCTTCAACTGCTCCTTAACAGTCTTTGCTATGACTTCAGTGACTACTTCCTTCGGACTCTCAGGGACCCCATGAAGTAAAAGAATCTTGCGTCTGTTACGCATTTCTTGCCTGTCTGCTTCCTTCGCCAGGCATTGAATTTGTTCTTGAAGTGAACGTAAGGCTGTTATGACAAAGGACTTGAAGGCAGCAAATTCAGCTGCCAAAGCTTCATTGTTGGAAGATGGCGAAGCCTTCTGGAGCTTACCCTCAAAGCTGTCCATCCGTTTGAAGAAAGAAGCCATCAGATCCTGAATTGATTCATATGAGTTGGCGTCCATCTTGAAAGTTTTGTGTATGTGCAGCAAACAGAAATAGATAAAAGATGTGATGTGAATTGATTTAGTGAAAGATAACACAGTGTGGCAGGTGGGGCTTGTTATTAAATAGATTTATTCATAAATTACTATCTAAAATGCTGTATTTATATTTTTAAACAATTATAAAGTGAAGGAATCTAAAAGTACTTGTGATTATTTTGCCTATTATAGCTAATTATAACAATAATTGAAATTACATGTAGTTTAAATTACAATAATGTATTAAACAATGATTAATTGAAGTTAAATAAATTAGAAATAAATAAATACTTAACATATTATTCTATGTTATTTATTGCACATATTCGTCAACACTGTAGAACGCCTTCTCGACGAGCCACGATTTAAGACTGCGCTTAAATGAAGAGAGGCTAGGTGCTGTGACTATATGATTCGGTAGCTTGTTATATAACGCGGGTCCCAGCACGTGCGTTAGTCTGTCTGACTTAGCCAGTCTGTGAGATACCGTAGCTAACTTGCCAGCCCCGCGGGTATTGTAGCATCGCGTGTGGTGATCACCGCGCGTCTTGAATCGCTCCAGGTTCTGCCTAACATACATCACTACCTGGAGTATGACAATGGAAGGCAGCGTAAGGATCTGGAGCGATATATGCATGAATAAAAGTAATTAAAAAAACTAAACCGACTTTAATCTTAATAACTAAAAAGGGAGAAATAACCTCAATAAATAGTTAAATTACGTACCTACTTAGGTAGATATAGATACATTCCGTGTTTTATGTTATGTTTCGTTTTTCGTTCATTTTTCATAACTGCACTCGTTATTGGAAATCTGAAATGATTAACAACAATAATAACAAGTATCACGGGAGTGTTTCAAAAAATACTGCTAATTAACCTTTATCGTGTGAAAGTTTTAGTTGCCTAGTCGATGTTTCTAACTTTTAGACCTAGATTATACTAAAAATATCAAACGAAAATTGGTTAGGGCATTGGTTTTCCCAAAATAATTTTGGTATAAAACTGTAAAATTTTGAGAAATTGTAAATAAAATAAAAAACCAACAATACTCGTTAAATGGTTTTCTATTCATCTACGGCATCTGCGACGGGAGCATAATATATGCGTGTCCTGACACGCTCTTGGTTGATTATTGTCTTCGTGAGTCATCAAAATGTAGGCTTTTGCCCAACAGTGGGAGAATAATATATCTACCTTTTGTAATAACTTTTATTAACCTGCAAACTTTTATAAGAAGTATCAAATTTCTTGGTCAAACTACCTAACTACTATAGTTGCAGTAATAACAAAGGTATTGTGCTATTACTATAATAAATTAATTTTAATGAAAACACGATTAGTTGCAAACTCTTTACTGGTTATTTCCACCATAAGATATGATAAGCCCTAGATTTTCCTAATAAACATACGCTTGTTTCGATATAAAGTATATAATGTTACTGCTTCACGAACCGACTATTAAAAACTGCACACATTTGGAAACAACCTAAAATGTATGTCTGGCAATACTTTACGATCGCATTGTTTACATTTTGGTTCGAAGTTATAACCTAAATTGCGTAGTATAATATTAAAGAAAGTAAATTAAATTCAATACTTACGTATGAAAAGTAATTCCAGATAACTTTTCTTCACTGAATATCTTTTGTTTTTGCAGTGTTTAAATACGCAAGTGGGCATTTTTAGTTTATTTATTCCGTTGTGTGACGTGTGTAATGTGCGACGTGTGGAAGAGGTCAAAATTGGCCGAATTTGGATACGTTTATGTGAGTGAGTTGTGTCTTACATAAAATTAGCCGAATTTGATGCTTCATTTTTGAGTTTCATTAGACTCCCTCTTTCTTATTAATTTCTCTGAGCTTACATCATGTTGTACTTGATGTGCTTGCGGTGGTGATTTATATACGTACAATAATTCCTTGCACCATTTTCTTTTGTACTTTTTTTATATAGACGAGGTTACTCAAATCAGAAATATGCACAATACGTTTGTATGAAATAAATTGGTGACGTTTTAAAATGTGGTTCGTATAATTTGATTGATTGACGGACTGACGGATAGGAACGCGCCAGCAACTAGCGCATGGCTGTCATGGGTGACAGTGACAGCTCAACGGCCGTTTAGGGGTGCCTCGTGGTTTAATATTTTGTTTTCTATACATTATGTTCTTCGATTATGTTTTTTGTTTAGTTTTCTTTGTTAACATTTTATATGTTTTATGTTCTTGCGTCCGTGATGTTAGACGTGCTTTCCGACCGGAAACAGCGCTAAGGTTCATTTTTGTACCTAGCATACTTGCTTAGTCGGGACTCATTTCTAATGTCACGCAACATCGAAATTATTTTATTTATGTAATATTATATATTTTGAAATTGTCAGTGAATCTTGCTTATTCGTGAATATTTGATGTTGTGTGTTGTCATAAATAAATGTATTTCCTTTCTTTCTTCTCTTTTCTAGTTTTTTAGTAGTAGTTCGGTTAAATCAATCTACCATATAAATAACATTCTGATAAAATTTCTACCAACTACCGTTCCAAAGATCAGACAGACCTTTAATGACCAGATACACGATGAACAGTGAAAGCTTATTACCAGTTAGAGGGTCTCGGTTTCTAGTATACGGTACTCCAAAAATTTGGTGCTAAATAAGTCACGGTCATGGGTCAACTGAGGCCACGTCAATTCCATAACATCAGGATAATGTGTTTACAAACGAATATATGTAAGCATTTTTAATTAGAAGTAAAATGACTTCTTGTTTTTATACTCTAACATTTATTAGCTACTAGCTGCGCCCCGCGGTTTCACCCGCGGGTGGATGGATGATGATAAAATGTATAATATGTGTTAATCCAGCGGCTTATCTACCTCAATACCATACATTTTTGTAAGTATAAGATTTATATATGGCTTACGCAAATATGATCATGTCTCCGATTTTCGTAATAAGCTCATGTGGCTAAACTGTATCAATGGGTGAGTGTATCAATGGGTGGACTTACCGCTCAGAGCGATCTCTTCCAGACAATCCATCAACAATAGATATGGTCAAAATATTGGGCGGGGTTTCTTATGGTCTTAATAATTGTATACATAAATGACTGCTGTATAGCGTTACGTTTTCTAATGACAGTAACGACATAGAATGGGTAGAATGAAGAAATTTAAATTGTTCCTTGAGGAAGCGAGGGGATAAAGGATTGAACAGAATACTGTAAAGGAGAGATAATATATGAGCATTCCGGCGACGACGAATAGGGAACCACTTGAGCTTATTGCGAAAATCGGAGACATGATCATATTTGCGTAAGCCATATATAAATCTTAAAATAATTGTTTGGTATGGAGGTAGATAAGGCGCTGGATTAACACATATCATACATTTTATCAGTATCATTCATCACCACGCGGGTGTAACAGCGGGGCGCAGCTAGTTATTGTTATAAGTAAATACTAACCACAAAAATATTTAAGCTGTCGTGGTATTATTGTAAGTGGGTGTTTAGTATTATAAAGTACCAAACAAAAATATTAAGATAGGTAGATAACCTACCTAATAATAATGAAGTATCTTCTCATAAGTCCTACTCCTAACCACAAAAAATCATAGTTCGCTACAAATTGCTAGTGCCTTGAAAATTCGCAAATCGGAGACAACCATCAATGACGTCTGCCCTCACGGGTCTGCCCGCGTTCGGGTCGCGCATTCAGCGATGAGCGGCTTCTTCTCCCACCTCATCCGTAGTGCATCCGAACGTCCGCCGAGCCGCCCCGCGCCGACCGCACTATAGTATCGCGGACTTGGTTGGTCATCGTCGTAACTAATAAAATATTTGTCCAAATGATGTAGTGTAAAGGACAAAGTACTCGTAAGGTGCATCAGGGTAAGTTCGGATACAGGGGAAGTCCGGATAAATCAAATAACTTCTTAACCTGCAGGCATATCTTTTTGCCGGCAGCATGGCGCGAAACGCCATTTTGTTTCTTCCCTCGCTTCGGTCCGCGACTATCGCCGCGTAGCGCCGGTTATGTGTAGTGTGACACAAAACAAAAACATAAATTTCGATCACTTTCATGGTCTAAGTACGGATATTTTCTTTACGTCAACCTTATGATATTGGCTACAGAAGCGATTTTATAAAGTAGTCCGAACTTACCATGCGGACGTCCGATCTTTGCGTCGTATCTTAACCTTCATATTCGTTTTTCACAAAGTCATGATTGAGCTATCCTTTACGTTAAACGTAAAAAAAAAATAAAGAACTTATAGTATTTTTATTAATAAACACTATACAAAGCATTGCAAATGGAGAACTACTTTAAGAAACGACAAAAAAAAAATTACTAAACACTACGAATAGCCTGAAATCTGTCCGAACTTACCCTGATGCACCGTATATCTATTTTAAATACCAGAAACGATAAAAGTATTCATTTTGATATAAGGATAAATTTGTTACTACCAAATGTCCATTAGAAACTTATGAACTTACCAACAGATACATAGTAGATAGGCATTTTCTGCCCATCAACCGCATTCTTCTTCGTTGAATTTTGCGAGGTATTGTTTGTGGGGCTCGTTTGGGCCTCTGTAGTTAGTTTTATTAGCTTTAGCTTATTTAGACAATTGCTTTTTGACATTTCTTGTCGAGCTAATTTCTAATCAGTTGTTTTTTGTTTCCATGGCAACGCTGCCCGTTTTTTGTTTCCATGGTAACGCTGCCCGCGACACCGGCGCGCGCACTACGGACGACGTTGTTGACACGAGCCTTCATCTGGGTTGAGACGTTCACAAACTTTCACATTTATAATATTAGTAGGATTAGTAGGACTACGTAAAAACTCGGTAGTATTATTTGATACTATGTTATTATTTTTAGGTACTCTACCCTCATTAACTGAAATTACTTATTATTCAAGTGAACTAGCACCTGGAGTGCCAATTCTGCACATTTACAATTTATTGGAGCACATTTTTTTGTTCCGGACGGGAAACGAACCTTACTCTTCTGAGCCGAAACTTTGTGCTACAATTATATTATTTTAATCGTCATAGGTTACGTTGCGCGATCGTCAACAAGACCTTCGTTCCACCAGACTAAGGGCCCGTTTCAGAATGTCCTAATAAAGTTTCGGGTTGCTATGCAACACATAAAATAACTGAATGATGAAAATGACAGTTGACATGCAGCGCGTTTCAAGCCTTAACCGATGGATAGGCTAAATCGATGACTGTGAAACGCAAAGATAGTGTTTTATTTATTAAATATGTTCTGGGTAGTAAAACCGGACTACTTACAAACTTTTTTGCCTAAGAGGAATACGTTTCCAACGCGAAATTGGATAAAGCGGGCTCGATATCCGTCCGGAACAAAAAAAAAATTAGCTCCAATAATTTGTAAAGGCGATTTTCGCGATAGTGAATGTAATAATATTTAGAATAATAATTGTTCTCAATATTTGTAGTGTACATTTTTTAAAGCTTTTCTGCTAGAGCAGAAGGTATCTGTGGTATCAAACATTTCAGGAAGCGGCTTGCATGTGCGTTATATATATAGTTGAAATATAAACTGGTTGGTATATTGGGTTGGAATCTTTGACACATAATCCTAAAATAAGGCATCTTAGTTCAATTCTGCAGATATTGTACAGGAACATCATATAAGACTTCTTAATGACCTATGTAATTAATATTAAAATAACCCGAGGAAATATTAGGTTTAGTATATATGCGGGCCATATTATGTGTAAGGTGTTTAATATGCTCAAGCGGTAAAAAGGGGCGTAGCAATTATCCTGTAACCACCATATTGTCAGGACTACAACGGGTTAGTAAGCGCTTAAAACAACGGCAGATGGCCCAATTTATGAGACGAATTACTAAGCGTTCCATGGATTCACCGAGCGGGTGCCGGGTCTATAGCGTTGCAGAGGAAGAGGCCAATGGGGCCTGGGACTTGCATCCCAGGGAGTAGGGTTAAGGGCCCTTCACCGCTCGAGCCTCCTTCCCTACCTAATCAAAATTGGTAAGATCTTACTAATGCCGCCATACACGTTCTAGGATGGAAGTTACGGTATATAGTAAGTAGGTTATACATATAGGGATTTCGCTAGGTATACCCCTTGCTCCAACTTCTACAGCATATACATTAACTACATAACCGTTTTTGGTTAATTCATTTGTTAGGTCCATGATATTTGTTTGTTTTTATTGTGTGGTCTTTAGGTATGTTTGTTTCCCACGGCACAGTAAGTTCCGTAAGTACTATGCGTTTTAGATTTTTTAAATATGGAAATATGTCTGGTCTGGAAGACGAAACACCTCAGGAATTTTATAGTGTTTTTGTTGTCGTGTCCATCAAAAGAGTCCAATCGGGAGCTGCGCCAAAGATGGAGTAAGGCTTGGAATTAGAATTTTTAGATGACCCTTCTTTTAAAAAATCGACGTGTCGTTTATTCGTAGTCAAACCTTTTTTGCTCTAGCTACCGAGAGACTTCTCGTATGATTTCGAGGACTCCATCATGGCGACGTGAATAATGAGCCCTATCAAGGAGCACCTTGCATCCTACCAATAAGTGCCTTATTGTGTATTTATCCAATAAAACATCTGTTGTAGACGTGGCGAAAACCACATAAACTAAGTATTGGCACTATTATGGTAATCTTATAACTGGACAAAACCAAACTATTTTCTTCCTGAATCCTAAATAAACGCCTAAGAAAACCAAAAACAGAGTCTAACGTGCTCATTGCTTCTAAATATAAGCCATTTCAAAAACACTCATGAATAGGTATGTATGTGGTTGTTGTATGTAAGTGGGTATAAAAAATTTAAAAATATTCAATAGTCTAATATATCCACTAGTCTGACTAATCCATTTTATGAGACCAAACTAAATTAAAATTATAGCAAATACCAATAAATCCTGTGAAAGTGAAAAAGTTTTGGCTGAAATACATATAAAATAAGTTATAAAGATTTTATTGCAAACAATTATTTATGATAAGAGACAATCCCTTATTCATTTGATGATCAAAATTAGCATAATAAATTTATTTATTAAAAGGGCTTTGATGGTGGAAATTAATATTAGAAAGTAGTGTGTAATTTTTATTGTGCATATATATCAATATTTATTCTAAACTCTTTAATCTCATCTTATTAAAAAAAAATCTCGACCCTTGTGTTTCTGTTGTCTTTCACCACACCTCCTGAGCACCCGCAGCTGTATGCTATTTCATGTAAGTATTTATATAAGTTCCTGTTATTATCAGGATGGACCGACGTAGTGAGATAAATTAAAGGTAAATTGTTACGATGTACTGGTCTGTTAGCACGGCGATAATTTTTGCACTCGCACATCTGAAATATAAATTATTATTTTTTGATTTACAAAACCTAGTATATCTACATTAAGAAAATTATATCTTGAGAATTCAACGACTTTTGTGATTATAGTGTTTTTCAATCATCAGATAGTTATTATTCCTAATAATAAATGTACAAAAATGAAAAAAATTATACACATTACAAGTTGAGGGATATTGCCTACCGTACTGGCAAAAGCAAAGCATTCCAAAAATGAGTAAGCTTGCACCGTTAATGATTTTCCGAAAACTGTTCATAGGGTAAAGAAAACTTCAAAACAAGAGAGTGTCAGTAATAAATTCAAAACGTCTATTGAGATACAATAGGGTGTTAAGGAAAAAATAATAGTATAAAGAATGTTTTTTTTATACCTGGTTAGCCTTTGACCACTATCTCACCTGATGGTAAGTGATGATTTGGCCTAATATGTTGTTCAGACTAACCTAGAATTACTGGCTCTCAAGGACCTTGCGGTACACACCGTTAGGTGCTTGGACTTTATTTTTTTATCTGGTGGTTGATATAACAGGCCTAAATTACGTTTATAAGTAATTATTTTTATACCGAAATTTAATTTACATTGATCGTAGATTGTAAGCGTCATTATAAAAATAACGTAAAATAAACGTGACGATTTGTTTTTAAAATTTAGTACCTTATGTGTGCAATAATGAGGAAAATCTTAGAAATTGTAATTGTAGGCATTATATTAAATGTATGATGTATGTAATGTTTTTGAATTTAAGAGTAATTTGCATCAGAGAAAAAACAGAGACGTATTCTTAGTCTTACCAGTTCCACACATCCTTGCACAAATGAGATGAGCAGTATTAGTATATGTTACACCGTTTGATCCACATATGGGAGCAAATGTGGATCCCACTACGGCACACCGTTTTTTAATGCATTCTTCGTTAGATTGACTTGTAGAGTGCTGAGCTGGAGGCACAGCTGTGCTTGTTGTTAAGGAACACTCGGAATCGGATACTACTGATACAGCTAAAAACAATCATAGTATTAAAAACGTTTATATATATGTATATATATATAGCTCTCAAAGACAGGTGCCGGAACCGGAACACACCGTTAGGCGCTTGGCTACAGGTTTTCTACTTGAGGGTGGTAGCTAGCCAGATGGGCATTCGCAAAATGCCCTACCACCATGCCATAACGACTGCCATCCTATGACAACAACTGGGACCGACGGCTTAACGCGCCCTTCGAAGCACGGAAGCGCTCAATAGTAATGTCACAAGCGGTCACCCATCCAAATCATGACCGAGGCGGACGTAGCTTAACTTTGCTACGAGCGCTTCAAAATAAAATATTGAATATATATAAACATATTTTTGTAAAAAAAAGGTATCCACGCGTATTACACTTCAAGCTGTTCAAGCAACAAATTCAGCTTCGTAGCCGTATATGTGCACAGAAAGTAGAACACTTCGTTTGCTTTGACTGTTGACTTCGATATGCCTCTTACTCATATCAGTTTGGGTCCCTTGATTGCTAAAATACCGTCCAGATTTAGAATGAATTAAAGGCTAAACTCAATGGCTGTTATACGGAGGTATAATTTATACCTCTTCTGTAATTGTGTTCAATATATAAGTAAAAAGGCTTTAAGGCGCTTTTTTGTACTCCTTGTTTGGAAATCTGGAAGTTATCTAGTTTGAAACAACTCGTAATGACCTAGTGACTATAGAAAACAACTTGTACTAAGCCTAATTAGAGATATTAGCTCAAGAGCGAAATGAGGCTATTATTTTGACATCAATATATCACCTATAAAAATATGAGCAGTCCATCTTACTCCTGTGTCACACTTCTTAAGCAATACTTCGTAGTATGACAAAATTAAATATCTTATAGAAGACTAAAGCTTAACACAAACAGAGGTGGAAGCCGCGGAAACGCGGTCGCGATCCGGAACGAAAGTATCGCTACCACAAACAGGAGATCAAAGTTTAACAATTTGACTGCTTTTCGTGTCACACTGCCGACTCCCGCCGCGGTCTGCGGACCGGTAGCTCTGTGTGTCATGGTCCGGACCGCGACCACTTCGCCACGGTAATATTATGTATAATTTTCCGCCTCCTCTCAAAAATTCCGTCGATATGTTATCATCCACCCCATCTTTCGTCTTTTAATTTTAAACTGTTCGGTATATGTATATATATTTATGTTTTTGAATGCTGACATGTTTGGAAGTAAGTGTTTATTACTACATATTGATGTTGTGTTATTCTAAATAATAAATAATGAATTAGTTTTATTTGCAGATGGCAATTTTATCAGATCGCAATTGCAATTGAAGCAATTGATAGCCGAGCGGTAACAGCTAAGGACTGACGTGCCGCAGGACCATGGTTCGATCCCCACCGCAGGCTTGAACTTCACCGCATGGTGGAAGGGCATTTTACGAATGCCTGCCTGGCTAGCTACCACCTTCAAGCAGAAAATCTGTCACCGAGCATCTAAAAATATGTTCCGGCAGCAGTCCTTGTTAGCCAGTAAAATTACAGCCACTTGATGAGGCTTAACAACTGTATATCTCCGGCAGACGGGCGCAGTGCAGTTCGACACTTGACTATATGCATCTGTTATAGGCAAAGGTTACCGCTTAACGTCAGAGCTTTCTTGAGAGCCAGTAATTCTAGGTTAGCCTGAACAACATCTTCGACTACATCGTCACATACCATCAGGTGAGATAGTGGTCAAAGGCTAACCAATCAAGGATAAAAAAAAACCTCAGGTGAGTCTCGTGCTTGTCATGACAATCAAATAAAAAATATAAAAGATTGAAAGCGGTAAAAACAAACCTGAAAGTAAGGTCTATGTTGATATGACGTGCATATAGCGCCCAAGGTAATATATTTCATATTTTGTTTATAATCTTACCAACTCCGCAGTTCCTGGCACACTGCAGCAGTTCCTTATTCCTGTAAGTAACGTGGTCACTGCCACACACCGGCTTGTAATCGGGTGAATCTGGACAAGCCTCCATGCAGTTCTTTACGGGACTAGGTGTAGTTGCAGGTTTGTTGACCACAACTGGAGTGATGGCTTTTGTCGACTGCTCAGTTTTAGGCGAACTAGGCCTTATGGTGGTGGTTATACTTTGAGACGAGCACGGTGCGAATTCTTCCACTTTAACATCTGAAAATGTTTTTATGTAGTGAACAAAAAATTCAAAAGCTTGTTATGTTTTGAAGTAGTGATGGTTCAGCGGCATTGGCTATGGACTGCCGCGCAGCAGGTCCTTGATTCGAATCCCGCCGCGGGCTCGAGCTTCACCGCATGGTGGAAGGGCATTTTGCGAATGCCCGCCTGGCTAGCGACCGCCCTCAAGTAGAAAATCTGCCGCCAAACACCTAACGGTGTGTTCTGGCAGCTGTCGTTGAGTGCCAGTGAAATTACAGGCATATGAGACTTAACAACTATGTCGCAAGGTGACGGGTGCAGTGCAATTCGTGACTTGTAACGAAATGCATCTGTTATAGGCAGAGGTTAGTCCGCTTAACATCAAGAGGGCCTCGAGCTTGTTCCGTCACAATAACATAATATATATATATAGTCAAAGACTGCAACTTTTTTACCGAGTTAGGAACTTAGAATGCATATAAATAAATAATAAGTGACACCCTGCGGTTTCACCCGCATGGTGATGGATGATGATGATGATGATGAAGAAGACTACTCATCTGCCCCCCATACTGAATTTCGAATTTTTTTTTTGTGTTTGAAGAAGTAACAAACAAACAGACTCACACACTTTCGCCTTTAAAAAATTTGTATGTTAGTGGTCATTCAATCAATTTCATTTTTATCTTCTATAAATTTCATTGAAAGTACTTCGGAATCACAGTAACTGTACATTTCATTGAAATTTCCAAAACCAAGTGTTATACATACTCGTATCTTAAATAACATTTTAACATTATCATAAATTATTATCCCTTTTCAACTATGCTGGTGATGTACATTTACAATGTCGTGAGATTTATCACAGTCAAATATATCTTTCAGATATAGGAAAATCTTATGGTCGTTATCATACTATTAACTCTAAAATTACACTAGAATTATTATAACAAAGCGTTGAAAAACTAATCTAACGGAAATGTTCTATTAATCTATTCTCTCTCATAAAAATGTCACCCCCAATTTTATGCAACTCTTTATTGAATTCTTATCATCATCGAACATTATGTTTCAGAAGTACTGCTGTTTCAGCTGGGTTAACTACTGCTGAACGCAGCTTCTCCCTTCAAGGGGGGATTTACCATAATCATCACGCTTGACAGGCGGCTTGGGTTCCCAGTGTAACATAACAGTTCTTCAGAAGGCACTGCTGGCCACCATTTGGTATTCCTATTTGGATCCTGAGATCCCGACAGAGGGTACATGTTCCTCAGATAAGATTTTAAAGAAGGAAGAGGGGACATTAACATTATTTGTCAAGGGAAATTGCGTAAGCTTGGTATATTATTATAAAATCTTACCAACTCCGCAGTTCCTGGCACACAGCAGCATTTCCCTATTCCTGTAGATAACATTGTTACCGTTACACACAGGCTTGTATGCATGCAAGTCTGGACAACTCTCTAAGCAAATCTGCTTGCGGTTAGGAGGAGTAGTAGACCTGTCGGTTACGACCGTATTGGTGACAATTGTCGAACTCTCAGGCTGAAGCTTAGCTGGTGGGGCAGAGCATGATCCGAATTTGGCCGCTTTAACATCTGAAATTATTAAATCATTGAAACACAGATATATTGGTGGTTTGCATGGTGGTAGTGTATTTTGCGAATGCCCGCATGGTTCTCTATCACTCTCAAGTAGAAAATCTGTCGCCACGGTGTGTTCCGGCAGGTGTCATTGAGAGCCAGTAATTCTAGGTTAGTCTGAACAACATCTTCGACCACATCATCACTAACCATCAGGTGAGATAGTGGTCAAAGGCTAGCCTATCAACTATAATAAAAAAATAAATAAAAAGTATCTGTTTACGACCACGACCCAAAGACGGGACATCGTTGCTACTTAAAATTTTAAGGGATTTTAAATATTTATAAGACTAATTCTTTATTTAGATTTTCTTACGCGCATATATGATATCTTTGCAAAAACATAATGATTGTTTATGGCTTGGAAAGTTTCAGAAATTTAAAACTTACATTTTCAGGTTATTGTGAAAGGTAAATTTCATTTATCTTATTATCATCTATATATTTGAATTACATAAGGTCACCGTAACGTAACTTCTTTGCCCCCTGTGTATTAAAACTTCATTGCAAAAACACAATTAAGCGAGTTGTCAAATTATATGATGAGACTTTTTTAAAGAATTTGGTACTAAAGAATACTACACATGTGAGATCAAGGCAGCAGACGTCAGCATGGAGATTATAGAATAGCGAGACTGAGGAAGTGCAATTTTAGTGGTGGTAGGTAAAGAGTTGCGAAGTCTCCGTGAGGCAGCAGCAGCTGACCCCGCGCCTCCCACATAAATGGCCGCACAATGCTGTACTTGCCCTCTTTTTCCATTCCACCGAGGCGACCTCTCACCCGAAACTACTTTCAATTTTATATGGATTCAGTCCCTAATAATTATCAAGTACCCTTTGTAACCACCAAATAATTTAGTAAAATATTTTATATTGAAGCAATGACACTAGAGATGAATATTTTTTTATTCATCAAACTGCTATGGGTCTAGTCCTTAACAAAAAGTATGTAATTGTAGAAAAAATGAAAAGGTAACCAAGAATTGGAATTATGAAATTCAAAATGGGAGCCACCATTTTTTTATTGTTTCCATTAATATCAACCGGTTTTTAAGTTATGGTGAGAATACTTTTCTCATCATTTCATGTGGTGAACTGACTTAAGATGAATGAAGAATGTTAGAGAGAAAATCGAACTTTTCTATAGACTGCCGTGGTAGAGGTCCATGGCGATCTTCACCACCAAGTTGAGATTCACCGCAAGGTGGAAGGACCTTTTTTGAATGCTCGTCTGGCTAGCTACCACCCAGCTACCTAATAATTGAAAAGGGAATATGTGTCACTAATATTAAATAGGTCTAATATTAAGTTAAACAATAATATTTAATATCTTTGGGGAAAGACAGATGATGGACTGATGGTTCAGTTTTAAGGACTTCAATTATATCAGAGTTGTAGCAGGAGATACAGTTTTAAAAGACCACCTAACATCTGGTTTGAAAAATGTTATCTATATATCCCATCAGGTACTAAATTAAATAATTTAAACGTGCGCTGATGTTGTTTGTTAAACCATTACAGTGGAAGCGAAAATAGCAGTTTAGTTTTCAATCTTTGCTGACAAAACAGTGGATGTTAGTGAGACAGAACAACTTTTAAGTGGCATAAAATATGTCAAGTTTGATACTTGAAAACCACAAATATTAGCTGTCTTTTGCGATATTAGCGAAGACATATTATTGTACCGATCCAACATATATAGGGTATGGGTAGACAGATGACGAATGCTTGTTTAATAATGACAGAAATTTGTTTTCCAGTGCTCAGTAGGTACGCAGTTTGTCGCATCAAAACATATCAGAACATACAAGTTCATGATAATAAGGTCATGATAATACTTATTGAAGCAAAGCTGGCATGATAAGGTGTAAAAAAAATATATTTTAGACTATTTTAGAAATATTATAATTTACAGTCGCCGACTATCCTATACTATATTATGTATTTTATTATTTATTCAAAACAATTCCCTTCTTGTTTTCTGCCAACAAGTTAGTTTTACTATAATTACCACAGGTTGTTTGTATGACTTAAAACATCACTATGGAATCGTGAGGTCCTGGGATCAGTCCTCGGGTTGAACAGCTTTGGGTTTTACTGATAAAGACATTTTCCATGACGGTCAGTTTCAAAGATCATGCCAGGTAAATGATAACTGACTCAACCCCTATTACAAATATCACATCAAAGTAAGGATCCTCATAATAGGTAAGCATCACTCCTGTCCTTTAAAGTTGCAGTGCCACTGTCTTCGTTCTGCATGACACTGCACTGAGCTACACACATCAAAAGTGCCGGCTCGCGGTGTGGCGCTTGGTGGGGTGCTTACGGTTGTGTGAGTTGTGACAAGACATGTTGCTAGCTGCTTTGTTGCCAGATGATACTTGCCTACCGCCATGCGTTACTTATCATAATTACCTACACCGTTTATATAACTACCCAATGTTATATTATATTAACATTCTATAATGCTCAACGTAATAACTGTAATGCTGTTACTAAAGCTTACTAGAAATAAAACAATCAAAGAACATTGTAATGATCACGCTACACGCTCACATTCATTTGTTATTGTTAATTAATTTTTATGAAATAAGTTTTATATAGGCCAATTAGCTTGAAAAACATCTATATTTTAGATCTGTCACTTCTAGGATTTTAAATTTACACAAGAAATGTACAAAGTTTATTATTATTTTTGGTTAATAAAGATCTTTTAAAATAATCAAAAGTGCCAAGGGATCATGTATACACGTATTTTCAACTATACTGATTGGAATGGCAGAAAAACGAAAAAAAAATATAGGATTTTTGCTATGTTTATTGTAAAATTATATTAATTAATAATATGTGTTTCTACCATTAACACTAATCACACAAGCACAGCGATTTAGCATGCTTAAAATCAGTTCATCAAAATCACTTAGAGGAATGGCCGCCCACGGTCTTTTTAACAAATCAAAAAGCTGTTGTGGGGTATGCACGGCATCCATACTTGGCAGAGCCCTGGTTTGTAACATATCCCATGCATGTTCAATGGGGTTGAGGTCTGGCGGTTGAGCAGGCCCCTTGGTGCGAGCATCAATTTTGTTCAAAAATGGGGTATTTGAGGTAGGAACGGCAACTTCCACTGAGATTCGCCTTTGATGCAAAGTCACAGCCACATACATCGAACTGCCATCCAAAGGGGAAAAGGGGAACCTTTGTCTCTGATACTTTCAGGGGGGGGCTACTGGACTGAATTTGTTTTCTATTATAATCATTTTACATAATATGTTGACAATGTGTATGTATTTTCAGGCAATGAAATTTCCATATATATAAGGTGGATATTAATATATCAACAATACTGCGGGGGGTGGTGTGGAATCGATAACTTAATGTGTTCCACTCATGTTTAGTTTTCACATACACAAAATCAGTACTAACTATTATCTATGCAGTGGCGCGTTGCCTTTGAGCATGATAGAAATAATTAAACATCTAACTTTCTAAATATATAAAATGTTATTAACCTACACTATTTTTAATTTCAAGTTTACGTAGGTAGGTACTGTATTGAGTTGCAGGGACTCGTAGGTATGCCGTATTGTGTAAAGTAGCCACTACCGCGTCGCGTGTAATTTTTTCGCAAGCCATCAAAGACTAACCCACCCAGAATAGGTATACGAAACAGCTGTTTGTTGTGCCTAGTATATCTGTTCGTTGCCTTCGCGTAGCAATCGTGCGTGAGTGTGTGAATGGAGTAGTGTTCTAGACCGCGGTTATCGTTGCTGTTATTCCCAAAGCCAATGTGCCACTGATTTTGTGTATGTGAAAATTAAACATGAGCGGATCACATTCTGTCATCGATTCCACACCACCCCCCACAATATTGTTGATACATTAATAGCCACCTTATATATGGGTTATACTCATATATCAAAAATTGGATCTTCTCTGTGAGTTAACACTGATTTTATGATTTGAAGACCTACATTATTGTCCCTTAATACACTACATTCATTATTTATTACTAACTTACAACACATACTTACATGTATGTATTTACATTTCAGAAATACAGAATAAGGGAGAACAGAAGGGCGGAGGGTTGGCCTTAATTCTCACACTTCGCCGGCGTTTATTTTTATCGGGGATCGCAGTGCAAGGTTGCAGTTCTTCCGAAGGCGCTGCGCTATCTTCTGGCTTATTTCCCTTTTTCTATTTTTACTCCCACAGGAAAATATGGATCGGTGCAACACTAGGCTACATTACCGAATTTTTAAAGCTTAGGAGATATAATTATAATACGATAATATAGATATTACACGTAGATGTCATGTATTAAGAAATCTTTCTTACCTTTTCCACAAAATTGAGCGCACACTAGTCGCCCAGGGTTCGTGTAAGTGATGCCATCGTTGCCACACACAAGATTATTTTCATTAGTAAGGTGACACAGTCGCTGACACGCTGAAAAATCTGAATTCTCATTTTCGCTTTTGCTGACATTGTCATTACCATGATTATTGTTAGTATTTACATTGCTATGATCCTTATTTATTTCAGCACTGTTATTTACATCTCCGTTCACATATGAACGTGCAGTACTTGTAGTCGTCAGTTGATCATTGCCTACAATAGGAGATAAGCAAGATGTGGGTCGACTCAATTGAACATCTGGAAAACAATAAAAGATGACTTTTATATTCTTATATATTACAGTTGACTTATTTTATAGAGAGTTTGTTGTGTACAAGTGAGATGTAATGATTTGCAAGCTCCATCTTTCATTCATTGAATTACATTATTATTCCGGGGGCCTTATGTATAATGCAAAAGAAAATGAAAATCATTTTAAAATTCGACCTTCATAATGGGCATTGTTCTTAGAGGCAAATGTCAAAATTATTGCCATGTCACACAATAAGGACCCGGGTCTATTGTGTGCGGATGCAAAGTAAAGATTTACAGCGCCATTTTCTATGCGTTTCTTTATTAAACGGGGTTATAGTAGCAACGGCTTGATAGTGTTAAATTTCAGTGACGTTATTAGCGACATTATCTTTGTGAAACAGTGGTTAAAATAGTTACAAATGATCACAACGATCATTCCCACGTGGTACACAAAGTTATCGAAAATACTAAAAATAATTCGACTGGAATAGATAGAATAGTGCCTACCAACTCCACAGTTTTTTTCGCAATCCAAACGTTCACGGTTTTCATAAGTCACATTGTTACTGCCACACACGGGGTTATGTTCTCCTGTTACAGAACATGTTTTGATGCAATTTGCGATTTTTTCCTCCTTCGTAAGGATTTTCTCCGTGGTAACTTCTTCTGGTTCACACTCGGTTTGCTTGCTCAATTCAACATCTGTAACAATAATAAACTTTGATTAAAATGTCATCTAAAATAAGGTTTTAATGCGACATGCGAATAAAACTTATTGGGTAGTCCTCGACCGACAGACAAACAAGAAAGTAGCTTAATTAACGTGCTAAACGTTTATATATGTGTTTAAATCAGTACATATTAGACATATTTTTAACTACATTGTTAAGGTAAACAACATGTTTAGTTTGTGAATTAGGCGGATCATAACAAGAGCTTCAGCGGCAAAAAGGGTCCTTGAACGATACGTACGCATTGTAGATTTTTAAAATATTATATTCTTCCCCTACCCTAATCCCACCATGTGGGTTGGTGCAATGTTTTCTCTACTAGTAAGGAGAATATAAGACAGTATCGAAAAAAGTTGTTCCTAAGGTTCCACAGCCAGTCGTCTTTCTGAAGCCAGTCGTCAGGAATATACTATATAGTTGGTGATATACCTAATAACTTTCATTCGACGGGGGTGTTGCGGTGATTATCCCTTTTGTTCCTTCATTGGGGTAACACACAATACCTACATTGTCATGTCAAGCGGATGATGCTCATTCTGCGCAATATTTTCCTAAATCACCTTTAAGTGTATACTAAACTGTTCTGATATTCATCAATAATAGATAGATAACATTTTATTGTACACCAAAAGTAAAGAATACGTGGGCCTATTAACTTGACTATAATATTAAGTAAAAATAAATGGGTTGAGTAGAAATAATATCTGTTAACTAAGTAAAAATCTTCTTACTCATAAAGCGATAAAACATATAAATATAATCCTTAAATAAAACAAATACATATGTTACAGATATAGACTAAGTTAATAAACTTATACATACTAAAATTATTTTCTTTACATATATGTATATATTTAAATAAAGAAAATAATGTACATTATTTGAAGCAGTGATAGCTCAGTGGCTTTGGCTATGGACTGCCGCGCAGCAGGTCCATGGTTCGAATCCCGCCGCGGGCTTGAGCTTCACCGCATGGTGGAAGGGCATTTTTGCGAATGCCCGCCTGGCTAGCGACCACCCCCAAGTTGAAAATCTGTCGCCAAGCACCTAACGGTGTGTTCCGGCAGCTGTCCTTGAGAGCCAGTCATTCTAGGTTAAGCCTGTTAACACCTTCAACCACATCATCACTTACCATCACGTGAGATTGTGGTCAAAGGCTTACCTATCACCAATAAAAAAAAAAAAAAAAAAAAACAACATTTTTTGGACCTTGGTTTCTTTGAATCAGTGGTGATTGGAACTTTTTAGGGGCAGCCACTACAGGCTCCCCATCTTATCCAACTATGAAAAAGTAAAGCAAGTTCGCCTCTGTGCAATACGTGTGATAAGGAGGAGGATACATACCATACCTTAATGGAATGCGTTTGGAATCAGGAACCCAGAAAGTTGTTATTTCAGGACTATTGGATTATGTATATATAGCTATTTATCGTTTCCTATGCGCAATGATACCAAAATGATATTATGCCACAGTATGCCGTAGTTAAATTTGGTCTAAAAACCAGGCCTACAATTACCTTATACTAATGAATAAGCTGAAGTATTGTTCTTACTTCTTACCATATCACCTACGCGCATGTATATTATATTTGTTGGTGCCATACGGAGCAGCATATTCGATTAAACGAAAAAGCTCTTTAAATGATGAAAAAAAAATATGAAAAAGAAGCCTGCACAAATACGGAGCCGTCTCTGGATCAGGTCTTTACGACGAACGCTCTCTAGCAGCCATACATACATCATGTCATGACGAACTTTGGTAAAGAATTCCGACAACCGTAGTCTCGAATCTTGACTAATAGAAGACCGTGGCTTATTAGGAATAACAGCACTTCCCATTCTATGACAGCGACTAACGCTGTCAAAGAAAAAATCTATGATTTTCAACTTTTCTATTACAGTTTTTGTAACTATGCCTGCTGTGTCTTCTGTTTTTCAGAACACATTCCGCAAACCACGCAGCAGCAAAACAAAAACAAAAGTAAGATCTTCTTTCTGCTTTACATTTCCATGTTGTCCTGGTTGCAAGCGAAAAGTTCCACCTGATTTTGTAGTGCTTGCAGAGCCAGAAACCACGCAGCAGCAAAACAAAAACAAAAGTAAGATCTTCTTTCTGCTTTACATTTCCATGTTGTCCTGGTTGCAAGCGAAAAGTTCCACCTGATTTTGTAGTGCTTGCAGAGCGTCGAGGAAGAATGTCTTGAAAGGTACAAAATCTGTTTCCAAGTTTGGTGTGATTGCAGAAGTGTACCTGTGCAGTTCTTACCGGAAGTCATCCATTTGCTGCATAAACCGTTACTGCCTTTCAACAAGCGACTTTTGACATCTTCCATAGTACAGTGCAGTGCAAAGTGAAAAAAAATTAAGTGTGATATGTTAAGGGGCAACACAGATAACACAAACAAGTAAAATGACTTTAACTCTAACTTAACATAGATATAACACATTTGAATTTACTATTTTAAATAGAATTAATATTTCTATATTTGCAACCGCGTTTCTATTTTCTCATCTACCGCCAAAAAATATTAATATAAATACGAGTATAATGTTGCAATATATAAAATGTAACCTACCTATACCACAGTTTTTCTCACAAAGGAGCCGATCCAGGTTCATGTATGTCACATTGTTGTTCCCGCACACTGGTTTGAATTCGCCTTCATAAGAACATTTCCTTATACATGCGACCAGAGCTTGTCTGTTTATAGGTCCCCCTTTTACAGGTCCTGAACATGCCGTACTACTCCGCAAAGTTACAGCTGAAAAAAGAATAATATGTTGTTGCATGGAGCGGAAAGTGTTCTGAAATTAATTTAATTTAATTATTATAAACTATGAAATATCGAAAAATGTTGCATCATTAATATGTTTATGGCTTGCTTTGAAGTTTTGAGCTCCTAGGTTTGATGCCCGATGAAGAAAAGTTATACAACTATATAATACAACTGAATTTAATTCGTAAATGCCTGAATTCGGATTCGTTTGATTCTGTTTTCTTAAAATCAACTAGTACCTACATAATAGTAAGGCATGGCACAGCATGCTTTTCCGTAGAATCTCCGTTTCCGCTTGAGCATAAATGCTTTAGTATGTCTGTAGTTCTCGTCTACAGATGGCATATCTCCCAACCGATTCTCGTGAAACTTTGGGAGCTTTGGTTCAGTTTGTGTACGAAAACCTCGGTCTGGGAGTCCAACTCGTACTTAGCCGGTTTAATACGTTTTATTAATAATTATTTCTTAATGTGTAAATAATACTTCTAATACAAAATCAATTTTGGAATAATTTTGTAAATTTGAACTTTTACTCCTAACTGGCAAACCACAATCTATATATGCATGATAAATTTCACCGAGTTTGAATACTTGGTATATAATATATTGCGAAACTACGTTTGCGTTAAAAGCGCCAGCTTATTGCGCCGGATGAACTTCCCTGACCTATGCCAGGTCATTTAGAGTGCGTTATACGAGATTAAACAAATTTTTATATAAATGAAACAAATACTTCATATTGCCTTTACCAAATTTACATGACTTTGTACTAAAAAAAGGTATATAAGTTTTACTGTCGTTGAATCCAACCCAGGAGCTCGAGATTCCAAAGCATTGAAATAAAGCGCTGCATATTAAGCGATTAACAATAAAAAGAGCTACATACGCTTTCCACATTTCTGCTCACACTCGAGTCGTCCAAGATTTTGATACGTAACATTGTTACTGCCGCATACTGGACTGTACTCATCATAACTCACAGGGCATTCTTTTATACAGGATGCCATCACAGCTGCCAGGTTTGGTCTTGGAGTCGTGGTATATCTAATAGGTCTCCTGGGAGCACGAAAGGGATTCCACCAGCTTCCGCTATCTCCCAGGTCGAAGTCATCTCCATATAAAGATTTCCTAGGCCAGGTTCTTTTAATAAATCAGGATTATACGTTCGATGTGGATAGGTAAAGATGAATTATTTTTATATCAGCCACACATTTTAACAGGCACTATTTGTTACTTACTATATTAGCCGGATCGTCCACTGCTGAACACAGCCTCCCCTATGTAGGGGGGTATTTGTATCGTAATCCCCACGCTTGGCAGGCTGCTAGGGGATCGCAGTGCAAGATGGCATAGTTCTTTAAAAGGCGTTGCTGCCCACCTTCTAGTATTATTCCCTTAGTCGACTTTTACGACACCCACACGGGAAGAAATGGGGAGGGGCAATTCTAACCCGGCACCCCACTGGTAAATTTGTTACTTACTAAAATAAATTAAATGGAAACTATGCAAACTGTAGAAATTATTTTGGATGGAAAAAGATTAACCCGCAAGCCGCAACCCCAGAATGTCCTGAACTCTGATGCAATTCCAAATTATGCTATGAAAGCAGGTACTGCTGCCAATTTTTTATCCATCAGTCTTAAAGCACTGACGACATCTACCTAAATAGCAGAAGACTATTTTTACTGAGGCTGTATTGACTATTTAATGTAAACTCAGTGGACTGGTACAGGCTGATGGTGACGCACCCATCTTTTTATATGCGTATACCCAAAATGAGAGTAGTTTCATAGAACGCCAGCATTTCAAGTTGCTGATTGCAAACCCGCTTCATTGGCTTAACTACCTACCAAAAAAATCTTGAGACACAAGTTATGCACGGATTCGAACCCGTGCCATCCACCCCTGTGACCGGGGAATGCTTCTAACAGCTAAGCCCATATAACGTACTTATGGCTTTAATTTATCCTTCCGTTCTTAACCATCATATGAGGATGGAGCGACACCTATAGTTCAACATACTGTTGTGTGGACCTTTTCAGTTGTCTTAAAAAAAACAACTTATGGACACACACACATTTATTTTATTTGTTTTTTGGAAATTATTAATTTACACTTGACTTAAAAGTTCCCGCAACTCACTTTTGGTACTAATTTGGGCAGAGGTTCCACCTTAAGGGTATACTGGTACTGAGTCTGGTGACTCCTGGAGTTATCACAATAAATCTGAGCACTTAATTTTGGAAGCCACCGTTTATATAGAGAAAAATACTGCTGACAACGAGTAAATAGGTTTGTGAGGGATTCGGCCCTAGGTCAGCAATATATTAGGTGTAATACGTTGTACAAGACTATTTTTTTTTTCAAGAACAAGTTTAAAGCAACTAGCTTTAAACTTGTTGTAGATGACGCAACCCTATAATTAGTTTTTTTAATATCGCATCACGCATGCTGCGCTTATTACATTACAAAATTACAATGAGAGGAAAAATTAAAGTCATGCGCGGGATTCAAAGAGGCTTCGATCATTTTTAACAGTTTGCCTCGATAGAAAAATATTACAATCTATTAACTTTATTCACAGGAAAATATATTGAGTGGCTATTGTACCAAATAGTTTATATTACCTTATATAGGTTATATTAAGTTTATTGTACCAAATAGTAATAGTTTTTAAAACTAAACTCACCTATAACGCTCTTCCTCGACTTTCTCATTTCTTCCAAAATCATCGTAGCTGGAAGAAGACCAGCCATAGCTGCTGCTGCGTCGGACTCTCGCGAAGCTAACTTCACAGAGGACCGCAGTCACAACTACAACATAATATAGTATACGTAAAATATTGTAGACATGCAACGGAGCCCTGCTTATAGGGACCTTTGGCTACGGGAATCTAGAAAGCGGCAAAGTGCGGTTCAATCTCGCGCTGAATCTCTAACTGTTATAAACGATTTTTTGGTTCTAAGGATTCCTACATAGAGTGCTTTGTTGGCTCTGGCGCGCGGAGAATCCTTGGTGTGCAAGTCCAACTTGCACGTAACTGGTTTTTGTTTTTGTTCTATTGAATAATTAGAAAAAGCGTAAGCGCTCGTAGCGAAGTTTCCTTTGCCATTCTTAATCGATCAGCTAAGTTAAGCAACGTCCGCCGCGGTCATGACTCGGGTCACTGCTAGTGGCATTACTGCTGACTGCTTCTGTGCCTCTAAGGGTAAGTTAAGCCGTAGTTCCCAGTTGATGTCTTAGGATGGTAGTCGTTATAGCTTAGTGGTAGGGCATTATGCGAATGCTGGACTGGCTAGCTACCACCCTCAATTAGAAAATCTGTTGCCAAACACTTGCAGGTGTGTTCCGGCAACTGTCCTTGAGAGCCAGAAATCCTAAGTTAGCCTGAACAACATTTTCGATCACATCATCACTTACTATCAGGTGAGATAGTGTTCAAAGACTAACCGCTCAGCAATAAAAAAAATTGGTATGTAATAATAATAATAAAAGTTTATTTCAAGTAACAGACACAATAAATATATTTGAAAATGTACAGAACCATAGAACATAAATACCTTAATCTCAAATAGATCAAAAATTATATTATTCCGTGACACTAAATAACAGGTTGACTCTGCTTCCTCTCCCTGAATAACCGGTATACCACCCCTGCAGGCCAAACGTCCGGTGTAAGGATCATCTTGGATTGAGACTAACAGTATCATGTTTGTAACTTATTCCGTTTATTAACTAGAGACAATGGACATGTGGACATTTTTTGTGGCGTTTGTTTTCAACCTTATATAATATTTATAAGTACTTTGATTTGATTAACCCAGTCTCGAATAAAATAAGTTTTATTGGATTTAATGGAACTTATGGATAAAATATTATTCGAGAGTTGTCATCTACGATACCTAATAATAAAATTATAGAAATAATTCGTAGAAAGGATTCCTGCTATGGATTTGTTCAGTGGCATTTAAATATCGGAAAGGTGAAATATATCGCTGATATAGTTTTTGTTATAAGTTTTCTGATATCTGATCGGGTGAAAATTGGTAATAGAATGCTTGCTCTGAAACCTATGGGGTCCCAAGATTAAATCATTCACCCCGTCACCACGACTGCAAAGTGTTTGAAACGTCGTCGGGAAAAATAATGAGAAATATACGCGATTTCAACCGTTTAAAGTTCTTTAATTACTATATGTAACGATCGCGAAAACCTAAGACATCATTAAATTAAACACATTCAGCATTTACTAGAAAGTGTATTCAAAAAACGAATATTCTTAAAAAAAAATTGCCGGTAAATATATTCAATATCCAAAACCAACGTGCATTTCTAGCTTCTTCCAATCTCAATTTTCCTTTTAGATTTACCAATGGATATCGCCATAAAAAATATGCTTTTATCTTACGCAGAAATATCAACATCGTATAAAAAATATGTGCACTTACTTAAAATTGACAAACTTTTCATGACTACACAATTTTAAAATAATATGACAATTGTAAAAATAAATTGATGACTACAACATCTGCCGTCCGTAGCCACTCACTGTACCGCAATGACTATTAAAGTATATTAGTACCTAGATTCTGTTCACTTTGTATGAAGATTCCCCTTCCCCTGTGGTCTTTCCTCCTCATACGACCCGGCCAGCGTCTTATCTTAGAGATAAGCCACGCAAGTTATAACCCCTCGCGCGACCTTTAAATATGGTAAAAATCCCTTTCAAATGTCCGGCCAAATATTGGCATTCAAAAATTACGGGTCGCAAATTATGAGACTACTTACACCACAAAGTATATGTACACAGCATGATTTAAACTAAGAGAAGAGCATAAGCTATTTCAAAAATAAAAAAAATATTAGAATTATAGCGTTATTATATCTTGTATATAATATTTGAATACAAATATTATATACAAGATATCATTTAAATACAAAGTTGGCAAAAGAGTCTTTGCAGTGTTCTCAGGAATTCAGTTATGATGACACATATAAATGACCAAATGGTTATTCATGGAATTGTCGTTTTATAAATGAAGAGCGAGTATATTTAGATAAGGTTGATTGATGAGATATAAGGTTGATCTAAAAGAGGTAAAGATAATCAGTATTTGAGTGAAATATTTAAAATGGAAACAAGTTTAAATTAATTCAAAAAGTAAAAAACCCAAATGAAAACTATTTGTTTTCAATAAACGTTTTATCTTTCCATCAAGATTAAAACTATAAGTTATATATATTTATGGAATCGTTTTTTGAAGCCCTTCATTTTGATACTCTATTCTATGGGTTTGGAAGAAAAAAAATGTATCCTACTATACGGTTTCTAAACTCCGCCAGTTGGTTTTGCAATTTTTTTATGTAATTAGTGTCACTCAAGACTAATCTAATGATACTTCTAACGTTCACATCGGTTAAGCCATATTGAAGTTTCGAAGGAATAAAGTAACAAGCATACATACATGAACCCTGAAGACATAACTCTCCTTTTTTAAGCAGTCGTGTAAAAATATTGCGTGCGTCTGGTTTCTTGAGACAATATTTTACTATTATACACTGATGGAAAATTTGATTAATATGCTTGCACAGTGTCTAATATTACAGGCGACATTTTGAATTCCAACATAAAAGAGATCTAATATCTCTGCGCATATTTAGTGACTAAGTTTTATCATCAATATACATTCAATCTCTAAGAAATAGGGTCTTCATAGTCGTCACACTGGAGTAACAAGTGTATCCACAAGGAACGAGCCAAAGGATTATTGACTTCCGAACCTAGAAAGGATGTTTAGAAACAGAGATTTAGGGCTAGACTCTTGCGCGGAATGAAGGATTCAAGCTCACCCTAAACGAAGACAGCTTTGTCTCCAAAGTATAATACTTTTTATGACATCTGTGGGAAAACTAAAAGCATGACTACTATGATCAACGATAGGACGAAAAGATAGAACGTTATACTTCAGACTTGTTCACATTTCTCGTTTGTATTCTAAAAGTTAGGTAGGTGATTTATATATTAAGAATTAAATTTCATCAAGATATCTGTTTTTCCAGCCAAGAATCCAGATGCTCGAAATTTGGTCATAAACTTAAAAAGTTCCCATCCAAAAATCTGGATTGCGTCAAATACCCTAAGTCTTGTAAAAGTGAACATTCTGATATGTAAACTGCACCAAAAGACTCATGGCGTTACAAAATATCCGCTTTATTGATAAACAAAGTGAAGTGAATAAGACAACTGGTATCCAAGTTTAACTGCACTTATAGAATGACGATGAATCTGTATTTAAATCTGTCTCCATTACAATGTGGGGCCATAAGACCATAGGTCCATCTTGCTGCACTCAGCAGTAAGCCGTAAATGGATCCCTCACGAAAGGTATCGCCTTCATCGAGGGCTATCCTCCGGTTCCCACGGTCCATTGATGTTACATTTCTATGGTGACCAATGAGCCCTTTAATATAACTCAAAAACTAAAGACGGTCAACATTTGTTTGCCTTAACCAAACAGGAGTGTTTTTCTCGATTTGAAGATTTCAAAATTGTCGTAAAAAGTCGATGATTCGGTGCATATGTATGTGTCTGGTAAGAGGACGAACTGTTTTAAAGAATTTCATAGGTACATTCATGTCAAAAGATGTATTGGAACATTATTATGTCCAAAGCTTTTTAATATATATTTTTATTAATCATTTCCTTAAGTTATCTTAAAAACTTGGCAGTTGAATGACCGGAGAGCGATTCTCGTGCAGTAATAAAATCCCAATAGATAAATTTTGACCAGAGATAATAAATGTTTTAACATGAATTACTAATTAGATTTTCCTTATTCGGACTCAACACTACCTTAATTAAACACGGTTTATGAGCGCAGGTATCTGCGGCAACTAAGACGCCTAAGCTTTTTGTATGTGAGCATTTTCAATGACAACACAAATTAAGAAGAGGTTATCGTGAGTATGGGTAGAATCCGAAAACATGAAATTATCATCTGCCAAGAAAAATTGCATGCCAAGTCTAGGATACTATAAAACATAGGGGTGAGGTCGAAAACGAAATATCATAGCGCTCTTAATTGTTTTCCAAAAAGAGAAAAATAAATCGTTCGCTCAGATAAATCGTACTCCTTCTGAGAGGTTCTAAGAGTTCTACAGAACTCTTAGAACCTCTCAGAAGGAGTCTTGAAAGATTATAGGATAAATCTTTATACCTATATAAAAAATACATGTCACGTTGTTTGTCCGCGATGGACTCCTAAACTAACTAACCAATTTTAAATTTGAATTGCACACCGTGTGCAATTTGATCCAAATTGAAAGATAGGATTGAAATTACCCGTGCGAAGCCGGTGTGGGCCATTAGTATAGTATACTTTACAAAGTAAAAGTGAAAATGCAATTAAAGATTTTTGGATTTTAGCCATAATCCAAAAACATTAGCATGTCTTCTGCCAAGTGAAATTTGATGGCATTTCTCGGAAAAGACTAAATATGGCTTGTTTTTCAAAAAGAGAGAAAAATATCGCCACCTTTCAAAAATATTCAAATCGAAATTTCAAGAATTCTCCGAAACTATAAGTATGTGAAGTGTTTCTTCTTCCAGAAGGAGCTGTGGGAGTTAGAGTGTGTAGTATGTAAAAGTAGTATAGCAAAAGTTAAGAAGGGGTTAACCTGATTATGGGGAAAATAATCAAATGTCGTCTGCTAAGTAAAATTGCACATTGTATCTCGGAAACTATAAGACTCAATGGCAGACGTCATGAGAACACAGGAAGGTATGGGGAAGCGTGTACTTCTAACCCGGCACCCCACGGGTAAACTTTTGTACGCCTGAACAGATTTTATCAAACTAATATTCAAAGTTCGTGTGAGAGTAATTCCTGTCGGGAGGTTGATAAATTCTAAATAACAAGTCCAACATGATAGTCCTGTTGTGTGTATCACAATTACTTCCCATAATTTGCTACATTTAGGGTGCGTTTCAGAATGTCCTTATAAAGTTTCGGGTTGCTATGCAACACATAAAATAACTGAATGATAAAAATGACAGTTAACATGCAGCGCGTTTCAAACTTTTACCGATGGATAGGCTAAATCGATGACTGTGAAATGCAAAGATAATGTTTTATTTATTAAATATGTTCTGGGCTCAGACCGAATAAAAATTCAAGACAGAATGTTGTGTAAAGAGCAGTGAGGCCGGTAAAACTACGCCTCGCCGTGTACAAACACGATTACACACACATATGTACAACGAAACTACGCCTTGATTCGTCAGTCGAATTATTGCGGCGTGGTGGCATTGGTGTTGCCGGTATTAAGCCTATAAGGTTTACCCTATTATTGGGTGATAATACACAACGTATTGCTATTAGTTTTTTTTAATTACTTGATCAATGTGTTTTAACCGACTTTAAAAAAGAGAGGGCTCACAATTGTTCTGTATATTTTTTAAATACAGATATTGCAATATAATTATCAAAATCGGTTCAGTGGTTTAATTGCAAATTTAAAAGATGGATTTCATTCATTCACTCCATTTTCAACCGACTTCAAAAATGACCAGGTTTTCAATTCAGTTGTATTTTTTTTAATTTAATTTATTTGATTAAATCTTTGTTACTTCATAACTCCGTCATTTTTTTTTGTTGGAAAGCTGATACTTTTAATTATAATTGCTGATACCTCATATTCATTTCATTGGTATTGGATTTTCGGTTTCGAAGATATTAAAGTAGATGATGTTTTTTTCGTTATAAAAAATACATATTACCATTGTTTTTTTTGTTGTTTTTATCGTTGTTGTATATAGAGTTGAATTATAACCATATTATTATTGATATTACAAAGGCAAATTTAAGTTCCCTCTTAACTGTTCACGCTTTACTGGTCACTTACCAGTGTTACTGTTTAATTATTTTTTCATTTTCCGAATTGAGTCCAAAAATTAAACAAAATCGGATCGAAATCATTCGGAAAAGTAAGAAGGAACTATCATGTGAATATTTTAAAATCGGCGACTTATATTTATTTATACCTATTTCTACCGCCAAACAGTAATGTTTACATTCCTATGTTCCGGTAAAATTACAGGCACATGAGACTCAATATCTTTATGTCTCAAGGTGATGGGCGCAGTGCAGTTTGCCACTTGTGACGAACTGTATCGGCAGAGGTTACAGCTTAACACCAGGTGGGCTTTGCGCTTTTTTCCCCTATTGCATAAAAAACCCGTCACTAATTAGTTACAAGAAATAAATGCATGTAAATTAAATACCCAGTAATGTTATTTCTGAAACACTTTTTCCATTCCCTTCCCCTACTTAACGATACTACTTTTGCCGACACGTTACATCGGAACCCTATTGTTGTATTAATACTAATTACGTTATTAAATTGGTAACGTTATTTTCATAAGGTAATTTGATTATCATGGCAACACCGACACACGCACACATGTTTGAAAAACCGGCCTCACTTCTCTGTTCACATTCTGTCTTGACTTTTTATTTAGTCTGAAGTTCTGGGTAGTAAAATAAAACCGGAACTTACTCGAACATTCTGAAACAGGTCCTAAGTTATTTGTCACAAAAGTACTTGAATCAACGTATTATTATAATATAGTCATTATCGTTGATCGATATTATTGGAAAATGAATATCAAAATAGTTATTAGAATTCTTGGAAATGCCTTCGCAATGCCATTCCACAACGTGGGTGACGAAAAGGGAAATGTGAGACCTTCCGTGAGCAGTTGTCCGCCAAGGTAGGGCAAGATGGGGTCGCGTTAGCATTTACCATATACGTGCGAACCCCCTCGACCCAGTTCGTCTGCGCCAAAGCGGGTCAGCTCAGTCATCATACTTCCTGATCGGCTCCTCGGCCTCCTTCTGCACTATCACCGCTTCGTAGGAGGAGATAACCACCTGTCACGCATGTCTCTCCTCGCTGAGCGTGGCGTTATAGAGATCCCCTAGGCTCCTATGAGGGCTGAGTGTGAGTCGCTGCGGTCTCCATACGGATCGACTGTAGCATCGTTGGGGGCACTTGGTAATAACTTTATATATAATCATAATCTTTCTCTTAAAACGTAGAGTAATTTTTTAGTTAATTCTGTTTTTTCTTAACTACTCGGAACCCACTTAGTATCAAAACCTTTAGGCAGAACCATATAACATAATTGAACTGGTAATAAGTCCAATCTATTGTCACGCAACTAAGGAAAACAATATGACGAAATAATCAGATAGGACTTATTGCCAGTTCACAGTCGATGTGTAATAAATTAGCATTTGTAACTGAATGAGCATCTTTGACCAGTCACAAGTCAAAACTCTTATAAAATCCTAGAACTCCAACAAAGATCTTTATACTTAGAAAATCATTTCTATCCATTGCGCTATCTAACTACTGCTAGGATAATCTCTGACCACAATCCTATTGGTTTACTGTGTGATGATGTTCAACCTAGAATAGGAACAAGTTATCTGGGGACTACACTGTCAGTTTGTGTAGCATCAGATTTTCTACTTGATAGCTAGCTAGATTACACAGCCAAACTACGTTTTTTTTATATGATAGCATCTATCCACAACTTCTCGAGAAATTAAGTAGTTCGTTCCTATGTAAGCTAAATAAGGTACAACAATCAATTCAAAACACAAGGTGTCGCTTAATTACCAAAATAAATATTAAAAAAGAAACATAGATATACGTTCTACAATCTAGTCAAGTTTACGGGAGCGCGAAAGAGCTTTTTAAAAAACACTATTTTTAATAAAAGATTTTATTTTGCTCTTAATACTAATAAAAGATGCGTCCGAACAAAGTCGTATGTTCTTAATGACTAACTTAATCTATCCAGACAGCTACCCACGCGTTATACAGAAATCCGGTGTCGCTGTTGATAATGCATCGGCAGTTTCTCGAGAAACTGCTGATCCAGTTGTTATCTGGAGACCGGGTGGCCGCATAACTCCTCCCTCATCAAGTGCGAAATTATCGGGTTCCACTGAGATTTCGATCGGGTTCCGATGATTTCGCAAGAACTTATTTCTAAAACGATATACTATATAACTAATACAGCTTACAGGTAGACACACATATAATATAACAGTAGCTAAACTAATACTCTTAGTGTTAATACCACTAAAATTTACGTTTTCACTGTCACCATAGAGACTTTCACTGAACACATCACTTCCTGTCAACTTCAGAATACGCGAGAACTGTCTCATTTCCTCCAAATTAATATCCTTTATGTTAATAGAAGGTAGATATGTCGAATTAACTATTTTTAGTTCAGGTAAGTTAATAACTGGCGTAATTTGATACTGAAGGTTTTCAGCAACTGTGTGTTGGTATGATAACTTTAATTCGTTCAGGTGAAGAACGCAATTCGGCGTAGTTGTTATTATATATGTACCCTGAAGTGATTCTCTGACATCGTCGCTCTCACATTTCTCTGCTAATATAGTCGGTTTGCGCGTAAACATAATCCAGCTTTCCAAACTGATTCGCTGGACCTTGATGTCTTCTACTTCAACACTATACGCTATACAAGAAGTCAGATCTGCTCGGAACTCCAGAAGTTGTTCTACACAGGTTGGCCTTTGGAATTGTATGACGCTCTCGTCGCTGCATAGGAACGTATCAGCATGGATCTTCTCGCAAGGCTTTCTAACAGGCAAGTACATGGAATTTTTCACCAAAAGGTAGGGGAATTCGGGAAGAACTACTATAGTCTTATTAACAGAAGACTTGAAAATTGGAGTGGAATACATTTTATAATAGTTATATATATTTGCATCTGTTAAGGGTACTTCTAGAATATAAATTATCTGGTTTGCCTTTACAAAAGCCTTTACCTTGATTACTCGTTCGAATTGTAATAAATTGTTTTCATTAACTTCATACATTAAGGGGTGACTTTGCTCTATTACCTTAAGAAGGGTTAACAATTCTGTTGCGTTAATTACAGACTGGTGTAATACAGATACTTTAGTGAATGCTAATGCCGTTTCTATTTCACTCAGCATGATATATGATGTTCTAAAAGAAATTGAAAACATATGAAACATATTTAGAGCATGGGTGAGGTACAAACCGTTGTTTTCTTTATTATTTCCCGCCTTTATAATCTCTTCAATTCGTTTCAATCGATTATCTATAATTATTGAATTTTCATTTAAAGTGCCTGTATTATTTATTAAACTATCTAACATTTTGGTAACCACGGTCATCCTTTTATTTAGAATGAATTCCTTCGACTCGATTTTGGAAATCTCTTTATCATAGCGAACCGCGTCGTCATAGTCAAGATTACCCGATATTTGTTTGATTAATGAACCCAGGGATTTTACCTCTCTAGAAGGAATTAGACCTCTCTTTACTCTTCTAGATGGAATTAATTGTCTTAGTTTAATATAAGTAATATTTTTTAAATATTCAATCTGAGTTCTGATACCGGAAAATTCTGTAATATAAGTTTTATGTAAATCAACTAATTTTGTAAATTTTTCGTATTTCTGTATATTAAATTCCAAATCGTTTTCTAAGCCGTTCAAATCAAGTTTTTTTACTATAATCCATTTGTCTTCCTGTCTGTAAGCTTGTCCTTCTTTTACGGGTAACAATCCGGGGTTTCCATCAAGCTTTTGCAGATGAAGGCCCCGGCTGCAAGGAAGAAGGGCCATCATGACCACGCACCACCTGTGGAGGACGTTTAATATTCTTAATTGCTACTTTCGTTTCTCTATTTCCTATTTCTACCGGTACTATATTTTTCTCTATTTGACCTTTGAATTTTGCCTTTCGGTACCTAGCTTTGTCTTTGCTTTTTCGAGTGTTAATATCCTTAACAAAAGCTACTTCACCTTCTTGTAGAACTACGCATTCTCCAGTTCGTTTTTCCCTAATTTTTTCCTTTTTCTGTAACATTTTATTTGATAAATACTGATAGAGATATTTAGTTCGCTTTGCGTGATCTTTTAACAGTTGTTGTATGTAGCATTTTTCGAAGTCAGCATCAAACATTTTATTGGAGTCTGTGTGGCCAAAGACAATTTCAAAAGGAGTTAATTCAGTAACAGAATGTATAGAGTTATTGTAAGCCATTATAGCGTAGGTCATCACCGACGCTGCATCGGTACATTTTTGCTCATATTTTGCTAAGCGGTAGATTTCTATTAATGTAGAATGGAATCGTTCAACAATTCCTGTAGAGTTTGGGTTATGTGGTGTGCAAATGTGCAATTCAATTTTATACATAGCTGCTAACTCTCTAATAAGTTCATTATTGAACTCAGTTCCTGGGTCACTACTTATTTTCTTGGGCACGCCGTACGTGGAAAAGTATTTAATTAATGCGCGAACCACCTCTGCTGTTGATTTATTATTTATTTCTATTGCTTGTGCTAGTTTGCTAAAGGCGTCAACTACAGTCAGGTATGAACGGTTTTCTATGCTAAATATATCTATGAAGATTTCCTGAAAGGGTGCATCTTGAGTTTGGGTTAGTTGAATGGGAGGTTTAAGTGGCTTTCTATCATACTTCGTCTTTCTACATGCCTCGCATCCATTTATGACTGCTGATATTGTCTCTTGCATGTTAGTCCAGAAATAATTCCTGTTTATTCTAAGCATGGTTTCTTTAATGCCTCGGTGGCAAGTTTTGCCTTCGTGATGTTGCAGGACTATAGCCTTTTGTTCATTCTCGTCTTCTACATACACAACTCTTTCAGTACATTCGTAAAATTCAACGGTACCTTCCTTAAATAGCCTTATAATAACTCTATTGAAATCTTTCCTATGTTGTTCGCTTTCGAAGTATATGAAATATTTGCGTTTAGGTTGTATATATTGCTTGAGAACATCTGTAATTAGTTGTTCATCGTTTACAGGCAGAAATACTTCAAGTATTTTTTGTTTGCTGTTAGAAATGTCTTTTACTTGCATACTTTTATTGAACCATGTATATACCAAAATTTGATTTGGCTTGGTATCAATAGCCTCGTTAAGAATAGGAATACCTTTATTTTCTAATTCTACTGCAGAATGTGCAGTTTCCGTAGCGCTACTATTAGAAAGTGGGCGAAGAGGGTAAGTTTGTTCTAATTCGGATGTGACACTGGCTGTTAATGTTTCTGAAGTATCTGATACCGACATAGTCTCTTCGCTATCTTTTCTACTCGCTAGAGCTTCTACTCTATCGTCAATTTCTCTATATACTTCAATGTCTCTTAGTAAGTCATTAATTTTTTCTGTCTCGTCTATATTTGCTTTCATTGACACATCGTCAGAGTCACCTATGGCATTTAGTTTTATCCGGGATAAAGCGTCTGCATTAGTATTTTGTTTCCCGTTTTTAAAGATTATTTTGAAATCATATTCTTGTAATCTCAGTCTCCAGCGCGTTAATTTACTATTGGGCTCTTTAAGAGAGTACAACCAAGCTAAAGGTCGATGGTCGGTGAAGATTGTGAAAGGTTTACCATAAATATAAGGTCGGAAATGTTTGACTGCCCAAATAATGGCAAGGAGTTCGCGTTCAATGGTGCTATATCGCATTTCGGTTTCACTAAGGGTTCGGCTGGCGTAGGCAACTGGCTTGTCACTGCCTATGGTTCCCTGAGACAGTACGGCACCTAAGGCTACATTTGAGGCATCAGTCGTAAGTATAAAGGGTTTACTATGGTCTGGGAATTGTAAAATCGGTGCGTGTGTAAGGAGTTCTTTGCACCTTTGGAAGGCGTCTATATATTTTTGGTCAATTACTATCTTGTTTCGTTTCTTTAAGCAAGCTGTTAGGGGCTGGGTTATTTTGGCGAAGTCTTTAATAAACCGCCTATAGTAACCAATGAGTCCTAAGAAACTTTTTATGTCTGTTGTAGTTTTTGGTAGTGGATAGTCTAGTACGGCTTTAATTTTGTCATTGTTAGGTCTCAGCTCTTCGTCAGTGATGGTATGTCCTAAATAAAGAACTTTTTTTCTTAGGAATTCAGATTTATCAAGTTGTACCTTTAAATTAGTCGCTCTAAGTCGGTCGAAAACTGTTCTTAAGTCTTTGAGGTGTTCTTGCAAGCTAGTACTATACACAATGACGTCATCCATGTAGACTAGGCAGTGTAGCCCTTGTAGCCCTCTCAGAACGTTATCCATCGTCCTCTGAAAGGTCGCTGGTCCAGTTTTGAGTCCAAAAGGCAGCCTGAGATATTGATAATGACCTGATTCTGTGCTAAATGCGGTCTTTTGTCTGTCATCTTTATCTACTTCTATTTGGTGAAAGCCATTTGCAAGATCTAGTGTCGTAAAGTACTTGCTCTTTCCTAACTTGTCGAAAAGGTCAGTAATGTTAGGCAAAGGATATTTGTCATCTATAGTGATGTCGTTTAAACGTCGGTAGTCAATCACCATCCTGTATTTTATTTCACCAGAGGCATCAAGTTTTTTTGGCACAAGATGTACAGGTGCATTCCAAGGGGAATATGATTCTTCGATGACGTTGTTTTTTAGTAAATTTTCAACTTGAGCTTTTATTTCTGCCGTTTGTACAGGTGGTTGCCTATAAGGCTTAACATATATTGGATCTTCATTTTTAGTTCTAATACGGTGCTTAATTTGGTTCGTGAATGTCAAAGGTAGCTGGTCACTATGAAATATATCTTTGTATTCCTTGCATAAGTCACTAATATATCTTTTTTCTTCTTCGTTCATATGATCTAGTCGCAGTCGTGTCAAATTGTCATCTAAAATTTTGTCTACTTCCATGTCCTTCATTTCTACGTCTGTACAGTTCAAACTATTGGTTTGTTCAGAGTACTGAGTAACCTTAAAAGGTTTGGTTATAGTCAAAGTCATGGGTGTATCTAGCGTATTTTGTATGATAGTGGTGGCATAACCATTTTTACACTTCACGATAGCTGATGGCATCCTAACTCCTTCACAGAATTTTGTATAATTTAAAATTGCTTCCCCAGAAAATTGATCCGTAGGTAATTTCACAAGTTGTTCTGTTCGTGAGTCTAACTCAATATCATAATTATTACTATCATTAATTATTGGTAGCGTTGTTGTCTTGGTGATGAGCTTTGAATCTCTAAGGTCAATGACGGCCTCGAGTTGCCTCAAAAGATCGTTACCTATCAACCCATCGTACTTGGTGTCCACCTCATAAACGTAAAACTTATGACATTCCACGCTATGAAAAGATGGCATCAAAGGTACATGAATAACCTCATTATGGCTGCTCGAAGCATGTGTGCTTATAACCGTAAAAGGTTCACAGACCGTGTACGACTCAAAGAATTCATGAGCCTTGTGGGGGCTTATAAATGATCTGGTACTCCCAGTATCAATCATAAACTTAGCGTCTATTTCAGGTATGTACACGTATGGTAATTTAAGTTTAATGTCGCAGTTTAATTGTACTATTTCTGAGGTTTCTTTGAGGCCTGAATGTAAAAATTTTGAACTTCTTCAGGCATACTATCATTCTTCACTATTTCATTTTCTGCATCCTTCTCAATCATTTCTGGCTGTTGGTAGTCTGCATAGTAGTTAAATTCATTCTGTTGCCAATCTTCCTGACTATCATATTCATAAACGTTCTCATAATTGTTATAATCAAAACAAGCGGCTTCACCTAATTCTAGTTCGTTAAGACGAAACCCTTGTGGTTGCGTTTGCCCTTGAGACTTAACGGGTGCTGCAGTACGCATAGAAACGTCAGTGTTTCCCGGCTTATTCATAATTTGGGGGGGTTTGTATCCGAATTGTCCTTGATTAAATTGGGGGCGATACCCAAATTGTTGCTGCTGTTGGGGTCATAAATTAAACTGTGATGGTGGCATATACCTCTGCTGCATATTGAATTGTTGGGGGCTAAATTGTGGTCTATACCCAAACTGTGGCTGAATGCCAAAAGGTTTTTGGTTAACTTGAGGGAAACTCCCTTGATTATTCGGGATACCGAAATTAAATCGAGGTGGCGGCGGCGCCGATGCCTGTAGTTTAAAACCACTAGGTTGAATGGGCATGCTAGGTATGCGGGATATGTTAGGCATGTTGGCCATGTTAGCCATGTTAGGCGTGTTGGCCATGCTAGACATGTTCGAGTTCCCGAATTTAAATGGTGGTTGTGTCAACGGCTGTTTATTTAACCTGTTTCTCATGCTATATTGTTCGTAAACATTTACTTCTTCCAATACATATTCTAAGGCCTTTTCTAAAGTTGCTGGTGATTTAAGCCTTACAATGCGTATTAAATTTTCTGGCAAATTATACAGAAACACGTTGAGCGCTGTATTATTGTAGATTATGATTTTAGCCTTTTTAATATCCACATTAGACAGTTGATTTACTTTCGATATCAGAACTGCTCTAGTAGATTGGATACGATTGCAGAATTCGAGATAATTCTCACCCTGTTTCATTTTTAAGCTTTCCAATTCAATTGCTATACATTCTTCATTTCTCGGATCACCAAAATGTTGGATGAACAAGGCCCTAAAGTCAGACCATGAAAGTATATCTTCCCTCTCACTCATTAAAGCCGCAGCTTCACCTGTTAATCTACTGGCTATCGCATGCATAACATAAGTATTCTGATCATTATTTCCACGAAAATTACTAATGACATATTCACATTTCCCCAAAAATAAATTTAAATGACGCTTATCGCCGTCATAAAGTGGGATAAGCTTGAGCATATCGGTTGGTATGACTTTAATGGTCGTCATTTTAAGGTATTTATTTAACTAACTTATATATAGCCACAGTTATCCTAAATTATATAGCAGAGTTGTATTAAGTTAGTATTTGAACCCTATATTATTTAATTAGGTGTAGATGCAACAGTCGCACAATATCTTAATACTTACAACTAACAGTGACCTATTTTTAGGTAAACCAGATAAACTATAATGGAAAAAGTTCGATTCCAAATATAATGAAGTGGATAGGGAGAGGATGGCGAAAAATTCACTCACCAGCCAGTCTCCAACATGCTCCTTTGTATTTCTCGACGTATTTCTTTGGTTCGAGGATCGCACACACGCCAGTCAATCGCGAATCGCGAACACGCACTTTTAGGATTGCGTATATCACTGTTCACATAAAACAACACTTTTTAGGTGCTTTCGCGAAGGACGGCACAGCTAATTATGCTAAATATGGCTGCGCCAGTCAAGTTTACGGGAGCGCGAAAGAGCTTTTTAAAAAACACTATTTTTAATAAAAGATTTTATTTTGCTCTTAATACTAATAAAAGATGCGTCCGAACAAAGTCGTATGTTCTTAATGACTAACTTAATCTATCCAGACAGCTACCCACGCGTTATACAGAAATCCGGTGTCGCTGTTGATAATGCATCGGCAGTTTCTCGAGAAACTGCTGATCCAGTTGTTATCTGGAGACCGGGTGGCCGCATAACTATCTAGATATCGATATTGTAAACAAATAAGCTGTTACAAAATATCCATAATGGGTGAATCAAGTATCCATCACTCAGTCTGAGTTAGTGAAACATCTAGCAAATAATGTATTTAATGTTATGTATAATATAGGGTTATTGTCTATTGAATTCAAGGTCTCCTACACGCAGCACTAAGCCCTTTAATCATATATTTACTGCTGTTATCTTAACAATTATGTCAAATAGCCTATCTTCATCAAAGTTCTGAAAAACTCTGTCTTTTTGTTTTGTCTATCTTCAAATATTATTTTACATTCCAATTTCTAAAATTGTACACTAAACACTCTGCTTTTCGTTTCCAATATGAGCAAAGTAAATGAAAACCTGCTTAGGCAAACAAACAATACTTCTTGTATTAAATGATAATATAGTAAATTATAAGTATAACGTTACGTTACAAATTTTTTATATTATTTTTCATTAAAATTTTACGTTTTGATTTAGCAGATTACAGGTATAAAACTTACATGGAATTTATTGGACTAAGATTGCATAGTTTTAAATTTGTTTGACGGCAGGGAAAATAGTTTTTTAGGGACGAAAAGTACTGTTTTCATTCCACTAATCAGGTAACTTCAAACGTACTTTCCAAGTATGAAAAAAAAAAACAGTTGATTATGAATATATGGAAATATGTTAGGGAGAGAGAAAGGCTGAAGACGATGCGGATGGATAACGTGTAGATTAAGTCGAATATGAATCGTGCGATTACTAGAATGAATTACTAGGTGTCTAAGTAATATTTCAGTTGAAGATAAATTTGCTTGTGGCGAGTAAGGTCACGAAAAGGAATATTGTTTTCATTAAGAATATCGCAGTACTCAGCATCAGGTAAAATTTATGTTATACTAAAATACAAGCCATTGCAGGCTCACAGGCAGTCCAAATGGTCCAACCCTCAATCAGTTGGCAACAAGCCAAGCATTGCCCGTTGGATTGCAATACTCATTATTTGAGCCTAATAAGTGTCATCATTTTGATCACGCATCGCATTGATCAAGCGCTCTGATAAGTTTTGGAAAATACGATGAGCTCTTAGCCGGCCTCCATGGTGCCAATGTATACGCGCCAAACGGCATATGTATGTAATATGTAACCATTACCAAGATAGGCATACTTGCACCCCATCAGTTGCTCTGCCGAAGTAGCTAAGGCGCCAGTCCTCACAATCATTTCAGATTATTGTGACGGCGCTAAAGTGGACACGCACGTAGCGTCCCACACTAAGGACCACCCTAACTTTTTTGGCTAATATTATAACAGATCTGCGCCACGGTAATATTAACAATATTACTGTGTCTGCGCCGCTACTACAATTCGACGAAGTTTAGATTTTCGTGTTTCGAGCTACACTTTTCGAATAGAATTTTCGGTACGATGTTCGTTGTTTGATATAAATCAATGGTCGGACCGCATCGTTCATCACAAATCTTTTCAGCTATAGAATCTTCCATACTATTCTGAGAATGCTGTTATGCCTCAATCAGTTTTAAGTCTTACTTCTTAAAGACTATTTTCACATGGTAAGAGTCTGAGAGTCGTCGTTATGGAAGACTCTTATTTATTAAAACTCTTACCATCAGCGAGAGGTGTCGCTACTGTTCTAGAAAATACAGGTTAGATATTTAGAATTTACGTTAGTGTCTTTGTTCTCCGTAGGTATTTATATTCCATTAGTATTTCTGTTCTTTTTGCATATTTAGAACTCGAATTCGACTACATAGTTATAAGCAAACAAATAAATTATAATTTCATTTTTGGAAAAGTACAAACCATACGAATCCGATTAAAAAAATATTTAGAATCCACACAGGTAAATGTAAGTCTATGCTACGAACGAAGTTAAACAAAAGTAAGCCAGTACGTGTTTTGTGGATACCTTTCTTTCGGACTCGAAGTTCGATACTTCGTCGAATTGGAATACTACAATTAGCACTGGGCCGCTACTACAATTAGCCGGAGTTTCGGTTTTCGTGATTCAAGCGGCACATTAGACAACGAAAATTGAATTTGCGGTACGAAGTTCGTTGTTTGATATAGTCTATGGTTGAACCGCATCGTTTATCAGTCACATCATAAAAAGTGTAAATGTATCCGGCCACAGCATAATAAATATATATTGCAATTATTTTTTTCATATGAATCCGTACACAGTGTTGTGTTATATTTACTAATGTAGCCATAGCCAACATATCATTTAATAAAGCCTTTGACACTACTCTGATTTATTTATTTTATTTCTGCATATTTAGAACTCGACTTTGACTACATAAATGGACAAACCATACGAATCCGATTAAAATGTATATAATTCAGAATCTATAAAAGCAAATGCTTGCTAGTCTATGCTACGAACGAAGTTAAACAAAAGTTATATGTTCTATGACAAAAGTAAACCAAAACGTGTTTTCGGGTCCAAAAGAAAGATATAATTCCTTGAAGCACAGAACTTAATTATAATAATACTACCCGAAATTCGAAACATCGACGAATAAGAGTAGATTAGCCGCTCAATTATTGTCGGTGAAACATTCAAAACTACATAATATCGTTTTACTACTAGGAGGAAGAATATATAATCTTCCTCCTAGTTTTACTAGTATTCTGTCATCTGTGGTTCAGGTGTCAGCGTTACAATTGATATCACATCGACGATTATAATATTTTTATATGCAATAACGCATGCTCTGCGGATTACATTACAAAATTGCATATTTACAAGAGGAATAGTTATAGTCCCGCACATGACTATAGGTACTATTTCCTCTCGTAAATTTATAATTTTGTGATGAACGACTTTATTCACCACTATTTAAGGGGGTGACCCAGATCAATTAGGAGCTTGTTTTTAATGGACAATAAAACCAAATTAAATAAAATTCAATCTCAATACGCACGCGGTTGCTACGACCTTATGTTTGTCTGAAATGCGCGTCTGAAAATAATGCATTTTACATGGTCCATTTTCGTTTTTTATTACTTTAGAAACATATGATCTACATGACTAAATATAGTTAAATATTATAAATAAAACCGGCAAAAAACACTCACGTTGGGGATCGAATACGTCGACCCGGGTTTCGCCCAGTGCGAAACCTTTTATATATAATATTTAAATATGTGTGAAACTCACGAGAATTTCATTTCAAAAAAAGACTAAATATAGAATAGGAATTATATATTAAAATCATTTATAATGAATACGAAGTTTTGGCAGTTCAGTCGCTTTTATTTTATTATCACTAACTACAAAATTAATGTTTATTTATTGACGGGCTTACCTTTCACCACTGTGTCTCATATGTTGGTAAGTAATGATTCGGGCTTAGACATTAAAATAACCACGCTAAGCATAGAGCTAGGCACCTAGGCCTAGGTTTGGAGTTTGAGAGTGGTGCTAGTCAGGCCTACTTTCACAAAACGCCCTTCTATCATGTGGTGAAGAAGAAACCCGCGACGCGATTCAAACGACGGGCCTCTTGCGCGGCTGTCCATAGTCACTGCCAGGATTCCATCTTTACCTTACTTCATATGACATAATCTAACTTAAATATGAACTGTCGGATGAATTAGTTAGGTGCAGGCGTTGAAGCAGGGCAAGGAGCGGACCGCACCTGTGTCACAGCTGAAATAAACAAATAAAACAGATTAGTTGGTTTGCGTAGTTGATCGACTGGAGTAAAGCTTTTTTCTACTAAATTCATAACATATCTGGCGGTTGTTTGGATAATTTTTCCACAATTTTATTAATACACGCGTGATGATACGTTTTATTTTAATATATATTTCAATATATCTGCAATCGTCAGCTGATATGTCGTACAACGGCAAGCTCTCTAAACGGATTTTAAAGTTACTGCGACATGACTTCGGTACCTTCAATACAAATCACTCAAAGAGCACATAACCCATAAGTGTTTGCAACAAAATCGTCAATAGGGTAAAGACAACTTAGAAAGTTATAATAATAAGCATCATTTCATCAAAACTGGAGATTCTGAGAGAGCTTAAGATGTTTTATGAATAGCTATACACCTCGGTATGAAAACCCGCTGTCGTTACAGATCAGGACAAAAGAGCTTAATAAACTGAACCGACACTATACCGCAAATATCCTGATCGTCGGCCTTTAGGAGATTAGAATGAGTCCTTGTTGTCTAAGCTATTTGAGAAAACAAGGCGCCAAGTGATGAGGGAATCACAACAGAACTTCTGAGAGCATGTAGAAAACCGATGCTCTCAGACGTTTACAAATTATTACATTCCGCCAAGGTAAAAAGTCAGAAGTTTAGAGCTGGAGGTGTATTGTTCTTCAAAAAAGGTGACAAGACCTTATTGAAGAGCTACAAGTGCATCTTGCTTTTGAGCTATAAATACATTCTCAAGAGTAATAACAAATCATGTTATTGGCAGATTTGAAGACTTGCCGGCTCCCGTACAAGCCGGTTTCTGAAAAGGCAGAACCATAGACCTCATCTATACGCACCGCCATATTATACAGAAGACTGAGGAGTATAACCAGCCATTATGTCTAGCTTTTGTGATCTATGAAAAAGCCTTCGATTCTGTCGAAACCTGGGCGGTAGTGCAGTCTATTCTGCGTTGCTAAATTGACTACAAGTACGTAGAAGTGCTTAAGTATTTGCATAGAAACGCCACCACGTCGATTCGACTACAGGACAAGAGCATGCATCCAACCCAACTGCAAACCAATGACCTCAGTACAATCTCCTGGCAGGTGGATAACGATTGCGTCGCCATAGGTTCGCATATATACGAGTGTTTGCCACGTGCAACCACGGTAGCATGAAACGAAAACAGTAATTGCCACGCGCACTGTGGTTTCACGTATGTCGTCAGCGTATTTTTATCGATTTTCGTAAATTGGGTCCTTTTTTGCGAGATGGAACGTAGCCATAATAGACAATAGAATATAGCTACTCTTCGTTTTGATAACCATTTGCAGTAAAATGTATCTATGAAATAAAAAAGTTCAGTTGTTTGTTTACGTTTTGCGAAACCGGCGGGCTACCGGTATTATTAAACATGTTTTTTTATGGTTTTTTCATGAATATTTAAATTATATTTTGTGATATGCTTGACATGTGTCTTTTCTATATAATTCAATAATAAAACAGTAGTATTTTTCTTAAAATCAATAGAATTTAGTAGTTTCGTAGTAGACCTCCGAACGATTAGGTATCATTATGAATACATCATAAATGTAAATTTTTCGTATTAATCTTTTATTTAGCTATCTTGTACAAAAATATTTATCCTTCCAAGGTAAATAATTGAGTCATAAGAGACAATTGTTTACATTACGCTGCGCTTAACGTACCACTAGTTGTTGGAAACGATACACTGGCTCGATTCTGTTTCTTGGCCATTATATTTGTAGGACTGACTGCCTAGTCAGGTAAGTCTAACTTTTACAAAGAGGTCAAGAATCCAAGTTAAATCAACAGCATTCGAGATATTACGTGGATGACGTCATAAACACCACGTAGCTCAACCTAAAGAATATTCGACGCGTTTCCATCCTAAAAGAAGCATCATCAGGTCTGGACACTTCGACCGTCCAACACAGTCGAAAATGAGCTGCCAGCGTTTCTTTGTTTGTTTGCTCAGAATGGAATTGGATTCTATTTGTCGCTGCGACCATACAATTCCACCGGCCGGCGGCCGAGGGACTTGAAGTTATGTATGTATTCTTTTTACTATACTTTTACACCCTTTGCAAACCGCGAAGGGTTGATTAGTGTTTCTATAAATAGTCACAAAGTAAATTTGCGCAGGGTCCACTCTCAACGGTCAAGACTGTTTTATCGGGGCAATTAGTTCCGATCTCCCTTAATAATATCGGCAACAACTCAATTCGAGCTCCTCACCACGTTGTAGACTTCTCTTTTGTGGCGGTTTTCGGTGCCCGCAGAAGACGGAGGTAGAAGGCGTTCACGCCTTTTGTACCTCTTACAGGTGAAGTGCTTTCAGCACTTTGCCCTCCAGGGTTATAGAGGGTAGTCCCTCGCCCAAAGCCCGGTGGAGCTATATAGTAGCAGCGAAAACAGCCTCCTAGTCCATTCTTAAAAAACATGCAGGCCGCGATTATACCCACTACCCTCGAAGAGTCAAGTTAAATCAGCGTTAGTGACGCCATGTCGGTTTAGCAGGAAAATTAAGCGGAATTATCATTAGATATAATTTTATAAGATGTTGATTCTTGTTATATTTGTTACCATGCGGTAAAAAAATAAGATACATATAAGTCAAAAGCACATAAACATTAGGATATGCCTTGGGTAAAGAAGCCAGGGCCGAATGAAAATTTACAAAACACCGTGTCAATGTACCTTACTTGTCGTAATCAAATTAAATGTAAGCTAAATACGATCAACATCATGAGTGTCACACATCACGGGAAGCTTTTGTGGCGTTCATAGAGGAATATTCAATGGAAACATTCATGTGATTGATCATGTAAAAAAGAAATTAATACTTACAAGATCCGCACTGCTGTGCACAGATGAGCCTTCCAGGGTTGCTGTAGGTCTGATTGTCTGAACCGCAGACCGGGTTGTATTCCGAGGTGACAGAACAAGACCTCATGCACTGCCGGAGTGTAGCAGATACTGTTGTAGTCCTGTAATTTATAACAAACAGGTTACGGCATTTCCACATGTCTAAACTTCGATCTCTTTATCAGGTGAGCTCAAAACTTCCCAGCTTATTTTTATGCGGTTCCAAATCCTGGAACTCTATTGAAATGGAAAACCATATTAATATTAATCTGCTTTTTATTAATCTGTCTCGTCTTAGTTGCGACATTAATTTCAGCACCCGATAAATTAAACATAACTGCTGATTTTGGTAAGAATCCAAACGTCATTCTCATCTAGAATTCAACTTTTTTATTTTTGATGAGATTGTAACAGCGTTTGGTAACTTCTTCCTATAACAGATGCATTTCGTCACACACTGTACACAGTAACACACTGCTCACATCACTCTGAGACAGTTGCTAAGTCTCCTGTGCCTGTAATTTCATAACTGGCTCTCAAGAACTGCTGTCGGAGCACACTGCTATTTGCTTAGCTACAGATTATATACTCAAGAGTGGTTACCCATTCGAGCTAAGTATGAAGGATCAATCAGGATCGGGATGGTGTAATCTTACCATCGCCACTGCATCTTCTACTCTCATCTTATTACAATAATATTTTAATATCATTTGCTCACTGAATAGTCTCTTATTTTGTATCGTTGATAAGCTATACTTTGACCACTATCTCACGTGATGGTGAGTGATGATGTGGTGGAAGATATTGTTCATTCATGCTAACCTAGAATTACTGGCTCTCACCGAGTGCCGGGTTAGAATTGCGCCGCCCCATATCATCCCGTGGGTGTCGTAAGAGGCGACTAAGGGAAAAATACTGGAAGGTGAGCAACAGCGCCTTTTAACGAACTACCAACTTACACTGCGATCCCCAAGACGCCTGCCAAGCGTAAGGATTATGGCAGGTACCCCCTTAAAGGGGAGGCTGTGTTCAGCAGTGGACGATCCGGCTGATACAGTAAGGACCGCTGCTGGAACTCTGTGTGGACTTTGACTGTTTGGAGCTAGCTAGGCGGGCAGTCGCAAATTGCCCTACCACAATGCAAATTATGATCATATTATCATATTATATTATTATGCTATAATATAACTACTGGCTGGCAATGAGATACAAATTTGGAATCTGTCAAGTGTTTTATGTGTGCTTACTTACAATACGTTTTAAGGAAACGTATAAGGATGGATTATGTGTTATGCAAGGCTGAGAAGTTGTTATTTGGCGCGATAAATTTTATTGAACCCTGAGTAAAGTAAGTATTATAGCATAGTAACAAAATATAAAATCCTAAACGTACCGAAGGCTTCTAAAGCTAAAAAATGCAAAATTACTTTGCTTCCGAGCGGAACGCACAATGTTTCACTCCAATTTTCTTTAGCATTTTCCTCGCTGGAGTTAGCTGAGAGTGAGTGGAGAAAAACAGCTTAAATAGTATACTTAATTAGGATTAATTCATGGTAAAGATTATCACTAAAGTTGGTAAGTAATATTTGAAGAAAATGCATTTTTGTAATCTTTTACAGAAGTTTGTGTCAAAAACTTTTTTTACGCTAGCGGATAAAAAGCACTTTTCTACGCAGATTTCGAAAGATAAACAACACCTTTCCGAGCTTGTAAGGTGAAAAAGATCTTCCCTAAAAATGTATGATTATGTAAAACAGAAATTGTACCTATATATATAAAAAAAATATGTTTACATTACTTGGATAACTTACGTGGAAGGCGTCGGGGTGGTAGACTGTTGTTGGTTTCCTTGACCGGGCAATTGACCCTGTCCGGGGTTTTGACCTTGACCGGGCAATTGACCCTGTCCGGGATTTTGTCCTTGACCGGGGAATTGACCCTGTCCGGGGTTTTGACCTTGACCGGGCAATTGACCCTGTCCAGGATTTTGTCCTTGACCGGGGAATTGACCTTGTCCGGGATTTTGACCTTGACCGGGGAATTGGCCTTGTCCAGGAAATTGGCCTTGTCCAGGGAATTGTCCTTGACCAGGAAACTGTCCGGGTCGGGGAAAAAATGGCCTTTGGGCTGGCCTGTTCCAACCATATCTGTCTTCTAAGTCATTGTCATCATCGGACTGACGCTTGTGCCGGAGGTTCATGCTCAGGGCTTGATTGACGATTAGAGCTGGAAAATTTAAAACAAGCGTGATGTTAGCTATTTAATTTACTCGTAGGCAATAAGTAATAATAATGAGGGAAAAACAAACATTACAAATAACTGTACAAGCCCTACATTAAAATCCTTGGATGGCTTATCCGTGTATCGTCGACAACATACTGTACATTAATTTGTTGACGGTCAAAAGCAAGTCTATCTACTACTACGGTGCTTTACCTATAGCACTGTATAAGAAAATACAGTTTTATATTATGGAAGTTTATATATACATATATACATGATAGGCTATCATAATGTGGTCGCAGATGTGGTTCAAGCTAAACTAGAATTACTGGCTATGAAGGAGACAGCTCCGGAACAAACCCTTAGGTGCTAGCCAGGCGAGCATTCGCAAAATACCCTACCACCACGCTATAACGGGACCTGTTAATTAGCAGTGATGGCTCAGTGGCATTGGCTTTGGATTGCTGCGCAGCAGGTCCATGGTTCGAATCCCACCGCGGGCTTGAGCTTCACTGCATGGTGGAAGGGCATTTTGCAAATGCCCGCCTGACTAGCGACCCCCTCAAGTAGAAAATCTGTCGCCAAGCACTTAACGGTGTGTTCTGGCAGCTGTACTTAAGAGACTGTAATTCTAGGTTAAGCCCTTCGACCACATCATTACTTACCATCAGGTGAGATTGTCGTCAAAGGCCCACAGCAAAAAATAATCAGAGAAAAAATAAATACAGACGGTTTAACGCGCCCGCCGAAGCACGGAAGCGCTCAGTATCATAAGTATTGCCACTAGCGGTCACCCATCCAACTCATGGCCGCAGCGGACGTTGCTATCGATTAAGAACAGCTAAGCAAACTACGCTACGAGCGCATCAGATTAATAGAGAAACAGTGCCCCAATCAGTAACGTGATATAAAGTGAAGAATAATTTTGAGCAAATTTTATCCGAGGAAGTTATTAATGAATGCGGGACAGTATGGCTATATATAATATAAAAAATAATATATTTTGAGTAAGAAAAAGCTAATAAAAAGACGGGACGTGCCGCTGGAGATTTTATTACATATTTATGCGTAATAAAAAGATAAGTATTAACTATATCAGAAGCTGTTTTGTTTAAAGATTCTGTTGAATATTATATCTTCAAAATTTTACTATTCCTTTTTAAAGGGATTTTGAAGTGTCATCTTGCTCAAATAGGGCACATTATTCTTACATTTAAATTAGGGTTATTATTTAAAAAAAGAAACTTAGGCCACAATATACCCATAAGCAATCAGATATTAATAAGTAAAACAATTTGATACAAATATCAGGCAAAATAAATCATTTCGTCAATCAATTGGAATACCTACACTGCACATTTAATAATTAAACACAATTACAAATAAATCAATAAAGAGGTCACAAAACTCAGGTCAAAAACAAATATATCAATGCCCTAAATTTTATCTGCATCGGACCCTATTAATCACAATATATCTAATACATTAATACGTCTCACATCAGAAACACTAAGTTTCTTTAAAAAAAGAGTAAAATAGAAAATAGTTTTCTTAAAATACGCAGTAAATTTTCTCAAATTTTGAAGTTTCACATAACAACAATTAATTAGTAACAGTAATTAATTAACAGCAGCAGATAATTTACATAATAAACCAAACCTAATAAAATTGACTTAACCTATGCGCATCATAGATAAAGATAACAATTTTATTTCATTCATAAATGGCGGTTTAAAAGGTATGTAAAAAGCATAGAAATATATAATACTTCTCTTTTCTGCGGTAAAAAGACATAAAATATATATTTTGCAAAAACACTAAGAACTGATTTTAATCTTACTATCATTTGAGTACACGGGGAAGAAAATTCCCAGTAGAATTACTAATTAGGCTTACCAAATAGCCTACTGGCCATTCCCAGTAGGCTATTTGGTAAGCCTATTGGGAATGGCAGATTGTTTCAGTGTAATACACTGTTCGTGTCGGTTTACTCAGAGGTGTACATCATTTGAGTACACGGGGAAGAAAATTCCCAGTATAATTACTAATAAGGCTTACCAAATAGCCTACTGGCTATTCCCAGTAGGCTATTTGGTAAGCCTACTGAGAATGGCCGATTGTTTCAGTGTAATACACTGTTCATGTCGGTTTACCCAGAGGTGTACATCATTTTAGTACACGGGGAAGAAAATTCCCAGTAGAATTACTAATAAGGCTTACCAAATAGCCTACTGGCTATTCCCAGTAGGCTATTTGGTAAGCCTACTGAGAATGGCCGATTGTTTCAGTGTAATACACTGTTCGTGTCGGTTTACTCATAGGTGTAAAGGGTTTGAGTAAACCGACACGAACATTCGTATCGTCATCCTTCGATATGTAACAATTGTGGTGATGTTTTTAACATTGTATTGGTTGCAGGGTATTGAAAGAATGCCAATCTAGCTATCTTCCATCGTCAAGTAGAAAAGCAGTCTTTGAGCGCTAGATAGCCTGAATAACATCTTCGACCGCACCGTCACTTACCATCAGGTGAGACAGTAGTCAAATGCAAAACTATCGCAATAAAAAATATTTTAAACAAAAATGGATGATAGTTCAAATGTACCTATTATCACATTATTGTGCAAGAAAAAGGTAAATATTTTTCAGTTATTGGAGTGAAAGCATCAGCTTTCAAACAAAAAAAAATTTTTCTAAATCGATTCACCCAGTCAAAAGTTCTGAGTTTATTACAAACATAAAAAAAACGTACAGACGAATTGAAAACTACCTCCTTTTTTGGAAGTTGGTTAAAAATATCAATTTTTTTCGAAATAGAGAAAAGGGCTGTGAAGTAAATAGTTATCCGGGCCACAATTGACGCTTAAACTCGTGTAATTTGCCCCACTATAGATTTTGTTCGTAGTTATCACAGTATTTTTTTTGTTATATTCAGTTATTTTTTCGTGTATTTATTATATTTATTATGTAAATTGAAAAGTTATTAAGACCCTGTTTCAGACTGTTCGAGTAAGTTCCGGTTTTACTACCCAGAACATATTTAATAAATAAAACACTATCTTTGCGTTTCACAGTCATCGATTTAGCCTATCCATCGGTTAAAGCTTGAAACGCGCTGCATGTTAACTGTATTTTTATCATTCAGTTATTTTATGTGTTTCATAGCAACCCGAAACTTTATTAGGACATTCAGAAACTGACCCTTACTCTAATAAGGTAAACATAGTAAACACCTTATAGCGTAAAGTCCAAGATTGATTTAAGTAGCCTACAAACTGGATGTCATACTAAGACATGTCTACCACTTTTTACTCTATGGGATTTCCGAGGACTATTTTCTTTAACCAGTTTTTAATGCAGTGTAGACTACCTTAATAATTAACATAATTTAATTCGTTATAAACTCGTTTATATGCAAATGTTATTATTATATATTGACATCTAAACAGGTATGTTTAGTTTTTTAGATTGTTTTATGAAAGGTTAACTACTGATTTAGCGGTCACCTGATAAGGAAAATATTATACAAATAATAATAAATTCATAATGAATAATATCGACATATCTGTGGTATTTATTCTAGTACAATAAAAACCGGCTAAGTGCGAATAGCACTCGCGCACCGAGGGTTCCGTAAAAGACAGAAATTGCCAAACAAACGTAATATTTCATATATTTGTAAGGTTCTATGTATGTTATCTAACGTCACCTATCAAGGTTTATATGTGCACCTTTATTTCTTTCAGAGTGTTCTTGACTGTCTACTAGGAAGGGTAAATTAAAGTACAACATTTTGGTAATCACCGTTAATTATTCTCCTTCAGAATTAGATACTTAGGAACATAGAAAGTTACACTAATGGGATGGGCTAAATAACGGACACTTGGTACAGACGTGGAGAGGCAACTGACGGCATCAGGCGACTTTTGCCAGCAAAATGCGCTCACGTTACATTTGTCCCTACACATTCGAGATCTTTAGCGGCAGGCCCACCCGCATTTGGCTTTATTATTTGCTGTTATAAGTTTGCTATCCATTGAACTTTTATCACAGCAAGTTTGAGAATTGTAGTATTACGCTTATTACGATAGAACAAACACGCAAAACGTTAAAATCACGTTTTAATATTAATTAAGGATACAATATGTGTTATTAGTTATTACCTAGTACCATGTGTTGCGCTCACCTTTGGCTCGGGCCAGCTAAAATAACTTGTTATATGCACATATTGTACAGTGTAAACTCTACTATTTTGGTAGTCTATGTGCTAATCTCATAATCAATAAACTTTTGTAACGTCAATTTTAAACTACCTTCAAAAACGTAAATAAATATATTAGTAACGATATTAGGTCAAAAACCTTCCTCAATATTCTTAGTACGAATTGACCATCAAAGATAAATCTCAAAAAGGGAAAATATAATAAGTGAACCAGCCTTACTACACATAAAAACAATAGATCATAATTTGTTGGAGTTGTCGTCATAAAAGGTGTTTTCTTGTGTACCCTTGTATGCAGATCGGGTTTTGATTTATGACACTGACTTAGACGAAGATTTATTAATGCTGTTAAGTGTAGACCATCGATTTATATATATTTTTGTTTGTGTTATTGTGACGGAACAAGCTCGAGGCCCACCTGATGTTAAGTGGACTAACCTCTGCCTATAACAGATGCATTTCGTCATGTGTCAAATTGCATTGCCCCGTCACATTGAGCTATACAGTTGTTAAGTCTCATGTGCCTGTAATTTAACTGGCTTTCAATGACTGCTGCCGAAACACACCGTTAGGTGTTTGGTGACAGATTTTCTACTTGAGGGTGGTCGCTAGCCAGGCGGACATTCGCAAAATGCCCTTCTACCATGCGGCGAAGCACAAGCCCGCGGCGAGATTCCAACCATGCTGAACCTGCTGCGCGGCAGTCCATGGCCAATGCAATAATAACAAATATTTTAAAAATATTTTGAGATAATATTAAATTAATATTTTAATAAAACTATCTATCTATTCTTTCTAGATCGTGCGCTCGTAGAGTCAAAATCTCCTGAGGATGCTTCGTGTAGAATCGAAACGCGTCTAAAATTCTTCCGGTTGGCTGCGTGGCGTTTGACGTCACGTCGGCTTAGCAGGAAAATTAGTCGGAATTGTCACTAGATATGTTTTTATATTTTTTAAGTGTTTTATTAAAATATTAATTTAATGTTTTCTTAAAATATTTTTGAAATATTTGTTATTATTAAATAAAAAATAATTGAATGTTATGATGACTCCACCAACATAAGGCAAGCATAACCTGCGTCCGCGTAAGTTCATGGACTTCAAGTCAAAGCTGTGAACAAGAACAAGTAACCAGTGTTTCTTGTTTTTCAACAAATAAACGACCATGTCCAAGATTCTTATCGCTGACTCGTCCCCAACCAATACTTCCAATATGTATGTTCTCGCTTGCAGTGTGCAAGAGCTTCGAATCCAGTAAGGGCATATATACAAAGGTAATGAACTCTGGTTAATAATTGGATATTATATAGTGGGGATATTTGCCATAATCCCCACGCTTGGCAGGCGGCTTGGTGATTACAGTGCAAGATGACTATATAGTTCTTAAGAAGGCGCTGCTGCTGCCCACCTTCTAGTATTTTTCCCTTTTACAAAATTTTCTACACTCTAAATTATGAAATAACTTTATGAAGCCTGTACCATGCGCATAATATTTTGATAATACTTTTGATGAACTAACATGGTACCGACTTCAACAAGTTTTTTCACACATTTGAGTGTTGAAGTCGGTTCAATTTTTTGGTTATTTTTTTTTCTGATGGTGATGACCGCTGGTGACAAACTGCATTGTTATTGGTAGGTAGTGAATATTGCTTGAATAAAAAAAAACTGTTTTTTAATTTTGCGGAACGTTCTTAATTGGTCTAAACCTAGCACGTGGTATAGTATTGTCTATAACCAATTGAGAACAATCGTCTATAGCTAATTGAGAGCAGAACAAATATATAGTTATAATATAGTTTGTTTTTATCTAAAGAAATATTTATCAATTTTAGTCATATTTTGAAATTTCAGTATATTTATATGTACGATAACCTTTTTGTAACATCCTGAAAACGCTAATTTATCGTGATACGTGTACCTAGTTTAGAATCTGTGATCAAACTCAATCATTTTTTTTTTATGGGTAATCACAATAAGGAACTCTAAGAGCTCGGCTCGCACTTGGCCAGTATTTAGATTAACTCTTGATTAATTAATAATAATAATAGTTTTATTTCGCAAATAATGTACAATTTGTTTACAAACTAAATAAAGTTCTTAATATTATAAATTCTGACAAAAAGCTATAGCTTGTATGTTTGTCTAGTCTGTTATTCGCACAGAACCTACACTAAGAAAATAATTTCTTGTGGTGTAGGCTCTGCATACCCTTCATGGGTACAATAATATGAAACATGAATTAGATAGGTTTAGGTATTTTCAAACCTCTAAAAACGTATATTTGCTATAACAATATATGCTTTGCAACAGTCAATAGCAATGAACTTACCTAAAGACAAAAAGTATGTCCGGAGCAGTATTTGCAGTAATTATTTCTCGACGTAAATGGTCGTCGAGAAGTCACAATATTTGCGTACGCGCATATTTAGTCTTAGCCAGTTTTTTGTATGTGATTTATATATTAAGGCATCATCCAGTACAATGGAAGGTATATTTTTAGGCGAGGTAATGATTTTAATCTATGGGAATACATTTTGGGGGTTATACCTAAGTACCTAGGTAGTAATTTATTTCTAACATCCATTTAAAAAAACATGATGATACGAGATTAAAAATAGCAGAAGCCAATAATTAAGGAAAAAAAACTTAATTTAATTATGTTTCATTGTTTTGAGAGTTTTGACTTGAAAATCAAAAAAATATACCTAGACACAGAAACTGCATGAAAATCAAAAAAATATACCTAGACTCAGAAAAATACGAGTAATATTAAAATAATACCAATTTGATTTCCAATTAAGTCAAATCATTCGAATAGAATTTCGACTTACCAAGAACGAATAACACGCTCAGCTTCTCCATTGTACACAATAATTATTTTAACTTTAATCGAAATAAATATACACGTAGTTAGCTAACGACTGCTTGTGCGAGACTGTCGCAAGCCTCCCGACGCCGCTTCTTTATATAATATAAAACAATTCACTCGTATCTTTTACAAAATGGTCGTATATTCCGCTAAGACATTATTATTCATTTGTGACAGATTATTACCTTTTTAGCAAACACACATTTTCCTGTGTGGTTTCCCCGAGCCCCGTTTTTATTACTCAGTCAATAATAATTTCTATATTATTTTACGGCATTGATTATTCTAAAAAACCGTTCACTGTTAATAATAATTGAAGAATAAGCATTGCAATTCAACGGGGCAATGCTGCCAGCATGCTGGGCACGCTGCCAACTGGGAGTGGGCTGGAGCATTTGGACTGCCTATGAGTCTGCTATGACTTATAGGTGTCTAAATGCTTTTATTGTAGTAGCTGTAGTGTTGTATATAGTTCATAGTATTTTGTTTAATAAAGGCATACAGCCGGTAAAAAAAAAAGTTCACTGTTGATTATAGATATGTCAAGTTCTGGATTCACGAAAAATTAATGACATTTCAACGTCAATAATCTTTAGCGGTATTATTGTAATTAAATATACGGAATAGATAAATTGGGTTAACAATTAAAATGTTGTCCTAAGCCACATGCAAAGCGACTAACTACTTATTACCTTAATACAAAACTAAAGCAACTAAAACGAAAGCATAATTTCGGCTACCTAAATGTCATTGAAGGCCTATAGTACATTTGTACTGTAAGCTCCAGCCCAATACCAGTATTCTTCAATTGCCTCGTTGAATTGCAATGCTTATTCGTTGATCGAAATAAGTGCCAGCATTTTGATCACGCGTCGCATCGACCGAGCCCTCTGACAAGTTTTGGAAAACAAAATTAGCTCACAGCTCCCCTTCTCATATTGAGGTGGCAATGGGCATACTTTAGAAACTGAGTAGCAAACAAACCGGAAGACGTAGTGTAGGTAGATCACACACTAGGTGGACCGACAACATCTTGAGGGTCGGTCATTGTAGCTTTTCAAAGGGCAGGGTTATGTTCAACAATATCTTCGGGCAGGTGATATTATTATTTTTATATATTTGACTTGCCTTTTACCTTAATCTCACCTGAATGTAAGTGGTCGAACATGGTAAACAGGCCTATAATAGGACGGGCTCCCAAGCACAGCTCCCGAAACACAATGCTATATACTTGGCGACAGATTTTCAGGTAGCTACCCAGGCATTCTGCTATTATGCTATCACATTACTTTTTGGGGGTTTAGCAAAATCCTTATTTTTGTAACGTCTCAAAAATTTATGGTAGAATATCAAATTTCTGTGAACAGACATACATTATAGAACAAATAATAATACAAAACATAAACCTGGTGATTCTAGGACTCGCAATGTGGATAACTGAAATAAATAAACTTAATTTTTGATAACATCAACGACAAAAAATACATTGTGTGGTGTAACCCTCGGTGCACCAGCACCTATACGCACTAGACTTTCTCTCAAGAATGTTTCTGTCTTAAGCTGTAAATTTAACAACAAAAGATTTTGAAATTTATTTCTAAGTACATATTTATAAAGGGCGATGCCCCGTCAACCCACTGGACTTTCCCACTGGTGGTTGGACGGGGAATTCAAGTTTCCCCCTCCACCCACTTCACTACAGTTGGAAGCAAATTAACTGTTTCATCGACACTGCAATAAATAATTTTATTAATACAATGGAATAATTGCCATGAAACGCATGAATAACGAGTAAATATCTGTCAAAGTCATAACATTAGTGAAACGGCCATAGAAAATAATACGCAATTACAACTTTCTCTGCTAAATATTCATCAATTCATGATAAAAATACTTGTTATTATACTGTTGGTACATAAAGTCGTATGTTCATACAAATCTAATAGGTATATCACCAAATTTACTATGGAAAAATTAAGGTGCTTCGGTGTTTTCGTCAGGGCCATCTTTAGTAGCGAAATCGCTCCATTAATAAATAAGTATTTTTTTATCATAATTTTCGTATTATTTCCTCGCAAGTGTGTTGAAAAATAATAGTAGATACATCATGATACAAGTGTGGGATGATGATCATTACTCACCCGACTCCCTCATCGCGCTCGTCTACGATTCGCGCGCTATATCGCCTCGTGTGTAATGATCAACATATCCCACTTGTATCATACTGTATATACTATTAGGTATATAAAACAGCTCAGCGGCCCGTTTTATATAATAATGGATACATTATTGATCATTACACTCGATGTTGGGTTTGACTCTGTGCTAATTTTACTGAATTAAAAAAATATAAGTCATCATTTCTATAGTGATAACATAATACATTTTATTTATTTTACTTAAAACAAGTTAACAGTATAATTTTTCCAATATTTTATTCTGAATGTGGTATGTAATTACAACAATGACTGTACAAGAATTTGATTAGGTATGATATTAGGGCTATCGTACACCAATATGCTTAGCGCACATATACAAACTAACTACAGGTGAAAATTCCGTTTCACAAGTACCACACCGCACGAGAGTGAAAACTTTGAGAGTGAAGGCTATATTGAGACCGAAAAATTATAACTGACACAACCGTACATTTCAATAGACCTTATACTACTGTATTAGTTAAAATCAACAAAAATGCTTACCTTAAAGAAATTGCCATTTATAACATATACCTACTATTTAAAAACAACACACACGGAAAAAATAATAAAATTCACATACCATGTGGATCAAACACAGTGGCAAAGCAATAGCAACAGAACAATACTACCCTTTTCTACCATTGTGGAAAACATTGCTTATATGTTTGGATACGAACGTTATCCCTTTGACTTCTTACAAGTTACTCCATACAGCAGTACAAGGTTTAGGTTTTTCCCTTGAATGGATTAACTTAATTTATTATTCATTACAATATCCTAGAATAAAGTCATATTTGTCATATTTTTATATTTTAATGTCTTCCATACCCTGTCTTCCAGTCCCTGTTTCGAGATGTATTTTTGTATGAAACAGCCTTCTGAGTGTTGGTTTCATCTCCACTCATGTTTTAATTTCTTTAATCAGTAGCATTGTAATAAGTATATACTAACATCTTTTAATAGCAATGTCTATTAAGTAAAGTTAATTTATTTTAATCCTGGAACTAAAGAGCTAATTAGATAACTGGAGATAATAATATAAATATATTACATTGAAATAATTAATTTTGCCCCCTTTTTTTAATGTGCTTTGTATTCGTTGAAATTCGTTTGTTTATTTGAAGATTGCTATAAAATATTTAGTGAAGACGGTTTGCACCTCACTAACTCCGAAACCAATAGGTCTTTTGCTTAGTTTGTTGTACCGTTCGAAAGAGGATACAATTTTAATTAATAATGCATTTATAACTCAATTATTCAAAAAAAACCAGTTAGTTGGTTTTTGCATTAACCCGGCGATATTATTATCAATGTATAATATATATCAGCGTAGAATAAGTTTTGATTTTCCTCTCCAAAGTGTTTAAACAAGTACGTTGTAAGTACCCACTTAATATACTACGACTAGGTATGGGAACACCTTACATTGATGTTAAATTAAATCGTAGTTTTTTCATAAAATAAGTATCTTAAAACAAAAGATAAACAGTCGGAGTTTCCTTAGTCAAGTCATAACTTGAAAAACCACTTAAGTTAATGGAACAAGTAAGTAATCTGTGCTTAAGTAATATCAGTCTTAACAACTAATATACAACCACTAGCTTTTGCTCGCGGCTTTGCCCGCGCAATTTCCGCATTATTAAAAATATATATTATTAAACTTAATTTTAAGAAAATTAGGTATTTTAGTGAAAGCACATTATGAAAGCATTCTGTACCATGGAATTTTATAACATCAATATATTTTCAAAATATCATTCCATAATTTTTTTTAAGTTGATCTGTATTTGTTTGTGGTCACCAAAAATTGTATGCTAGGTATATATATACCGCATTGTAAAAGATATGTTGTATATTGTTGAATTTGACAATGTTATTAATGGTATTCCTGAATACGGTGCCTGTGATAGAAAAAGTAATCCTATTACATTTTTGCGATAGGTAAAGAGTGTTAAATAAAATCGAACATGACGTTTTTTCTGCTAAGTCAGCAGCACTCAATCTTGCGGATCGCTAGCTAGTAGATCAGCGATCCAAGTGAAATACTTACAATCAAAAAGGCATAATAGAAGCAATAAAACACTTGTGGCGTAGAAACTTATTTCGACACCATTGGTGACGACTAGGGAATCACAAAACTAAACTCACGAAAAATAAATCATAACATCAAATATAGAGCAATAAAAATAAATTTGGTACAGGGTGACAGTCACCCCGTGTCCACGTCGTCCGCGATCACTGCAAAGTGTTTGAAACTTCGCGCGTCTTCGTGACAAAAATAATGATAAATATAGATTTAAACCGTTTAAAGTTGTTTAATTAGGTACTATATTTTGTTATAATCTCAAAAATCTAAATTTGATGTTGTTAGTTTCTAAAGATGCGTTCCTAGGCCGTAAAAGGCCAAGCAAGCTTCGATAAATAAATATTACCTAAAAATGGAACCGACTTCAACACTCAAAAGTGTGAAATAACTTGTTGAAGTTGGTAACATGATGGTTAAAAAGTACCTATTATCGCAATATTGTGCGCATGGTTTCGATTTCAAAAATTTAGTTCACATTTTTGAGTGCAATTTTAGGTAAAAAAAACACCCTTTTTTGAGACCCTTGCTACTTACGGGCCGTATGTCATTCACTGTCAATTATTATTATCATCAACATAGGAAAACACTTTTCAGATATTGGAATATAACTAAAAAACGGCTGGATCTATTTTGATACACGGGAAGAATCAGCATTCAAATAAAAAAATAATCAAATAAATCGGATCACCCAGTTAAAAGTTCTGAGGTAACATTAAAAAAAATACAATCGAATTCAGTACCACCTCTTTTTTTTGAAGTCGGTGAAAAAAACATCAAATTGAGGGCAAGGGAAAAGGACTATAACATAATCTAACCACCACCACTGTATAGAGGTGGCGGCAGCTCCCGTGTCCCCCTCTGGTGTTGAGATATGGACAACCCTACGTATTCATATAAAGGCTAGACTAAGGGCCCGTTTCAGAATGTCCTAATAAAGTTTCGGGTTGCTATGCAACACATAAAATAACTAAATAATAAAAATGAAAGAGACATGCAGCGCGTTTCAAGCTTTAACCGATGGATAGGCTAAATCGACGACTGTGAAACGCAAAGATAGTGTTTTGTTTAATAAATATGTTGTGGGTAGTATAACCGGAACTTACTCGAACATTCTAAAACAGGCCCTAAATATTTTAATCTCATACGAGCCAGCCAGGTCTTCCGCTTTTGTTCTAGTTTTACTGTGGTAAAAGTTCAATTACTTGTCTTACCTATACAATCGACCCCGATAGGTGCTATTTGATTTCCGATAGAATTTTAGATTTTCATCTCACTAGAATTTAAGATATGTGCTTAACGGTTACCCTACAATCAAAATGCAACTCCTCGGATATCAATGGTACTAGACGTTTTGCTATTTGCTCTGTTTACAAATCATTACTCGCGATAAAAATGATTTTAACGAGTGTTCACAAAAGTGCAGGTTGCGGGCTTTCGGTTCAGTGTTGTAGTGTAATAGAAATTATGTATTCTAAGTGCAAAATTTACATAAATACAATTTATATCAGTCGTGATACGTATTTATTTTAACTAGTCTACTACCCACACAAAGTAACACCAACAAAATTATATTATTGCACCTGACAATTTTACATTAGCATTGCGTCGAACCCAATTTTGCTTTAAATCTTATAAAATATCACTCGTTACATTATTATTTAAAAATGCTGCATTCACTGCCAACCAAGTCTCACTCGGCCTCGGACATTCAGTAGCCGAAAATTCAGCTTCCAAAGTTATAACGAGTGCTGAATAAGGCAGCAGGATGTCAAACGACGATTTCAAAGAGCTAGCTCAACTCAAAAATGGTCGTTATTATATTGCATGTTCTTCTCGCTTTGGTTCTATGTTCCTTTATGCTAAGAATGAATCAGCTGATTTTTTGATTAAAACTGTCATGCTAGTTACCTTATATTGTAGGAATGGCATTTTGCGCAATTTATGGCAATGCCCGCCTGGCTAGCGACCACCCTCAAGTAGAAAATCTGCCGCTAAGCACCTAACGGTGAGTTCCGGCAGCTGTCCTTGAGAGCCAGTAAAATTACAAGCACATGAGACTTAACAACTAATTATGTCTCAAGGTGACATGCGCAGTGCAATTCGGGACTTGTGACGAAATGCATCTGTTATAGGCAGAGGTTAGTCCGCTTAACATCAGGTGGACCTCGAACTTGTTCCGTCACAATAACATAAAAAAAAATCTAATTATTACCCGTCCTCATCTTACTCACCAGGAATCCTACCACTGATTGAGACACGTTATCGATGCGACACGTAACGACGACGTCAAAATGTATTAAAATGTCTCGCGGAGACGAATCTTTGCTACCTCGGAAAACATGGGCAGCCTTCACGCTTATAGTACCATAGTATAATAACAAACAAACGTCCTTCTAATATCTTCACTACACATCATAAAACAAATCGTAATTCAGTACGCCCAGTTTGTTTACAAACTGTGTTACTGATACTTGTTTCTTATGTTTTTTAGGGTTCCGTACCCAAAGGGTAACGACGGATGGACAGCAAAGTCTCAGTAATAGGGGAACCTATTACTGGGACTTTGCTGTCCATCCGTCCGTCTGTCACCAGGCTGTATCTCAAGAACGGTGATAGCTAGACAGTTGATATGTTCACAGTTGATGTATTTCTATTGCCGCTATAACAACAAATACTAAAAATAAAATAAAATAAATATTTAAGCGGGGCTCCCATACAACAAACTTGATTTTTTTACCGTTTCTTGCTCGATACTAATAACGGTGACAGGTAGACGCTTCAACTATACACATAATATTTAGTTATATGTTCTCTTTACATATAATTAGTTAAAATAAAATAAATAATTAAGTGGGCTCCCATACAATAAAACAGGTTTTCTCCGTTTATTTGCTAAAAATAATAATAATGAAAACAGGTAGAAACTTGAAATATTCACCGAATATTTAGTTGTATATTTACTTTAAAAATAAACAATTAGTGAGATCACTATTTAGGTTTCGTACCTACACAGTATAGGAACTTACCTACCCAGCTCAATCGGACACTGCGAAAAGTGTCTGTAACTTGCAAGATCAGGTTACAGATGATGCTACGGAACCCTTCGTGCGCGAGTCCCACTCGCACTTGGCCGGTTTTTTTAACATGCACGTTACTATGTTACTCCAACCTTATCAACTTCACAAAAACTTGAATTTGATAAGGTCTAATAAGAATAAAATGTAAAAGATTTAAAGAAAAGACGATTTGCTGTCAGCCAATTAGGGATGGAAATCTCCAACGTTCTTCGAAAGAATGCTCGGTCTCATTTGAAAGTCGGTTTGTTATCTGCGCTCGTCCTCCGGTCGCGTCAGGGGTTATCGCAACTGTCGTCACCCCTCCCGAACCCTCCCCGCCCCTCGAACATCCCGAGCCTCGCTCCACCCGCCTCCCGCCTTTGATGCATCAGTGGACCGATAAGCACCCTCCCATCAACATCATTTATACTCCAAGCATTGTATATTCAAAATATCGAACACGCGCCAAAGTTCTATCCTAAACTTTGAAAAGTCAACTTTATCGAAACATTTTAAGCAGATAAAACCTTGTTTTTAGTGCAGAGTTAGTGATAGCGGCATATTTGGACTGAATCGTGTGGAAATGGTAAACGGGAAGATTTTGTTCTGCGTAGTTTTAGTCGCTGCCGGTGAGTATCATCCTAATTTAATTCGTTCCTAACACTTGAAACTTAATTGAAATTGACTATTGAGGCAGTATTTATTCCTTTTCGTTGTATTTGTGCAATAAAATTACAGACAATCTCATACATCAAGTCATCATTAGCTTATTAAAATATAGTATAAAATCTGTGTCTAAAATTATCAGATTAAGGAAATGTTAAATGGTATGTTTATTTCTTCATAGTATTAGTAAATGTTGTAAACAATTTCTTCGACTTCAGTTATTTGTACAGTTCATAGCCACGTAAAAGAGCTATAACAGTCACTGACGAGACATTTCTTTAGCGATGACGCCGTCTTGAATATTTTTATATAATAATAATAGTCTAGTTGTAAATGGAAAAGCAATGAATACTTATTTATTTATTATGAATAAAGAAGTACAGACGGAGCAAGGCGCACGATACCAGTGAAGCAAAAACAATATGATTGTACTACTGTCCCTTTCATGCTCCACGGATATGCCATACTGTTAAAAGGGACAACATGTTAGGAGCATGGTTTTTTTTACTCCACTTGCGCCGTCTCTTGTATTAGAACTTCTCTTCTATCTGAGATGTAGGTATATAAATCTAATATTGGCTTATAAATTGGAGTAATGTTTTGCGATAACTGTCTAAAATTAGCTTCGCTTGACCCTATTATCCTGCGGCTGCCTATCTAAATCACGAGGGTACACTGTGCGAGGTACCAAAGCTAGATATACATATAATAATTATAATTTCTTAAAGTTAAGTTCCGTTTTTATGGCCATACCTAGTTTATTTATATACTGTACTGTATCAGCTAGATTATCCACTGCTGACCATAGGAATGAACCAACCATTATGGAGGGGTCTTTTTAATTTGCCATATTGCCCACGGTGTGCAGACGTCTTGTGCAGAGTATAGTTGGCAGTTCAGAAAGCGCTGCTGCCCACCTACCGATATTTTCTTACGATACCTATAAAAACAAGTTTTTTTTTAATGTTATTGTGACGGAACAAGCTCGAGGCCCACCTGAAGTTCAACGGACTAACCTCTGCCTATAACAGATTTCGTCACAAGGTACGAATTGCGCTGCGCCCGTCACCTTGAGACACAATTGTTAAAATTCATATGCCTTTCATTTTACTAGCTCTCAAGGACTGCTGCCGGAACACACCGTTAGATGCTTGGCGACAGATTTTCTACTTGTATGATGACGTTTCAGCCCGACACTTCAAGAGCTGACAATAATTATATAATTAAGAATAACTATTCGGTATTATTAAGTTGTTTCCTTTGTACCCGATAAAAATCATATCAACTGTGTTACTACTACTCATATTTACCAAATATCTTTATAAAATTTATATTTTAGTAGCACTAATAACATTTTCAACGGGGCAATGCTGACAGCAGCGTGCTGAGCATACTGCCAACTACACACATCAACAATGTCTAGGTATACTACATGAAAGACTTCTTAACTTAAAAACTATTTACAGTATAAAAAAAGTTTTCTTCTCCACCTCCTGTTTCGAAATTCAAAAAAATAAAAACAAAAACTCATTGAAACAAAAGAATATCGATTATTCGAATTTGGCGGTCGAAAAGTTAGTTTATGTTACAATAAATTTTGAAAAGTTAAAAGCAATTACACATTTTCTTTATTCTAATTTAAACGTGTGTTACATTTATTGTTATGTCACGTCGACATTTGACAAGGGAACAGCAGATTAGAGCTGTAGGCATGTTGGAAGCTGGCGCTATACAACGCGTGGTTGCTGAAATTCTGCAAACCGGCCAAAATGTAATCTCCAGGTTATGGTCACGTTATCGTGCTACAGGCGATGTCGCCGAACGGCATTCAGGCAGAAATCGCGTCACCACTCCTAGACAGGACCGTTTTCTTCAAAATATCGCTAGGCGACAACCCAATATTACGGCTATGCAAATGGTTCAAAGGCTACAATCTGACCACGAATTGTTGGTTAGTGACCAAACTGTAAGAAGAAGATTACATGAAGCTGGTCTTCATTCTCGCAGACCACTTCGGGTTCCAGCTCTGCAGCGGGGCAATCGCGGGCGGAGACTATTGTGGGCTAGAGAACATTTCACATGGAGTGACGAGCAATGGTCCATGGTGCTTTTTACTGATGAGTCTCGGTTTGGATTTCATCCGGATTCACGAACATTAAGGGTTTGGCGAGTTCCTGGTAGACGAAGCCGTCTCCAGCATCCACAAGAAGTCCATTCATATCAAGGCGGGACTATCATGGTATGGGCTGGTATTCGTATAGGTGCGCGAACCGATCTCATTTGGATAAGAGGGAACATGAATGCATTGAAATACCGCAATGAGGTAGTGGAACCTGTGATTATCCCACACAGGGTACAAATGGGTCAGGAGTTCCAACTCATGCACGATAATGCCCGTGCCCATACGGCTGAGCTGGTATCAACTGTGCTTAGGGAACATGAAGTCAGAGTTTTGGACTGGCCTGCTCAGTCCCCCGACATGAATCCCATTGAACACGCGTGGGACATGTTACAACGAAGAGCTATGGTTAACTTTTCTCCAAATCTGATGACAGAAGAACAACTTTTCCTGCACTTGAAAAGAACCTGGGACCTGATACCGCAGCTCGATTTGGATAATTTAATTTTGAGCATGAATAACCGATGCCGAACTCTAATTAATGTTAGGGGAGGAAATACTGATTATTAAACTTAATTAAATGCCTTTTTTTTGTTATTTTTGACATTAATTTTCATTATTCCCTATATAAAATCCATCATGTACAAAGAAAAAAATTACACCCAAAAATAAAATAACAAAAAAAATAATCAAAAATCTTTAATGCATCTGTTTTTATGTATTGCAAACATAAACCATAAAATAGACTTTAATTTTATATATAATTGTTTTAACAAAATATTTAGAAAATTTTGTAAAATAAGGTAAAAATGAAATATCCCTAGGCATTGTTGATGTGTGTAGTAGTGAGCTGGAGCATTTGGGCTGCCTGTGAGTCTGCAATGACTTATAGGTTGTCTAAATGCTTTTATTGTAGTAGCTGTAGTATTGTATATAATTCGTAGTATTTTGTTAATAAAGTCATAAAAAAACCCTGTATTTCTGAAGTGTGTGGCTATATACTCGTATATATAGCCCCACAAAGGACCTATAGGTCCTTTTGTCAATATATAGTTTTTTGTAATATTTATTTACAAATCAAATACATATACAATACAATTATATACAAATCTTGATACTGCGACTTTGTTCATGTGATAGCGAAAGTGCAAAGATTGCTATTGCTGCTACTGTACTTTACATACTATACAAATCAAGTAGTTCTAATTATTGTGGTCACAACGCTTTACGGGACGCGATCATCTGAAATTTTATATTATACAGCAATCCGGATTGCATAAGCGCATGCAGCATGTTTTGCAGGCCAAATTGACGACCTGCATCAGCGGGCCTGCCATCAGGGCGCAGACCGAAGACATATCCCCGGGGAGAGGATAAAAATCTTCTCACCTTTGTTTATATTCTCCGTGCAGCGTTGAATATTTATCCGTGATAGACAAATCCTTTTTTCTAGTGTCGTCATATATAACAATAAAACTACCTATCAATATTAGCAAATTCTTTGGCTCACTGACCTAGTCCATTAATAAGTGATAATTCTGTATCAAAGACCGGCAAGCGTGAGTCGGGCCTCGCTCCATGGGGGCCTGATCAACATCTTCAACCACATCATCACTTACCATCAGGTGAAATAGTGGTCAAAGGCTATCGGGCATAAAATAACCTAGTTTAGATTTTGACCATAAAAAAGATGGATCAAATCTTTCAACACAGACGGAAAAATAGAAAATATTTTTTTGTCTACCTTTTCGTTTTTAACACGCCGTAAAAATTAAAGCATTTTTAAAATCAATATTTAGTGTTTGGTCAGCTTTCTACAATATATATCTGAATTTCAATCTACGACCTTAAGACTCGTGATATAGATAAATAGATATATACACTGTTTATTGTAACATCAAGCTTAAATTAAAAAAACTTACTTACAATTTAAGATATAATGTAACGAAGTGAAACAATGGCCGGTCTTGATTTTATTATAGGTCTCTAAGCGTTCTTGTTCGGACAACCCAATCATATATAAATCAATGTGTATATATAAAAATATACCAAATTAAGATAAAACAAGTTCCACAAATTATAGAAGAAATTAGGATAGTACAGTACTTTATGTTAATAAATATTGCAGTTAGAGCGAGAGATTTAACGTAATTTTTAAAAGATTCAAATAAACGAGACATACAGCTATACTGATGTACAGTCAGCAGAATGACACAAATAAGACCCCGTTTGGCCCCATGGATAAGGAAACTTCCTAGGCCATCTTGTCTCTTGTAAATCCCCTTACAAAACCACTCTTAATTCTAGGTCAACGAACACAGGTGTGTAGATTTTAATGCATACAGTAATAGTTGCTGAAGTGCAAATATGGCTTTTGTCGTCCCAAACACTTGAGATTGCCTCCTTATTCAAAATTAGTGATGAATATAATAATTAGCCCGTTTCATCCATTCGGCTCTGTAACGGAATTAGTCTCGTATATTTATCATTTCCTCAGTGGGGTGCAGGGCTAGGACTGTACCCCCATATCTTCTTGCTTGCTTGTCAACTATCAAGATTCTTCCTTTACTATGACAATTTTATATGAATAATATCTTTCATTGTCTATGAGTCCAGGGATTCATACAACTTATTTTGTACCTTAGCCGATATGATATTATAGCGACTGTTTACTTAGCATTCTTCCTACCTTCCTTGTACCTCAATCGTTAAGGAAAATAAAATATTCCATCCCTATGACCAACACTTTTGTTATCTTTCATACTATCTACCATATGCGTTATACATCTACCATATGCACCTTGTTTCACAACAACGTATCCTTACCAGTCTCTCCTTTTCGTTTCTCGAAAACATCCTACGCCTTACTCCTTATGTTGGTTGCCATTTAATTCCATACATTCATACATTCCTTAATTGATGACATTCTATTCACAACTCTCTTTCTGAATTATGTTGTATCCTCATCGTTCTATTTCAAGTACCATTTAATACTGGGTAGCGGCTTTGAACAAGTAAACCTAATCTGAATGATCAATTCTCTACGAAATAACCAATTCGAATGAATAACTCCAACCTGGCTGTCTCGGTTTGATCCTAATTTGTGTCTCTCGTAAAAAAATAATTGATTTGCCTTGCATAGACCGCTTTTGCAGGCCATTAAATGTTGCGTGGCTGATCTCAGGACAGGATTACATCTTACCAATAAAGTTTCGAATCGAACGAAACTATCATGTTACCTACTTTAGGAAATGGAATATCAATAAAGTTATTGTCATCATCAGTTGGCACACATGCACGGTATAACATAATTTTGGGAGGGAAGGAAAGGCGGAGGTCCCTTTCAAGACATGGTTGTTTTCTCACGTTTATGTAGCGTGCGTGGGGTATACTCGTAAAATCTTTAAGGCTGGGTCACCACAAATAAAGGCTGCCCATTTACATCCATTAGCTTCCTCAAACACTGATGATGTCGTCAGTCTAGGGTATATGGAGCTTAGAACACTGCACTTGTTGACCTACTCTTGTAGGCCTCTGAGCCAATCGGATCGTAGTTGCCACTCTATAATTTTGCTTCCCTATCGAAAACTATTTTCAACTACGAGTATATAGCCAGTTGATTGCCACTTTTAACTTTAAATCTTGATTGATTGAATTCAATCTGAGCTTATCTTAGAAACTAAGAGAATATTACAAGTACCTCATAATGATATTCAGTAATTGTTAGTTTGTAGATCTCATCATTAGACTACTACTCACAGAGGAAGTTGTTATTTGTATACATAATTTTCCTGTTGATAACAAAAACCACAAACCCATTTATGAGAATTTTATATAATAATAACAAATACTTTTAAAAGTATCCTAAAAAACATTAAATAATATTTAAATAAAACACTTAAAAAAGCATAAAATTATATATCTAGTGACAATTCCGCCTAATTTTCCTGTTATCTACGTGACGTCATAAACATCACGCAGCCTAACCGGAAGAATACCCGACTAGTTTCGCTTCTAAACGAAGCATCTTCAGGAGGTCTTGACTTACCGAGCGCACGATCGAGACATGATGATCGTGCGCTCTGAGATTGAGATGTCTCGATCGTGCGCTCGGTAAGTCAAGACCTCCTGAAGATGCTTCGTTTAGAAGCGAAACTAGTCGGGTATTCTTCCGGTTAGGCTGCGTGATGTTTATGACGTCACGTAGATAACAGGAAAATTAGGCGGAATTGTCACTAGATATATAATTTTATGCTTTTTTAAGTGTTTTATTTAAATATTATTTAATGTTTTTTAGGATACTTTTAAAAGTATTTGTTATTATTAAATATGGATTTCCGCAAAGTAACGCCTGAATCTATTCATTAGAATTTTATATGGTTCACTGGTCCTTCAGCATCCCGTTATTGTATTTATTGGGTTTGATAACATTCAATTATATATTTATTAATTAAAGTAGGTGTATATTATTCAATTGCTAACTTTTAAATGTTGCCACGGAAAACATTTTAATTATGTTTATGTAGAGTAATTATTTTGTGCTACATCATATTGTTATTAACATAGACATTCCTACAAACAAATAATGTTATTTCCTTGATGATAATGAATGATGGTTCTTTACATCATAGAACAAAGTGGCTATATTGTATAACATTCAGAGAAGATAAAAAAGCAAAGGAAAGCGTTTTATTGAAAAATTCTGAACTTAGTACGAACGTAGTGTGAAGAAGTGTCTTTTAGAAAGTTATCAACCAACAACGATAAGTAAGCATTTACTTATGGTGTGGTATATACTGGCACGGCTGAGAACAATAACAGTGGATGAATGACAATCATATATAATGGATAGGTGTAATGAAACTGTACAGTCTGGTCAGCATAATGACCTGGTCTAGAACTAGATGGTTTGCAGTACCTCCCAGAGACATGAAATTCATCCTCTCCAAATTGAAAACGGGTGCGATATTGAATCTCACTCAGTGACTAAATATCATCAAAATGGCTAGAAAACACCGATTTACATTATATTGTATTTTTCAAACTCAATATAATGTAATAAGTACTACGTACAACTACTTCCATGGTAATAATATAAATGTTCCTTATTATTAAAATTAATACGAGTTGTGAATTAACTCCATCTAGGGTAAGGTGGTGTAAGTTTGCGCAGTTTTGAATCAGTTGGTTATAAAAAATTATCAAACTGAATAATCACAGGTTTCTTTATTTATATTTAACTTATACTCAACTGGTAACAAATTTAAATATAAATTATTGAGAATTAATCATCACTTTTTTCTTAAAAATAAAAAACATGGAAGTCGAGACTTGCGCAAATTTACACACCCTGGTGTGTAAAATTGCGCATCGAGGGGGATAAGATTGCGCAGTCGAATTCCTTCCATAAATCATATTTAAATACACCGAAACCCAAGTAATCAGTAAATTTTTCGTGCCACCACACCTGGCACGTAACACACTCGATCCAATTTTCATTAATTGGTTCTATAAATATTTCAGTGCATCATCCACACCTCCATATTTTCTCTTTTGCTGACGTCTTTGGTTTTAAAATACCTTTTAAACTCCTTTTGGATTAGGCTTCTTTAATTCGCCAATTTCTTTTTCTAGTTGATTCTTGTAGGGTGAGTTGCTAATAACTTCAGCTTGTTTGTGCTTTCGATGAGTAGTTTTCTTTAATTCAGACCTTGGAATTGGAACTATATCTCCAAGTGAAGGGCACATCTGCATGCTTAAATACGATTTGTATTTTAGAGTTCTGTGAAGTTGAGGCAGTCTGAGTCTACAGGAATACATCATCCTGTAACTGCTGCCATTGGAGAGACTACTGAAGTTGATCAATGCATTCAGTTGCATCTTTTAGAGAAGAAGTTATTTTTCGAGTTTGTAAAAGACTGCTTGGTACGTCTTGTGGTTTATCCAACTTCCTCTAGAGGAAAGTTATCACCGATATCGATTGCATTGTTTTCCGGGTTTTCCCGTCTCTAATTAATAAATAACACATAAGGAATTCATAGTTAAAATGAATATTATACAGCTGCGTGTAACATTGCGCGCGCAATTTTATCCACCCCCTTTATGCGCAAACTTACACACTTGGTCGAATCGTAGTCATCAAGGTACTGCTGCCATCTCTTAGAAGTTTATCTTACTACAATGTCACTAACCAAAATTTCGATGCTAAACACAAATACAACAATCAGTAAAACATTGTTAACATATCAGGTTTTTTGTAAGTTATATTTCCAAAGTGTGAAAAAATTAGATGAGAATGCTATAAAAACTTTGAACTAACCTGGAGTCAACGTTTTCATTCGTATCTAAATAATTTTATGGGGGTGGAGACTGGCATGTAAACTGTTCAAAACACAACTGAAGTTAGCTACGTATTTCACACCAGTGTCGTAGGATGACGTGTGCGCAATCTTATCGTCCGCGCAATCTTACACCACCCTACCCTATATTCAACATTAAAAAATATGTTGTAACTTTAGTTCACGTTTCGTATTTCTGTGACAGGGAATAATAATAATTTACTTACAACTGCTGCACTCAGACGTCATTTAACTTTTAACTACTATTAAATCGTTCTTTTTGCTCCGCTTTTGATAGTATTTCATACCTATTACTCAACTTCGACTTCATCTGCGGGCTAGCCACAATTTCGCCAATGTCGCATGTATAGAGAAAAAACAAACGACAAATAGAGTGATCGGTGGCAGGCCTATGTAAGGCTCCAAATATGTGTCAATTTGGCATCCGAGTAAAGTTAATGTGAAAGGGGACAACACATGACATATACAGTACAACACAATTTATCCAACTAAAAAAACAAAACATGGTTACCTTTTACTCTAATTGGTGTAGACGACTTTGAGTGCATCAAATACGTAGTATATAAAAAACAGTAAATACCGACAAAAAATATATGCAGCGTAAAATGGAACCCATGCTTATGTTTGTGTATCAGCTAAGCAATTTTTGGCTGGATTGGTAGACTGAATATGACAATCAAAAATACGATAATTGATTATCAGTGATATCAAAGTCACCGATGATCTTATAATTACCGGTGAATTGGAAATTATCGATGACACTCAAAAATCGCACCCCAGTCCTTCACAAGAGGCCATCTTAGAGGGTACCATCATGGTACCACCGCTGCTGTGTCGGACGTTCTGCCTCGATACAGAAGTGCATGTAAGCAATACCACAGATGACAGAATACTAGTATATACTCTTTTTACGTGTAAAAGGCACTGATACAAGTAAATTTTGTGGGTTGAACGAAATATAAGAAATAATGTCTCGGAACGGCGTGCGTGACCGTTATGGGTGAGTAGTCAGTTTCGTTAGTTTATAATCTGTCGTTACCATTGTTGACCAATAATAGCGTTTCTACCTCTTGAATAAGTAAGTACTTGTAAGCAAGGAAATTAAAGTCACTAGCATATATATATTTATGGGCATTTTCATATAAAGGGACACATAATCATTTGTTATGGAAGGCTTGTTAATCTTGTTATTATTGCGATTACTTGAATTGAAACCTGAGGAAGCGTAGGAATTTAGGATTGAACCATTAGCAAAGCTTGTGGGTCGTTTATTCTATAATATAACATTTTTTGAATCTTCATTTTAATATCTTCAATATAATCATATTATCAAAATGGCCCTAAACGAGCATTGTTTATTGTTTGTCTTTACTTTCATACAACTTCCTCAGTCTTGGTAGGTAATGTTTTAATTTCAGCTAACTGTATGGCCGTTTAGGAACTTCATACATACTTATGTTACTTTTGAACTCCTCTTAAATAGGTGTACAATTTGCGTGTGGCTGCCCCACAGCTGCGAGCCGCCACATGAGACCGTTTGGCGTCTGATCCGGGGGTTATCAACCCTGTAGGGCGCACATGTTTATTATTAGCTGTGATCGATCAAGACAAACGGATGGCAGCGCATGTGCAGCGCAATTAGTGCAGCTGCTAATTGCTCATCAAATACAATGATAAGTTTTAGAAATGTTGGGAACTGCGACTCAGAATGGAATAGTCCTTTATTTGGTCTGTTGTCGTATATGGATAGATAAGTATCATTTGATTTTTCACAGACACTGCTTTTTACCTTTTTAACCTCAAAAAAAGAAGGACGTTTTCAATTTGTCTGTTATGATTGTTACCTCAGAACTTTTGGCTGGGTAAACCGATTTTGATAATTCTTTTTTATTTGAAGCTGATGCTTATCGTTTGCTCCTATATTTCTTTGATCAAAATCGGTCAAGCCGTTTTTTAGTAACACTCCAATAACTGAATAATATTTTCCTATCTTGATGATATAGTCGTTGACAATGAATGGCAATTGATCCCGTAAGTAGCAAGGGTCACTAAAAAGAGCGAAAAAAAATGTTTACCAAAAAATGGAATCGACTTCAACACTCAAAAGTGTGAAATATTTTGTCGAAGTCGGTACCATGCGCACAATATTGTGATAATAGATATTAATGAACTATCATAGTACCGACTTCAACCACTTATTTCACAGTCGGTAAAATTTTTTGGTGAATTTTTTTTCATATATTGAACTCTTCTGAAAATAATTTAATTGATTGAAAATGAACAGACCACGGACAGTTGGGGTGCTGAGGCTAAGAGCTTTGTGGGCGAATTAGTTCGTAGACTCAATGACATCACTGGCTACTCCCGCGCCGGTTCTTTCCTGGTGCAGAGGCTGGCTATTCCCATTCAGCGTGCAACGCAGTAAGTGTGATGGGCACCTTTGCACTGGAATGATCAGGGGCGAGCTATAAGTTGAAAATTTAAATTAAACATTAGATTTAATTGATTTTCTAAATTAATGTTTTGTGTCCAGAAAGTATCCAAACTACAGGTTTAAAAGTTTCCTTGTACAAGCTAGAGACCCGTGAGTTACTGCGTACAGACACAAGGCGGTGTGGCAATAAGACCCCTAAATCTCAAATTAGATCTGACGTAACTTTAAAAGGACTTTCACAAAAAGTATTTTTAAAGAAACATCCAATCCTGGACTATATAGCGCCAGGACGAAATGTGTAGCTCCTCCTATACTTCAATGTAATTTTTTTGAATGCCTTTTTTTATTCGATACGTTTTTTAAAGCTTAGTCCATGCGAAAAGTAGGTAATATTTTTTAGTATTCCGTACCTAAAGGGTAAAAACGGGACCGTATTACTAAGACTTCGCTGTGCGTCCGTCCGTCCGTCCGTCTGTCAACAGGCTGTATCTCAAGAACGGTAATAGCGTGACAGTTGAAATTTTCACAGATGATGTATTTCTGTTGCCGCTATAACAACAAATACAAAAAGTTGGCCAAGTGCGAGTCGGACTCGCGCAGGCTTAAACTAAAAAAGGTTAAAATATGAAGTCTAATGTTGTATAGCTAATGGTACGGAACCCTTCGTGCGCGAGTCCGACTCGCACTTGGTCGATTTTTCTATTTTTCTTGCATTTCGGACGAAGCAATTGTCGTAAGTCACATTGCGCTGATATAATCCTTATTTACACGTGGGTTTGTTAGATTTTAGTGTTAGCCAGCAAATGCCTGCTAATGAGGGCACTGTAAGGCCATGAACAGCTCCGGGTTGCCCTAATATACGGTAAATTACTGAAGGGATAGTATATCACCCCTTGCTAACTGGTGACATAAGTAGACCTTATTTTGTTTCACTGCATTTATTTATATAAATTTTTAATTGTCACATAAAATAACTCCTGAATCGAATGACGCTACTTAGAGTGTTATATAAAACAAATATATAACACGCCATATTAACATTTATATTTTTATATCTAGTAATTGTTGAATCATGGCAGGAAGTAGTTGTACTCATCCTGGAAATTAGGACTGAGAATGATGTGGCACAAGTTATGTGTAATGTAATGATAAAATGACATCAAATTATATCTATTATGACAGAATTTATAGGATCATAAATAATGGCTTAGATAATATAAGTATTTTAATTAGGTATTCTCGAATAAAACAATAGGATGTTGGTTACATTTTATAACTCAAAATTAACAATACTGTCGCGGTATGAAAAGGTAAGCCAGTTTTAAAAATTTATTCACTTTAAATATTCCGTGAGCTTTAAACTAAGTAACACAACAGATTAGTCCAGAAAAATTATGTTTAACTGTTTAACTAAATGGTTTTTCAACAAGACGAAAAACTTTGATGAAAGAATCGACATCTGTCAGCGTGCTCGTGGAGGGCATTTGCCAGATATCAGTTTTCATTCATGATTGCTAAACTTTTCTCCTCGTAATACAATATTATATACTAAACTTTACTCCTCGTAATACAATCATCGTAAGATGGTTATCTTCATCTAAATTCTTTGTTTTATTTTGTTTTAGAAAACAAAGTTCTTGTTGTAAAACTCTTTTTAGGGTTTGAAATTACTTAGATCCTAAGTAGTTGTTTTATTTTAGATCCTAACTAAACATATTTCAGATGTGTTGTGAAATGTGTTTTGCTTATTTGTATTTGTTCCTAGTTGAGTTTTGCCTATTTGTTCCTAGTTACGGCTAAACGTTTTTTTTATTAATCAAAGAGAGAGAGTAAGCTTATGTCAGTAATATTGATTTTGAACCTTCTAAATTAACACATTGAATATCAAAAAATCAGGCGGCATCTGGCGGATATCCGTATTTTAATATATCAAATATCTAAAAAATAAGAAAACATTTATATTATATTTCATGTGACTATAGCTAAATTCTTTGCCACGTGTTCGGGAATTGTCGCTTCTACATTAAACAACTTCAGGAATATTGACAGAATGCGCACGATTGGGAAGTCGGACAAGACCTCCTGAAGATGCTTCGTGTATGTAAGAAGCTGTGCATAAAAGCTAGTAGCTATCTACATCATTTATTTGTTTATCAAGCACATTGTTTATGTTTACATTCGGCGATATCTGCCTCAAGTGCGTACTGCGCAGTATGTATCAGTAGTTATCACTGCATGAGATCACTCTGCGTCACACACGCTAATGTTGAGAGAGTCGAGAATAATCTGGGTAATTGTTTGTTTATTATGTTTCCGAAAAAGGTATATTGATTTTTAATGACTTTGTTCAGTGATACATAAATTTACAATTTCCAAAGACACAGTCAAAATAATTTATCATTTTCTAATATATACATACTCGGTAAAGTTAAAATATGAATTTCTTTCAAAAGATCCGTGAAAGATTCCCAAGGATCCATTCAATTTCTTATATGGCTTAAATTGTACGCTTTTGTAAGATAAAGATTGTCTCTATATCAGCAGCAGCTCCCCACAGCAACACACCATACGACATAATATTGAGGAAGTACACGAAACAAACCAGTCGAGCAGTAGCTAAGTACGTCTGCTAACTGCCTTATCTTACGAACTACTTATGCAGCTAACCAAGTCTTCAAGATAGGTCATGTATCATAGAGTAATGATGACTAAGTATGTAGGTAAAGACAGTAGAAAAGGAATTGATTCGTTGGTACTTTTAATGTGCTCAATGTTTCAATGCTTGATTGACAATGACCGTATGTTTTTTTTTTATGCTTGATAGGTTAGCCTTTGACCACTATCTCACCTGATGGTAAGTGATGATGTGGTCGAAGATGTTGTTCAGGCTAACCTAGAATTACTGGCTCCCAAGGACAGCTGCCGGAACACACCGTTAGGTGCTTGGCGACAGATTTTCAACTTGAGGGTGGTAGCTAGCCAGGCGGGCATTCGCAAAGTGCCCTACCACCATGCTGTAACGACTGCCATCCTAAGACAACAACCGGGACCGACGGCTTAACGTGCCCTCCGAATCACGGAAGCGCTCAGTAGTAATGTCACCAGCGGTCACCCAACCAACTCATGACCGCGGCGGACGTTGCTTAACTTTGCTGATCGATTCAGAATGGTTAAGCAAACTTCGCTACGAGCGCTTCAAACGCTTGTTGTGATCTTTAACGACCATCTAAGTAAAGAGTTAAAGACAGTAAATGGCTCTACTAAATACTACGCATTATTGTATGATGGTAGTTCAAAATACTGGTATATCGTAAATACTTTTGGTCTAAAGCACGACGACTGTATAGTGGCTCACGGAATCCAATGTACGAGTACGTTTGTACGGTTAATTGCAAATGAAATCCTTCAACAATATCTTCAAACACTAAAATAAAATCTTCATTCCTTCACTATGCGATTACGCTGTGTATTGTTTGTCAGCTCCCAGCTTAAAGGTGACCGCGGGTCATTCAGTAATCTCAGCCACATCGTCATAAATAACGTTCGGAGTTATTAAAATAATGAGAATATAATGGAATAAAACAAGAAACTATTAAGCTACTTTATGTCCTCATTAGTTATCAGACAGAATATAATGGAGGGCGGACATTGTTTTATTGTTGCGAGATTTGCGTTAATTATATTTACGCGAAATGTACCTAGTGCCTCCGACGCCGATCGACAGTAGCATAAATGTTAATTATTTTATCGTAGCAATTGTTATAATTGTCAGTAGGAATGAGTATGTTCTTCCTGTGTCTTATTATATTGTTTTCATTTATCATGAAAATAACATCATCGTCTTTGTATCTATATCCTAGAAGGTGAACAGACACCTATGCAAACCCCTTCGGGGATAATTTATATACTTTGCATTAAAAGCAATAACGTGCCTGTTGAACAAACTCACCCCCACTAGAGAAGGTTTGCAGTTTTCCATAGTCCCCACGCTTGGCACATGACGCTTCTGCCCACCTTTTGCTACTTTTCCCTTCGTCGCCTCTTATGACTCCCACAGGAAGGTGTGGGGGCGTGCAGTCCAACCCGGGACTCCCAGGGGAAAAATGTGTCTAAATGTAGACACTCCCACATTTCGCCAAATGTTTGAGAATTTCAGCCCTACTATTATACTACTACTAAGTTTTTTTTTGTGGATTAGAAATTCCTTTAAGGTCTCCCTTCCAATGTAAAAAGACGTCACGGTTTGTTAATCCATTAAATCTAACCAGTAGTATAAACCTCGCTTTACTGCTCGACCATTCCTCATTCGTATGACGATGTGCCTTGCCCACGTCTTTGTATCCTATACACAAAAGAAATATTGAGGCTGCGTAAATAGCCAATAGAAATAACATTCTACTCTCCCACACTTTCCAACTAATTAAATATCTAATGTGGTTCCAGTAATCATAGTTTAATTGTAACTGATATTCATCATGTATATTGTCGTACAGTCATACATATACAGTCTGCACTCAGATATCTCAGATATCTGTAAGGTAAAGGCACCTTATTCCGCGGGGTTCTAATATTGGCACTATATTCCGAGGTATTTCGAAAACGGTGATATTATGATGCTTATAAATTTATTTTTGCTGCAAGACCCTTAATCTATTAAATAATATATCTTTGCGTTGTTGAGTCATCAAAAGAGCGCTGTTCTGTGGAAACATTTTTAAATAAACGGTAAGTACTGCGTCAGCGGCTGACACGAACGCACGCTCCATACTTTATGCACATTGGGCACGTGAGTATCATGTTTATTTAAATAGTGTTTTATTCGTTAATTTTGTACAGTGCATTTATTTCTTTAATAGAAATGTTTAAAAAAATATGTCTTCAATCAAAAATAGTTAACTTCTGTGATTTTTTCGTACTAAAATGTAGGAAAAATACAGTTTGAAAATGCCGCGGCATTAGGTGCTAAATATTTAACTCAGTTCTTTATTCCGATGCATGCCACGGAATAGCGATTTCACAGTGTCGGTTTATTTTTTTATTTTCAGTTTTGTTTTTATAATAAAGCATTTCTCACTGATAATTTGACAACCTAAATATTTATAATATATTGAAATCTATTTACGAGGTACAATAAATCGTCGCATTCCCTAACTACAGCTTGTTGAAAGTGGTATATTTAGGTATTTTGTTAATTCGTTCTATGGGATAGTTTAATGAGAAAATGCAAGTTTATACACAATGTATTGTAATTGTTATCAGGCATTATATATATTTAGGACAACATTGCAATTAATATTTTGTCTGTTCCTATACTATGCAAAAATCTCGTATATTTTAATACTCGGAATTAGGAAACTTTATTTTTTTGTATAAAACGTTATTCCGATGTACAGTGGGGCGCAATAAGATTCTTAATGCACCATAATACGCGGCATAAGCACAAGTAATATACATAGTGTTCACAATTGTATGCAAATTGTTACGCAGTTTATGATATTGCAAAAAATAAAAATATATATCTGACTTTTATAATAATTACCTACCAACTTATATTACAAATTATGAAAGGTGAAAATGGTAAACTTTATGCCAAATCCTCAAATAATGAACGTATACAAAATCATAGGCGAGCCTCTTATGGGCCTGGGTTCGATTTATTTGCCCTCATTTGATACATGGCTGAATTACGCCATACCTAATGTACGGGTTAGACTTTAATTTGGTTTAAGTAGTATATGTAAGGCTTGAGCAACAGCATTTTTTTTATTATAATACCACGCCTTTTGATGTAGTAAAAATTTATTATAGGCAGTCCTTTTTACATAAAGTGAGAAAGCATTGCATTTTGAACACACGGAATTAGGAACCAAATACATCGGAATAAGGATTTTTGCATCGGATCAAGGTGCCTTGGACTTATTTCATATTTAGTTGAATTTTTAACACAATTTAAGACTTAATTGACAAATATTTAGTATAGTATCAAAGTAAAAACAATAACACACGTGATAAAAACATTAAAACCTGCGGAAATGTACAGAAATTGCTTAATTTTTAATGTTATTTCGAGTTTTGTTGAAAATACCTCGGAAATAAGTGCCTTTACCTTATCTTGAAGCGATCCCTCAGGCAGAGAGATTGAGTTTGACTTCTTCCACGTTTGTGTTTGTTGATTCAATCTTCGCCTTGATTGAGCTCCACCAAGAGCGTTATAGTCAGTTTGCCTGTCAAACTACAGTGAGACCCGACCAGGTCAACTCTTATGTATTCTAAATTTTTGTCTCCGCGGGCTCTGTGACAATTATAACCAAAGTCGTCATAAATCTCGCGGCCGATATGAACTATGAAGGCAATCGATAGACAATATTTTCTGATTCTCAGTTTGAAGGATATGTTTCTCTAAAACTTTCGAATAGCGGTACGTAACAGGTCGTCAGCTTTTCCTGTAAATAAGTACCTAGATAGTTCCTTAAACATAATTGAGGTACTTTCGACAGAATAATAAATTATTACATCTTATTAGCTGCATCAGAGTTACATAAAGCTACAGCCTTTTCAGACACAATGCATTAATCATAATTATTTATATTCCAGCGTGGTGCGAAGTGAGATCAGCTAGTCTGCCAATACTTCCGTCGTTGATGGGCGACGCCAACGAGGTGCTGGAGGCAGCCATGCACCCAGCTGTGCTGGTGCGAGGACGGGTGAGGGAGGGAGTGCCCCCACCCCTTTGCGCAGGGCGGTGTGTTGCGCCGCCTGCCGGCCCTGTGTGTGCCTTCGACGCTGCGGGAATAGCCAGGACTTTTGCCACGCTCTGCGAGCTTGAAGCTGCATCGTGTCGCGAAAGCACATGTAAGTAATACATGCAATGAAATGCACCCATTTGAGTTCTGTTCATGATTGCTCTCACCTCTGCACTGGGAGGTGTGTGATGCCACTAGCTACTAATATAAGTGTGCCTTCGACGCCTCGGGAATATCTGGGTCATTTGCAACGCTGTGCATCCTCGAAGCTGCATTGTGTCGCGAGTCGCATGCAATGATATCTTTGTAATAACTCTTGGCAATGATTTACCTGCGTATAACAGTATTTACTATTACGATTGATAGTCTTTGTAGTAAGATATTCTGCCTAGAAGCAATAGTGTGTACACATTACTGTATAGAGGCGTGAGGGTGCTGGTGCAAGTGGAATTACTGGGCGAATGAAAAAAAACTTACGTCATAATAATAGTTAATAGCTCTGTGGTCATAAGCCCAATTTCACCATACTAGGGTTTAATTAATACCCGGATAACTTTATACTATAGACTGTTAACACATGATAGGCTATTGCTACCAAAAAACGTTAAACCCAGTAATAGTTTTTGAGTCTGTTAGGTTCCGCCGTGGAAAAAGAAATCTCTTTAGTATGGACTTTATGACATTTGAACACAGTAGCTTGGACATAGAAATAGTGAATAAAACTATCAGCTAATAACATGACACTGGCAAATGCACAAAACGTGCGAGTCCATATCCCGAGATGGGAAAAAAATATATTATCAGCTGTCGCCAGCTAGGCTGTAGCATAGTCGCCATATTGTTTTTTTAGTGTATGAGCAATACCGCCAAATTCGACGATTTATTTGTTTTAAATCTTGGATATGATTCTTTCCTTTGCAACAGTCATTTGCCTGATGTCAAATTACATAAAAGTCGATACCATGGAAAATTTAAAATACTGCAACAACATTGGAAGTCTATGGTGACAAAATTCTATCATAATTTATTGATTACAGAGATTAAAATTATTCTAGTATAGTTTCATCCTAGTTTGGTGTAGAGCCTTTGCCCTTTGAGTGAGGATGGTGACATTGCAACTGTAATGGACCAGCGTAACGTTTACCGCCTGACGGTGCGACAAGTATCCTCCTCCTCGCTTCGGTATCCTCAATGCTGAGGGTCGTGACCACCTCCTCGTGGTAAGAGTTTGTTACGGACCACTCGTCGCCATCTGTTCCTATCTGCTGCCGAATGTAGAGCAGCATGGATGGTACTGTCGAGAGTAGTGCGGATCTGGTCTGTCCAACGTGTCGGTCTTCTGCCGCGCGGTCTCTTTCCCTCTATTTTGCCGGTAACCAACAACTTCTCCAGGTTGTCGCCATCTTTCCTGGCAATATGGCCAAAGTATTCTAGTTTCCTGCGCAGGCAGATGGTGGACAGCCTTGTCTCAATTCTAAGTTCTTTTAGAATGGACACGTTGGTGCGATGTGCCGTCCAGGGAATCCCTAGCATCTTCCGCCAGCACCACATCTCGAACGCATCGATACGGTCGCGGTCGGCTTTCCTTAGGGTCCAAGTCTCCGCACCGTACAAGAATATGGAGAACACCAGAGTGCGTACAAGATTGCACTTGGTTTTTAGGGAGATGTTTTTGTCCTTCCATATCTTTTGGAGTTGCGCCATTGCCCCTTTTGCCATCCCGGATCTTCTGCGTATTTCATTTTCGCAAGAACCATTATAACTAATGCTTGAACTCAGGTATATAAAGTTATCAACGACTTCCAAATCAAGTTTCCCAGTGAGTTCAAGCTTGCCTGTGCGATCAATGACCATGATCTTGGTCTTCAACCTGTTTATCGAGAGCCCTAGTTCCCCGCTGATGCGTTCCATCCTATCCAAAAACGTGATCATCTCCGCCTCAGTTGTCGCTAGTAAGGTGGTATCGTCGGCATACCGCAGGTTACAAATTTTGCGTCCACCGACAGTGATGCCTCCATCCCAGCCATCGCAAGTGCGTCTGATTATGTGTTCACCATATATGTTGAATAAGATGGGTGAAAGGATGCAACCCTGCCTAATTCCCTTCTCGAAACTGAAAGATTTCGATGTTGTCCCGTCAATCCTCACTATACCTTGGCTGTTATGATATAGTGACTGTAAAAGTGCAGTTAAGTGACGAGGTACACCTAGTTCCGATAAGACTCCCCACAGACAGCTCCAGTTGACACAATCGAAAGCCTTACTGTAATCGATAAAACATAATATAACTGGCGTGTCGAATTCGTAGCATTTCTCAACGATCTGCTTGACATTGAGTATTTGCTCACGGGTGCCTTTTCCCTTCACAAAGCCCGCCTGTTCTTGTGGGATCTGCCAGTCAAGGTAGTAACGGATTCGGCTGTTGATGATGTGTAGTAGGACTTTGCTTGCGTGAGAGATTAAAGCGAGTGTGCGATAATTTTCGCATTTTTTAGTCGAGCCCTTTTTGTGTAGTGGAAGGATTATCGACTGAGTCCAAGCCTTGGGCCACTCGCCATTCTGCCATGTGTGATTGCAGATCTTGTGTATTGCATCAACACCTTTTATACCCAGGTCTTTCAGAACTTCGGCTGAGATTTGGTCAGGACCTGGTGCTTTCCTTGCTTTTAGCGAATCAATGGCTGCTGACACCTATGACCGCAAGATATATGGTTCCAGTTCCAGGTTGGACCAACTTATGGGCGTAGAGTCCGATCCGTTCGTCCTTTTATAGAGTTTTTCACAGTAGCCACGCCATCTCTCTGCAATAGTGTCGAGTTCGTGTAGCGGCTTCCCGTCAGTATCTTCAATAACCCACGATTTGGGTTATTGAAGATACTGACAAGTATAACCAGGTTTAATAAAGAAACGAAAATAAAACGGCGCCAAGAATCATTACCTCTCACTATTCACATCACACTTAACAGAAATAGTGTGCAAGCGAGAGGTATTATGAGATTATCGGCGCCATTTTAGATTCGTTTCTTCACTAAACAGAGTTATATATGTTGAATGCGTGAAAGAACTTGTATATCTATAAACTTTAATTTTGAGTACTTGAAAGCATCAAGATTAAATGTGGAAAATAAGGTAAATGCGGGAAATTTACACTTGACCGGCCAGAAAGCTTCCTCATATGTATAATAGTATGTAATATATATATATGTAATAGAGAGGTGAGCTTTGTAGGATATTTCTTATCGCACCGCTCTTTGAAAGGCAGAGTTAAAACAGCGCGATAAGAAAGCAACGGTGCATACAGTAGATAAGTCGAGGTAGCTTGGCTGAAAAGGTTTTGTCGAGGTATTGGGTTATCCACCGCGGTGATACAATGTCACCCACAAAGCACTTCCCGTAGTTTTCGTAAGAGGAGACTAAGGGTAAAGAAAGGTGGGTAACAGCGCCTTTTGAGAAACTGCTATCTTACACTGCGATCCCCAATACGCTTGCCAAGCATGGGGACTATTGAAAACCTTCTAATGGGGAATTAGTAGGTTATTAAGTAGGCCTCTTTCTGTTTATAATTCCACAGCTTTTGTTCTTCTCCCTTAGTGTGCAGACGCAATAGCCCCTGTACTTCCATTGAAAAAGCTTGCAAAGGTGCTTTACGTCATCACATACCTGTTTTTTTGCCCCGGTTTTGGCCCTCTGGCCAGGATAACACCATAGCAGATACTCATATCTGTGTGTTATCCGAACGCATGTTATGTCCCGTTGACCATGTTACCATAACTTGATTACTGGTTTTTTGAATGCATATATTACTGCCGCACTGTTTGTAGTGAAGAGAAAGAACTTGGCCTCATGCTCACTTTCTAAATTTGGTTATGTCTAGACCTGATAATCCTCGTGCATCTACCAGTAGGCTCAATTCATTTTCTTGCAATTATGCGCACACTTTATAATTATTATATATCTTGTGAGCTCTTCTGATAATAGGGAGATTTTTATCAAGATATAAAAGCTCGTGACGGTCCAGTCAATCAGTACTAATATTATAAATGCGAAAGTAACTCTGTCTGTCTGTTACGCTTTCACGCCAAAACTACTGGACCGATTTGAATGAAATTTGGTATGGAGATAGTTTGAGACCCGGGAAAAAACATAGGATAGTTTTTATCCGACTGCGCAAAAAGAGGTTAATGTTTTCGTGCGATAACCGACATACGCGCGGGCGGAGCCGCGCCCGGAAAGCTAGTATGTAATAAAAATAAAGTTACTAATTTTGAATATTAAATCATGTTTCAGATTACGCGATCACGAGCTTGGGAGAATGCTGATAAGCGCGCAGAAGTACATTAAAGTACCTAATTATTTTTATTTTCTATAAATTTTCACTTCATTTTATAAAACTGATGATAAGTATAGACGTATATTCTCTAAGATATATCCGAAAAAGATCTTGTAACAAGATTACGAGTGAATATAAAATATGTTCAAATGTACTGTTATTCAGGATTTGCTGTGCGGAGTATACAGAAAAAATACTGAATCAGTACAGCTTAACTTAAAAAAATTAAGTATGACATCGTACAGTTATTGAATTCAAATCACACAGACTAAAAAAAGTTATATTTGTGTGATATTAAGTAATATTATATTACACAGATATGCATTCTAACGTTGACAGTTAAAATGGCTTTGAGTTCATTTGTCGAAAGAAAAATAACTCTTTGAAATTTCAATTCAAGACAATTTGTGAGTGCCAGGTATAACTATTACTGATTTTTACCTACTAAAAGATCAGACTCCTATGAAAAGGGAATAAGTAAACTGACACAAGACAGAACAATGACATCATGTCACACTTTTTATCTCGAATACCTTACTTATTATTATTATTTTTTGTGTTAGTTTATATAAACCAAAATCAATCTATTCGTAAACAGGCTGAAAAGCCAACAAAGATATAAATTTATCAAGCATCTTCATCTTGACCATTTTTTTGTTTGTCATCATTATTTCTAAGCCACATCACAAAACTCTTCATCGGCAAATTATTTCTAGGCTTTGGTTATAAAGTTCCTAAAATTCCAAATTGTATCATAATATAAGACACTTATGTAATTAGTTGTAGACTGTATTTTAACGCCAAAGTCATGTTCAAATACATCTTATGAAACGTAGTGACTAATATGATAAATAATTGTAAGTATATTTTTTATTTATTGTACAAAGTACGAATTTGTAATAAAATAACTGACTGACTGATAATATTCCAGTCGCAGATGATGTTGTCAATGTAATAGACAATAATGATTAGTTTAATAAAGAACTTTAAGTAAATGACTCATTTGATTTCCATAATTTCTTACACCTTGTAAAATCAATCTTAAATATTTACTAATACAGCACAGAATATTTTGATTATGATATGTAAAAAAATACTAAAGCGGGTACAATATAAGTTATATGCACATATGAATTCCCACTGTCCCTTAGCAATGATAAACGAAATAGAACCTATACAAGTCAATGACCTACAGACTTAAATTTTCAAACGCAGTAGTAAAAATGCTTATTCTAAACCCAGTTCTACTGGAGACAAAACCTATTTAAAACCCTAAAACGCGAGTTTCACCTGAAATTTAATTGAATATAGATGTAAAAATATTCGTTGATGATGAAATGATTCTAATTACTCATCCAGAACAGTCCTAAGTCGATACAAACAAAACAAAAGTGAATCGACCTGATTAAACTGTAACTAAATAATAACCGGATGCCCAAAGTACCTACTCTATCAATAACAACTACGTATATAACAAACAATATGTTTACGGCGCAATATATCGGCGACAAGCAGTCTAGCTTATCGATTTTTCTAGGTCACATCCAGTACACATTATAACCTCTTTGCACTTTAATCGACCCTATAATTATGATGATAAAGAAGTGTTCGGATCAGGGCCAAACATCCTTAGATTTGCACTGATACCAACGCTCATAATATTGTAAAATAATGTAACAATAAAATTGTATTTACAATATTGCACAAGCTGTTTTGAAATGGAAAATTCTTGGGAAGATAGTGCTGTTATCAAGTAATACAATAAATATGATAACTTGCAAATGTCCGCCATTTCGTTTAATTCGCAGCTACATCTAGGTAGGTAGTGTAGGTACCTACAAATTGCTTATTAATTGTATTATTTTTTTAATACTTATAATTAATTTGCATCGTGATAGGACCTTGGACATTTAGCTAATGCACGGCTTACAACAGTACAAGAATCTGTCGCCAAGATGTGTTCCGGCAGCGGTCCTTTAGAGCCAGAAAAATCACAGGCACATGAGACCAAACAACTGTTCTCATTATACGGGCGCAATGCAATTCCTCACATGATTAAACGCATCTGTTATAGGCAGAGGTTAATCCGCTTCACATCAGGTGGGTCTCTTGCTTGTTCCGTCACAATAACAATAGTTATTTGTTATACAAGAGTGCAAAGTTGCTTTATAACCGCGTGTTCAATTTTGATGACCGAGCAAGCGAAGGATCCTAAAATTGAATCACGAGCGCAGCGAGTGATTCAAAATTAGAATCCTGAGCGTTAGCGAGGGAATCAAAAGAGCACGAGGTGAAAAATCTTTGCACTCGAGTGCAACACGTAACTTTTCATTCCACCTCAGCGAGGAAATGACTAAAAAGAACCGCGTACAAAGCAAATTGAAAAAAGAACACCAAGAAGTTTCCGAGTCTGAGTTTTTAACAAATTAAAAAAAAGTTGTATGATATATTCGGCACCATAGAGGTAGTAAATAGGTTTAATGTTTTTTTTAATTCACAAACTTAGTGCACACGATGTTCTAAATTCAATTTACTTTATCCTCTAGATAATAAAAACGGCTTTTCCACTCAGATATTGAAGATTAAAAATACTCTTTCCGAGATGGTGGGATGAAAAAGATATTATTTTCTTTAAATTGATAATCAAATCATTTTGTAGCTATTAGTAGGTAATACACAACAATCTACTAAGTTCAAAATATAAAATGGTGGCCGTACATACTTATTTGGTTCTATTTTAAGAAAAACTTTAAGCTATAGTTTTGGCAAGTCACTTTTTACGTCTTGTGATTTTTTCTGACAACAGAACTGTTCAATCCATTTGATCGTATTGAACATTATAAGTTTTATTATAAATTTAAAATGTTCTTTCGTTAGTCGAGTTAAGCACATCACTATAATGTACTCACAACACTAGCGATAAATGTGTTTTTCTCTCTCTTCCGTTTTGTACGCAGTTCTATATAGCAGTAGTAACCATTGGAAATTTGAAAGCGTATGTACAGTTTTTAATATATTTTTTTAAGTTAATGGCAATGGACATAATTTATTATAAGAACGCAAATATGTTTTATTATTAGACATCTTTATCTCAGTAACTCTAACTTTATTATCAATACCCGGAAAGGTTTTTACTATACGGGCCATTGGCCAATTAAATGGAGTTACATTGTCATATTTAACAATAACTAAATATCACTCTTTGAGATTAACATGAGCATTTTTCCACTTAGGGTTATTTTGCAACTGTGTTAAGTAGTCCCTGGACCAGACCTTCCAGAACTGTTGTTTTAATTTCGTACAAACATTCCACATCCTGAGCCTGCTTTCATTAGTTTCTGTGAGGTCTACTTCAGGATAACTAGTAATGGGTACACCGGTCAGAAAATGACCTGGAGTCAATTATGTGAAGTCACCTATATCACCAGTCATAGGAAGTAATGGTCTTGAATTTAATATCCCCTTTGGCTTATTTGACTTTAACCAACAGAGAACAATTTGTGAGTCACTGTATACCTGGTATGACTTTTATGGTAGGATATTTTGTTTTTATAATTTTGTGTACTCTTGAAACTAGTTCAGCAAGAAGAAGTGCTGCATTAAGTTCTAAATTGGGGATGGTGATTGACTTATTTAATGGTGCTACACAAGATTTCGAACACAAAAGGTTAGTATTGACTTTACCGTTACTATGTAAAACTCTTAAGTATAAAGCACAGCCTAGGGCACTGAACGAAGAGTCACAATAACCGATGAGCTCTATTGTCTGAACATCACCATTTATAACATTTCTTGAAACATAATTGTGTCCATTTTATTAAGACAATTTAAAAATTCTTGGCAGTTTTTCGAATAGCTTGAAGGCAATGTAGAGTCCCAAGCTATTTTTAAGTCCCATAATTCTTGCATGAATAATTTGGCTTTGACCACTATTGGCCCAATCAATCCAAGAGGGTCAAACATTTTACCAATAAAAATTTAAAATTATTATTTTTGTTTGCAGGTGTTTTTCATCAGTTACGGGACATTGGAAAAGAAAAGAATCGGTAAGTACATTATATTTGAGACCTAATGTTTTTATAATATTGTCTTTGTTTAAATCAATTTAATCAAAGTATTTATTATTTTCAGGTATGCTGAGGAATTCAATGCTATTGGAGCACCATTTGTGCAAATTAAAGCTGCCCAGTTTCATTAAATTTAATAACTTATTTTTCAGACTCTTCAGCTGATCAACAGAGTCGGCACCACAGATAACATCATCTACATAGTTATGGAACCGGATCAGTCAGATCTGAGGCCAGTGGGTATTTGTCTTCATACATATTGAAAATTCAATGAGCCATCTTGAAGTCAAGAATGTTGAGGCTTTAAGTCCATAAGTTACAGTCTGAACATTCTATAACTTCAATATAATGCAAACGCTACTTGAGCACGCAAATTTATTATAGGACAAAAAAACCTGCAAGCGTATCTCAACAAATAAACCAAGAGTGATAACATACTCGTTGCCACGATTATTCTATAAAAGCATCGATCAAGCTTCAATTAAGAATAACTCCGTTGGAACAAATTCCTTGGAAGAAAATCTGAGAGTTTTTAATAACAATACAAAGATGTCTCTTATTGGCAGTAACTACGAATAAAATAAAGAAGTGTAAAATATGGAAAAGTGTGCTCAATTGGAGTGGTTAATTTATATGTCGCTTAGAAATGAAGGCATCCGATTGGTCGCGTCAAGGTAATGTTGTTCCGCCGCACGTTCACTTATTAAACCACTTCCTCCGCGGTGAGGTTTGCGTTCTGCTGTTTGTGAGCTTGACTTATATTACTTTACATATTTATTAGTAGGGCAAAAATGTCGGTTCAATTATCAGTACTTCAGGACCGTCGTTAGGTTTGCATCTTTAAAATTCTGCACTCAACGGATAACCATAAACCTGAAATAGTTCTGAGTAATCTCATCTCTTTTCTCATTTATCTTTCTATCAGCTACACCCAAATCTTCATAATCATTCAGTATTTGACATAAGTTTTATTCCTCTGTAGTTGTTACAGACTTGTGTATCACCATATTATTTAAAGCGAACTGTTTCCTGGTTAACTGTTTCTGTTTAATGTTTTCATCGCCTCCTCCTGTTATAACATATTAAAGAATATCTAACATGGCAGAAATGAGTCACTTCGGTTCTTTAGGGCATTAAGTGCTGATAATAGGTTATTTTGCTCCTAAAAGTCCCAAAATCCCTCTTAAGGTGAAATAGCTACGGGATTTCGGGATTAAGCTCTTCAGTTCGACGAGTATCAAGGTAAACGTCGAAAAGCGATCGCTCGTCGTACGACATCATTATATATTATGGTGGACGCACCACAATGATGAGTTAAACCAATCACAATCAGTGACACATTGAAAAAGTTACGTTAGATTTATGTCACATGTTAGTAATTGGAGTCTATCAGGGACTATCACTATCTATCAGTCTATCAGCTGGATTTTTTCGTACTAGCTAGACGGACCGGTAGAGCATTCTGCGAATGCGGGCCTAGCTAGCTAGCACACTTGCACCTTGCTGCCAGTTGCCTAAGAAAAACAGTCATACAGTCTCTGCCAATTACGAGCCTAGGTATATCATTAACGTCAATACTTAATCAGTCACTACTTACAAATAATAAGGCAAGTAATAAACAAAAGACTCATATGTAAAAGATAATATTATCCTAAATAAACGACGTTTTTTTTGCCGAAAACTAAAGTAGGGTTCTGGCGCAGTATGTCACTCATATCTAAATATAGGAGAGTATCAGCTGCAAAAGTGCTGGAGAATCCCTCTCCGGGTGGTACAGGATCTGGAGGTGGATACAAATAAACCAGGAGTGATTACATGATGAAATAAAGGCACCGACCAAGCTTAAACACTTAAACATAACAATTCAAATTAAAAATACATTTTTGAAAGAAGCTTTGGAATAAACTCCTGGCAAGAAAATCAGACAGTTTTCAGTAACAGTATCCTAGAGTATTTTTTTTGTCTAAGAACAGTATAGAGAGGGCTCCTCGAAATCTAGTATCGGAAGTATCAAAATATTTTCTGAAAATGTAATGACTAAAAATATGTAGCGAAAGAGAAGTTAGTGAATCTTTAACGCGGCAGTAACCCGGTAAAGGTGAAAACATTGGGTTAAATGAAATTAATAGGATCGGTCTTTCTCAATACTTCATATATTATTAATAGAAGCCATATTACGTCTATAATAATTGCCAGTTTGCTTCACATATTACTAAGAAGAAATTAATTAGTTGTGGGTACGACATTTTATCCACACCAAATAAAAAATAATCGTAACAAATTAAAACAACAAAATTAGCTTTCATAATTAAACAAAACACTATATGGGCTACTATAAAACTTATATAAATCTGCTAACAAATTATTTATTTAAAACTAAAAATATGGTAAGCTTCAGAATGAAACTTGTAGAAAAAATAAATCGGTACTTAGGTACATAGAAAAAAGTAGGAGATTTGTTCGTGTTCTACCTTTTTCTATAGCCTTCTAAGACCTGAAGGGTCTACCGTCTACTGCTAGCATCTAGATCACAGCTTCTTTGATGTTAGGATTTTTTAATTTACAAAAGCTTCTTAAACCTAGTGAGGTCAAAATCTAGCAAGAAATACAAAATGCCATGGTTTACCTACATGGTTCCTTGTAATAAGTAATTTTAAAAGCTGTTACTGCATCTACTTCAATATTCTGAGTGCTAAAGTGAAGGTAGATTTTGACACTCTAATATAAATTAATGGTAATTAAAAGATACATGACAAATGCTCATCTCTATCTTATTCTCTATCTTCTTTCTTCCTTATAGAAGATTTAAGAGAGACGGATGCCATCAGAGCCAGGACATTCACCCTTGCTGATCCTCGAGAGAGCTGGAAATATAAAATTTAAATGTATTAGTTTAAATATTGAATATTTTATAAAAGAAGTAATGTAATTAAAATAAATTTTTCATTCAAGTCAGTATTACAAGCTGCCTAAAATCATTCGTTGAAGTCATACTAGTAATCTGTGGTTGAAGTATATAGCTAAAAATTACAATATTATGAGTTTGAAAAAACCTTTTGTAGGATGCACTTTACTAGAGTGAAAAATATGAATTTCCATATATTAAAGAATTAAGAAAGACAAAAAAGGGGTTGGATTGTGTGAGGGATAGTATAAATTAAAAGGGATGAATGATGCGATGAAAGTTGACAAAGAACTGTCAACCTTTACCGTCAAGTCAGTGAGTGCAACGACGTCATTGATGAGTGAATGAAAATAATAAAGACCTAATGCTACGATCCAAAATGTTTCGAGACCTTGGAAAATAAGTAGAAATAACAAGTATTCCCCGTTTTCTCAAGCCTGCTATTTTTTTATCATCATTAACACTTACGAGTAAGTGATCAAAGATATCAGTAATACAAAAACCAACCCAGTGAAAATTGAAACCTCATATAGTCAGAGCGTTACGAAAGCAGTACAATAGAGGTGTATGCATTCAACACCTAATGGTAAGCGGAGTGCGACCGACGTGACGCCACTGCTATGGTGGTCACCATTGTCGGTGGTCTGCCAACCGAAACATGACTCAAGCTCGGTCACGGCGTGGTGTCAGACAGGGGACTCTATTCACATACATTTTAATATACAACAAAAATAACTTATTATGTAGGTTCAAGTTCTTTGTACTAAATTTTGTTTATGGAGACCCTACGCTTCTTTGCCTTGATAAGCTTCTCTTAGCCCACCCATGATAAAAAAACCTTTTATTTCCTACATTTTACATATTTTTACTTAATTCTAGTAGTTGTGTTATTACATATCATTAAAATGTATGTATGTTATTTAAATATTTTTTTTATATTAAAAGATTTTTATGTCAGAACTAAGAACCCCAGATTGGATGAAGGGCTTCTCCAAAGATGTATTTGTACTATTTGGCTCCAGTATGTGCCAGCTCTTTATCTCGTCTTCCTATTATGTAACTGGTCTCCTTTGCCCCTTTTGCCTAGTCGGCATCTCCATAGCTTAGTAGAAAGAGTGAGGTCCATAGTGTTGTTATTATGGTCCTTCTCTGGTCTGTAAGCCTCGCTACTTGACCTGCTCATTTCTATTTTATTTTTTGCGCATCGTTCAGGGCATTTATTGCTTTTGTTATTGCTCTTATTCTTAGCCCACCCATAACTTTCATAAATTTGAGATCGAAGTTATATGCCTAATGGCTCAATGGTGGTGAAAACAGACTATTGCACTGTGGAGCAAGGTTCGAAATCCGCCGCGGGCAAGAACTTACGAATGATAGAATTTTTCTTCCTACGGAAGAATGCATCCTACGCAGGCCAGGCCATCTGATGCCAAACCACTGTCTCAGCAGCTGGCCAAGAGAGCCAAATCCCATCGTAGGTAATTGAAATATTGATCACTTGGCAACTGGGCAAGTGTACAATGTGGTGGTAGCTGTCAGATATGTCGGTTATAAAGAGATAATCCTTCAAACAATAAATCGTGTGCTGTCAGGCTTATAACCTATTACCTACCGGTATACCTAAAATAGACGTGCATGACATCATTCGCTTGGAAAATATCTGCCACATACGCACTGATAAAATCCTATTAGAGTAAAATAAAACTCAACAAACAGCTGTGAACAAGAGAGTCTAAATTCCAATATCGAGCTAACCAACCACATTCTAGCACGAATGTTTTCAATGACATGATTTATAGTGCCGCAAATTAGATGATAATTTGTCTCTGATTCACAAAAGCGTTCTTCATCAATATCTTCCTACTCTTGTCCCACGCATTTGGATTCCATACAATATGTTTTCTATAATAACACAAAGAATGACACAAAAACAAAAAAAACCCTGTTGATGTTGACAATAATTTTAGTCATAAAAGTAGGTAATACCTAGATGATAAATAGAGACCAATCAACTCTAGTCAGTCACGCCACGGCATTATATTGTATGGTACGAGTAACTGTCTGAATGCTTTTTCAGGTATGGGCTGTGACATGGACCGTTTATTTCGACCATTTTCCTGTGCTAAATTAGTGTTTTGTAGACAAACAGTTTGGACGCGATTAGTACGATTATTTTCCTGTTTTGATGCTCTATAGAACTCATGTATTTAGCAAGGTACAAATTTGATTATCATCATCGACAACAAAAGCTGGAGGACGTCTTCCTTTGAACAAATTCCTCCCCCATTGAACAGCTACTGGGGATTTGCACCGACAAGTTTTATGTCTATATTTGCCTATAGCTACTTTTCTAGTTCAAACCGTCAATTATTGTATGTAAATGTAAATGATATTAAAGATAGTATGTTGATGAAACATAAGCTGAGTAACTACCTAAATAAAGCCTGTAATATGAGATGGTAATATAAAGCCATTTTTAATTGAAACATCAAAAAGACAATGCTTGCCGAGCGGTTATAGTTATACGAACTGCAGTGCCGCAGGTTCGTGATTCGATCCCCACCGTCAGCTTGAGCTTCACCGCATGGTGAAAGGGCATTTGCAAATGCTCGCCTGGCTAGCTACTACCCTCAAGTAGAAAACCTGTCACCAAGCACCTGAAGCACCTAACAGTGTGTTCCGGCAGCAATCCTTGAGAGCCAGAAATATTACAGGCACATGGGACTATGTCTCAGTGTGACGGGCTGTTCAATTCGTTCGGACGAAATTCATATGTTATAGGGCGAGGTTAGTCCGCTTAACAGGTTGGCACTGCGCAGTCTTTCACTTTATGTTTCATCTATTTAAGTATCATTAGACTCGCAATTGTTTTTTGCACTAGCTTAAAAGATGAACTTATATTATACTTCATTGCCGGCAGTGCTTGGCTCGAAGTTAAGACTGTTCCCAGTCCAAATTTAGATATTAAATGTCTCATTTTTATGTCAATCTCATGTCTCATATAACTATCAATTTTAATTCACTTACTATCTTTATGTTCGCAATTGAAGTTGTTCATGACACACTCGCTGCCAAAGGACTTGGGCTTATCCCCGGGCTTGCCAGCGCAGATCGGCTCAAACTTGACACTGGTGCAGTCCTGCATGCAGGCCTTCTTGCGGGCCTGTTCTTCCTTCAGCTTCTTAATGTCTGTCTTGTCGGGTCGACAGGATACTGCCACTATCAATGCCACTGGAATGCGCAAAAAGATATTCATTAAAAATAGAGTATTTTTCATATTTTAAGCTAACATTTGACCTTTGTTTTTGAAGCAGTGATGGCTCAGTGGCATTGGCTATGGATTGCCGCGCAGCAGGTCCTTGGTTCGTATCCCGCCGTGGGCTTGAGTTTCACCGCATGGTGGAAGGGCATTTTGCGAATGCCCGCCTGGCTAGCGACCACCTTCAAGTAGCCTATAACAGATGCATTTCGTCATATGACGAATTGCACTGCGCCCATCAAATTGAGACATACAATTGTTAAGTCTCATGTGCCTATAATTTTTGTGGCTCTCAAGGACTGCTGCCGGAACACACTGTTAAGTGCTTGGCGACAGATTTTCTACTTGAGGATGGTAGCTAGGCAGGCGGGCATACGCAAAATGCCCTTCCACCATGCGGGAGGAGTTGTAAGTGTTCCGGCTGCTGTCATTCCGAGCCAGTAATTCTAGGTCTAGCCTGAACAACATCTTCGACCGCACCATCACTTGCCCGCAGGTGAGATAGTGGTCAAAGGCTACCAATAAAATATTATACCAACTGTTTGTACGAGATTAATTTGAAAGTTATAGAAATTAGAAAAGCACTCCGTCGTGATATTACTATACCACACAAAAAAAGTTGCGAATCATGTAATCTAGCCCCACATTTATATATAAGGCTATATATTGAAAAAACTTTCAAAATATAGCCTTATACACGGAAAAGAGATAGCAATATACAGGGTTATTGGAAAAATGCTAACAACCTCTTATGGTTGACTTCAGCTAGTCCTAACAAACATTTTGAAATGAATTCTTTTGTGTTTAGAAAAAAAAAGTATATTATAAATTTATTTTTTTAATGATTTTTTTACTGAATAAGTACGAGGACCACCTGATGTTAAAAGGCTCTTGCGCCTGTAATGTATTATTTCATATTTTTTATTACTTTGCTCGGTGTAAATATTCAATACTCTATTCAAAGGAAGCACGGCGCGGTCCGGTGTTGCCACGGTAGGCGCTCTTGGCTCAGAGTAGGCATTAAAGTTATTTGGGGGGAAAGAGACGAAACTCACATAAATAAATACCATGATCTATGTCACATTGGATTAAGAAATATTGATTTTCCTCCTGAGTTTGTCTATTGCAGCCATGGGTCATGTGACTTGAGCAGTCATAAGTTAATTTTAGATAAGTTATATCAACAAATTATAACTGTATTGACAAGCGCGGCTGTTCAGACCAGCACGGCACTGAGGAACCACACAAATAAAAATAATAGAGTTGTGTGCGGTTAGAACAGCCACGTGAGTGAAGTTCATCGAGAGGCCAGGCTTAGATTCCAAGTATGGGTGCTACATAATCGACCTAAATGTGGCATAATATAGGAGCAAATGTGCAATTCTCGTAAGATTTTTAAAAGCCGACTGAAATGGTGCTTAAACAACCAAGACCAAATTAAAATGGATAAATTAGCAAAGCTGAGAGCTGACAATAACTTTGGTAAATTCTGGAAAGCTACTGGTGAGTTGGATGTAAGGCCTGGCCTCTCAGCGAGTATCGATGGAAGTAGTGAACCAGAGGAGATCACAAATATATTTATGAATCATTTTAGGGTGCGATCGCCTCTTGGTCCACCTGTTGCAATGCCCGATTCTGGGCCCTGCGTGTGGGGAGAGAAACCTTTCCTAAAATTTACATCGAGCCAGATTAAAGCTTTAATAAACAGGATGAGCAGGGGCAAATCTCCCGGTCACGACGGGCTTAGTATTCAGCATCTAAAATATGCGGGGTTGCATCTTCCGAGGGTCTTGTCCTTGTTCTTCACTATGTGCATTAGTCACTCATATTTACCACAAGACTTAATGAAAACCACTGTGGTGCCAATAGTGAGGAATAGGACAGGTGACATCTCCGATAAGGGTAATTATCGCCCAACCTCTCTTGCAACTATCGTAGCCAAAATATTGGACAGTTTGCTTGATTCTTGTCTACAAAAGTATTTGAACCTACATGACGCGCAGTTTGGGTTTCGGCCCGGGCTATCAACTGAAAGTGCAATTCTGAGTCTCAAGCATACTGTCCAATATTACACGCAGCGCAAGACACCGGTGTATGCCTGTTTTCTGGACCTCTCCAAAGCTTTCGATCTCGCGTCGTATGATGTGCTTTGGAGAAAGATGGAGGACAGGGGCATTCCGGATGAAATGTTAAATTTATTTCGTTTCTGGTACACAAATCAGACTAACCATGTTAAATGGTCGAACAGTCTCTCCAATGCATACAGGTTGGAGAGCGGAGTGAGACAGGGGGGGATTTCGTCTCCGAAGCTCTTCAACCTGTATGTTAATGATCTCATAGTTGAGCTCAGCAGCATGCGTGTTGGATGCCGCGTCGATGGCGTTACCGTTAACAATATAAGCTACGCTGACGACATGGTGCTGCTGGGTCCTACTGCGAATTCTATTGGGGAGATGTTGAAAGTCTGCGAGGCCTACGCGGCATCACATGGTCTTGCATACAATGCTGAAAAGTGTGAATACATGGTTATTAAGGCCGTCGGTAAGTGTCCTGATTCTATCCCTGCCATTACGTTTAATGGAGTAAACCTGGAACGGGTTTATCAATTCAAATACCTAGGACATATTCTTACCGACGACCTTAAGGATGATGTAGATATAGAGAGAGAGCGTAGGGCTTTAGCGGTTCGCGGTAATATGCTTGCCTGCAGATTTGCTCGTTGTACAGATCAGGTTAAAATTACGCTTTTTAAAGCATACTGTCAGGGTCTGTACACGGGAGGTTTGTGGATGAGTTACGCCAAAAAATCTTTGAATACCCTACGGGTACAATATAATAACATTTTCAGAATGATGTTGGGACTTCCTCGGTATTGTAGTGCCTCCGGAATGTTCGCACTGAATCGAACTGACGGTTTTCATGCAGTCACGAGAAAAAAGCCCACGTCACTGATATGAGGATACGGGGAAGTGACAACAGCATTCTGAAAACTGTGGCAGAGGATCCGCATGCACCTGTACTGAGGCATTTCATGCGAGTTAAGACAGAGATAGAAGGAGATCTCCCTTCTGGTCGCCGTGCGCACAGAATGCCTCTCAGGTACATGATTTACTAATAGTTAAACATGTAAACATGTGCCTGAATTGAAATGTTTTTGTAATTAGGATAAGATAGTTCATTAATAATGGATCTTTGTTATCTGAAATAAACATATTTATTATTATTATTGTTCGCGCCATCTATTGGCACTTTCTTTCTTTCTACCTCTTACCTTTTCCTACCCTCATTTTCCTACCCTCACGAAAACGACGACTATCTACGGTTGACATTTCGTGGCGGATGAGTGAACTGCTTGTCATTGCAAGCAGTCTGCGGTCGACCCTTGTTGACGGCGGATGCGTCTGTTCCTGTGAGCTCCCTCGAAGCCAAGGAAACCGCCATTTTGTTACTAACCGCGCTCGCGCTGTTTTCTTGTGTGCCCCATCGCACTGGGATATCCGCGATCGTTTCTTTGGAGCTGTGTACTAACAGCTTCCCGCGCTCGCGCCGCGAGTCTACAACAGCGTGAAATAATTTGAAGAGCCACTACGTCTGGACACCAGCAGGACGCCTTGGAGTGCCGCAGCTGTGCTCGTCAGCCCGAGGATATCCAGGTTAGTCGCTCGTTTTTCGCTCCTTTTCCTATACAGTCCACTTTTCATCACCTTGTTCCGCATTCCTTCGATTTACCAGTGTCCTTTCAACCCGCGCCCGCAGTTCGGCGTGCTCTGCCATATAGCTTGGTGGCCGCGCTAACATTCTTTTGGTTCCTTCGAGCCGTATTATTCTAAAAAGGCCTATTATTTCACGATATTTGTACTAAAATATTGTGTTCCCGCGTAATTTCCCGTTTTTGTCCCTACATTAATTACATTCTATAACCTGTTAGTATCATTTGCATATCAGATTGTGTATTCCGTTTTCCAAAACCGCATTTAATTTCGCTATTTCTAAAAATTATATTTTTTTACAATTAAATTCATTCTGTGTAAGGTAATATGCGAGTATTCGTTAACATTTTTTTGACCCATTGTTCGCTTCGCATCTAATCTGTTACCGTGCGCGGTGACGTTGTTCACTCAGTTTTAACACTTCACCGGCTTGTCTCACTTTGACGTTTCTCTTTAAAAATGGCGAGCACTAATACTAAAAGCGTTCGTTCTAAGGGCAAAGAAGTAGGCGAGTTCGAAGATGCGACGGCTCTTGATGCTTTGGCGGTCAAACGTTTAACTTTAATCGGCAAACGTGATGCCATATTTGCTCGTTTACAGCAAATTTATAACCGCTCGTTGAACGCTTTCACTGATGATACTGAGAAAGACTTATTTCTGTGTGGAATCATTTCATTGGATCGTTTACAATCTGAGTTTAATGAGATTGTAAACGATTTAAATGTCACCGAGTTGACAATCGATCCCACGTATTCCGTAAGTTATCAATCAATTAATGTTTTTGAAGACATGTACTGCCGCTGTAAGTTTGTTTACAATAAACTCAACCCTCCCGCTATGAACGTCAAAGGTACGGAATCGCATGTTACACCGCAACATAACTCTGTCAAACTACCTAAGTTGGATTTGATGACCTTTGATGGTAATCCAATGACATGGAAAATATTCCATGAATCGTTCCGTCGCACAATTCATGAAAATGCTGATTTAACTGACCACGAACGTATACAGTATTTAGTAAATAAATTGTCAGGTCGTGCATTATCCGTTATTTCAGGTATTGTTCCAAACGCAGATAATTACCATCTAATCTGGTCGACTTTAGTCAACAAGTACGACGACCAGCGTAGCTTAGGTTCCGCTTATCTCGATCAGCTGCTCGATTTCAAACCAACTAGCATTACCGCTTCCGCTAAAAACCTGGAGCTATTTTTAGATAAGTTTTGCACAGCAGTGTCAAGCTTACATTCGCTCAAGCTCGATAATTTATCGGATTTTATGTTGTTGCAATTAGCTTTGAAAAAGATAGATTCGAGTACCGCCCGCTCGTTTGAAATGCATATGCGAGGTAAAAGTATGCCTACGTACGACGATCTAATTAAGTTTGTTCGCGAGCAGAGTAAGATATTAGAACGTACGGCGCCCGCTAGCCGCACTTCTGATGTCAACAATAACAAACAGATTGTTCCTAAGTCTACGCATTCTTTCGCTGCATCGTGCGCATCACAGTGCCCGCTTTGTAATCAATCTGATCACGCTAATTTATATAGATGCCCTGCATTTAATAAGCTTTCCACAGAGGACAGGTTGTCTTGTATAAAACAACATAAAGGTTGTACTAATTGTCTAAGTGTTTCGCATAACTATACCGCTTGCAACTCGCAATATAGTTGCCGTCATTGTGGATGTAAACATCATTCAAAGTTATGTCGTAAAATGTTACCTTCCCGGGAAGGAACCCGCACTCTCAACAGAGCTGCCGTCGCGTCATCCACGCGCAATCCTGCGCCAGCGCAGACTTCGCGCGCACGAGCTGACAACGCCGCCGGCGCCGCCGCTCGCGCGCCCCTGCCTTCCGCCTCTAGCGCTGTTACCGCTCACTGCCCGCTTGCAGATGTTCCGAAGCCTCCCGCTTATCAGTCGCAACAACAAAACATTTCGCTATGCAATAACGTGCGCCCTGTTACGCAACCGACCGCAGATACTACCCGTCTTACCACAAAAGACTTAAGCACGCCTTAGACATGTGTTGAACAGATGTTTCAAAAATGTTGTACCACAAAACGGCGCCTAACACGCGTTTAGGCTTAAACATCCCTTAGTCACGTGTTTATATTTAAACAGCCGCAAGCCTTGGTTTAACAAGTGTTTAACTCAGTTCTATCATTTTTAATATTGATAATTGCAGTGGATATGGACAACTTATATAGATATAATACATCGTGCACGCGTGAACCCATTTGAGTATTATAGTGGAAACGATAAGATTAACAGATTTTTTTAAAATAAAATTGTGGATCTATTAAACGATCACCTACAATGTGATCCTCGGGGTGGATCCTCGTAAGTCCCCAATTACACGTTGCGTGCGCCTCACGGTGCTGGGCTCGTCATTAGGTAAGCACGGAATGTTATGGTTGTATATGTAATTATAAATCTAATAATATAATATTTATTTAAAATTATAGTTTTTGAAGCCTAATTCATAGCTTTTACTTGACATCTATCCTTAAATAATAATGAATTTTTTAGAGATTTTATATAGACGCAATAAACTTAACATTATTATTTTACAAATTAAAATATTATTATTTTTCCGAAACTTCGAATTGATTGATAACTCATAGGAGAGCATTATTTTTGTACTCTTTGCTTGTGTTTTTAATCTAATAGCTACACTCAAGCCTTCTGATGTACTGAATATTCTTCTATAATGAATGTAAATAATTACTAAAATATATAATTTTGGTGCAAAAGGATACTGGTATTTCAAATAATTTCTACATGTAACAAAACGTTCCCTAAAGTTACAAAACAGGCAGATGAAACGCGCACCGACTTAGGCAGTGTTTAGGCAAACACGTGTTAAACATGGTTTTGTGGTAAAAAAATTAAAACGCGTTTAGGCGCTGTTTAACTTTTAGACACTGTCTACCTAAACAGGCGTTGAAACCATGTCTTATGATATTTTTGTGGTAAGACGGTATGTGTTTACTGGGAACCGTGCAAGTTTACGCTACTGATTCAAACGGTCGTAAGCATGTAGTGCGCGCTTTAATAGATTCTGCCTCTCAGAGTAATTTTATATCAGCGAATTGTTGCGCAAAGCTTAATTTAAGGTGATCACCGTAGTGAAACGCGCACTTTTGGAATCTTCTTTTACCGAAACTATTCGTTCAAAAAGTGCGAAAAAAATATATCATATTATTTAATTCTTTATTGAGTGAATTAGTTGATTAGTTTTTACTAAAAATTATTAGTTCTTCTGTAATAAATTGTAATCGGCGACCCTTTTTAGACTGTTTTTTATTAATTTAAGAGGCATTATTGATGTAATCGCAACGTTTCTTTTTTGAAAAAATAGCTAATACTATACTCTAATGAACTACTTCACAACTTGTGTTGAAAACATTTTTATGAATTTTTGGCACAAAATTGCGTGATCGCGAGAAGAAATCTCAACGAAAATCAGTCTGCCCGCAGCGCTCGGGCCGTTTGGACGTGGGATCTGTGCCGTTCGTTACGCCATCATTTTTGTACATTTATTTTACGAAATATACAATATTTTTTTACCATACGTTAATTTGCAAGTCATAAATTATTGAAACTCAAGTAAAAAAAATATTGGATAAGTACTTTTCTTTATATTGATTTATAAAATCTTTCTAACAACGAGTTGATTAAAGTTCAGACACGGCATTGTTAATTTCTATTTTAGTAGGTATCTAGATTTTTAACCCTTAGTAAAATATTTCATTTTGTTATTTATAAGCTACTATACAATTAAACGAGAACTAATTTCTAATGCACTTAACACACTTTCCGAGACGACCAACTACTTTCTAGGAGTTTAGATATTCAATCATTCAAATAAAGGGAAGTTATATATTTATTATAACTTTGACTTTAATAGTTACTTAGTAGGTAGTTAGTCGGATTGAAATTTGTGTTACTCTCTTCTTTCGTCCTCATACATAATAATAATAATAAATAATAATAATTTTATTTCAAAAAACGTTTAACATGTTGGAGCAGTAAGGAACACATAATGTATACATAGAACTATGAATAAGAACAACAAAACACATGTGTAGGTACAATGTAAGTGCTACAGGCACAAATATGCTCCAGGACGTTATCCGCACCAACCCGGTGGTTGGTTGAATGTCTTCTTTCATACCGCTTTCGTACCGCTTCATGAAATCGAACTACTTTTTTGAGCACAATACTGACTTTTGAACTAACACGGTACCAACTTTGACAAGTAATTTCACACTTATCAGGAACATGAGTCGGTTCCATTTTTGTTTTTAAAATGGATCTCATAATCTCTACTAACCACCAAACAATTAAAACTTTTACTTACAAATTATGTTGATATGGAAGATAGGCACCTTTCTAACAAAATTTCAAGAAGATCGGATCAGGCAATCGAGATAATGACTGAGAAATATACACTGCTCAGACCTCCACCGAGACCACGCTTCGCTTAGTCTATTAAATATTTCTATACTTACAAGCGATGATATTTTTTACCGTATAGGTTCGCAGTAACTGCAGATAAAATGTTGTTATGTACACTTCTGTTCTGCCGCATCTAATAGCGCACGAAACTCTACAATTTTAGCGATGCTATCCGTGGTACGGCGACTAGTGCCGCCGTGCGACTGAATATTTTTATGAGTTGAAAGTTAACGCCTATTTCTTTTAGCTCCGCCCGAATTAGAAATTATTTTGACTACGGTCTTGCCCTTAAAATGCAACAAGGTTACAAATACCGTTGTTAAGGGAATAGGTTCCGCGTCAAACCCAATTAAGGGTGTAATTTCAACCACATTACATTCGCGACTTGATAATAATTTTATTTCGGTCGACGCTTTCGTTATTGACCGCATCACCGACAACCTGCCGTCTGTGAGAGTTGATACCTCTTGTCTTGCATATCTACACGGCTTGCCGCTTGCTGATAAGGATTTCTCGGAACCGTCCGAGATAGAAATACTTATTGGGGCTCCGCTGTTTGCGGATATCTTGCTATCGGGTCGTGCCGCTGGTCCGCCTGGTGCACCTACCGCTTTCGAATCGGTATTCGGTTTTATCGTAATCGGGACCGCTCCCGTTGCGACCGCTCAAACATGTACCGCTTTTAATGATGATAGTCGAATATCTCTCTGCGCCTTCGCAGAACAACCGCGCTTGGATGACATTCTTCAGAAATTCTGGCAACTTGAGGAAGTGCAATGCACACCGGCCTTAAGTCCTACCGCTCTCGAAAATGAACGTATTTTTACAAATAATTTTTCTCGCGATTTTACGGGCCGCTACTCTGTAGCGTTGCCTTTCTCCCGCGACCCCGCTGCCGCTTTGGGTAATTCTTTTCTTACCGCTAAGAAGCGCTTTATGCATTTAGAACGCAAGCTCTTCGCTTCACCTCCCCTTCGCGTGGAGTATGATGCAATTATCCAGGAATACTTGCAGAAAGGTTATGTCTCGCTGATAAATAACGACGATAGTTTAGCCGGTTACTACATTCCGCACCATGCGATTGCCAGGTTGGATAAAACCACTACTAAATGGCGCATGGTCATGGATGCAAGTGCGAAAACTGATTCGAGCTTATCATTGAATGACGTCTTGCATACTGGGGATAATTTGCAAAATGACCTTTTCGTTATACTCTTAGAATTTCGTTTTTATGCAATCGTTTTCACATCCGACATAAAACAGATGTATCTACAGGTACTTGTCAACGAAGAGAGCCGCAAATTTCAGAAGTTTTTATATCGGTTTGATCCCGCTTCGCCGCTAAGCACTTACGTGTTCAACCGTGTTTGCTTTGGCCTGCGCAGCAGTCCTTTTCTCGCGATGCGCGTGCTACGCCAGCTGTGCGCTGACGAGCGCGCTCGCTTCCCGCACGCCAAGTCTGTCATCGAAAACAATACTTACATGGATGATGTGTGCTATTCCATGCCGTGCATGCCTGGTAGCGTACAGCTTCGCGATGATCTCCGCGAGTTGCTCAAGGCCGGGGGCTTCGAGCTAGTGAAATGGGCTAGTAACGTACCCGAGCTCACTGAATCGCTTCCGGTCTCCGATCGGCACTCCGCAGTTATCAATTTCGATGAGCCAGACTCGAACTTGAAGGTTTTAGGGCTACAGTGGTTGCCAAGCTCGGACGCATTTATGTTCACCGTGAACGTCGAAAGTCGGCCTGCGACTAAACGCAATATGTTGTCCGTGATAGCGCGTCAGTATGACGTTCTCGGACTCATAGCTCCTGTCATCTTGTACGCTAAATTAATTTTACAAAAGCTTCATGTTTTGAAGCTTGACTGGAATGAGCAACCGCCGCAAGCAGTGGTAGATATTTGGCATAATTATCTTCGCGAACTTCCCGCCATTCAGCAACTGCGATTCCCTCGCCACCTAGGAGTGGAAGAAAATTCGAAAATCACCGTCGTTGCGTTTTCTGATGCTAGCGAGCATGGATATGGATCTGTAGTGTATATTCGAACTCAGTCTGACCATGACTCTACTCCGCTCACCCGTCTAGTATGCGCCAAGTCAAAAGTGTCTCCGCTGAAAACAATTTCAATTGCAAAGCTAGAGCTTTGCGGCTGCTTGCTCATGTCAAAACTGGTTCGCCGCGTTCTCGATACCTACGTAAAGCGTCATACCATAGACAAAGTATATTGCTTCACCGACTCTATGGTAGCGTTGCAGTGGATTACCGCTTCACCCCACAGATTCAAAACTTTTGTTGCTACTCGTATTACAAAAATTACTTCCGCTATACCCGTTGACAGCTTCCGTCATATACCTGGAACGGAAAACCCTTGTGCTGATGCACTTTCGCGAGGGCTGTCACCCGCTCAGCTAGTTAACCACCCGCTGTGGTTGACCGGCCCCGCTTGGTTAAGCCAAGAGCCTGCTGCTTGGCCCGCTAAGACAGTAGCTCCCGCTAAGGTTGACTTAAACCTACCTGAGTCGAAGAAAATCGTTTCACTTCCTGTGACACAACCCGCCGCGGAGAATTCCAACCCGCTGTTGAAACTCTCCACCCGTGTTTCTTCATGGCTGATGCTCCTACGCATAGCCGTCCGCATCTATCGCTTCATCAAGAAGCTGCCGCGTTCTAAATACTTCACAGCCGATGAAATGAATTTCGCAGAAATTCAAGTCCTGAAAGCTGTACAAAGGCATTACTTTGCGTACATTATTCAGAACCTTAAAACCAACACCCGGTGTTCAAACGCTATACAGCGACTCGTGCCCTTTCTAGACGCCGACGGACTCATACGAGTCGGAGGACGTCTCCGAAATGCGGATCTATCGTACAATCAGCAGCATCCCATTTTGTTAACGCGTAAAGACCGCATAATCGAAATGATAATTGAGCACTACCATCGTCATAACTGTCATACAGGTCCGCACGCTTTGATGTCGATTCTCAGACAACGATATTGGATACTCGCATCCCGTAATATCGTCCGCTCGGTTATACATAAGTGTAACTATTGTTTTAAGGCAAAACCTAAACCTACATTCCCGCTTATGGGAGACCTACCCGCTTGCCGCGTGAACGAATTTAAAGCGTTCACTCACACCGCTGTGGATTACGCTGGCCCAATTTCTATTATTCCAATTAGAAAACGAGGTGTGCGCTCTATTAAGGCTTATTTATGTATTTTCGTCTGTATGTCAGTGCGTTCGGTAAACGTAGAGCTGACGACAGATTTAAGCAGCTGCAGTTTCCTTTCTGCTTTTAAACGCTTTCTCGCTCGTCGCGGTACCGTTTCTGTCTTGTATTCGGACAATGCCCGCACTTTTATTGGAGCAAGAAATGCCCTATCTGACGTCTATAAACTTGTAAGCTCAGATGAGTATAATAAGTCGCTCTCAGACGAGTTATCCGCCATCCGCATAACTTGGAAATTTAACCCACCAAGAAGCCCACACTTTGGCGGAAACTACGAAATCTTCGTGAAAGCTTTCAAGGGTCACTTAGCTAAAACAATAGGTTCACAGTTACTAACCTATGAGGAAATGTTAACCGTGCTTACGCAAATAGAGAGCGTCATAAACTCGCGACCGCTAACGCTATTGAGTGAGGATCCCTCTGAGCCCACTGCACTAACGCCCGCGCATTTCTTGATGGCTGCACCGCTTAACCACTTACCCGCGTGCGCGATCTCCGACGAGCCCGCGCATCTTCTTAAACGCTACACTTTGCTGGATAGGATGATCCAATCGTTCTCTAAACGATGGAAGTTAGAGTACCTTCACCTGCTTCAATCTAGAGGAAAATGGAATACACTTTCTAATCCAATCAAAGTAGGTTCCGTCGTGCTTATTATCACAGACAATCTTCCCCCGCTATCTTGGCCGCTAGGTGTTGTCGAAGAGACAATTCTAGGCGCCGACGGAATATGTAGAGTCTGTCTAGTGCGAACGGCGACTTCCGTTTACAAACGGCCGGTCGTTCGTTTGTGCATTTTACCCACTCAATAACTTACCTACTTGCCCCCTGGTCAACCCGCTATTCATATACCCGCTCTATTATTAACTTATCCAATCTTTCTCTACCTTTAAAAACCAATGGTTTTTAGGCCGGGGGCAATGTTCGCGCCATCTATTGGCACTTTCTTTCTTTCTACCTCTTACCTTTTCCTACCCTCATTTTCCTACCCTCACGAAAACGACGACTATCTACGGTTGACATTTCGTGGCGGATGAGTGAACTGCTTGTCATTGCAGGCAGTCTGCGGTCGACCCTTGTTGACGGCGGATGCGTCTGTTCCTGTGAGCTCCCTCGAAGCCAAGGAAACCGCCATTTTGTTACTAACCGCGCTCGCGCTGTTTTCTTGTGTGCCCCATCGCACTGGGATATCCGCGATCGTTTCTTTGGAGCTGTGTACTAACAGCTTCCCGCGCTCGCGCCGCGAGTCTACAACAGCGTGAAATAATTTGAAGAGCCACTACGTCTGGACACCAGCAGGACGCCTTGGAGTGCCGCAGCTGTGCTCGTCAGCCCGAGGATATCCAGGTTAGTCGCTCGTTTTTCGCTCCTTTTCCTATACAGTCCACTTTTCATCACCTTGTTCCGCATTCCTTCGATTTACCAGTGTCCTTTCAACCCGCGCCCGCAGTTCGGCGTGCTCTGCCATATAGCTTGGTGGCCGCGCTAACAATTATTATTAAATGACAAAAAATCATAAAAAAACTTTTTTTTTTTAAAACAAAAATAAATATTCTCAAAATGTTTGTTAGGCCTAGCAGAAGTCAACCCTTAGAGGTTGTTAGCATTTTACCAATAACCCTGTCTATCTCTATGACCTCATACATCCCGCCTAACCAATGTAGAACATAATACATCTAGGTATTAATAAATAAAGTCTAGAAACGTTAATTACGAGATGATAACGGCCATCGCTATCAATTTTGTTTATGTTCCTTCTACCACCCACTCTTGGGTCAAAGATCTCATCTGACCCCTTGCAAGTAAGAAAGATTATATAAAAAACATGTTGCCATTTGGAGAACTAATAGTCGTAATTTTTCATGGAGCATAGCCAAAAGTAATTTGTAGTGTGTGGCCTTAATCTATCTTAGGTAGGTACCAACCTACTCATATCTTTCATGTCCAAAAATTAACTGTAGTTAGTCAGTATATTAACTACGTGATCGTTTAGACTTTTTAGTAAAATTATGAGGTTTTTATGTTTATTTTTTTATTATGCTTGATAGCTTAGCTTACCACTATCCCACCTGATGGTGAGTGATGATGAGGTCGAAGATGTTGTTCAAGCTATTCTATAATTATTGGCTCTCAAGGACAGCTGCCGGAACACACCGTTAAGTGCTTGGCGACAGATTTTCAACTTGAGGGTAGTAGCTAGCCAGGTGGGCATTCGCAAAATGTCCTACCACCATGCTTTAAAGACTGCCATCCTAAAGGCAACAACCGGGACCGACGGCTCAACGTGCCCTCCGAAGTATGGAAGCGCTCAGTAGTAATGTCACCTGCGGTCACCCATCCAACTCATGACCGTGGCAAACGTTGCTTAGCTTTACTGATCGGGTCAGAATGGCGAAGCAAACTTCGCTACGAGCGCTTCAAATTTACAAGTTCTTTATGCATTTCTATCGTCTGTATTAGGTATTTTAGGATGCCGTACCCAAAGAGAAAAACGGAGCCCTAAGGCCTACCAGTATGTCACGGGTCCCTAGCGTCGAAATTTAGTTTTTTTTTGTGTAACTGTTGACCCCAAGACTACTGTTACACTCGAAATTCAATTGGGACAACACATTAGGAGGTAGCTGAAAAAATAACCTTTTGCTCGTTAGCATGTAGACTGTAGAGTTTTCATTGAGTAGAGTATATGTATTTGTCGTATTCAGCTATTGTAAATAGAAGCGGAAGGCGCGAATATATAAATATATATATATATTCACGCATTATATATATACAGGCCGCCCGTCCCGGCTTTGCACGGGTAATTGCTACTATAAATGAGATGTAAGCTATCCTATCTTCCAATTTGGATTAAATTACACACTGTGTGCAAATCAAATTCAAAAAATATCGGTTCAGCAGTTTAGGGCTCCATCGCGGACAAACAACGTGACACGTAATTTTTATATATTTACGGAGCAGGCTTTATAAGCATGCGTGATGCGCCTGAGAAATTTCATTATGCATGATAGTATCATAACATAAAATATTATATTATCTTCACCGTGTGTGACTCTCTACACGCTATGCCTATTTCAACAATCTCTTCAATTTCCTACGTAAGTATATGTATCATAAACCACTATATTCGTTTCAGAATTTGTGATAGGTGTATCAACATCATTGACGTTTGAAGGAAAACTCTTTTTCGCAGTACTCATGACGCTTGATAAACCTAATATAGAGTTATGAAACAATTCGAAAGTAAATCTATACAGAAGTTCTCGTATTGTAGTCGCCTGAATCTTACGTGAATTATGCTGAGAGAGACGAGACGAATTACTTAGCATTCCATGGATTCAGCGTGCGGGTCCATAGCGTTGCAGAGGAAGAGGCTAGAAGGGCCTGGGACTAGCAACCCAGGTGTAGGATTAAAGGCCCCTTTTACAATGCATCAACGCTCCCCTTCCCGCTCGAGCCTCCTCCCCTACCTAACCAAATTTGGTAAGATCCTACTAATGACGCCTTAGATACACGTTCTAGGATGGATGTTCCGGTTGTTAATAATACACAGTATAAATAATAATACTTCGAAAATAAAACAGATACTTTTATCTGTGTTACTAACCCTAACACAAAGCAGCCAACATACATGCTACACAAACACCTTCCTTATTCGTTGGCCTAGATGCAAAACGTCTCGAATTGAGGACATCTGACTAACAGATCTCCCCATCCTGTGTCTATACAGCGAGTGTCTTTGTTAAAGCCGGTTTTGATCACGTTCAATAGACGAAGAAATAAATTAGTTTAGACTTATAAATAGTAGAGAAAGGCTTACTGGGATTTTAAAGCACAATAGGATAGACTTCTCGTATGCCCTAAAATCAAGCGAAAAAATAAGATAAGATATTCTTTATTTATAGCTTCAAGAATCTAAAGATAGATCTACTCTCATCGATACTGCTTTGTTGAATATTGATATCACACGTAGATTATTCTTTAGTCTTTTTATACCAACTAGATATCTCTCACAACTACTTATGAACATCGATGTAAATAAAAAAAGGAAGAGAGGGTACGGTCTGATATCACGAAAATATAATGTGTAGAAAATTTTACACAAGCATATACCTAATGCACACAGTTACACTCCATTGTATATAAGACAGGAAAACAAGCATGCAGTAAACGCACACATGCACACTCAATCAGGAGACGTCGCCTGATTTGACATTGCCATTTTCGAGGTACGGTGCCGTTTCTCCCGTTTTTTAGGGTTCCGTAGTCCTGACAAGGAACCCTTATAGTTTCGTCATGTCCGTCTGTCTGTCCGTCTGTCCGAGGTTTTGCTAAGAGGCCGTTAGTACTAGGAAGCTGTAATTTCGTATGGATATGTAAATCGCCTACAAAATGGTAAAATAAAATTTTGAGAAATATTTTTTTTTAGGGTACCTCCCATACATGTCTACTTCTTCGTGTGTGGTATGGTTGAATAGGTCTTCTAAAATTACTTAGTGGTTGCTAATACTGTTTTTCGATTTAATGCTACATTTACGAAATATTTAACTTTAAAGTGCAAATTTTTGTTCCAGCAGGGCGTCCCCCTCTAAAAGCTAAACTGCGGGCTTGAAAATTCTGAAAAAATTCAAGCTGATAGTGCGTTTTATGAACTTTAAAGGAAAAGTATAGCGGTTGACATAACTTTATTAGTTTAGCAGTAATAGTCGTTGAACTTGGGTGTTGGATAATTTTGTACCAAATATAAAATCTATAGAATAAATCGTTTAAGGTGACTAAAATGAAGTAGTTGGTTGTTTATAGGGTGTAAAGAGTGGCACTGAAAACTTAATCTAAAATAAAAAATCTTAATACTATAACTATGCCCTATGTCATACCACTAGGTGAACTGACGATATCGTGAAAGTCGCGGGTAGCCAATGGCTACAAGTGGCTAGTAGCCGTTCTTTGTGGCGATCTATGGGGGAGGCCTTTGTTCAGCAGTGGAGATCTTCCGGATGATGATGATGATGATGTCATACATAATAGACTAGCTTTCCAGCCGCGGCTCCACCCGCGCGTGTTGCGGTTAACGCGCAAAACTATTAACCTCTTTTTGCGCAGTTGGATAAAAACTATCCTATGTCCTTTTCTTTAAACTTTCGTGAACTAAACTCATATTTCTTATCTTCAAAACTGTAATATTTTTTCATCGGTAAAGAGAATATTTCTGTGCCCTTCACTTGCGTGTCGCACTCTATTTAATTCTAAGGATTGATTTAGGTATGTATATCGACGATAAGCACCGAACTTCAGGTCTTGTTTTATAATACGCGACATTTTCCTAGCGGGAATCTTCATTTCTCGCAATAAGATTATTGTTGAGTTATCATAATATTTTTACTTTCTAATGGGATTTTGACCAATTCTGTCACATTTAACAGCATTAATTTGTAGTTCTAAGTCACGCGGCTACCCTGATCTTTTATGGTCTTCGACAGAGGAAGTGTTGTTGTATCTGTTGATATTACGATATACAAACATACCTACGGCTGATACCAAGCTTTTGAAGTGTCTGGAATATGACCATCGCGACGGCTCAATACCTACTTTGCACATGGCGAATACTACTATCCTATCTTATTTAACACTTCATTTCATAGTGTTATTTGATAATGAACACGAAATAATATATGAAATGGAAAGAAAATTTTAAAGGAATAAACGCGTTCCAAATTCTAAATAATTCTAAAGCTGAAAAGTTTTTATGTTACAGTTTTTATGGCCAGACTAGTTATATAGTATAATAGCCCATTTATAAGCTTACCTGCATATATCAGTGTATACTTTTTATTTTTCTTTCATATATATATATCAACTTTTTTTATAATAGAATAATTATTTAGACTACAGCAATTACATTAAATAACATTTAAATTCTTACGATGTACCAACGGATTCTGAATCGCGCTATCGTTACGTTTTCATTCGAGTCTATAGAATTCACAATCGAATTTTGTTTAATTTTTTACAATTGAAATAATAACTTGATGGCAATCGTACTCTTAGGTATTTCTTAGATTTAGCAGGAAGAAAGTGGAGGAGAATAAAGAACTTATGTCGTTCTATATTATGATAACGGGCTTCTACGGAAACCTACATTGTGCGTGGCTCGACACGCATTTGACCGTTTATTATAAGTTTAATGCTTACAAACTTTGCTAATCTTTTTAGGACGTTATTTAGCACTCCGCAATGCTAATTGATGACACGTTGATAAGTAAGGTCTTCTGTTATTAATATCACAAACTAATTCTGTTATAAAAATAAAAGGGGCTTGCATGTAGCGATAGCTTGTCTTTTCATGATTGTTTAACATAAGAAACTTAACCAACCATAATTTGTATTTTTTATTGATGAGGTACGATAATTACTGTCAAAAACTAAAGTAAGTTTTTGACAATAATTATCGTACCTCTTAGTTGTTGATGTAACAGTTATTCTAGGTTAGCCTGAACAACATCTTCGACCACATCATCACTTACCATCAGGTGAGATAGTGGTCATAGGCTAACCTATCAGGCAGAAAGAAAAAAAAAGCATTCAAATGTGTGTACTGTGTCGTTCAGACTTACCTAGAACGGCTGGCTCGCTGTTACACTGTCAATTAAGTTTTTTTTTTTTTTTTATGTTATTGTGACGGAACAAACTCGAGGCCCACCTCTGCCTATAGCAGATGCATTTCGTCACAAGTGACGAATTGCACTGCGCCCGTCATCTTGAGAGATAGTTGTTAAGTCAGTAATTGTAATTACACTGGCTCTCAAGGACTGCTGCCGGAACACACCGTTAGGTGCTTGGCGACAGATTTTCAACTTGAGGGTGGTCGCTAGCCAGGCGAGCATTCGCGAAAAGCCCTTCCACCATGCGGTGAAGCTCAAGCCCGCGGCGGGATTCGAACCATGGACCTGCTGCGCGGCAGTCCATAGCCAATGCCACTGAGCCATCACTGCTTCAAAAAAAAACTTCAAAAAAGTGGTATATATAAAGGAGAAACATAGGCAAAATTAGCAGTCGTTGCAATGACTATGATAATCAAACGAGCTACTATTGAAATAAGGTTCATATACGAGTACGCGAGCGATGCAACGTGGTCGAAATGCGCGAAAGTTAGAGCAAGTAATATTTTTCATTTAGAAGCCATGAAAATAAAAAACACAAAAGTAAACGATACAAATTGATTAATGAGGTCATAAGTTTTTTTCTTCTAAGATTTCAAGTGCTATATATAATATTCTGAAACAATAAGATTTTTTGTCAAATTCCGATTCGTTGATAACTTGCTAATGCGCCATCAGATGGCTCTGTAGAAATTACTCTGGACTGGCACGCATTAGGGTTCATAATTATATTCCCGCCGATTCAATTCAAAAATTCAAAACTAATTCAAGGCTTGAGTTTCACCGCATAGTGGTAGGGTAGAGCATTTAGCGAATGTTTGTTGACGTGTTTTTCTACTATTTCTGCGCCTTGCCTTAGCAAGTTAGACGTAGAGTTGGGAGCTCCTCACTAGGTGGACTGACGATATCGTTAGAGTAGCGGGTAGCCAATGGTTACAAAACTAACAATATAGGTGACTAATAGCTGTTAATTGTGCCGTTCTATGTTGGAGGCTTTTGTTCAAAATTGGTCGATGATAATGATTACATGACCTATCCTTCTCCCTATAAGAATGAACAAATAAATTGGTAATATTGTAACTAGCTTCCTAGTTATTTCTTTATTCCTACGTTTATTTAAAGAAAAATAAACATCAGCTATAAGTACCTACGCAGTTGGTAAACAATGAAATCAGCAAACACCATTAGTCACCAGAAGCAGGTTATACCAGATTTAATTCAATCATATGACCTAAGAACACCTATCACATGCCTACGCTTAAAATGGCCTTCTAAAGACGTTCTTACAGATTAAATTATAGTTGTTATAAGATATGATGAAGTGTCGAGATGATGACAGGAAAAGAGACCACTCATGTGTCATTTGCGACGATTTCGAGTCATATTTGTAACAAGGTAGCATGAGTTAAGGAAGATGGTCCTATTATGGCAATTGAAGTCAGGGTCAAAGGGATGAATTGAACCTTATACAAGGTAAAACATGTATTTTGGGCTGACGAGTTGATTGAGTAAACGTACAGCGTGGTGTAACAATCTCAAGCTCATAGGCTCGATGCCTGGTTCGAGAATATATTTAGGGTTTACTATAAGATAAACTATCTGGAGCGGTCTCGACTCTGGAAATGTGTCCTATTGGTAACGTTTTCTGTACCTCCGGATCTATTGGACCTAACTCTTCGGCCGCATTAACCACTAAGTTTTGCTACCCGTTGTGGCAGAATAGTTTACCTTCTTTTGCGGCAACTAGTTGTGATTCCATAGTGATTTTACTTATTATGCTACCAATTGCCAGTTCCGCAACCATAGCTACTAAATTCTCATCCTTAGAAATTAATTTGAAAAAAGTATCCTTGGAAGTTCACAAAACATCTCGACTGGTGATACGTTGGTGCTAAGACACCTTTAACTATCCCTTTTTTTCAATTAAAGCAAAAAGGCTAACCTTAGACCACTTTCTCACCTGAAAGGAAGTGATGCGTTGTGGTCGAAGATGTTGTTCAGGCTAACCTAGAATTACTGGCTCTCAAAGACAGCTGCCGGAACACATCGTTCGGTGCTTGGCTACATATTTTCTACTTGAGGGTGGTAGCTAGCCAGGCGGGCATTCGCAAAATGCCTTGCCACCATGCTATAACGACTGCCATCCTAAGACAGCAACCGGGACCGAAAGCTTTACGTATCCTCCGAAGCACGGAAGCGCTCAGTAGTAATGTCACTAGCGGTCACCAGAGTTGCAGTGGCAGTTGATCGACTAAGCAAACTATGCTACGAGCGCTTTGATATCAAAATCCCTTTTGGTCATGTACAGGTGTAGTAGTATATGTATGTATGTGTGTACATTATAAAACTACCTTTATATAGATACTAAAATTTTCGTAAACTGAAATACCAATAGGTTAAAAAGAAGAAAAGCTTTAGTCTATTTTAGGGTTCCCTACAAAAAAAGTGTGCGAAACCTTATATATCTGTTCTGTCTGTCTGTTCGTCCCTATGTCACTGATTCCTAGGTCCTAAATTGAAGGTATTTTTAATCATATACCAAAAGATATTTAGTTAGAATGTATAAACTGTATATAGACGATCTTCTTTTATAGCAAGTAATAACTTTAACAATTTATGTAAGCGTTATGACATTGACCTATTCTGTACAAGCATAGCATCGGCTAGGCGACTAGTAAGCAGGAGTTTTTTTGAATAATCATATTATGTTATAATTAACTAATACTACTCGTAAGTCGTGGGTTTTCATGTTCACTTTATTAACAATTATTGTATTAGCTAGCCTTGAAGACTTTTAATTGGCTTCATGTTTCTTAAATACTTTTCGTAAATGATATATTGCTGTTGGTCTTCCTAAGATAAATAAATACAAAATAAATATATATACCTATATTTTCTTCTGTACAGTGACACTGAACTCATCCTAAGCGACAGTAACGATACGTAACACGCGGAGCCGATATCGTCCATATAATATGATTGCATTCAACTGTTATCATTATCTATGGTGCGCATGGATATATGTTTTTTTTGTGTTTGTGTGGTGATTGGGAATTGGTAATGCAACCATGGTAGACGTTCGCTGCAATCAAGTTCTTTTTCGCGCTGTATAATTTTTTTAGGTTTTATTTTAGTAAGTTCTAAATTTATTATTTTTTATTTAATATGATAATGAAATGGATGTCAATCAAAGTCATAAGTACTAGGACAATTTCGAATTCGAATTTTCCGCATACTTATAGTATAGAACATACAAAAATATGCTTATACGTAAATACTGTTCAAATTTAGTAACGATTCCGAAAAACGCCGACTCATGATGACTATAAACTGTCATCAAACTATAAAAATCTTTACGAGTTGTTGCGTTGCAAAAGCCTCGCACTTCGCCGATATTTTAATATCATTTTTATCACATTTTAAAACGTTAAGTTTTTTCTTACTTTGTGATATGTAACCGATATGGAATCATGTCAGCTGAGCTAAAATTAATACCTTTATAAATTTAAGACTGCTGCATGCGTTAATATACAATTATTCTATACTACTAATGACTGCATCCAATGATAAGGACAAAAGGAAACAGAACTATAATACGTACTAACCTGGATATACTTAGATAGCCACATTAGCTTTACTATATGTAAGGTAATATGAAATGAAAGATTTACTTCTTAAATCTTGGTAGTGGATAAAATATATAAAAAACATCTCAACAAAAGAATTCAACGCGCAACTTAACCTGGTCGCTTTTAAAAATAACCGGTTGCAGAGCTCATTGTTATCCGAATGTGCGGATTATCGTAAAAAATAACTCACCAAAAATAATCACAGTTACTGCCTTCATTTTGGTATCACAAAAAACTGGATGCGACGTCTGTGGGCGAGTGTAGACTGACAACGGAGTGGAACTGGACCTCTTTATAACCTACGTCGGAGGGGAGACTGCTACACTTTTATATAAGCCGACTATATATGTTGATAAACCAGACAAGTGATATACACTACCGGTTTTACACAACTATATATCACAGCCTGTTTGTTAGCACAGCAATGGAAATGAAACTTGTCAAGTTTTCAACCTCAGTCGCATTAAGTGGGGTCAGCGTATATTTGCAAGCAAAGTAGGCAGTGGAAATTCTTTTTGTTTTTTTATCAATCTTGAAATCGGTTTCGTATTATTAAAATTCTTTGCTATTGTTCAGGTTTGGAAGTATCTTTGAGGAAGACACTCAAGGATATGTTTTGGCGTTCCCCAATTAGAGTTACGGCATTGCTGCGGTGTGGTACGTACTTAGATGTTTTAGAATATCGTTCCACTAGCTGCCGAACGTAACGTACATAATAAATACGAGTACATTAATTAAATGAAGGAATATTTTTTGTAAAGGGTAAGTAGTAAGTACTTATTCGGTAGTGAACTTACAGAAAACATGTTTTACTATCATTAAGCCAGTGTTTGGAATAGACTTTATGGTTTAACAAGACTTCTAGACTATACTTTGCATGGTTTTTGCATGTTAGAAGGGCATTTTGCGAATGCTTGCAGGCTAGTGACCATCCTCAAGTAGAAAATCTGTCGCCAAGCACCTAACGGTGTGTGTCGGCAGCTGTCCTTGAGAGTAGTAATTATAGTTTAAGCCTGTTAACACCTTCGGCCACATCATCACTTACCATCAGGTGAGATTGTGGTCAAAGGCTTAGGCTATAAGTAAAAAAAAGGTAAAAACTTTTCCATCCACTTTTTTAAGGATCAATTTAAAATTATTTACTCTCACTTTCAGACAATGATATTGCTCTACTTTAAAAACGATTTATCACAAAGATTGCAGCAAAAAGACAATGTTTTCGCCCTACCATGTTCTTCTTTGAAAAATATTTATCACAATGAGCAGAACACAAACTCAATATCTCTCTTCAGGGGCCCGTGGGGTGCCGGGCTAGAATATTACCCGCCTATTACCCGTGGGTGTCGTAAGAGGCGACTAAGAGTAACACACGAGAAGGTGGGCAGCAGCGCTTTCTGAGGGACTGATATCTCGCTCTGTGATCCCCAAAACGCCTGCCAAGCGTGGGGAATATGGAACACCCCCCCTTAATGGAGGAGGCTGTGTTCAGCAGTGGACAATCTTGCTAATACAGTACAGTATTGTAAGCTCTTCTCTAAAAGTGATCTATCACAGAGATAACAACAATAAATTAATGTATTCGATCTACCAAGTACTACTTAAAAAAAATGATATATCACAATGAGTAAAACACAAACAATCTTTTCGTTCTAATCATACTATACTCTAAAAGTGATATATACCACAAACATAGAACATATAATAATACTACATACACAAAGATTACAGTACAAATAAAATATTTTCGCTCTAAAAACTCATAGAGAGAAAGGCAAAACTACAGTCCTTTCGCTTTATTCTAATAAAAATGTATGACATATTATTAGACCAGAAAGATAATGTTTTTGCTCAGTTTCTGTGAAAAATATTTTAGATAGTAGTAGAGTAGTGGACTCTTCTCTAAAATTGATCTATCACAGATATTACATCAATAAAACAATGTTTTCGCTCTACCATGCTCTACTCTAAATATGATTTATACCACAAAGATAGATAGATAGAATAGAAAACACTTTATTTGCACTTAAATTTTTATATGAACTTAAAAAATAACATTACAATTAAAACTTATACAGGAGGCCAACTCACATCTCTTAATTCAGTCTTATGTTAACATTACATCTACAATTTTAATTCGCACCACCACATATCACTATAGTATACTTACATTAGAACTTCAACGTGAGAGCGGGGTGCATGCATTGAATCAAGTCATTTGTGCGACAGAGGTAGCACTATATGAACATTATTGTTTCGTGACGGCCACGGTACCAACCTTAGTATCAATAATTTAAACTTGAAACAATGACGTTTGCTTTCCATAATAGTTTACAAAAGGTGGGAGTTGGGCCCCAGGAATACACTAGTGCAAAATGGCGGCCTTATCGCTTTAAGATTTAAGTACAAAGAAAATATTTTCGCTCTAAATACTCACAGAGAGAAAAGTAAAACTACAGTCTATTCGCTTTATTCTAATAAAAATGTATGACATATATTGGACCAGAAAGATAATATTTTTGCTCAGGTTTCTGTGAAAAATATTTTAGGAATTGTAATGAAAATTATGCAAAAAAGTTTATTACAGGTAAGGCACTGAACAGTTTATAGAATGATTACAAACATCTTCTCCAGACTATAGGCTCAAGGCCCGTATTTTGAGAAAAACGACTCTGCCGTCGGCATCGCTACAGGCAAATAAATACAGAAGCTGTACTTTCTCTTTGCTTTACAGTTCATACGTAGGTATCATATCGTATGGTCTTAGTTAAAACTTAAATAGGTTGATGAAATACGTAGAAGTATTTAGTACTATACAGGGTTATTGGTAAAAGTCTAACATCCTTTTATTGTTGGCTTCTGCTAGTTCTAACAAATATTTTGAGTTGTTTTTTGTTTTGTGTGTTTAACGGAATAAGTACGAGGCCCATCCTGTAATGTATTATTTCATATTTATTATTATAAAATGTTTGTTAGGACTAGCAGAAGTCAACCTTAAGATGTTGTTAGCATTTTACTAATAACGCTGTACATAAATTTTCTTTGTTCCCTCACCAGCGTCAGCATAGAACATATAATAATATTACGGTTCAAAAGTAGGAATGTATATTTTGCTACCGATTCTTTACTTTTCCATTCCTTTGTAATGAAGATTGCAGTTTTAACATTAAAAGACGTTCATCGAAACCGATGGAAAAACATTGACTCTCCAATACCCGCTTCCATTGCATAATTGAAAATGCACCAGGACGGTATTCTACAGAATGCACGCTTAAGTGCTTGGCGGCAGGTTTTCTACTTTAGGTTGGCCAGTCAAATCGAGTGGGTATTCACAAAATACACCATCATATCCAAATATAATTTAAATAGAATGTATAAATATGTTATGTATGACCTCATAGCCCGTTGGCTGTATACCACAAACAAACTGAGTCATATCTACATAATACCGCGCCCAACCGCCGTAAAGTCGCTTCCCTATCGGTCTTTTACCGGATACATTTCGGTGTATGTGCACAAGAACTACACGACCTAGTTCCGCCCTTTTTCCATCGGACGTCCAGACAGACGGAGAGGCACCAACCGTACATGGTTGATATTAACAGGACTCGTACGAAGCGCTTCGCTTCTACTTTTCTCGTGCGTACTGCGAAAGAGTGGAACTCCTTACCGTTGTCAGTTTTTCCTGATGAATACAAAATGAGTGTCTTCAAATCGAGATTAAATAGGTTTCTTCTCGGTAAGTGTGCTCAGAATAAAAGTCAGAATAACAAATTAGGTTTCTTTAGTGCAAATTCCTTTACATAATAATAGACTTCAGTAAATCTAAAATATTTTTCGATTTATTAAAAAACTGATTTATACAACTCCATAAAATATGTGTAAAAACTTCTATAAATACATGCTATTATTTACAATTAAGTTTACAATTTAGTAGTGTAGCTACAATCATGCTTCGAAGTTAACTACAAGCATTGAGTCCCACACTAAGCCAACGCCTGTGTCTTGGGCTATACTTATAATATGGATTGGGAAATGAAGAAAGATAACGAAAGTTTAGATAATTAATAAATATTGCTAGTAGTTCGCCCCGAACTGGACCACGCGACAACAACTCCGGTGTAAAATTGAATGCATTTTACAGAATGATTGCCACTTAGTGTAGAAGCTGTCTTATGCGCGTTGGACCAGATTAAGCAATTTAATATTTTTTTTGCTGAAGTACAAAGTAGAATATTTCAATATTAAAATTTGTAATTGACCTTCATAAGAGCGTCGTAGACGCCTAAATTGAATAAATAATTTTGAATTTGAAAATTGACTGTAGCTACTGTTCTGTATCAGCCAAATCTTCCACTGCTGAACTATCATATATAGGGGATGTATGCCATAGTCCCCAAACTTGGCAGGCGTTAGGGGATCGCAATGTTAAATCGTATACCTACTAAGCGCCTGGAATCCCACGGGGAATTATATAGTTATATTCTAACATTACATTCCGGATTTTTAAATATTATGATTACAAGGACTACCGCGTCGCGTACTAAGCGAAAATCATAAATTTACAAATTATTGGAGTACAAAATGTACATTTTGCACTCCGCCATCCACCCCTCCAGCTTCCACTCCCCGCAATCCAGCCGGAGTATGCTCTAACCGCTAAGCCAACATTTTAGCTTTTTTAATATAATACCAGATTACTCGTTAACCGATTATAATATAGCTAAACGTCTGTTCTCACTGAACGCCAAGTCAAAAGTGAGCTCCACTGTTGTGATGCTATATGGAGACCACTTTTGATTTGATGTTGATTCAACATCAACTGTGCGGATATTGCGAGACCTAATTATGTTGTCATAGATAAAATAATCCCATTGTAACTTATATCTCGATGCCAAATCCGTACTTTTGAGTTTCACTAAGAGCCAGATAGATGGTGGTAGTGATGCCGTTTTTTGATGGCTATAGGTGGCGACACAAACATGACATTTGCCGCATGACTCATGTAGACACATTCGTTCTTAACCATCGTATGAGGATGGAGTGACATCTATAGTTCAACACTAAACACGTTGTACTAAAACAAGACATTTTTTGCATTTAGCTTTAAACTTGTTACCATCAAAATGTTTCATAAAAATATTTTAACCAAAAAGTCGAACCGACACTCAAAAGTGTGAAATAACTTGTTGAAGTCGGTACCATGATAGTTCAAAAGTACCTATCTATTATAATAATATTGTGCTTATAGTACCGACTTCGACAATAACTTATAACTTACGAGAATCGTCTAACCCTGTGGTTCAAGTCACGCAAATATGCGCTATTTGCACTGTGTGCACGCAAACGGTCGGTTCATAACTTGCTAAACGGACACCGCGATAGCATAATGACGTCATCTCCGGCCGCAAACAACGCTCACAGAAAAGTGGTAGTGCTATGTATGCGCAAACGTCAAACTCAAATCTTGACAGATAGATGAGGAGATTTTGTCGTGTGATCTGCGCGCAGCGTGGGTACGCCGCACGGACGCGTCTTCGGGCGTTTGGTGCCCCTGTACGCGGTATTCCTTCGCCGGCTGCTGTCCAAGCAGTCGTGTCGTGGGGTTGGTATGCCAGGGTGCTGGCATCCTCTTCTGTGGTGGGGTATATGGTCTGGTCAGGTGTTCTTCAGTCTCCCTAGTCAACCTCAGCCCACCAGGGGGTCCCAGTGAGCGAGTCGTTCGGGAGACCGGGTTTCAGCGCGCCCTGGCCGGCCCTTCAGAGCCTGGGCGGCGCGGCAGCATGTGGGGTTCTGGTGGGTGCTGTCTAGCGGTAGGAAAGGAGCCTGCCCACCCCCGATAGTATTATCGGGATAGGGTCGGCTCCCTCCCTAAGTGCTTGGAGCACGTCCCGGAGGGTACTTATGGCGGTATCGATCAGTTCGAGTTCCGCAGCAGTTCTTGTTGTGGCCGTCTGGGCGGTCTCGCTCGCACGTGGGAGCGGGACCGGAATGTACTTCTGTCTCGGTCGCGCAGTTTGGACACGTGGTGCGTCGACTGCACGAGTGGGTGGGGCGGTCAGTGCTGGGGCGGGCGGTTGGGCGGCGCCCTGCCGCGTTGCGCTCTTCTTCTTCTTCTTTGGTTTCTTTTTTCTCTTCCTTGATCTCTCAGGGCCCGCGCCGCGGTTTAGCGGTTCGTTGGCGGCGGCCATGAGAGAAGTTGTGGATGTCATCGTGGGTTTAGTGGGCAGCTCGTCGGGGATGGCTGTCAACGGAAGCGCAGTGGTGCGCTTGTCTGGGGTCGTCTCCTTTGCTGTGGTAATCGCTGTGGTAATCGCTGTGGTACCCGCGCGTTTGTTCCGCACCTCCTGGCGGAACACTGGGCAGCGGGGGTTGTTGGCGGTGTGCGCCCCATTGCAGTTGACGCACGTTGCCGGTTCTTCCAGGGGGCGCGGACAGTCGCGCGCATAATGCTCGCCACCGCATCGTACGCACGCCTGTCGACGGAAGCAGTTATGGGAGGAGTGCCGGAACGCCTGGCATCTATGGCATTGTGCCGGCCCCTTCCTCCCATGCCAGTGTTCAATCTTCACTCCCGGCATACAGAGCAGCTCGTCCACTGCGTATATGCCGGGAGTCAGGTTGGCCGTCCTCTTCATGGCGGCAAAGAAGATGCAGCCTGGTCTGCCTCTTCTCGCCGCGATCTTCTTAACGTATTCGGGTTCGAACCCGAGGTCTTCAAGTTCCTTCTTAATTTCGTCCGGGTTGGTGTCCACCGGGAGCCCTCTAATGGCGAGTTTCAAATTCTGTTCCTTCGGGGGTGAGTAGGAGAACCAGGTCATCCTCTCCGTCTCATCCAGGTTTGAGAGGTAGGCTTGGATGACCCGGTACTCATCTCCGTCGGTAGGCGTAAAGCGTACCCCCTTGTTAAAGGGGCGTACGGATGGCGGTCTTCCTAACTTCTCTTTTAGTGCGCGGAGGTGTTTCGCACCGTTGGGGAAGGCTTCTACCACGATCGGCGGGTACCTAATCGTCTTAGGCATTGGCTTCGGTTGTGGGTTGGGAGTAGGCAGCGTCTGTGGTTGCGTGGCAGTGAGGGTGGTTTCGGCCCATGAGAGAGATGCGCTCTCAGTATGGCTGGTTGCGGTCGTAGTGACTGCCGCATAGGTAGGGCGGCGTGGGTCACGGGGATGCGGCATGGTTTGTGCGGCGTCAGTGGCGCGTGCACAGGTGCGCTTATGTTCTTCATGGTCGGCCTCTTCGTAGCGCTTACGGCGCGCGCCGGAGGCCGGGTCTTCGATTGGGCTTGGTGATGGTGGCGGTGACGGGTCTGGTGAGATCAACGAAAGCACTGGGGCCTCGTCGTCCAGTGGTACGACCCGCCACTGCTGGATTTCACGTCTAGCGGCCGCGGCAGTTTCCTGCACGGCGAGCCGGAATTGACAGGATCTCTCTATTTCTTCGAAAGAGGCGTCGGTGGGGATCCTCCGCTGCGACAGAGATCTGTCTCTGGCGGAGGCTCTGGAAGGTCGGGGTTTTCTTGGAGCGTCTGGACACTTGCTGCTGGCAGCAGCGTGTTCTTGGCGCTTCCTTGTGGAACTCATCGTCGCGTGAATCATAAGCCGGCAGGTGCAGGCTTGGCAGTCGTGGGGGCAGGCGATCACCGCCCTCGGTGAGGAGGGGCGAGTTCGGAGGGCGTTTTCAATAAAACGCCCCCGAGTTCCGCTGTAAACTGGAGGATTCCGTACACGAATATACTAGCGCAAAGCAAGACTTTCCGAGGAGATTTTTATTGTTGTGGTTAGAATGTTGATCGTACAAACATTATATATAAATGCATGGGCCGGGAAAAGTGAACTTTCATTAGAACATGTTTTATATAGTGACATCTTTTGCCGAGTAGCAGAATTACTATCATCTCCGGACTATAATGTTATTTGCTCAGTGCTTCGGACATCGAGCTCGCCTCTGCGCCTTACATTTATTGCTGCTAGTTCCAGGTGGCGCTTTTTTAAATATGTACAAGAAAATTTAACAAGGTTCAGTTTATAATTTTCAATTCAATTCCAGATCATACAAGGACTTAGATTATAATATAAGTGTATATATTATACAAGTACGTATTTTATATACACACTATTAATAATCATTCGTTTTTAATTTATGTTATTTTGACGGACAATCACAAGGTCCAGCAGCATACATTTCGTCACAAGTCACGAATTGCACTGCGCACTGAGGCATAGTTGTTAAGTCTCATGTGCCTATAGTTTTGCTGACTCTCAACGACTTCTCAAGGATCGAACCATGGATCTTCGGCACGGCAGTCCATAGCTATCACCGGTCGGCTATCATTGATTCAAAATTTTTAGTTTTAATATACTTTCTTATAGAACCATTTTACCTTTCAGAGCTGATTAGAATTACAATTGAGTGAGGATATAAGTGTGTATGTTCGTTACTCCTTTACATTGATATGGGTTAACGGATTTGCACGATACTAAATATATAAATGGTTTAGATCATGGATTACTAACACATAAAGAACTTTTCATCATTATACCATCACATTTTGTCATTGTTTACGCGGTTGACAACACGGAACGCAGTCTCCACTGCTTGGAAGAGAAAAGTGGACCAACCATGATTCATTTTATATGTTGCTTGGTTGATAGGCAGTAATAGTAATTTTTTCTGGATACCAGCCTCTGAAATCTCCAACCTAGTCTACGACTACCTGCTACTCTAAGACAACGCCCAGGAGCGTTGGCTTAACTTGTCATCCGAAGCATGGAAGCGCTTACAAAAAATATAATCACCCATCCAAATGACCAAAGCAGACGTTAATTTACCAATCATAGATAAATGAATTATTTCTCTGTAGGTACTACAATCAAGAGCATTCCTTGCAAAGGTTGGTGTCAGATAAAAACCTGGTCTGCCTGAAATTAAGGCGAAAACTTTCACGATATTTTTTCATATGGATTCCTAGTATTGTGCACAGTATTAAATTAAAATTACAATCCTCACAGATGGCAAACTTAAGGTATATGTGAAAAGCGTTTTCATTAAGAAAGCCTATATTTCTTAATGAAATATAGGCTTTCTAGGTTATAGGTTATAGGCTAGGAAATATACGTTTACATTTGTATGGAATTCGTTCGTTTACGTTTGTATGGAAAGCGCTAGACAAACCAGAAGCATAGATTTTAGAATCAAGAATAAGTAAGCGATATTTCAACGAGTTTGTACACTTGGTAGTATATAAAATAAAATATGATGAAACTACGTGTGTATGGAAAGAAAAACTATCCTTATACGACAAAAATGCTTGGATAATCCACTCCATTTACCTCCTGTCACCTACGTAATTTCTTCTTCTTTCTTTGTTTCTTTGTTTTGGCTTTTATCGTTGTTTGAACCTACGTAATTTAAAATTTTAAACAAATATTGTAATACTTTTATAACATAACACATTGTTCAAACTTCAAAGCCGTTTAAAAAGAATGACCCCGAGTTTCTTTCTTGCCTTATTTTCTCGTTATAAAAACTTTTTTTCTGAAATTGGCAGTTAAAATTTGTAGTTGACAATAAGTTTATTGATCATAGCATCGAAGACGCCTAAATAGAATAACTGGTATGAATGTAAATGGAACACCCTCCCAGCGTCCTTGTTCCCTTAGAGCTACAATTTGGAAGTCTTCATCAAATAGAGTAAACGGGTATCTTCTAGGCAAGTATGCTCCACCGTCGACCGTGTCGCCGGTTACCATCAGGTGAGATTGCGGTCAAACGCTTGCCTATTCGGAATAAAAAAATATAACGATAGTACTTATTCGGTTACTTGATTTTTTTTTTATTTGGACGAAATTTGCCTTAGCAAGATGCTTTCCTTTAGTAACAAATCTAGTTCTTAAGATTTTTCCAACGTTATAACCAAAGTATTGCCGGAACTGATAAATGGATAAATAATACGCAATATGTACACTATACCTACCTTAGTTACTTACCTAACTCAGACAAAATAATAAGTTTATTTTGTCTGAGCTACCTAACCTACTTACTTACTCTGTCCCAAAAAAAAGTGTCACAAATAAATGTCAAGCACATCAAATAAGTGCGAGGTAAAGTATCTACCTTCATTAGATAAAAAGAAATGTCTTCAATAAGTTAACCCATATTTTATACTACGTACTTTGCTCTGATAATTCTCACAGGTGTAATGCTTCTAAGTAAATAAACTAATAAACTTTGATCGATATCTTTATTTTCTTAACTGCTATTACGAGCAGGTGACCGGCCATCTTGACTTCAGAATGGACCCGTCACAATGGGATTTAATACCGGCCCGTCACATTAAAAGTTTCGTTTATTATGAGATGTTCTCTTTTTAAAGCCGTGAACAGCGGAGAAAACCTTATTTAAGAATTGTGTTCAAATTATTTGTCATGTGATTTTCACGATTTTAAATTTATGTTTAAAATACATAATTTGAATGTCTTAATTTTTTTCCTTTTAAAATAAAAATTCAAAAATGGCGCCAATCTGAAATTCGAATTAAGGTGTGGCCGATATGCCGATATAGATTTTTTTCAATCACAAATAGAAAAACCCAGCAGTAAGTGTTCTTCTGGCAGCTGTCCTTGAGAAACATTAAGGTTAGTCGACTATTCTAGGTTTTTTTTATTGTTGGTAGGCCTTTGACCACAATCTCACGTGATAGTAAGTGATGATGTGGTCGAAGGTGTTAACAGGCTTAACCTAGAATGACTGGCTCTCAAGGACAGCTGCCGGAACACACCGTTAGGTGCTTGGCGACAGACTTTCAACTTGAGGGTGGTCGCTAACCAGGCGGGCATTCGCAAAAATGCCCTTCCACCATGCGGTGAAGCTCAAGCCCGCGGCGGGATTTGAACCATGGACCTGCTGCGCGGCAGTCCATAGCCAAAGCCACTGAGCTTTCACTGCTTCAAAAAGCTTGTCTGCCATCTTCGTCAATATAACCCCAATTTTATGTCGAAAATTGGGGTTGTTTTCACATCAATTAGCAAATGAATACTCTCAATCGCACCTAAGGTAATTGAATTCTTTGAATATGGAGTAATGGAAGCAGCACAAAGAAGTACAAACACTAAATGTTTTTATTTTAATGTTGTTAGGAAAGACTTCAATACTTATATTACTATTCATATAATAGCTAAGATTTACAAAAAAATAAAACCACATCTTTAATATAAACATCTTTTTTATTCCAAGTTATAACCATACATAATATACACAGTACAAAAAAACTTGCTATTACAGCAATAAGGACAAAATGAAATTGTCACATTTTTTTTGTTTATCTATTTGTAACATAGGTACTAACCGAATTGAGAAATCTAAGAATAGGACAAACTTATCTACACGCCGTGTTTAATGTACAATGCTTCGAGCGAATACGGTTTACTCAATACAATAACTTAAAAGTATACACCTCTTATTATGTACTCGATGGAATTCGAATTAAAAATTTACACAATAATACATATCACTATAGCTACAATTAAGCCGTAAATAACCTGAAGAGTCTATTTGTATTTCGATTAAGGAACATAAAACATATCCACATCTCATCCTAACGATATCACCATAATCAGACTAATTTACATTGCACATACTCGGGCCGCGGCCTGGAGACGGGACTCTCGAGACTAGAGACTCGACAATAGAGACTCGAGACTAGAGACTCGACAATAGAGACTCGACACTAGAAACTCGACACTAGGGAGTCTGACCACGGCACGTACACTACACTCACACCGAGGGCCGCCTCGGACGCTAATGGCATTCTTACACACGAACGGCGCACAGCGCAACACATACTCGCTCCCAATCTTACGTTTAAATGCGGAACTTAGCGATTAACGTTACGTTCGAGGTTGAGATCAAATGCTGGGGTACAGGGGGGATTGCAAGCGTTCACTGATCACTTCGCTTTATTAAGCGCATCCTCTAAACAGCAGAGGGAGTCCTTCACCGCGTGGTACACGATGTTCTTGATCTGCAGCTTGTCTTCTTTATTGGAGTGGTGTCGCGAGAGGCGTCGGAACTGCTGCGCGAGTTCGAAGCACCGTGAGACGTTCTCCGGAGAAACAAAGTCTTCAGCTACTTTGATGCAGTCTAGTAGGTTTCGGACTTGGTGGGGCGCGCCGGCTGGTACAAAAACGGCATCGCCCGGGCATTGCAGTACAGCGTACCCCTCGACGCCGTACTCTTGGTAAAGCCGGTCACGTAATTCCGCGTCCAAGTACCAAGTTTGATCATGCACTGGGTCATGCTGCGCCCGTGGCCGAGCGCCGCGCTCTATTTCAGCGCGTACGAGGAAATCACGGATTTTGTCTGCATCACGCGCGGCATACACATGCCATAACGCAGCTGCTGGCTTCATCCTTGCCCGTTTCCTTGATACTACATCCACACCAGCCTCTTCGGCAGCACGCTGTGCTTCCCGCGCTCTGTCGCTGGCATCACTGGGCGCACTCGCGTGTACCATCACATTGACGGCATCGCTCACATCCAGATGTAGATTGGTAGTGCCACCAGCGCCACCGTATGCTGTGTACATCTTTGGGCCGAGGTCGGGGCGTACGAAGCACTCTGGTAAACGCGCGGCGAGATTCAATCGGCCGCAGCGCGCTGTGTATTCGGCCAGCGGTAGCGCCCGCATGAGATCATCAAAACGTGCCGGCAGTAGTTCTGCGAAGTCTTCCCCTGGTGGCCAGTCTTTAAGCTTCAGCACCATTGGCGCGCCGCGATCATCTTGCAGCCGCTTCGCCAGCACTTCGAATCCGTCCCAGAACGTGCGCGCCAGCTGGTTAGGTACCACCAGCCCTGAGGCGCAGTTCACCAGATCGACGCGAGTCTCGCCGAAGTCGCGAGAGAAACTCTCCGGACTCCATAGGTTCTTATCAAGAAGCGTTGACACGTCTGATACTAGGACCGGCTGTCCGCGCTTCCATTGATCCTGTAACAACGAAATACACCAATAAGTATTTGAAAATTATCCTTAGTACTATAAGGGCAACTGCCTTAGTGTGGGGGGCTTATACACTGTAAAGCAATGGAGGAAATATGGATCACATATGTATACATAAAGAACTTTCTTTCAGCTTTCAGAAGATCTTGACACTACAAATGTCAACTTTGGCTTCTGTGGTTTTCCACAATTTCGCCAATGACGAGTCGCACGGATAGAGTGAGAAACAAACAAAAAAAAAACTACACTACAAAAGTAGTTATAAATATGCATCATAACAATATGTATCCAATATTATTTTTTTAATGCATCTAGGCTAACTTTTAACCTTCGTGGGTGAACAGGTCTGCATGATAAGGTTGAAGGTATACAGGCTTAACCTAGAATGGCAATTGGCGCTCAAGGACAGCACGGGAACACAGCGTTAGGTGCTTGGCGACAGATTTTCTACTTGAAAGGTATCTAGCCAGATGGGCATGCATGAAATGTATACTATGCACGTATAGACACTGTAAACATTAAAAGAAATGAACAGATGCAAAAAATTTATTACCTGGAAGGGTTTATAATTCCCGGGATGCATGGGGTCAGTGAGATGCAACAATCTCCCGTTGCACAGCCATTCATGCGGCACATCCGGATACAGTAACTTTGACTCAATCATTGTCATTATCCTGACTTCGATCTCCTCCTGTCCTCTAGAACTCAGCTCATATCGCTTCACTACATTAGTCGCTGCGAAGGGCTTGACATTTTCATCGTCTCCTATCTTCTCGTCAACAACGCTCGAGATAACGACATCGATGTTATCATCAGACTTGCTCTTCTTTTGCTTCTTCTTCGGTTGAGTTTCACCGCCTTCGGGAGCTGATCTGATGAGCAATTCTCGTAGTGTTGAGAAGTTTCCGCCTTCCTCGGAGTCGGAAGAGCTAGTGTGCGTCTTGTCGTCTTTGGGCTCGATTTTGAGAGGCAAGTCCGTGAGCCAGCTGACCGCGGGACCGCCGGTCTTGCCGTTCTCAGATTTGACTGGGGAGGATCCGTTTGTTGAAACATTTTCCTCTTTGACTTCCTCTTTCTTGATATTCTGGAAAGATATTTTGATTAGAGCGTGGTCTCATATAATGTACCTAGCATCTGGAACAATAGCCAGGAATATAGCAATGGGTTTGGCCCCTATTAAATGGGAACGCCTCTGTATTAAGAGATTACTACCATATATTTTTTACTATGGCAAGTTTCATTTGTCCAATAATATTCGCGATAGGCTCTCCTATTACACGTGACCAAAACTTATAAGGCGAAACGTTCGTGTTTAGATACTTCTGCCGGGGGAATACATGGGTATTTTCTTTTTCAGACCTACAGCCCTTTACCTAACTTGAAGTAAGAAATATAGTAAGTACCTTATTGAGAGCGTTCTGCAGCAGCGCCCTAGCGGCCGCCTTCTGTTTGGGGTGAGGCTGCGTGGTGTCCCCGCAGGCACACGGCGGCAAGGAGAAGGCGGCCCGCAGCGCGTGCATGCGGGCCGCAGCCGCCGTCAGCGCGCCGCCCGCGCAGATCTGCGTCAGCAGCAGCCGCCGCGCCGGGTGGGCTCCACCAGACGTGCAAGTCAACCATCTGTAATACAACAGGACAGGTCAGGACATTACTTCACCTATCCATACTACAAAGGTCTTTGCTCTCAAATGAGTATATACATAGGTGACTTTCAACTTGTGTGAGTAAGTTGTAAGTCATTTAGGCACTTTAGGCAGGTACGAGTATAGGTGTGTGTGGAGATATTTGATTTTGGATTGACTTAATAATATAATAAATACTAATATTTTCATCAAACAAACTCGCAAATGTTTTGTTTATCATTATCAGACATCTGGATGCAAAAGTGATTATTATCCACTAGTGCAGACATGTCAAACATGCGGCCGTCTAGGCATTTGCCTGCGGCCCGATCCAATTATAAGAATAGCCTCTTGATGCGGCCCGTATTTGTCATGATAATACTTCAAAAACGAGCTCAAAGCTGGAAACGGATATGGAAATATGCTTGCAAAATAATATGAATGTTTTTTTTCCGAGGAAGTTTTTTTTTTATTGGCCTGTAGGTACGCCTTTAACCACAATATCACCTGATGGTAAGTGTTGATGTGGTTGAAGGTGTTAACAGACTTAACCTAGAATTACTGGCTCTCAAGGAAAGCTACCGGAACACACCGTTAGGTCCTTGGCGACAGATTTTCTACTTGAGGGTGGTCACTTGCCAGGCGGGCATTCGCAAAATGCCCTTCCACCATGCGTTGAAGCACAAGCCCGCGGAAATCGAACCATGGACCTGTATTAATACTACCTAATGCAACAATTTAACTTTTTATTTTGAATGGAAAACACAACTGTACTATATTATTTGAGCTGTTTTTCTTGCACCTACAGCAATTTCCTACCTGTAGTGAGGTGAAAAATTGCTTGGCAGCAAAATCATTTTTGTCTTGTACCCTTCAAAACCTTGTTACACTCAGAATTTGTATAGTTTAGTATATACATAGGCAGTTAACACACAAATAATAATTAATTTAGGAAAAAAAATATATTAAGGTATAGAGGCATGTAAGAGAGGGAGTGATGTGTGGTGTTTTGAGATTGTATAGGTGAATGTCACTTAGCAAATGAAGTTTTTTTTTATAGATGACACTCTTAGGACGCAATCTTCCGTTTGAAATCTTATTCATTAAGTATGGTATGAAGTAAACCTAATACGACTTCATACCATGTGGATACCCCACAACAGCTTTTTGACTTGTTACAAAGCACAGTGATTTTGATGAACTGATTTTAAGCATGTCAAATCGCTGTGCTTTTGTGATTAGTGTAGAAACACAGATTATTAATTAATATACTTTTACAAACAAACAAGTCAGTTATAGTTTAAAATATACATTATATAGGCATTTTTTAATGTGTGTGTGATTTTTTTTTACTCCGTACTCGGTTGCATTTGATCACTATCTAACCGGATGTTAAGTGATGATGCGATCGATAATGGAGCGTGCTTACCCAGAAGATACCTATTCACTCGCGTTTTGAAGACCCCCATATTATACTTAACTGGAACTAAGACTCGGGCAGAGTTTTCCATTCCGTGTGTATCACTTACCAAAAAGTATAATGAGATAAGATGTGATCAAAGGCTATTCAGATATAATAAAAAAGAAATAAAAATTCTTTTGTTTATGCACCTACTCCTCTTTCTACCATAAGTGTTGTGTAGTTTACAAATTGCTTTGTGTACTTGTGTTGTCGACTGTTAAACTTACCCAAATGAGTCTCTTTCGCCGTTGCTAGTGGCATTACTATTGGTAGTTTCAGCGGCTGTGCTTGCTGATTCACCTTTTGTTCTTGACTGTAAACAAATAGACAAGCTATTTAATAATATTATTCATTAACCCTTAAGTGTCACGAGGAACCAATATCGTCCATTTCTGAACAAAATTCTATTGTCATCATATATGATGCGCGTGGATTTAATTCAACAAATAAAAAAGCTTTATCTCTGATTCTTTTTATATATTGCACATTTACTGCAATTATTCATAGGCATGCCATACAATAGGTATAGGTATAGGTATAATGTTTTGCAATAGATACATTTGCATGATCTACACAAAGCGCAGACTGAGCTGTAGCAATTGTAACACTAAACTAGTTTGTTATTTTCTTTATATTAGCAAATATTATTAATAATCAGTGCATTAAAAGTATTCAAACAAACCAATCTTATTCCTCACAAATACTTTCTCCGTTCATATTTTTGGTCTTTCGAGCCAGATATATTTTTGTCGCTCGTAGCGAAGTTTGCTTAGCCGTTCTAAATTGATCAGCAAAGTTAAGCAACGTCCGCCGCGGTCATGAGTTGGATGGGTGACCGTTGGTGACATTACTACTGAGCGCTTCCGTGCTTCGGAGGGCACGTTAAGCCGCCGGTCCCGGTTGTTGTCTTTGGATGGCAGTCGTTACAGCATGGTGGTTGGGCATTTTGCGAATGCCCACCTGGCTAGCTACCACCCTCAAATTGAAAATCTTTGTCGCCAAGCACCTAACGGTGTGTTCCGGCAGCTGTCCTTGAGAGCCAGTAATTCTAGGTTAGCGTGAACAACATCTTCGACCACATCATCACTTACCATTAGGTGAGATAGTGTTCAAGGCTAACCTATCAAGCATAAAAAAAAATATATAAATAAAAAGTATGCCAAAATCAGTATTTTTTTTTTTATAAACTTGTTGCACTGATAGTATTTTGTGCTAGTTGCTCACCTTGTAGCAATCGAGACAAACGACGAACCCGCACTTTCCGCACGTCCAGTGGAAGTTGAAGAGTGTTGTTTCACAGACATCACACATTTCTCTCACGCCTTGCACGACGCGCTTCCACGCTATTGTCTTATCTGTGAGCAAATATGTTTCATGTTTAAACTTGTTTATCACATTGACAATGTGTACTTTTTTAACCAACTTTAAAAAAGGAGAAGTTACTCAATTCTTTTTCAATTCTCAATGGTTCTCAATTAGGCAGTATTTTTTTATTTTTGTTACCTCAGAACTTTTGACTGGGTAAACTGATTTTGATAATTCTTTTTTATTTGAAAGCTGGTGCTTGTCGTTTGGTGCAATTAAAATTTCATCACAATCGGTCAAGCCGTTTTTGAGTTACACTCCAATAACTGAAAAATATTTTCCTATCTTGATGATATAGTCGTTGACAGTGAATGACAATCAATCCCATAAGTAGCAAGGGCCATTAAAAAGAGTGAAAAGAAATGGAACCAACTTCAACACTCAAAAGTGTGAAATAACTTGTCCAAGTCAGTACCATGCGCACAATATTGTGATAATAGGTACTTTTGAACTATCATGGTAACAACTTCCAAAAGTTATTTCACACTTTCGAGTGTAGAAGTCGGTTCCATTTTTTGGTAATTTTTTTAGGAAGTTTTTTTTAACCTGTGACTGGATAGATAATTCGTCTCGTCCGCCAAATAGATAATTTCTCTTGTTACAGTTGCGTGAAGCAAAACACAGAAGTATTAGCACACAACAGGCCCAATACCCAAGACACTACCCACCCATACTCTCACTGAAGAAGACCTAGTAAAATATTATCTAATAAAGCTAATGTAACTTAAAATTTTTCGGATTTGTTGTTTAGAACTCTCTAATTTATTTCTAAATCAATGTAGCCTAACATCACTATTTCATTGCATATTCAATAAAATATGTCTTGTCTATAATTTTCAAATTTATATTTTGACTTTACATTTTACTAAGGCATTCTTATACTGGTGAAAACTTGTGATGAGGCCAATTTACACCACACAATTTTGATATTTACATGTGTATAAAATAAATCCCGAATATGTTAGCAATTTTATTCACGATTGAAAAAGAGCCATTTTATAGACTTTTGGTGAAGTAGACTTGCAACTTAAGTGCTCTTTGTAAAATCTTATGGCTTTTTTTTTATTCTGACGGCATTTTCTTTACCGTCTGTGCAGGGTTATTGGTAAAATGCTAACAACCTCTTAGGGTTGAATTCTGCTAGTCCTAACAAACATTTTGAGACTTTTTTTTGTTACGATTTGCAGAAGTCAACCCTAAGAGGTTGTTAGCATTTTACCAATAACCCTGTATACATAATACTATATAAATGAGAAAATTGTATAAAAAATGGTGATTGGGTGATGTATTACCATCATTGAGGTGATGCGATACAGCCTCTTTCTCTTGTTGTAGCAGTTCACAGAACTGGTCTCCGATCTCCCGCAGTAGGAAGCAGCTCATCTCGATGTCGAGCTCCGCCGCGCCGGCCGATGACGACAGCCATAGCTTCTTGTCCTCCTGGCCAAATACAAAAGAGATATGTTACATAAAATACAATATTTGAAAAGTTTTGTTCATATTATTAATGAAACAAAATGTTCTTTAGTTAAATATGTATTCTTTTTATTTTACTGTTATTTAGTAAGTATATTATGTGAAATTTTGTGCTTTCGTGTGGAATTTAATATTTATAAATATTGTCGAAAACAAAATGAAGTGAAGTGATCAATAATTACCTCTTCGGCATCCTTATAGGGATCCGAAAATCCGGCTATAGAGAGTTGCCGGTTCTTGGCGTACTTCAGTCTTCGGAAAGCGTAAAATCGGCAGAAGATGTTAGGCATGTCCTTGTCCCGCTGCGCGGGGGACCAGCGGCACTCGCGGCACTTGGCGAGCCGCGGCGCCACTTCAAAGCAGGGCCCGTTCTGTAGGAACGAGTCTGGGGCGGGGGCTGGGGCGGGGCGCGCAGGGCCCGCGGGCGGGGCACGGCGTGGGGGCTCGTCCCTCCGCCTCCCGCCGCGCCCTCCGCGCCCCACGCGCCGGCCCCGCGCGCGTGCCCCACCGCCGCGCCGACCGCCCGTGCTGCCACTGCCGCTGCCGCTGGCACCAGAATCAGAGTCTTTATCATCGCTCTCCTTGTCACTCTCACTGCCGCTCTCCGAAGCCTTCTTCCGTTTCGTCTCGTCGCCGGCCTTGCGAGGGACCGTGCCCTTTTTTCTCTTCGCCTTCGGTGGTTTGCGTTTGGGCGGTGCGGCGTCACGGTCCGAACTCGAGCTGTCCTCTTCGCGGTCATCTGGCCGGCCGTTCGGCTCTTTCGGTTTGCGCGGCTTGCCTGGCTTGCGCGCGCTGCGCTGGAGGGACTTTGCGGCCACCGGCACGGTAATGCTGGACCCGCCGGCCGAGTCGTCCGGCTCCGAGGTCCGCGATATCGCCATCGGCAGCGTGATGCATGTGCCGCCGCCTCCGGAGCACGCGCCTTCCGGCACGGGTGCTGTTTCGTGCCGCTGCAGCCACGCCTTCTTACCGAGATGTCGCACCGGGGCCGCACCGCCCGGTGAGCCTGCCGCCTTGGCTGGTGTATCCGCATCCGTGACTGGCGGGGTGGCAGGCGGAGCTGGCGGAGTCGGCGTAGGCGCAGGTGGGGGGCCCGCGGGGGGCGAGGCGGCCACCGGAGGGACGGGGGTAGTCGGAGCGGGGCTAGCGGTCGGGGTCCGATGCGGCGCGGGAGATGCGCCCGCGGCGCGCTCAGGGGTCTCCACGCTGCCGTCGGCGGAGGGCACGCGCACGTCACAGGGGGGACCCGGGGCCTGTGGGGCCGGCTCCGAACCGTGTGGCGCTCGCCCCGTGCCGAGGGCCGCCGCGATCATCGGCTCCGGTGGCGGGGGCTCTTCCAGTCTGCGGCGCTTAGAGTCCGCGTCTAGGAGGGGGTCGTGGGGGGCTATGCGCCGACGCGGAGACTGGCGATCGGGATCGTCCCTTGCCACGCCCAGGTCGAGCGGCTGCGTCTGGCAGGGTTCAGCGGGCTCGCCGATAGGGGGCACGCGGGGCGGAGGTCGCGGCTCGGGGGTGCGCGAGTGCGCGGGGGGAGGGGGCCGCGCGCGGGGCGCGGGCGAGTATGCGGAGGGCGGCGGGTAGGGCACGAGGAGCTGGGGCGCGGCGAGCGCGGGCTCCACTGCCACCCCGTAGTGCGAGGGAGAGGGCGCGGGGGAGGGGTGCGCGCCGGGTGAGCTGCTCGGCTTGCCGTAGATATGATGTGGTGCGGGGCTCGACACCTTGGGCTTGGCTGGCGCTGGAGAGGCCGGTGCGGGAACCCCCGTGTAATATCCTGCGGGGGAACGCTGCGGCTGTGGCTGCGGCTGCGGCTGGTAGAGTCGGCGAGCCTTGTCCGCGTGGGGGATCGAGGCGTGCGGGGAGTGCGACGCGTGCGGGGAGTGAGGCGAGGCGGATGCGGGTGCGCGGTACGGCCGCTGCAGGTAGTGGTGCGGCGGCTCAGCGCGGGGCTTGCTACCATAAGGGTGCTTCTGCTCGAGGTGAATTTGCTTGGGCTCGTGCTTCACTATGACGGAGCTCTTCTCGGGAACTAGGGGCGGCGGAGCCGGCAAGTGCGGCTCCTTCTTGTCGTAGCGGTAGGGGTAGTTGTAGGCCGCGAAGTTGGGTTCGCTCTTGGGCAGCGAAGGGTGCGGTGCGGGCGGCTTGTCTGGCTTGGCGGGGTGCGCAGGGAGCCTGGCGTGGTACTCAGCGGGGCGGGCGGGGTGCGCGGGGTGCGCGGGTACCCCGTAGTACCGGTCGGCGGCAGCGCGCAGCCGATCGTGCTCGGCCACGGTGCGAGCGGGCAATGTATGCAGCGACCACGATGCCGCACTCAGCTCGCGCTGTTTCTGTATCAAAACAAGACATTGTATTATAATATTTACTAAGGTTTATGCAATAAAATTTATGCAACTTTAACAGATTGAATTATGTTCATGTATTTTATCTAGACTATTAGTATAGACGAAAAATATTAACTTTTTAAGAAAATTAACGAATTCCTTTAAAAATTACTATTTACTTCGACTTTTTGATTCACCGTGCGGGTGCCGGGTCCATAGCGTTGCAGAGGAAGTGGCTAGAGGGGCCTGGGACTTGCAACCCAGGAGTAGGGTTAAGGGGCCCCTTTACAATGCATCAACACTCCCCTTCCCGCTCGAGCCTCCTCCCCTACCTAACCAAATTTGGTAAGATCCTACTAATACCGCCTTAGATACATGTTCTAGGATGGATTAAGTAGGTTATATAGGGATTTCGCTGGTAAACCTATTGCTCCAACTTCTACAGCATATAAATTAACCACATAACCGTTAATTCATTTGTTAGGTCATAATATTTGTATGTTTTAAGGTATGTTTGTTTCCCACAGCACAGTAAGTTCTATAAGTCCTATGCGTTTAAGATTTTTGGAGAATTGAAATATGTCTGGTCTGGAGGATGAAACACCATAGTACCAATCTACTTCACGTAATATTGCAATGGATTCTCTTATAAAAATATTAGCATAATATTTTTATTCAGACTTTTTATTGTATTGTATCTAGTTAATGCGGTTCTAATTTTAAATAAATAAATAAGAACCGTTAAGTAATAGCCAGTTCACTCACTAAGGCAATACCCCAGAGCAAATTATTAATGAGTATTAGCATGGGTAGGACTCGTTTGTGCACTACGTATTAGTGTGGTAAGAAGAAGTTACTACCCAAAAAAAAAATTAGGAGTGGTGCGCCATATTGAACGGAAATGTCTGTACAAAAATAATTTTCTTTCCAAGATAATGGACAAGTGAGATGTGTAGTTTCTCACAATATTTAGGGTGCACATTTCTAGATTTAGTAATAAAGAATTTAAATAGTAACCTTTTGTTGCGCTAGCCTCAGAGATTCTTCAAAATGCCTCGACACTAGTTTCGAGGCCGCATTATCCTTCTCTCTCCTTTCTTTTTCCTCTCTCTCTTGTTTTTCCCTCTCGCGTTCTCTTTCCCTTTCTCTCTCCCTTTCTTGTTCTATTCGTTCTCTTTCTTTTCTTTCTTTCTGCTGCTTCTCCAGTAGCTCGCGTTGTTCCTGATCCCTTCGTTCTCTGTTAACAAAGGAAACCAAATATTGTGAATAAAATGTTTGAAATGTGAGAGGTGTGAATATTTTTTATTAAATTGAACGATAGTTCATAATTGAAAGAGAGTGAGTAAAAAAGAAAGGAGAATTAAAGGTAGCTTTGGATAGTTTTAGAGTTGTGAATCATATGAATTGTCAAATATGTAAATGACATATGTTTTACTGACAATGTAAGTGAAATTATAGATAATGATAAATTAATTTAAAAATATTTATAAAGACAGAATGTTCCAATCTATATTTCATGATGAGATGAACTATAAACTTTATAGTGCTCAATAACTAGGACTTCGTGTATAGCTATATATTTGGTCAAATGTCACTTTAACCTTGCATTGTGAGCTAATGTTATGTATATAACAGTTAAAATACCAAAAACATATCCCCCACAAGGTAAAATGCCCTTTTGAACCTGAACTATTCATCAAAACTTGCATTGCAAAAAAACTCGTTATTATAACTGTAGGAACTGTAAATATAGATAAAAATGCAACCTCTTTGAATGAATTGTATAATAAAAAATATACGACAATTGTGTGACGTAAGTTGTCCAATATTGCCTGTCGTGAAGAAGCGTGACTTAAATGCGGATTTAGGTCACACAATGATATAATAAACATAGTCACGCCTGTATAGTTTAGACACATCTGCCTACCTCTTCAGAGATATTTCACTATGTCAGATGTTTATAAGTATCATACAAGTTTAGAATACAAAAGGATTTTGTTAATTATATATAATTAGTACCCTTTTTTATTTAAATGTCTACTATCACTCGTCAAGCGGGACTGCCAGCTGACGTACACTCGTCAGTCGTCACACGGTAAGTGACCTGTGCTGACAGAGTTAATTTTCACCACAATATTTTTCTTTAAATAAGATTTGGAAAATCTACACTGATCTAAAGATAATTTTCAGAGGTCATTTCTTAAAGGCAAAGTGTATGATAATCTATGCCTGAATAGTTGCAGATTATAAAGGTGCTTGCGTTATCACTTCGGAATAGGCGAAAAACCGCAAAGAACGCACGTCCAAGACCCGTAAAGGTCGACTAGACACTTAAAATTCGCCTAAATCAGTGTTACATTTGAAGTCGCTACAGCCAACTTATGTTGCTCTAAAAGTATACTTTAACTCAAAGGACTTGCTACATCACTATAACCAAAAGTCATTATAATTAAAATCTACTGTAATGTATTTATTCCAAGACATGAGCCAGCTGATCTGATGTGATAAAATATTTTACAACAACTTCAGAATGTTGTCTTGGTTTCAATTAATTATAAATGTAGATTCTCCACTAAATCAAAATAAACTGACGATAAGAAAGTGTGTTGAGTCCAATAATACAAGACTGTACTGAAATAATGTATTGAATACAAGAACATGAGCCAGCTGTTCAAAGCAAAGTTCTTGGAATGTGGCCAAAGTGGGTCAAGGTCATTTCAATATTTTAAGAAAAATCAAAGTGCAATAAATCGCTACATCAATTGGCTGTTTCAATACGCTGGTACGGCATGATGCAGGCCGCTCACATGTTAGATATTACGTTTAATTAGTAATTTATTAGAGTTCGCTTATTAATCTAGATGTAAGAACTTAGGAATTTTAAGGAATACTATGATCTGCTTTGGTATAAATCAACACTCCATTTTGTTTGATAAGTAAATATTTGGTTGGTACCCTGTCTTTAGTAGATAGTTGAGCTTTTAACGAAGCTTAAAACAAAGCATTAACATGCAAACCAAGATAATCTCAGAGCTCTTGTCGATGCGACGCGTGATCAAAATGCTATGCACCTATTTGGCTGAACTAAATCATTACACCCCGCTCTACCCGCGCGGGGGGTAACAATTTGGATAAATTCTACAAGTCATGGAAAGTATGCAACATAGATCATGTTTCAAAAATAAACAACATGATAATTTGAAACAAAAGTTTCAAATTATCATGTTGTTTCGAAAAAAAATTGTCAGTTGACGCACCTTAGCACCCACTTGCTTTATCTTTTAAGGTTTATATTGTAATTTTAGATTTATGGATTAGTATTTAATAGATTTTAAATAATGAATAGATTCAGGCGTTACTTTGCGGAAATCCATATTTAATAATAACAAATATTTTTAAAATATTTTAAGAAAACATCAAATTAATATTTTAATAAAACACTTATATCTATTATATTTATATTATCTTATCGACGCGTTTCGATTCTACACAAAGCATCCTCAGGAGATCTTGACTCTTCAAGCGCACGATCGAGAAGAGATTTTGTTCTTTTTCTAAATATGATTCCAATAATTATGGTATGGTTGTCCAATTATTACATTCAGAATAGCGTGAAATGTTCCCAAATTATGTCCAATAACATGGTGCACAAAAAATACTGCAAAATATCACAAATTTAAAAGTATGTGTGGGACAAATTACTTAGTATTTAATAAATTCACTGTTTGTTTGAGGGAAGCACAATAAAGTTATTACCTCATCTTACTAATCTTATACCCTTACTATGGATTACTGTACTATTTTTTCTCTTTCAATCCTTCATATTACCTAACAACTCCAAACAAATTACCTCTAACATATACATACAACTGTGGATGTGACAAACTTTGTGCAAAATATATTCTACAGAAAAATTTACTGAATCACAACTCATTGCACAGCTTATTTCGTTATAACTGGGTAGCACTTGACCACTATCTCACCTGATGTTAAGTGATGATGCGTTCGATGATGGAGCGCGCTTACCCAGAAGATACCTGTTCACTCGCGTTTGGAAGACCATATTGTACTTAGCCGGAAACACAGACTCAGGCAGGGTATTCCATTCCCTAAGTTTTGGCTCAATCAAGTGTTGATTGCTAAAAATGCTTTGGAACAATCAAAGTCCTCTGTAAACCTCTGTAAAAATCAAGTCAAGAGAATATATGAAAATTTTATTAATGTTTTGACCAGCAAAGTGAAGTAGGTAGATTAGTCAAATGATATAAATGGTGCAAAAGATAAATGGCAATTTTGTAGGATTCTACAAATTTTTATTCACTCAGTTCCACACATTAGTTGAATTAAGTACATATGCTATATTGACCTTATTCCTTGGAAACACTTCTTAAATTCCACATACATTTTGACCTCCCCTTGTTCCCCATAATTTTACAGTTTAGTATCTACCTTACAAAAATCCGATTATATACCTAACAAGAAATTCTACTACACAGTTAATGATTACTTAAACAACAAAAATGCTTGGACAAATCTGACTCTGTCTAGTAATCACCTGTCACCTATATAATTTAAACAAATATTGTAATAATTTTAAAATGTGGTTTGTAACACATTGTTAAAATATGTCTAAAAATAATGACCACGAGTTTCTTGACCATGCTTGGATCTATAATTATTTTTTTGGTGAATGTGGCAATGGGATGTAGATTATTTTAATATTAAAATTTGTAATTGAGCTTTATATGAATGACATATACACTATAATTAAATAAATTATTTTGAGCTTGATTTTGATTTATGACAATCTATTATTCCTCAACTTTTCTGCTACTTTCAAACTCTTGCGCTTATTAAAAACATCTAGTGTCATTTTTCAACATGGTCTCTCCAAAAAGCCCTCACAATATACTTATTACACAGCATGTTCCTTTGTAGCCCAGCAATAAGATCTATAGGTATAACACAGATCATCTTATGATTGTCTTGCAAATATGCGCCTTCAGTTTCAAAGGCATTCAGAATCACAAAATAGTTTTTTCAAACTACATCCATTTTGCATTTATTCTACTCTTCATATAATGCCTTTTATCATCTTTACTTTGTATGAGTGATGTGGGGGAATGAAAATCAGAGCACAGTGAAACAACATTATTGTAGAACTAAAGTACATAAGGGTCTATAAAATGACAGAACATAATATGGTTAGTTTTGATCCTACTGATTTTATCCAACTACAATACTACTCTTCACAATGATTCTTGCTACGTTCATGGCAACAACTTCAAATAACAGCATGCAAAGCATGGAGAATCTGTGTTTTCAGAATTATTTTTAATCTATTATTGTTGTAACTGTTATGGTATAAGGTTTTTGGCAATAACTTGAAAAATTTGTTGCAGTTAGATATGTAGGCTTTACTTTACTTTCCAGAAATTGAAATAATAAAGACCTGTAAAACCATCAAAAAACCATAAACATACCTATTGTTCCAATATTATCAGCATTCTTTTTATCAGTAACAGTGTAAGAAGTCCCAGTTTTACATTGAGGCACTAAAATATTATGTTATATAAAAAAATAACTTTAACATCATTCAACAGTAGTTGCCCTGGACCATGAAGCCTATAATAGACATATTGTAAGTAGTTTCATATTAAAACTCTTTGAAAACACAGATATAAACTTTTAAGGCCAAAAATCTTTCAAAGTCGACAGAACAAGAGCTAGATGTAAAAAAAAGGTTTATGCACACATTTAAGTTAGAATTTTAGAATGCCCACTCCACGGGTACAAATGCTGTTGGAACAGCACTTGTCCAAATATACTAACAGATTTATGATACTTTTTCTTTTTTTTTTGCTATGTTTATACCACAATATTTATCTCCCACAGGAAGACAAGAGATTTGTTATTCAAGCCCAGAAAACCACGGTGGTAAATGAGAGCTTTTTGTTATTTTTTTTTTGTTTGATTTGTTTTCTCCTTATTTATTGATTAATCAAAGATCAAAAAATAGAGATATATCAGGATTATCTATCTATTTTCAGCCCTGTGATTATTGAATGTTGGGGAATAAAAGACACAGTTAATTCTGCATAAACTTTAAACATTAGGACGCACATTGTAATCCAAGAAAAACAAAAATTTTGTGGCAAACCAATCTTAAAATAATAGGGAAACATGTCTCTATGTATAATACCTAGTACCTAAATTTTCCTAACACTGCTATGCAGATGTCTGATTATCTATTATTGTATTAAAATCGTTAACACATGTGACTGACACTGATATGCGTGATACAACAGTCAGTATTATGTACATACATATGTAATTGGTAATTCTTTGTTTATTAATCAACTACATACAGAACAGCCTCGAGAATCCATACACAAGCTAATCAGACCATCTCTAGAATATGCACTGCCATATGGCCACACCTTCACACATACCTATCCCCGATGAAGCTATAATTTCTTTAGTTACGAGAGAATGTTTGTCACATCTACTTTACTCCATGCTAAAATTGCACAACCCATGGTTTTTTTAGATTACGTATATAGCAAGTGACTGATGTGTATGCAAATTTTGACAATTCTTAAACTCCAAACTCTTAGACAGCCTTAGATACTCGTCTTGACTAAACAAAATTTAACTCTAGTTGTCTGTAAAAAATGTGGTTCGTAAGCTATGAGATAAAGGTTATTAAGGGTATGCACAGAAAAACCGCCAGCCTAAACAAGATCACTTTTGGACTAATTTAATTTTTTTGTAGCAAAGAAGTTCCATAATTAATTCTTATAATTATTTCAATTTTCATTTATAAATTTTGGCCACCTAAGCAAAAGGCCTCCTTGGTTGGATCTATTGGTAGATCTCCACAGACTGATCAAAACAAGGTACAAAGCCAAAATCATATATTTCAAGTAATATCTAGTTAATGTTACCTATTGTAAAAAATTTGGTAAAACTTTCCTTCATAAATACTATATTAGTTATTTAAACATAATTATAGTACTTACTCACAGGGAAATACTTTCTAAAGCTGTATTGTTGACACAATCACCGAATCAAAATAAAAGACGGATACTACTGACTGAGAATGGATATGTTGTGGTTGTTGTATATTTTATAACATATACTTACATACTGATTAAGGATGTCAGCTCTCAACAGTTTCAATAAATGTGGGTAGCCACAGCCAGTAGACAAGTATCATACACGGATCAATTCATACGTGCAAATTTATGTACGAAACAGGGGGATGAGATGTAAAACAAATTTATTTACGTATGCACGGCGACCGCAGATGAAATAACCTCTTTGTCGAAAACGACCACAGACTAGTGACTACAGAGCACAGAGTAAACTTTACCATAGAATGCACATAATGAAATTTCAAACATCGCAGATAATAAACAGAGTTCACACATTCGGTATTAGTTCGATTCAAACTTGAACTTATATTATTTTCCTATGAAATAAATGTTTTGCATTGCAAAAAATGGCAAATGTTTTGACATCATCGTTAATAGCTTCAATCAGCATTATATTTCAGAATTCAGTCGACACGAGGACCTTGTCAGCATAGCATTGAGAATAAATTTGGTTCAAGATTTCTTCTATGATTGAATTAGTTTAAGTTAGAAATAGATATCTGAATGGATAATTTCAGCATAGATACCTAAAAAAAAATTATTGAAAGAAAAAGATAAGATAATTAGAAATTCATTCTACATGTAAATTATAAGTAGAATTTTTATTATATTTAGGCCCCGTTTCAGAACGTCCTAATAAAGTTTCGAGTTGCTATGCAACACATAAAATAACTGAATGATAAAAATGACAGTTAACATACAGCGCGTTTCAAGCTTTAACCGATGGTTAGACTAAATCGATGACTATGAAACGCATAGATAGTGTTTTATTTATTAACAATGTTCTGGGCAGTAAAACCGGAACTTACTCGAACATTCTGAAACAGGCCCTTAATGTTATATCCATATCTACATTACTGTTTTCCAAGACAGAACGACATGATTTTCAGTATTGATAATTGTAATTTGGTAGTAACCTCTAACTATAACAGGATTATTTCGCCGTGACGTATTGCACTGCGCCACTCACAGTGATACAGTAATAAGTATCATGTGCCAGTAATTTAAAAATTACTTATTTGCTCTCAAGGACTGCTGCCAAAACACATTGTTAGGTACACGGTGACAGATTTTCTTCTTGAGGGTACCAACACCCAATGGAAAAAGGGTGATATGATTGCGTTCGAAGGGAAACTGGCTCTTAAATACAGCTGGCAGAAATCGTCAGTTAAGTGCTTGGGGACAGATATTCTACTTGGGAGTAGTTAGCCAGGCATATTATTCGCAAAATACTCTACGACCATGTTATCTTAAGATAGCGATAATGGGGCCGATGACTGTACATGCCTTCCAAAGCACGATAAGAAGAATATATATAGAAACGATAAGATAGAAGCGTTCAGTAGTAAATGCTACTAGCGTAGCGATCATCTATCCAAGTAACTGGTTTACCCATTTTATCGGTTAATAACGGCTTAGCAAGCTCCACTACGAACTCTGTTCATATAACTGTCTAAAAACTTCCTTGAAATTATAACATATTACAATATTTAGTGAATGCTCGCGTGGCTCTCATCTAACAATCTGTCACCAAGCACGTAACGATGTGATACGAAAGCTATATTTAACATCCAGTTCATATATAGAATATAAACCAATATAAAAATATCTTTGCACGGCCATCATAAGTGCCATTCGATTATTTTCTAGAATAGTTCTAGTAAAATATACGAAAGCTTATTTCTCGAGCACTAGCTAGAATGTAATTTTATTTTAAGGTACTAGAATTAAGTACAATTTATTCCGAATGCCAAATCACTTATGTATCTGACAACTTTGGACAAGTATTACATAAGTCCGTCATAAGGAATCGCCATCGAATATCTACCCTAGATCCTAACATCCAATTATTTAACTTTGCAGCAATTATATGCATATTAAAACATTTGAATTCGTAATAATTATGTAATTCAAACCGATCACATAAAATATATTGAGAATAATGAGGTAATACGATCAAATTAATAATGTACTGAACCACCTAACCACTTTATCTGATCGCATATTATTATTTTTTTATTTCTGTTATCTGTCTAGCATGTAAGACGGCTGAAGACCAGTCTCAAGCAAGTAACGGCTAAGCAAATCTTTAAATTTTGTAGTCAGAGACATAGCATCCTACTTAACTCAATATTGGCATTATCAAAATAATTAACATATGGCAGTTATTACTTTGGAAATTTTACCGGTGTCTGTTATTCTGCGAAGCCTATATAATAAGTATATAAAATTATGTATTTTCATGTAGCAACATCGCGACCGTAATACGTATCAACCTTCTAAGATCATGATATACGGAGATCATAATAACCCATAACGTATTTTGGTCATACCGAAATAAAACTGCGACAACCATTAATCGGAAGTATTTCTAGCTGAACAAGTAACGTTAAGGTATAAAATAACTCTTTTCAAGAGCTTTGAACTAAAAATTCAGCAAACGAACATATAATTCAATAACATAAATCAGTTTCATGTTATTTATTTAAGATCTGGCATGCTATCTAAATTAATGATTTGTTGTCATCATGACGCGTTGGCTTCTTTCATGATTTCCTTGACGTTCTTTAGCCTCACTTTTATAGACGCAATACTCCACTAGAGTGACTTCCAAGAAGGTTACTCTCATCGTTCTCCAAACTTAGTACTGTATAATTGCGACTAGTTTGCTATATTTATCATTTATTAGCTCATTGTTTTTTTTATAAACAGCAACTTCGTAATAAGCAGTTGTTAGTAAAATCTACAACATTAATCGCATAACCAAATCGCTCCTGCTTTGAGGCAGGCTAAAGTAGTTAAGTTCCGCTACTTGACTAAGGGTCCATTTCAGAATGTCCTAGTAAAGTTTCGGGTTCCTAAACAACACATAAAATAACTGAATGATAAATTCACAGTTAACATCTAGCGCGTCTGAATCTCTTATGATCGATAAATGTCACGTTAAACGTTAGTTCAGTATTTATCAAGGTTTCTTTGCGAATCATTGGATAAGCGACCAAATTATTTAATGATGTAATAAACGGCGCATTTATTACTTACCACATTATACGGTCGTACTCGTATGATATTTTTTTATCTCTGATAGCCAACGATAATGTCTATCGATATATACATATACAGGGTTATTGGAAAACGGGGTTAACAACCTCTTAGAGTTGACTTCTGTTTGTCCTAACAAACATTTTGAAATGTTTTTTTTAATGTTTTTTGTTTTTTATAGTGTTTGTAACGGAATAAGCGCCTGGACCGCACCGCGCTCTGTTTGAATAGAGTTTTGAATATTTACATTGAGCAAATTAATAAAACATAATAAAATACAGGCTTAGGAGACTTTAAACAGGTATTCTTCTTGCTAATTCCATCACAAACACAATATAAAACATTAATTTCAACATTTTTTTAAGACTTACAGAAGTCAACTCTTAACTAACTCTCGTTAGGATTTTTCCTATAACCCTGTATATATCATTTAGGTTTGTTTGCTACTAAGGCAGTAATACAAAAAATAGTTTTTTTTATCCCAATAAATTTACAAAGTAGTAGTTTACAATCATGCTCCAAAGTTAACTAAAACTGTCTAATCCCAGGCAAGCATTGAGTCCCAAACTAAGCCAAGGCTTGTGTTGTGTCTTGGGACGCAAAAAAGCGATTTTGTACAATGAGTAATGTGTGCAAGTAAACTTCTGTAGTTCTCCATGCTTTTTTTTAATGTAATTGTGACGGAACAAGCTCGAAGCCTACCTGATGTTAAGCGGACTAACCTCTGCCTATAACAGAAACATTTCGTCACAAGTCACGGATTGCACTGCGCCCGTCACCTTGAGACATAGTTCTTAAGTCTCATGTGCCTGTAATTTCACTGGCTCTCAAGGTCAGCTGCCGGAACACACCGTTAGGTGCTCGGCGACAGATTTTCAACTTGAGGGTGGTCGCAAGCCAGGCAGGCATTCTCAAAATGCCCTTCTTAATTCTATGATTTCAGCCTATATTAGAAATTACTATAGGTTAAATATTATATGTATTTTTAAACAACAACGGACTGTCGTTGTAATTTTATTTTGTAATCATGGAAGCATGCGTCATGGCAAAAATTAATACATAGTTATTTAATTTTTTTCCATTGTTTTGCTTGGATTAGTCCAACAGATGTCAAAATGGAAAATACGAAAAAAAAATGTTTAATACTAGGTAGCGAATAAAATTAACGCAAAGTTGCATAATCTTATTGCACTCGTACATAAATTAAAATTTCGCAATATGGAAATGACATAATTGCAATAAATGGTAAACGCTTATGCCTTAGGTGACAAACAAGCACACTGTCCGCCACACGTAACACCCGGGCGGGTCATCACAAAGACGTAACCGTCCTTTTTAACAGACTTCAAAACAGGAGAAGGTTCTTAGTTTGAATGTTTTTTGTGTATACCTCATAACTCTTTACAGGGTGTACCGATTATGATGTTTTCAATTACACGACGAGTAATTAAACGTTTTAAGTTATCCCTAATAATGCATATTTCATGTTTGAAGGCTGTTTTTTTGCTTACAAATTTGTTATTAGAACTCTGTTGACTCACTTAACATATTACATTTTACAATAAGAACAGGTGTATTAATATTTATTTAGCCTCTTTTCTATAATCCATTGTTGCAGGCAATGACTTCGATAACCGAATATTTATTTAAATAGGAAAAGACACACTGATTCGATACCCGTCATGTGCAGTTACCTTATCTATTGTAATATTTTTATCACTGCGCCAGAATTGTCCTCCTGGAGTTATGGCCTAGTTTGCAGCTGTGTAGTATATAACGACGGTGATGAGCATGGATCCACTCACAGAGGTCAATGGTTGAAAACCAATTTAATTAAGGCAGTAGTGTTAACTAGGTAAGGCCGAGATTTTATGATACTTCGTATTATTTTATTCCGGATAAACACTAGTACTTTTTCACATTGTAAAACCTGACATTTTATTTGTGTTAACAACAATTTGGTTTGGATACTGTTAAATATCTACAATAATTAACTTATACGAATTCCCAACCAGATATCATATAAATGATTATATAATAGTCATCCAAAATGACCTCGCATCCCACATGTGATCACACGAATCATACAAAAACAGTAAATAAAACCGCATGGTGACCGACGCTGAATTTAACAGATGTATTTCTGACTTTACCTCGTATCTAGGGCTGCCATCCGTCCGGGTTTCCCCGGATTTGTCCTAGTTTAGAGGGCGTCCGGTAGGGGTTTTCAAATAGTGTCCGGGTAAAACTCGGGGAATCCGTATTGAATGAAATATTAGCAATTGATTGAAACACCGGCGCTGCATATTCACCCGTAAGCTATCCGTATAATCTACGTAACCAAACAAAATTACTTCAAAAATTTTAAATTTCAAAGATTTTATCCGGTATCGGTTTACGTCAACAAATGTGTTGCGCTATTGAACTTATGGATACCTATTTTAGAGTTTAAACGTAGGTAATTCCTTGAATCTAAATTTGAAACATTACGAGTACAATCTACAAATAAAACAGTGTCTTATTCTGATCTTATATAATTATGTAGTCATCAGCATTTCTTTCCGTGATCTCATCCTCCTGAGCGAGGCCGATATAACTTCAGTATACCACATTTTTTCTAACTCGTCTTTTGGTTAGGTAGCATGCCAGATCGAGTAAATTATCGATTAACTTGAAAAATCTTGTTTTTACCAGAGCTTTGTATGAAATTCAGAAAAAATCAAAGTCTGTCGATAAACTAGAATAAACACACCGCGTCCTCTGCGAAAACGTTTTCAGTAATCGATCCATTAATAATTACAATACGGCGCGACGCGGCGGCGGCGCGGCGGCAGCCTGCTTCACTATGATTCGTCTTATTTTCACAACAAATATTTAGTTAGTTTTAAATTAGACTCGCAGAGTTTGTTCATTTGTCATTCAGCAGGTAATTTGCCTTACCCCTGAAACTCTAAAATATGATATTTTGATCTCGACCAGTTTGACGACTTTCAGAGTCGCTTCTTCATGGAGTACGTGACTCCCGACCGCACTAATGGTTAAACCTGGCCTTTGATTTTTGAGTAAAAGCCGACATCGCTTACTTACGATACTTGCCAAAACGAGTCTTGCCACTTTTGTGTGATTTGATTATAATACAATTTTAATATTTAATGTTTTATATTCCATCTTGCATTCCAAAATAGGATTTGGTTTTGATAATCAACATTCCAAAATATCTCGAAAAACACCTATAACCATATTATGAAAAAATATGTACGTATTTCGAGCCCAATGAAATATTATGTAGAGAGCATGAAGGTTTTAGAAAAATAAACTATACCTAAATATGACAATTTATGACTTTTGTAAAGCGGTAATAATAAAAGTGAAAAAATCACCTATATGTGCTATCTTTTGTGATATGATGCAACCTTTCTACTATATCAATCACAAAATATTATCTGTGAACTATTATTATCTTATGGAATGATTATGGAATTATTAAAATCTTACCTTTAAAAAAGAGATATCAAAAGTTTTTGAGAATCAAGTTTGAAGAGTTCTATAGGTCCGATATACGATTAATTAATTGCCTGCGGTTTTCCGGCAGTGTGATATCTTATCAAAGCCATTAACCGTTTACCCCCTTACTTATAAACGCTTATTATATCTTATTCATTGAATAGTAGTTTAATAAGAAAAACTTTACTTATAAACGTTAATTTAATTAGTCACTATTCATTAAATTTTTTTTTTTTAACAAAAAATGGAACCGACTTCAACACCCAAAAGTGTGAAATAACTTGTTGAAGTCGGTACCATGATGGTTCAACAGTACCTATTATCACAATATTGTGCGCATGGAACCGACTTCGACAAGTTATTTCACACTTTTGGGTGTTGAAGTCGGTTCCAATTTTTGTTAAAAAATTTTTTTCAATCTTCTAAGGCTTCGTTCACACGGCATTGTCCTGCACGTTTTTTTTCAGTATACGTCTTAACGTATAAATAGTGACCGTACAACGTACATAGATCCATTCACACGTCGATTGTACTGCAAAAAAACGTGTACCGCTTATACGTTTAAACGTATACTCAACGGACTTGTCAAGCAAATCGAATGAACTTTGATGTATTCGATTCGCAGTGGCATATGGTATAGCTTTGTCTAATGCATTTTGCTAATGAATTTCCGCATATTCGTTTTAGATTTTGGTAGGCTTTAATTTTCCAGATAATTAATAACTTTTCAAAACTTTAAATAGACATTCGAAAGTAGTTAAAAAACATTTTTTCATCGTTTCTAAGATTTTCGAATAATTTTTCAAATGTGATCGTACGCACAAATTCTTGATTAATAGGATGTACCCAAAACCATGTGTTTACTCACTTTGATAACTGTGTGGAAACTGCGGCTATTCGTTTCTACACGAATAAAAATTTACCATATGAACACCCGGTTGACTATACGTTAATAAAACGATAACATTACCTTTTTTAGAAGTCGGTTAGTCGATTAGTTGTAAAGTTAATCACTGTTCCACCCATGTTTAAGCATTGAATAGCGATTTATTTAATAAGATGGCGGATGTGAAACAGCTGATCCAGTCAGTTGCCAGGCATGTGGTCGTGTTGTCATTGTGATTCGTTCTTAGTTCGATTTTTTGTGCGCGCGCTTTTATTCTAGAACTTGCTTTGTATTATTATCAAGTTGAGGATGGCTAGTGAACCTGAATATGATGTTTTACGAAACGGGCTAAGAAATATTAATTTGTTGCATGGCTCATTTATTATTGGTTTAAACTAATAACCCCTTATCAGAATATTATTATATTATATATTAAAGTTATTTAACGTTTATAAGTAAAGTTTTTCTTATCGAACTACTATTCAATGAATAAGATTTTAATAAGCGTTTATAAGTAAGGGGGTTACTTGTTATTCAGTAATTGGCTATTGACTTGTTATACAGTGATTAGCGGGCTTTTTATAAGTAAGGCTGCTAATGATTAAGCTATTTGCTGACGACAGCACTGTAATGATTGAGTATAAAACAAAACAACTCTACGATTCTGAAATAAATAAAACCCCTAAGCTGTAATCATTTCATGGCTTGACATTAATAATTTGAAGATTAATCTAAATAAGACTCAAAAAGCCCGTCGGACATCACTGACATTATCGTAAAATACGAGAAACACCGTGAAGTTGTGAAGTTGAAGTCACACATAGAATCACTCTGAACAAACAATAAGTAGTTCGGCATAATATGCTCTATTTAAATTAGCTCCAGCAGTCGATAAAAGTGCTTTGCTTACAGCTTGTCACACTTTGGCGGGCTCTGGCTAATGTATGGTATTATTTGCTGCGGCAACTCAATGGATAATGAATTAATATTTAAAACACCGAAAAGCTGCTTACGATCCACTTTAAAAATTATAAAATTCTGACACTTCCGTCACAAAACTTTTGAAGTAGCAATTTTTGTAATTCTACTTGAATAATTCTATGATTTCAGCCGATACCAATCCTGGTCTATTCTCAAAGGATCAGACATCATTAAGTGTAATAAACCAGATAATTTAAAATTGTGTATACATCCAGGTAAAAGCAATCTGCTGCGCATCTGGATATTAGGAATGGCACCTAAAATGTATAATTGAAATGGCATATCAATATATAACATTAGAGACATGAATCATAATTTATTTAAAAAAACATTGATAAATGTACTGACTGCTAAACAAAATATATTACTTTATAAAGATAAACTTTAACTCAAAGTCAAAATCATTTATTCAATTTAGGCGTCTACGACGCTCTTATGAAGGTCAATTACAAATTTTAATATTGAAATATACTACATTGTACTGCCACGTTCAGCAAACAAAAATTATAGAGCCACTGCGAGAAGAACGGGCAAGAAACTCGGGGCCATTCTTTCGAACGTTTTTTAAAAATGTGTTAAGTACATACTATATAGTAAAATTATTACAATACTTAATTTACATTACGTAGGTGTTAGGCGCTAGCTTGGCAGAGGCGAACCAGTCCAAGCATTTTTGTCGTTTAAGTAATCACAAACTGTGTAGTAAGATTTCTTTATCAAAATATTCTTCACATGCAACTTGAATTTTCTTTCTGTGAGCGTTGTAATATGTTTGGGCAATTTATTATAAAACCGCACACAATAACTTAAGATGTATTATAATTATTTTTTATTCATACATTTCATTGAAATACCGAATCTATTTAATGCTAATAAATTCTAAATGGGAGGCATTTTTGATAGCAGTAATTAAATACCTTGAACGTATTTTTTTAATAAGTTCATAAAAGTGAGCTGTTTAAAAACATAAAAATATATTTCAGGTGCTGTTGCTATATAATAAATACAGATCCAATTTCTATTGATATAAATTACATAACTTGACTAGGCAAAATTTTAGAGCAATATTCATGTCTATTTTTTGAAATCGAGAGAAATATACGGAGTCTTATTTTCGGATCATATATAGTATTTGTCATAACCTCTGGAATATTTTACTCACATATGTTTAGGCATACACTGTGTCAATAAACATGTTCAAAATTTGCCTATTTGAGACGCACTTTACCGTAAGATTTAACTCCATTTAACCCAACAATCTCCTACCAGTCTGAATGTTATTCTTATAAGTCTACGAGGTTCATATCGGTTCAATCTAGGAATTCCATAATGGGAAAATGTGCAATGTTGTGGTTCACAAAATTAAACCATAGTAAAACCAGATCAATCGCTGCGGAGAGATCACTAAATAAATTCATCGCCGTAGATAAGGTTCACATGAGAACTGATCACACGTGCTGAGTACAGTGGCGAGACTGCAAATAGGTGAACTGCCGTGAGAGTAGGGTTGGCGATGAGGTGTATTACAAGCATGTTAGTTGTCATGGCGAGTCAGTTCAGTTTCGGTGAACAATTTTATGCGCGTCAACAGGCTTAAAAAGAAAATTATAAGATACACTAATATGAAACTCATATAGAGCATATTAAAAAAACGCCAATGTTGACTAACAAGACCAGGCTCTTGGAGACCTGACTATATTTGTAAATTGCAGTCGGATGATAAGTTCAAGTTAATAATTGACGATTAAAACTTATTAAAAGTTCCAGAAGAATCTGCGGCAAAATAAGCAAAGTCAGGTATAAATACATAGAGTAATCAACAAAAACTATCTTCATCCAACCATCAAGCAAGTAACCTGCAGGACTGGCAACACTTTTGATTATTGACGTTATTTCTAGTAATTTACTCTAATCTGTCTGATCACTGCTAGTCTATATTTATTTGAGAGTCTAGAAGAAACCTGTTTACTCTCGATTTGAAGACACCCACGTTTGGTCACCCATCGGGAAAAACTGACAACGGTAAGGAGATCCACTCTTTCGCAGTACGCACGAGAAAAGTGGAAGCAAGGTGCTTCGTACGAGTCCTGGGAATATCAACCATGTACGGATGGCGCCTCTCGGTCTGTCTGGACATCCAATGGAAAAAGGGGGAGGGCGGAACTAGGTCGTGCAGTTCTTGTGCACAATCACCGAAATGTATCCGGTAAAAGACCGGGAAGCGAATGTGTAGCTCTCTACAACCGTGCTATAGTCTGCATATCCAAAGGTTCCGGGCTTCAGAAGATCGTTGATATGAAGCAGGAAGAGCGTTGCAGAGAGCACTGACGCCTGGGGAACACTGGCAATGATACCCATTTGATCAGACGAGCAGCCGTCAACGACTTCTCGTAATGAGCGACGATCCCTCAGGAAGTCAGATATCCACGCACAAAAGACAGATTTCGGCGATCTAGACAGATTTCGGCGGAACCCGTATTGATGGTCACTGAGGAGATCATTCGCTTCTAGGTATGCCGGGAGCCGTCTGTTAAGGACGCGCTCCATAGGTACTCTTACAGAGTATAGACTTGACAGAGATGGGTCTGTAGTTCGCAGGGTCGGCACAACTTCCTTTTTAGGCACGGGTTCCACGTTAGCAAGCTTCCATGGTTTGGGCACTGCACCAGTCTCAAGAGATAGCCGAAAGAGACGTGTTAGCACAGAAGACAACTCAGGCGCACAAGTTTTTAAAACTATTGCAGATATACCGTCAGATGGCGTATGTAATTTGTAGGTACGTAAACCGTGACCTCATAAGGACTATCGTTGGCGCGATTCCGTTGTACCTATCGGAATGGAAATTACATCGCTATAATCGGCGTGTATCGAAAGGAAGGGAAAACACACGTGTGAACGCGTCTTTCGCCATACGAAATACACTCGACTGCCTGGCGCCTGGCGCATGGCGCCCCACGGACAAAGTACTAAAGACTAAGATTATGGAAATCGCCCTTAAGGCGCACACACAACTTTCCAGCAATTTCTTGATCGTTCCTCGCGAAAATTTTTTGGAACTTGAGTTTTGCAGACAATTGCTTGCTACTTAAAATTTGCTGTATTATTATATGGTTTATTTTCAAGATTACAAATTTCATTAATGCTATTATTCATAGAATGGTCTTAAAAAAGTGCATCAGACTAACATTTATTACACTAACCTTTTTGTCTTAATAATTAGAATAACATACTTACGCATTAACATTATAAAAAATATTATTGCAAAAGCAAACATTTCTTGAATTTATAAACTTCTAATAAAAAATCATTAGGAAGTGTGTTATACAGGTAATTAATTACAAATATTACAATATTCTTCTGTAAGTGATGTTTCGGCAATGAGTGTTAAATCAGGTTCGGGTTTTTTTGTTTTTTAGCTGAATCATTACTTCACTACACTTCCTATATACTCCGGGTAGGAATTTGAAACAAGACAGACCTGTGAGATGACCCCCGTCAGAGAAGGTATGTTACAATAGAGATCTACAGCTATTTTAGGCCACGAACGCAGCGCCTTTGCATTTTCAATACTCTGTGTCCATTACGGCGGAGATTTTCCACATTATTAGGCTAGAATCCCACGGAAACTATATGTCTATATAACATACCTGTATGTGTAAGTATACATAACACTTACAATATTTCATTATAAAATACCTGAACAGAATTCAGAACCGTTGACACCTTAAAAGGACAAGTGATGACGGCGACTGAATAAACACGCTGAACTTTGTTATGGCGTCATAGGCAAAATCTATGACAAAATAGTGGTTGACCGCCGCAATAGTGATCATGTTTACTTTGGTTGCGGTCGCCAGGTTGAATCATTGCCATAAGAATATAATATTTAAATATGTAAATGATAATGCAACAATATTAAAACGTTGTAATTGAAAATATTAATGAAACGCACCCGTTGCGTCGGTCTTATAACTTATAAAAATCGGCCAAGTGCGAGTCGGACTCGCGCAGGAAGGGTTCCGTATCATTAGCTATACACCATTAGACTTCATATTTTAACCTTTTATTGTTTTAACGTGCGCGAGTCCGACTGGCTCTTGGCCAACTTTTTGTATTTGTTGTTATAGCGGCTACAGAAATACATCATCTGTGAAAATTTCAACTGTCTAGCTATCACCGGTCTTTAGATATAGCCTGGTCTCGTTTTACCCTTTGGGTACGGAACCCTATAAAGGAGTAGTTAAAATCACTGTGTTACAAGACTAACCAGTAAATAGCTAATGACTGAGTAACAAGTGAGTAGCTTATCACCCATTCAATTCCTAATCAATGCATAAATATTTCTTACTTCTAAACGTTAAATCGGGCCTACTTAGTTAATCAGTCACTACATAATGAGCGAATATTTGATTAATATTAAATGTAATATAGAATTTTATTATTTAAGTTGTTTCATTGTGATCGAACGCGATAGGTATTATTTTCCGCTTTATAAAGACCTCAGTCACGGTAATGTTATCTATATTACATTACTATGCCTCAGTTGCATTGTTGCTCTTCTTAGTGCTGTAAGTTTTTTTTATGCAAAATCCAACAATTAACCAAGCTGTTCCGACTACTGTTGGAGAAAAAAAGGTTATAATTAATAAACGCAGCCTACTAATATTACTTTGCCAGCTTCGCAGGACATCACATTCAGGTTCAGTAGCCATCCTCAACTTGTTAATGGTACAAAACCACGTTCAAAAACAAATTGCGCGTACACAAACAATCAAACTAAGAACGAAACACAATCACAACACGACCACATGCAAGGGAACTAACTGGATCAGCTGTTTCACATCCGCCATCTTGTTAAATACATAAATTGCTATTCACTGTGACATGGGTGGCATAATGATTAACTTTACAACTACTTCACCAATGAATAGTATTGACTGATTAGGGTTATTCAACGTTAATATTTTTTTCTTATTAAACTACTATTCAGTGAATAAGTTTTTAATAAGCATTTATAAGTAAGGGTGTAAGAGCCCTGCTGCCGTGAATCGGAATACAACCTAATAAGTCGCTGTAGGCTAAGGTCAATGACCGCTATTACGGTAATCAATGCCAATCAGCTGATACTTCCGTCTATGGTGTGGTATTTTGTGTATGTCAGAGTGTAAACAACGCTATAGCAACTTGTTAAATTTGTATACGTACTATATTATAAATGTAGGTAATAAAGTATAATAAAAGACACAGTATTATAACAGTATAGCAAAGATAGCTGTGGTATTAATATACAATTTAACTCCATGGTCCATTCTTGAAACCACCGATACGATTTACTAGTCTGTATTAAATACCGCAGTGACGTCAGAAAATAGCCCATATCAACTAACGTTTTAGCACCGTTCCAAGTTTCAATGAAACTTCCCTTTGAATGTTTAAAGTGTTTTTTTAATGAGTAAACCAGAAGTACCGTTGGTTAAACAAAATACTTTATATCTCAATTGTTTTTTTATTGTAATAGTTTTATAATAAAGTTTGTAACAAATGATTGTAAGACGTTAAAAAAGAATAATAAGTCATTTACACTATTTCTATAAATAAATTTTCCTTACGCCACAATTAAATATAAAGGCGTGGCAAATCTAGTTGATCATGTGCATAACTCATGCTGCTTACACGACGATCGCGATTTTTTGGCACCAAACTAACATTTTGTAAAATTTGGCTTAGAAATGTCAAATGAACAACCTAAACTGATTCTTTTGGTAGCATTGTTAATAAGCTCTAAAATTTGTTAGTTACTAAAAGCTGCAGTTTTGCTATTCAGTTCTATAATTATTTAGGCATAGTAGGTGTTCTCTAACCATTTATTAAACTTGACCAAAAGTTAACCAAAGTTTCTATACAGTTGACGATTTCCTGAAGACTTCAAATCGCTACTACATTTAACACGTTAAATAATTGAATTGTAATAATGTATTAAATAGGTTTTATCAATTTAAAAAAACATATGTTTGACATCGTTATTATTATTCATTCACAATTTCATTTTATAATAGTATATTTAATTGACATTTGCACACCTCATATGAGCTTGTTTATGATGAAACTATTGCACTTCCTACATATTTTATATCTTTTGTTCCCGTATTCAAGCAAATCAATGTATGTAACTGAATTAAAATTAAGAACACGTAAATTGGTTTTGATTAAAGTTGTAGTGCTCTGCGATTAATTTATTTTATCTACGGCTTGCCAATTTTTACCAAATGTATTGTGTGCGAGTGCTCGTTTTAATATTGCAACATTAGAGAAAGGGTCTACTATCCCAAACCTTACTTATGTACGTTACTTACCATTACTTATGTACGTTTTCCCAAAAAAAGGTTTGTAGCCCAGGAAGCACCAGCAACTACTTTTTTATTCTAGACCTAAATCTATTTTTATAGAATTTATTGTCTTATATAATACTTATAATATTATAAGGTATATAGCAGATAGATTAACTATCGATAGTGAAGCGATCTAATCATTAAAGTTATAAAACATACATAATAAAAAACAATAAAAGAACTGTCAGGGACTAAGAAGTTTATAAAACAACTTGAATAGTGCGCCATCTAGCGCCGAGTAGCGAAGTGAATTAATGTAAAATTCACATTTTGCTATGTTAATTGATGTAAAGAAAAAATGGCCCCTGCCATTGTTTCTTCTAAACATGGAACTCGAAAACACGACATTATGATACAAATGCGAAAAAAAGTTATTGTATCGAGGGGATAATGTTCTCTAGAGCCGAAGGCGAGAGAAAACTATTGTCTCGAATTTAATAACCTACATCCACGTGGGTCACATGAAGTTTGTGAGAAAATTAAAGCAGAAATATCTACAAGGAAATAAAATGCATACCTAGATTGGACGCTTCCTGCTCCTACTTCTATGTCTGGAGGAGTCAGATCTCTCCCAATTCTATGCTTGAACTCAGCTCATTTTTAGTCACTAACACTAAACATATGTAGGTATAGCACATGCGCATCGATAAAATGGACAAACTACCTACTTCTTCGAAGTGTGTGCGTAAATAGCCTATGCAAATAAAAAACGCCCTTTATAAAATTATTAGAATGGTGTTCATAGGATTAAGTTATTTTTTATACGTTCATTAGTGACTTTAATTATTTTGTGAACTAGTATAATGACTCAATATATATGCTCCCATTTATATTATATTTTTCAAGAAGCCGTGGGCATATCATTATATCAAACTTAAATTAACGTGGCAACCTCAGATCAGGAATTGTTTCTCTGATCTGTGGTGGCAACCATATGAACGTGGTCTCGTTTTTAAAAATGCTACTCTATTTAACATAAATTTATAAAAAAAAACTCTCACGCTATTTAAATATTGCGTATGTACCTACTTCTGTTTCGCTCACCCGCATGCGAAGAAGGTCTCTCCGTCCTACGCCCGCAGGCAAATATTTTTCAAAGACCACTTCACCTTAATTATTATGCGTGTTGAATAGTATGAATACTGGACCCACAACATTAATATATTGTGATTACATCACAATATGCTAGCTGTAAACAAACACCACATAAAGAAGTGTCAGCTGATCAGCATTACCGTTTATTGACCTTGGCCTACAGCGACTTTCAGCTGCTGACGCAATAGGTAACCTTGAGCAGATTCCGCGAACAACTAAACTCAGTTTACTCAGTTGACAACATTAGAGGGTAATAAAAAAACGTTAGAAGTTCAGGCACTAAAATCTATTTGTTAATAAAACTTAATAGTGAAGCTTTTTTGCCGAAAGATAGATGGCGTTAGTAGTCAGAAAATAATATATATATATGATCAATGAGAATGAATATATGTCACAATAAAATAGCGTTACAGTAGTGAATGTAGGTAAGGTATAGGAACTTAGGTAATCTTCGTTAGGTACACGCTATAAATACCTACGACGCATAGAGTAGATTAGACCGCAGAGACATAGAGGGTGGTACAAAACATCGAAAGTTAGAACAGAGAGGTCTCTCCATCCAAACGTTCCGACCGTTAAAGAAAAATAAATAGTGTAAGTAATAAAAAAAGGTTTCAATATTAGTTGGTACAACTATATAACTAGCCTAGCCTTTAACCACTATTACAACTTTTAGTAGGCAAGTGATGATTTGATCGAAGATATTATCAAGCTGATATTTCGGCTAGAATAGGTACCTACTAGCTTTTAAGAACATCTGCCGGCATAAATTGAAATTCATCAAAATTGTTAATATAACCTGTAAAAGTATTGAAGTCTCAGTTTCACAATTTTCGATCGAACATATTCAATTAGTTATGTACGTGTACAGTCATAAATTGAGTTTAGATAATAAATGTTTGTCTATCGTATCTTATTCTACTAGAATTCTTATCATTTTAGCGGTGAGTACTGAAAAAGAAATATTATAACTAAAACAGTAAGTATACCCCCCTGTTTCCGTTTCAAAATCAAATTACTGCATATTAAATAGGAATTTCCAACTTGTACTGATATACTACATGTGAACGATATATATATAAACAACTAAATACTTACAGCAATTAAAAATGTAAAACAACACATACCCTACATAATAGGTATGCACATAAAAGTTCTTATCTACAGCACACAAAAGAAACTAAAATACCTACGAGAAGCAAAGTGTTACCAGCGAAATAGTTTGAACAATATCACGAACAAGGCAAAACAATACACCTTTTGAATGATACAAGGTATGGAGACGAAACTATGATTAATTTTTCATTAGGGCTCAAAGAAGGTCAGTTAGGTGTCAGGGGCATGGTCAACACACAATACCTAAAAGTTATCAAAGCAACATTTATATACATTTATTTAAACAAACGCCTATTATCTGCTACATCACTCATTATTAGCGTATTACTCATTAGTAGCTTATGATTAGCGTTGTTTGATTTAAAATTCCTGTTACCTATATATGTAGAGTTCTAAATGAAGTATTAGCTACAAATTTTGATGACTGATGAATACTTCTAAAAACGGGGGTCAAATAAGTAAAACATGTAGATATGTTTTGTAGCTTCTTTAAAACAATTTAGAAGAATGTTGTCCAGAAATTCTAATATTATAAAGGTCATAAGTATTTAACATTAAGACGAAATTAAAAATATAAAACAACATCATTACAATAGCTTTTACTAACTTTGAAGATATCCATGGAATTTAACTAAACTAACTAAAAACACTGGCGAGGACAATGGAGAAGTAACGAACTTAGCATAAATTATCTATTCACCGTAATTGAAAGCAAGCAATCTACAAATGATTAGATGATGAATATAAACAACACAGGAGTAAGGTACTAGAAGTAAAGTGCATCCAAAAAGTAAGCGAACAAAAACATACCAACCTAAAACTAGTGCTTGAGGAATATATATATAGCATGAAAGAATCGCAAAAAACTTTCTAACCATAAAATTTAACATTTTGGTATCATCATATCATGGAAAATACAATACATATTAACTGCATCTAAATTTACACCCAATTATAACGATGTTTCTTTAACATTTCGTAAAAAGAGTTTACGACATCGCATATTTTTATTACAATTATACAAACGGGTTAGAATCTTTACTGTTACAATGTAGTGATACAAGGCAATACAAAAAAACTGAAGAAATAAAGTAACAGATAGACAAATACGTTGGCGAACAACAACAACAAACGAAACCAACATGAATCTAAGAAACCAAACTCGAATGGGGAAATCCAATAGAACATGAAACTAAAATAAACCAATTCGAAGAATACGCACACACATTAGAACACCTGGGAAATTTCAAAAATACAACGTACTGTGTTACTGAACAAATTCTAAGAAGAACGTTAACATACATTTTGCATAAATTATGTAATGAACCGGAAACCGAACGCAAATTTATGTATGTGAATGTGCATAAATTACCATATTAACAATTCAAAGAGTATTTTATAGATACATATACGGTTTTGTTAGAGATCACGTTATTCTGTTGCTAGAAAATATGAGATGTAAGTAGGTATGTGTAATTTATGAGTAGTGATTCAACATGAACTAATTACTTATAGGATTATGTTTTGTCATGAACGCCTTTCACCTAGCATAGCCGCAAAGAGGAGTTAGACTAGTACAGAAAGCACGTACGACAGGAGATTGACAAAGAAAGTCCACACAGTGATTGAACAATCCGAAAGGGGAAGACAAGAATTAATAATGTTATGTAATGTATTAATAATGTATTCTGACAGAATTGTAGCCGTCCTGGAAAAGGGCCAGCATGAGACTAAAAGGCACTTATCAGACGGCCGACATACAGATGGGCATAAAAATGTGATGAGAGTGGAGGACGCATAAAATAGAGTCCAAGATCGTAGCAAGTGGAAGACCGCGATCAATGAATACCCATCCAAGAAATAGGCGTGACTATATATGTATACTTATGTAACTATAGAATCTGTATGCTATTAGTGAAATAACTTAATATTCAATTTATTAAAAATACCAAAAGGGCCACCATGAGACTAAAAGGACTTATCAGACGGCCGTACAGATGGGCATGAAAAATGTGATGAGTGGAGGAAGCATAAAATAGAGTCCAAGATACGTAGCAAGTGAGAGACCGTGGTCAATGAATACCCATCCGAGAAATAGACGTGACTATATATACTTATGTAACTATAGAATCTGTATGCTATTAGTGAAATAACTTAATATTCAATTTATTAAAAATACCATTCTGTTATGTACAATGCGTAATTTTGTATTGAGCACATTATTGATTTAAGAGAACGTTATTGACGTTTCCTATGTCGACATTCTTGAACCTGTTAGCTATTAGCATAAGCTAGTAATAATATTATTTAAATTAAGTTAATATTTATTGACAAAAGTTGTCGGAATTTAGGTAAGTCATGGATGACTATTCTAGCGAACTTGCAACTAATCGGTTAGAAATCGGTCTCAACTAAAGTTTTATTTCTTGTATATCAAACTCCGATTTACATACATTTATAAAAAGTGACATTCAAAATATGAAAGTTTAAGTAATTAAATTATAGACCTTACTGATAACGTGATAGATATGCTACATGGTTTACTATTTATTCTTGTGGACTTCGTTATAAGTATTACTCTATTATTTAACTTTTGCATATATCTGATGTTCCGTGTCCTGAATCAAGAGGTTTTTTGTCAAAAGTTGGGACACTTACAAGTAAGTCAGAAATTAAACAACTCAACGTCAATAGACAACAATTTGTTAGTTACCTTAAAGAAAATTACGTATCTAGCATATAAAACACCTATTTAGCATTAAATTTTATGATGCAATTTGGTATTTGATACTCATATCTGCGTCAATAAAGTGTAGATTAGATAATTAATATGACATGGTTATTAATAATTACTTATGTAAATAATAAAGTTTCCTGTAATTAAATTTTGAACCGTTTAGAAACAGTTTTTTGAGATAAGGACCTTTGCCGTTTTACTCGTAATATAATTCTGTTTTTTTTTTTCTTTAATAATACAAGATAGTAATTAAATTTACAGCATTAATTAAGATTCTAAGGATTTTTATGAAGATTATTAAAGATAGATGATCATTGATCAGTTACCACCTACTCAAACAGATCGTATCTACTAAACCTATCTTTATTACTTTTAACTATCTTATCATAATTCAATAGTTGTACAAACTAATATCACAAGTACCACTATAAGAACAAATCCAGGATAATAGTGAGTACTCCTGACTGTTAAATCACCTTTTTGTGAAGTAACAGCTAGCTTGTCACAGAAATCACTATTGTGTTCATAAACGCTACATATAAAACTAGTAGTATCTAATACAATAATTAAACGAAACATACTCTGACCACTTCAAGTGAAGGCCAAAGTTAAACGGCAAGCCAACATTGCACATAAAGTTAAACCAATATCAAATAGCGTGATAAGCCGCGTTTATAAATAACCATGCGGATGCAATTATGCTCGAGTACGTGCTGAACTTACAATTAATGGCAATTAGTTTTTTTTATACATGTTATGTAGAACCGGCGCGGGCAAACATCTGCCTCAAGTAATGAGTCACGACGTGAATAAATTGAACATTTGCTTTATTTAGACGCTCCTAGCATATGACTCAGATATAATACTCAGAAGACGACACAAAAGTAAACATGAAGATTAATATACGAAAAACGTCAAAATATATGCATTTGGACATGAGATTTCTTATAACAATGTAGGTATGTGTTGAACATAAAGATCATAATGATAATGATTTAAGTACTAGCAATATAAAATAAATTATAGCCAAAAATTTCAAATCAATTTTAGAAGGCCGTATTAAAATAGTACAAAGCCCATAAGATCATAAAATTTTATGTCTGTGCTATAAATAACTATACTGTTTTGACTATAGAAAAACAATTTCCAAGATGAGCGTCAGAGCGCAACATACCGATTACAACAGCTCTAGAAATAAAATACCTGCTTGGATGTTTTTAAATCGTCTTTGTTCACCTTGAGATTTCAAAGTCAAACAAGTTATCAGCATTTTCCGTAGCCTTTTGTTTCTGTATAAAGTTTAGCTATCTACTAGGTAAGGATTTGCATTTACTGATACGTATTATGTAGTATTTTTTTTATCTGATATTTCTGATAGTGTTGAGGCAAATGACCTATAATGATGTAAAGGAAAAGTTTGAAGATATTAACATGTGAAATTTAATTTACTTAATCGAATACAGAACATAGGCAACAAACGAAAAAAGTTATTGATCACTGCTATTGTGGATGGTGATTAATTTATCATGATGTGGAATAGAAAATGGAGCCAGATAAATATAACTGTTGTAGCATAGAACTGTCATGTCACATAATTTAAGACAATTCATTGGATTGAAGATTTGAAATGGGTACGCGTACGACTTAGGAGTAGTAATTAAGGTACTAACCGTAACAGTCTTTCATGTCTCTCTCTGTCGTATGTAGCGGCGAAGTACTCGTCTGCGATGGCATGATGCAGCTGGCCATGCTGGGGCTGGTACTGGCGCTGCTTCCACAGCTCACAGTAGAGCGCGGGCGGCGGCGGGGTGAGATGCAGCAGGGGCGGAGGCGGGCCGCCACCATACCCGTGCGCCATGCCGCGCCACTCGCGCTCCTCCGTCGAACTGGCGGAGCCGCCGGACCTCACACCGCTTACACCCGAGTCGGACCTATCGTCCGCATCTCGCGCGCACACTATCACACAATCGTCCTCCTCGGAGGCCACGGCGCTGGCAACACCATCCGCGCCCGTAACGCCACTCACTTCACTCCGCACTTCACTCTTCACTTCACTTGACTCACTGTTGCCGCACTCCTCCTGCGGCTTTGACACTTCTTCCTTTTTTACGCACTTGATTTCCTCACTGACTTCGGCGACATCACCACTCACACTTGAACTTTCTGCAACACCTGAAACAATATGAAACAGTCCATGAATATCCAGAACAGTTAAGAGGTTAGGAGTACTTACATTAGTGCCTACATCATAATTTTTGGGATGATCGAACTTAGCAAAATGCAGCGTCACTCAGCTGACATATTGAATTAATAACTGGTGTTATCAACGGGACGCTGCCAGCTGCATATTTTCAAGTGGCTGACGTCAATGTTCAGTCGGCCGCGACGGCACGTTTGGGATGTTGCCAAAATCAGCTCATTCACACTGCGGCCGCCTACACGTACAAAAATGTATTGTATGCGACTTATGCGACCTCGGCATTATTCGGGACAAAATTAATTTCACTTGGCAGTGCACGTTCCTCCGTCGCTATTCATAAATTTGTGTATGGGTCACAGATAAAGAAAGCAAACAATAAATCTGAATTATTCTTAATTAAATCTTGCAGAACAGTCGTTTATCATCCTAATGAACCTTCAAGTCAATATCTGATATTAGAAACTAATCTAACAATAAAAATAAAGTCCCAAACGGACAGCAGTGGGAAGGCACGTCATCCAGTGCGGCTATGAGATGCGGATTATAAATGTTGGTATTTTTGCACGTAATCGCAACCGGAACAGGAAGGTTCCCTTGAGAAGAAATAGCCACGTGGGCGAACGAGGCACAGAGCAAGCACCAGCTGCTGCCAACGCTCCCGGCGTTGGCAGCAGCTGGTGCTGTGCAGCCACATGTGAATGACGGTTGGCGTTTGGCCAAAACGCCCTGCGCCAGCGCAGTGTCCAGCGTTATTAGCCGGCCATTTGGCGCACGACCAAAACGAGGGCAATGTGACAAAAGTCGGGACGTGACGAGATGATATTTATATAATTTATACTAAATATGATGAGGATATATCGCTGGTATCCGCTGGATAACCAAATGGCAAGGTTAAGAAAGTTGGTTTAAAGTTGTCATACTTGTGATACTTCAACACTAAGTACCTACTATGTTTATTTATATTTAAAGCAGATTAAGAATTTTAAAACAATTTTTCTGCTACAATGACATACACTGTAGGCCGTGATTGTGGTTAACGTTTTGAGAGAGCTAACAGTGCATAAGTAGGTATAAAGACATGAGATATGAAAAGAGTGATGAAGTCAGATTATTCTACGTCGGGATACGTCTTGAATCAGTACTAATATTATAAATGCGAAAGTATAACTCTGTCCGTCTGTCTGTCTGTCTGTTACCCTTTCACGCCAAAACTACTGGACCGATTTGAATGAAATTTGGTATGGAGATAGTTTGAGACCCGGGAAAAAACATAGGATAGTTTTTATCCAACTACGCAAAAAGAGGTTAATGTTTTCGCGCGATAACCGACATACGCGCGTTCGGAGCCGCGTCCGGAAAGCTAGTTCCTAATAAGCGATAAACCTTAAAATAAATTAATGATAAATTAAACTAAATAACCCAAATTTCAAGAAACAGATGAGAATTTCATCGTTTAAACAATCAAATCCAACTATTAAGAAGGCATTGAGACGACACGATACGAGTACATAAGTACACATAAAAAAGATACTAGTTGGCGTGTCGAGCGAACAACAATGGAATTTTAATGAGAACTCCGTTAACGAGGATCCTCATCTGCATAATCGCATAAATAATTATTCATAACAAACGTAAACAGTGAAGCGATTGTATGGATACCAGCCATTATTCACGCAGCGGTGCGTGAGCCGTGAGATATCATTCCGGCCGCGTAATGATATGATAAAGTATTGCGATGCGGTCGCCCGGCCGCCATTTTTAATGCATCCGACGATTACTCACCGGAGGGGAACCGGTCTCAGCAAAATCTACCTGACTGCGACGGGAACCACATTCTTTCTTGTTATGGACACCATACACGCAAGTTTAATAAATACCGTTATCAACGAGCGTTCCATTACACATCTTCGATTCTAAAATAATCGTATACATATATAAACTCGCAACAACTAGGTATTTGCTGATAAGATAATTAAACATAAGTACCTACTTACAGTAAATATTTCACAATCATAAGCGAAAACTCACGTCAATCTAATCAAATACTATAATTAAACATGAGACCTGACGTAATTTGAAACAAACAATAAAGAACATTCGATAGGAGTATAGGTAGATAAAAACAATTGCAAAATGACCACAGCTACAATAGCTTTAGTTATTGCTCACAAAAGGAAACATGTAATTGTTTGAACGAACAATATTCGATAACAAGAATTTCAACGTGCCACAGCTGTTGCCAATGAAAAAGGAATACACGAAGCTGCGAAAACAAACTCTGCTCTTTACAAACAACGTGCATTGAACGGAATTTACTGCACAAAAGATGTAAAACAATACGTTGCAGTGATCAACAAACAAGAATAATAGACAACAGTCAATGCTCTATAGGGACGTTTTTTGGCTAACTTGGCACTTTTACATTTGAGAAACATTCGCTGGTTGACAAGACAAATATAACAGGACTATATTAAATAAGCTTTATTATACCTGTCGCATAACATGTAGGTATAAACAATTAAACGAAGTTCAGAGCCCCGACAGTTGCTAAGTGCGGCCGAGGGCAGCGGCAGGTAGTTCTGAACACTAATAAAGCCTGAATAATTCCCAAAGTGTGGAAGAGCTGTAACTCTAAACTCTGTCACCTAAATAAATTTGATGTCGTTTCGCCAAATGCAAACTGCAATAGAATCTTTGGCACCGCAAAATATGCATATTATGTAAATTGGACACGCAAACTCAACCGTCATCGGGCAGGTTATGCAAAACATGCCACAACACAAGTAACAAGATATTCGAAACTTGTAACTTAATTAGGTAGGTAGGTAAACATATGAGTTAAATAAAATATTTCACAGATTTGCATTAGACCGCAACTGGATGTCGTTGTGAATTATTCATTGTAGTGTAGCAGAATACCGTTTACCTACTGTGACACTTTGTTCTTTGAATAGTTTACTTTACAGACCTTGCCAGAATTGTTAAGCCGTAAGTTATTTAGGTACTTACCATTTCAACAACGCTGATCACAAAACTGACTGACTACAACGGCGACGAATACTGATAGACCTCTTAAAACTCCTCAGTATTAATATGACATGTTGAAGCTATTGAACAGATAAGGCATTAAACAAATGAGGTCCAATAATCTGAAATATCTAACTTGTTACCACGTACCTACGTAATCCGAGCGTGTTCGTCAGTCAAAGCCATCTCGTTAAAACCACTAGAGCGCATCAACTCGCCAACCGTGTAATGAAACACTTCCACTCGGGCTTTAACCGTTAATAGGACGTTTAGTGACAAAGCTTTCTCTGAGCTATAAATGCTACAATAAAGCAATTACGGCCGCCGACATCACGTTATGTTATGCAATTGACTATACGTGATGGAGCCGTCAAATTTGTATCTTTGTGAAATATCCACCGCAAACCGCACTAGGTGTGCGCTTTCTAAATAAGGTTCACAAATTACGAATTCAGAAGGGAAGGATTTAAAAACATCAAATTTGATTATGTCGTGAGCCCTCTGTGTCAGAAGGCAGAAATAACTGACCCTTTGTGACGGGTCAATTAGTTGAATTATCCGGAGGGTTTTGAAGTCTGCTGACGTTTCCGAAGTGGTTAGTAGAAGTAATAAGCCGGTGTGGTTATCGTGACTACGAAATGCAATAGAGCCTTGAAGATAGTGTGTAGCTGGTATCACGAGTCGGCTGCAATCGTGCAGTAAATTGCGCAACGTGCTATTGAAAGAGCATGGAGGCAAGCGCTTGCGGTAATCTGGCTCGCATCTCACGGCGCGTCCCGATCGCTCGTGACCGGAATACTTGATTCCGATTCTGACAACATCCCATACTTTACCCTATCTAGAACAATCTTCACATAAACGACGGATAATAAGAACACAAGATGCGGAAATGTGAAGTTGATAAATAGGTATAACCAAGTCAAAGATTTGCAATAGGTATGTACCTACTTTTGAGAATGGTACTAGGTGTCCAATCATTCAACAAGCGAACGTACGGATACCAGTTTTAATTTAAAACAAGTCAAGGAAATCTACACTGACAAAAACATAATGACCTCAGTTAAAATTTTTTACACGAATCGCATTGACCTGAATGTATACGATAGGTATTGAAACCAACGAACAAGGAAATGGAATTGATGAGGTAACAAATTATTGCGCGTTATCAATGTTATCATTGAAATGGAACAGCCGAGACGGGTCATATGAGAGAACAATAAACAATAGCGCGATAAAACATAAGCTCTACGATAACGTTATAGCTGTTTACGCCAATAACGTTCACTAGAATAGTGTTGTATCTATAACGAGGGATACAAAAGGTCAACTTGTACACGACTAGTCCAATAACGTAATAAATAACGATATTATTTACCGTCCGCTGTTCGGATGCTATTATGTGGTTAGGTATGTGATTATCTAACGAGTAATGTGGGTAGATTACCTACCAATGCAGAGTACGCAATTAACACACTTTTCCAAAGCTGTCTCATTGGTAATTCATGTGACGTGTATATATTACCTACACTATACCTGACTTGCAACCTTGGAGTTTTATTGCAAGCGAATGTACATTTTAGTGGTTTAATAATAAGTATAACCAAACCAGTCATGAATTTAAATATAATAATAATGTATCTATATAGTAATTAAAGTAGGTCTCTATCTAAAAGAACCCTAATTTAATCTGACCCGGTTACATTTTAACTTTTGAAGCTAACATTTCAACAAAGAGAATTGTATTTTGTATGTAAATTACCCAGTTAGAAGCAAAATTTATCTATATAACCTTACATAGAGGAATACAGCATAAGCAACAAATTTGACAGAGGGAAGTAGGACCTATTGCCGAATATAATACAACATCCAATTGTTAATTTCATTATGGGTGGATAGTTTTGAATAACATTTACTTTCATTTGCGTGGTTTATTTTTTATATATTATTACTTTCACATTTGTTTCAGTTAACAATAGTTCACTCCGGCATATTTAGCACATTTCCGTTACAGACTATTTTGTTCAATATTACAAGTACTCACGTATCGTGAAGTGGTAGTTAAGATTCCTTTTTATTCCTGGTATCAGCTTGGTTCTTCAATGAAGCTTCATCAAAATTAAAATTAACACTTAAAAATATCTTGGACCTATGTCAAAATTCCTTAATATAATCACAGTCCTCACAATCACAATCCACAAAAAAAATGGTAATCCTCTTCAAAATTCTGATGCTCCTCAAAAAATAATCGTCGTTGAATGGGTTCCGAAAATTGATGGAGTACTGCGTTCACCTGCACATACACACACACTAGTAGACAACGTTTATACAACTAACGACTATGTCAAAAATGATCCGTTGCGAACGTAGTAGGGCACAAAACGTGCGAAAGCCTCAGTGGCGTACAAAGAACTGACTGAGCGCGGGGAGGGAAGTGGTGTACAGAGGAGAATGGGGCAAGGGGACGGGTGGCACGGTACGGTAGTCTCGCGTCGGCGACGTAGCGGGCAACGTAGCAACAAGTGAACGGCTTCGCGGGTGTGAGGCTCGGGGTCCGGAGAGGGGCGCGGTATTGGGGAGGGTCCCCCCTCGCATTATAAAGACCACCTGACCCGACGACGCGACGGTGATGCAGCCCGTCTGCCTCCCATCCTCGAATCTAATGTTGCAGTAGCTGGTGTTACCCAACATACAGGAAGGACAGATGGTCATTATCACAATGCAGTTGATGCGCGTACAAAATAAAATTTTGTTTCAGACATAGCCATGATAGAACGTATGGGAAAGCCATGTGTAAAAGATACAGTACGTGACGATTTCAATTATATTTTTATATTGAAATATATTAATTAAATGTGAGTTGTCAGTTAAATGCTCGTATTTTGCTTAGTTATAGCTAGTGAATATAGTGATATCAATTTTATTGTGGTGTAAGAGTACCTGGGCACAACAAAACGTTTAGAATCTAGATTAAATAGGTAGATAATATAATTCACACACATGATTAAAACATCTATATAAATAAACGGAGAATACAGAAATAACTCTGGAACTAAGATAAATTTGCTGTCGAATAAATAGCACAGATAGAATCTTGTTTACTGAAAGAGATTTATAGCACTATGCTAGCGTAGATTGTGTATTCATCAAATATATCGATCGGGGAAATCTTTACACCTACGCAGTATAACAAAACATAACATTCATGAACGTTGCTGGGTAAAAACATTCAACTTTTCTAGGAACTGCCAGCATTTTCGTACTTCATTATCTTATAGGTACTAAATTAAGTTTCTCAATTCCAGCGAAAATTTCGAACCAAATCTGGAAAATATAATACATTTTAAACTTGACATGAATTTGTTAATACCATCATACAATAATATGAGTCAAATCATTAGAATAGAAGCAAATAGAGCAAATCTATGAAAACATTACATTTTCACTTCTTTAATCCATTTTAATTTAACATGGGCAATTAGACTTACTGCACAACTCTTAATTGATGAAATAACATAGTTATTTGCAAGTGTCATCGGTTGCTGAGTAATTTTACTAAATATGCTTACTATTGATATCGATGAAATCACTTCATAAGAGGAAATAACAGCTTACAATTATACCTCAGCAAAGTTATGTTTGCTCATGTAAATAAACTGTATGTAAATGTAGCTGTACTACTACGTAACTATCATGTAGGTAAGCACATGCAAAATAAACAAATGCCGATCCCTAACCAACATACTGAAAGTATTTTACGACGCGTTAGCAATTTGGCTGCTTGCCAACTATTCCATGACAAGCGATCCGTTCTACGTTCTGTTTTATATATAACACAAGAGTTCAGTTTGCAGGTCATACTAAATTACTATTAGAACTAAAAGACATTTGTATAGGTACAGTGTTCCTGTGAATCCTTAGCGACCAGTAATTTAAACCGTAAATGTATTTCGATTAGGTTGTTATAATAAAATTATATTAGTACATGGATGAAGAATGCCGCGAACATCTAGCCCCCTACCTGCTTTAAAATTTGCTGTTTCTTTTTTATCACAATTCGAAAGAGCATGATGATAAAAACCTAATTACTTTTTGTTGAATTCGTAATGGTCTTACAATTTATATCGTTGTTGTTATTGTTACTCGTTTTTGTTATCGCACTGCCTCGTCATGCGGGCAAGCGGATACATAGGCAAATTGGCAGGCAAAACCCGTTTGCGTAGGTTTTTGCGAAAGAAAAAACAAGCAAAGAGGTCGCATACCTTGTTTTGGCCTTGTGCTAATCGAGTTAGCGGTTACACGCGAATTGCTAATGTTCTATAATTTACACATACTCCTACAGTGAAGAAAAAACCAATATTTCAAGTCGAACGAGCTCAAGCAATGTTAAATGACTCTAATGTGCCTACTTTTAACTGTATTAATAATAACTCCGTGTTCCAAATAAAAATCGTATCACGACATTCACGACGATAAACATTCATGTACTTATCTAGAGACAATCACGTTCAAGATATGTTAAACAAACGCAAATGAAACGACTTATGATAATCTTCTAAATATAGTCGTTCTATCATACAACGGTCGGTATACATACTCTGATACGTTAGATAACAGCTTTCATGAGAGGGGAATTTGTAGATAAGAGTATACAAACACGGCAGCCGATAACCTGGTTGCAGCAACTGATAACGGGCCCGTTATCCACACGCATGTTTGTTCAACACATGTTCAAACATCCTAGGAACATGATGAGGAACTCTTTATCGATTGATTTTGTTCATGTTTATATTAATAGGCGAATTCAGGGCAAACTAGCAACACAAAGAATAGTACCTAGTCCCAACTACAACCTACTAGCCTAATTTAACAACCTTAAATTGATGATCAATGAACCAATCGTAAATTACACAAGTCGATACAAACGATAACCGAACCATTAGGACATAATAATTACAAATATAAAGAGCCACGAAAATGATACACAGATACAGAAAATATTAATGATTTGGCTTACAGCAGAGCTGAAGTTGGTATCGTTATCGAATTATTTTTGGTATCGTTTTCGGCATTATTAGAAAGGTAACAAACAACATTACAAATATGGATACGGGAAATAAGTGTTGTCGTGTGTGTATGTGAGAGAGCAGTATCTCGATTTCCGGACTACATGAGTCAGGTTGCGTGGGAGAATTTACAACTTACGACGGTAAAATTCTTTCTTGCGACGTGAAAGGAGTAATATGTGTAGAATATGTAGGCTGTTTCGCCGCTAGCCGAGAACAATGAGTTATTCAGCTTGTTATCAATAGTTTACACAGCTGCATATAAGTAGGTACCACGCAGTATATCAATATAGTATTAAGAACAAATTAATTCGACGACATTGGCTGATGCAACAGTACTTATGTGAATCATTATGATATGCGCATTATAATGATAGTATCTAAAGGCCGAGTATTTATCTGAGATATGTCAATTTTAGGCAAAGACATCAAAGCAAAACGTATTTTATGAAATTCAGGGAATCTCGTGAGTTGGAATCTCGCCACGGCATATCTGTCACGGACACCGCCAATATATTATGATCATTATGAGCGATTTATTCACGGATGAAACTTCTTCGCGGACGTAAATCGTAATGATTTCGTCATCTCTCATAAGATTGCGGGACCGTTCGGAGATCGAATGTCAAAAACCGCAAGACGCAATAAATTGTTGTCTCGTGGAGAGTAAACATCGGCGTTCGACCGCATTCATGCATAATTGATGAGGGTTCGAGCGAGCGTGTAGATTCCTGGCGGTCACGACTCAGCCCGGCCGCCTCCGGCAGCCATTTTGTGAAGCATGTCCGTTCAGGACCCGAGCGCATCATATCATGAATAACTTAAAATTATGTAGGTACTTACAACATAGGCATTCTACTATTCCACGTAGGTAATAGGTAGATAATACCTACTCAATTTACAAGGAACTCTTTTTTAATTTGCTTCTGCTACGCTCCATCGACCACACGTAACGATCATGACACGATAAATATTGCAAACGGTCTTCGCTTCGGCACGCAGCGTTGCAATTAATACAGAATGATCATTATTAGTTTCTATTGTTACCGGCCTAGTAAATAGAGCATGCGGCGACGTTGTAATACATAATTTTAATAGTACAATACGAGTCGGTTAACTCTCATGCACGATCATTGTACCGTGTAATCATAACCAAGAGTCTCCTCTCTCGGAACTAGCAACTCTCATCATCAATTAGACGTTTCACAATTAGGTATTAGTGTCTCATTAATTGTTTATTGAATGAACGTGATTTGCTAGCTATTATTATTCGTTCAAAAATGATACAACATGATACTAATCAAAACCATTACCAGTAACCTGTAGATAAGTGTTTCGGTTTTTATAAGGTTTTCATTTAGAGCAATAATAGCATTAAGTTTCAAGATGAATGAATTAGCATTAACTCAACAAAGTATCCAACTCCTATAAATAGGCGGTGCGGTCGAGGGTTACCCTACGGGCATCTCCCTACTCATTATGGATGAAAGTCTGCCAGGCGTGGACTCGTAATAATGCGAATTGTAATAGCATAGCACCCACCGACATGCCACCGTCAACGCCGCCGCCCGTCTGTCTACTCCACAACCGCAGCCTCGAGCTCTTCCGACATCTAACCTGCATAATACAAGCGAATGCGTAGCCATGAACTACGAATTATTACTCAAAACATTCGTGCAAGCAGCCAAGCGTGCTTCCATATAGAAACGTACCCACATCAATTAAACCTAACAATGTTGCGCTATTGCAAACTTTAATAACCTCCTCGCATGACATAGTTTACAGAACTGGCGTGAATACAGACAAGAATCGGGTTACCTATGTCAAACAATGAACAATACCTACGCACAGTCTTCGGGTAAACAATACGCTCTCGAATAACAGATGAGTCAAGACTTTGAACTTAGACAGGAATTGATTCTTATTCATAGATCAGTCATAGAAATCAGAACGCAATGTGTTTAACTTCAATCATGCAGTACACATTTACAACAATCAATGGTGGAATAAAGATAACAATAATATTCATGACAGACGAAACGAGTACGGTATAAATGCAGAAGTGAGGCAAAGTATATAGCAACGAAGTTTGTACCGAGCGTGGAAGGTGTTCATCGACCACGAGGACAGCTGCGAGCGCCGCAGCCGCACTTCCTGTAAGCCCAACGACCCATTGTTACATCGCATCGACTTTTTATGACGCATTACCCAAGACATCGTGATAACAAACCCGACACCAGTTACGATGTGACATTGTACATTTTATGTTCGTGACATGCAGATAAAGAATCTCAAGCGTATTTATCTGTCAAAGCTTGAACATGACTTGTTGGAAATAATATAACTGATACACGCGATAACGTTTGACCTTGGCATAATTGTAATATACTTAGTTCAGACTCAGAACTGTGAAACTAGAAAATCGATGAAGATTCAGATATCGAGTACGACACAGTGTAAAATAAAACGTAAGTAAATACTCACAAGATTTCATGCTCGAAGTAAACACAGTTGATAATGATAATAACGAAACACCACGTGGTAACGTAAAAGCAACTAAACTCCGACAGAATAATAATATAGAAAATTAAATACTTCTAGCTAATCGCTATCTACACTTCCACTATCTACCAACACTTAGTTACAATTTGCTCAAGATAAGATTAGATAGCTATGTTGATATTGGTGTACCGGATCGCTCGAAGGTGCTAGTTTGTTACATAGTTTTTTGCACACGTTGTAGATGGAACAATTTGTAGAAGCGCTGGGAATTCTCGGCGTGAGATCAGAAAGTCGTGATCGCCTGCACGACGCCCCTTGCACCTCAATTCAATGATCAAATAGCACAATGACTCCATTGTTACCGAGACGCATTCTTTGTACAATTTCGCTCCGTAGTATGCATAACATTTCGCTTCCGTGACCGTTTGTCGTCTACTGTTAATGATCATGTAAATCGATTTATTATTGTAGATTTATTAAATTTATTGCTCACCGCGTCAGACATCAATGATTCCTGGTTTTACGATTATGAGAACGATTATCCATTCTGGTAATCGACGATTACGATTAGTGAGGAAAGAAAAATTTGTTCGACTACATATTTGTAATTTTGTAACGCATAAATACGAAGTAACATCGACAGTAAGAAAACTATTTATATTGGGGTTCTGTCAACGAGAAGTTTCAATGATATAATATAAGTAAGAAAACATAATATGATTATCTCTTCATCAAAATGAACATAAACATAAGAACATAATAATGGAACCATACATCAGCATCAAACAAAGCGTAATATAGTTAAATCGTCTATAGGAGGTCGTACATCAACGTAACGGAATCCGCCCTCTGTGTTACAGAAGGGGGAACCCCGAGCCACCCCTGAATACTTCACAGGAAGGGATTATTCAAAGCAGGCGCATTAAGCCCTCGCCCATCAACGACTAACTGCAGGTTATCTAAGGTTTTCCCCGAAGCTGCACAAGCTTGGACGGCAGCCAAGTAATGTTTCAAAACGTTGCAATAACGTTATTGCATGTGTAACAGTTTGAAAACATCATATCGTTATATGTGGTTATAAATATACCAGGCAGAGTGTTTGAGGTCAGAGACAGCATTCTGACTGATATTGCTTGCTATCTTGGATGTTTTCTAGTTCTGGATGGTCTTAGAATAGGAATAGTATAATTATTCCTAGATCTCTCTAATCTATACTAGATCGGAATTAGTTTTTGGTACTTACAGAAATACAGATCGAATAAAACCCTTTGGTTTTACTTTTTTTTTTACTCTGACCCGTGTGTGGTACTTGAATGAAAATAATAATGTGTATTCATCTTAGATATTTAATATATTACTAATATAAATTAACTTGCAACCGTAAAATTCTGATTATCTTATGATTATTGGTATTTGGATGGTATTTTATGGATGGATTACTTACCCAAATCCTGTATTGCGCTTAGTTTAATGGTCAAACTTCAGCACATTATTGACTTAACGCTTTTTAAGTCAGATTGTGCAGTGTATATCTTGAAATCCTTTTTTTGGGGTTTTTCATAAATTAATACGGATGTTCAAGTTAATGCATATAATAAGCTCGGCCAAATCTAGTCATCATACTTATTTCTTTTATCAAAACTAGTTCACAGGGTCATAATGAGTAAGAAAAGTGAATGAAATGTATATGGCACCACCTCAGACCTACATCAAAATAAATCGGTCAATAAAACTCGGAATATCAGAGGTATTTTTCCAAAATATAAACCCCTTTTTCACCCGTTTATTAGATATGACAATTGTATTTTTACAACTTTAAACCACCCCATCCTTGTAAAAATATTGAAACCTTGTTTAATTGAAATCCTTATAAAAATCATGTTAATAAATATATTACTACACTCTCGCAAAATTCAATTTTGATTTATTTGATTGTTTGATTTTGTATTTGAACTCCAATTTCACCACTGTGAGGTTATAGTTGCTAACAATTGTTTATGGGAAACCGCTATATAGGTATGTCTACCAAACTGAAAGAATCATCCAAATCAACAACGGAGATGTCAGGTACAAATAATTTTTTTAAAAAACGTCGAATTATCTCCTCCTATTTTGGAAGTTATTTGACATTAGAGTTTCGTCTTGTTGTATTTCAAAACAAACTGAAACGACAGAATTTCCTAGCAATAAACAACACATTGTTCAACTGAGGAAGTTAGATAACATACATACAGCTTTGGGCGTAAGCCAATTAATGTAAGGCGACCAAAATGGTTTATTTTTATACATGCTCTTATTCACTTGTTTTTATTATACATTCCAGTTAACGTTTTTTGTTTTGTATTGGAGTTTTTAAAGTATATTGTGTGACCTCTAGACGTTTAAAGGTCAAGAGAATGTACCTACACATTCGTCGACAGTGATCATATTTACTACGCCGAAATTAATATTAACTCATTTAAAACACAATATCGGTAATTAAAATTCAGAAACCCTTACTAAAATCTTAAAGCTATATCTGTCCGATGTTTCTCTGCCTTATTTTAAGTGCGCCAATTGTTAAACTCCTAAGCTGATGCACCATTACAATAATAACAAATGCAGCAAGGTAAGAATTTCAAAGAAAAGCAAATACTTTGCACAGGCGAACAATACCCGTGGCTGTAACAATAGCGAGAATCCCTCCTGTACACAATATTGAGAGTTAATCTGTACACAGTACACACAAATTAGTAGAAAAAATTCTTGCACGATCTTTAGGCTCTTTCGATGTAGCATATCTGGCTGAGGCCAAAAACACATGGAGACTGGCTTGTCCAAATACTGAATTCCCAAAAATTTTGTCATCTCAGAAACAGTGGGATCGGCCCCTATGCGAGCTAACACGGAAAGATCTTTTAAATACGTGTTCTAGCATCGCAGATCGTGCTCGTATTCTCGCTGTTTCTGTGTGGGAATCCGGTCTTTGGTTACAGGCCATTCCTTCTTACAAAACTGGTAGCCTTATAGATCCATCCGCTTTTCGTCTAGCTATTAGCTTACGCTTGGGTGCAAGGTGTTGTGTTGCACATCACTGCCAGTGTGGTACTGCAGTTGATCAACTCGGTCACCATGGCCTCTCCTGCTCTCGAAGTGCTGGTCGAATTTCCCGCCACGCCAGCCTTAACGATATCATTCGCCGGGCTTTTACCAGCGCCAATGTTCCAGCTATTCTCGAACCGAATGGTCTGATGCGTGACGATGGTAAAAGACCTGACGGCATGACTCTGGTTCCGTGGAAGTTAGGACGGCCCTTAGTGTGGGACGCTACGTGCGTGGACACTTTAGCGCCGTCACATCTTTCTGAAACCAACGTGAGGGCTGGCGCTGCGGCTACTTCGGCGGAGCAACTCAAGCGGCGCAAATATGCTAACCTCGGTATGGGTTACATATTTGAGCCGTTTGGTGTGGAGACGTTGGGTCCGTGGGGACCGGGAGCTCATCGTATTTTCCAAAACCTATCTGAGCGCTTGGTCGATGCGACGCGTGATCAAAATGCTGGCACATATTTGGCTCAACGAATAAGCATTGCAATTCAACGGGGCAATGCTGCCAGCATGCTGGGCACGCTGCCAACTGGGAGTGGGCTGGAGCATTTGGACTGCCTATGAGTCTGCTATGACTTATAGGTGTCTAAATGCTTTTATTGTAGTAGCTGTAGTGTTGTATATAGTTCATAGTATTTTGTTTAATAAAGGCATACCGCCGGTTAAAAAAAAATTTATATTGAGAGTAACAGAAAAATAACTTCTAAAGAACTTTACGTAGGTGTTTCATTTTTAAATTTCCAATGCTCGAAAGATTATTGAACTGGGAGGGGGGCCACGACACGAAAATGTCACGATTGAAGCGTTGTCAAAGGTAGTGAAAAGAGGGCGAATGGGGGGTGAGGTGTGGAATGCCGCCCACAATCGCTCGTGGTCTGTTTACTTTATCGCGTCGCTCGTGAATCGACGAAAAACCGGGGGCAAAAACTTTGATTAGTTATTCTTTTATTTATGGTGACAAGAGGCCGTTTATTAGGAAAATATTTGTCAAGGGAGTGTTTTCCTAAGAGAATATTAATATAATATATACCTATATTTGTAAGCTCTACTAGCTCTCGGGTATACAAGTGTTTGCTATAGAGAAAAAATTTACAAATATACCTACCCACTGCTAAAGTTAGACAGATTTCAAAAACAATGATTAAAATCCATCAACTCTGTGCCATGAACATCGTAGCTGAATAACCTAATATTAGTTCCACCAGTTACCATGGAAACTGTGCAATAAAAATAACGATATATACGTACAAAAAGGCAGAAAGTAAGGGTCCGGGCTTTGGCCCCAATTTCTTTTGCTCTCAAGCAAAAAAAAACACTCTTATTTTATGTCCCCTACACGAGCTTATGGTTCAAACACCCTTCGAGCAGCTGATTCCATCCATTCAGAAAAGGATTCGCCGCTCTTTTTATTTCCTCGGAACTAATCAGAGAATTACACTTATTTCACTCGTGTATAAATAATAATATGTTGATTTTTATGTAAATAAAATAATCGACCTCTACTGAATAAACATAGCCCGTAATAACAAATATTAGTCTACAACCTCACTGAATAAGCGTATAATTATTTACACACAAAATAAAATACCTGACCTGAATCAAATTCCAATTAAGACTGAGTCAACAACGAATCCAACCACAACTTTTGAGAAGGTACTGTGGATATAGCACGTGGCGCGTTACTTCAACCCTTTCCTAACAGCGAGAGTCAGGAAACACAAAGACCCTCAACGACCCTCCGCCTCACCCTCTTCCCCTATTATTCACATAGAAAAGGAAAAAAATTGTAAGATACAATTCAGACATTTTCGAGGGCGGACTCGAATTATTATTCTTTGGAAAGCAGCGATTTGACTGTTTAACGGTCGTTCTCTTTGTACAAGACGAAATTTAACCACGGTTCGTTCGAAGCAAGCAAATCGAATTTCTATTTTAAATATTGAAAATACCTAACGTATGCGGACTTATTGGAAATCACATTAGTATCTAAATTGCGGCCAAGTTTTCGTGTCAACAACACGTTTGCACAATACATTATCAAGTCACGACAACCTACATCCATATCCATATAGGTTTCTATTTTACTTTCTTACAATAGACATAGTTCTTAACCATTAGAAGTACATTCTTCATGCGCGTAATGTTATCTGACCTGGAAAACTGGATCAACGTCTCTTCGATTTGCTATATGAATGATATCATTTGACCGAATAAATTTGACGCCTGAAATAGTTTATAACATATGTTTAATATGAGAAACATGTGCCTGATGGTATCGCTGACAAATCTGACAATGACTCAGTCGACTCGACTAACGATGGCGATTATCGAGAATATAGAGTTACACATAAACCGGTTGCAAAGAATAACTTGCACGCTTTAAATTCGATTTATGAAATCTAAATGCCAGTACGGTTTTAAACAGCAAGGCCAGTGCTATCAGGCCCAATATGGAATAGTTTTAACTAGGTCAATAAGACCGAATTACGTGGCAAAGAGGCATTGCTTTAAATGCACGGTAGCAGTAGCACAAGTACAAATCGTGATAGTTTCGTTTTCACGTTTCAATGGCTTCGTTGTTTGCGCTTTTATTCTTCAATTTCGTTGTCTAATGGCTTCGGAGTGTCCAGTTTAAATAGATCTCTGATATTGTTACCGATCAGCTCAATTCACGTTTATTCATTGGGGACCGGGAGATCTTAACTGATTTGCCGTGCTCTTCCTCATTCAGCCGGTCCGCGTGACGTCCGCACTCCATAATCGCCCATAGACAATTTGTTACGCAACCAACAACGCGACAAACTTGTCGTATTTTGTTATTCAGTGGGCGACGCTCGACATTTACTTTCTCGACCTCCATATAAATAATCAGCACTTTAGTCGAATGTTGAAACTTTCTATGATTCTTACGTATTTCGTTACAAGAAATAGGTTGGTCTGTTTTATGGTAAACATCGTGGTATAAGGTGTTCCTTATGGACTAACCAGTGTCTATGCGTATAAAATCACACGACATTAATGTTCGTCATGAAAATATTTATGGCATTGCTGTTATTGTTATTTTTGTACGTTTAATGTAAAATTTGTCACGTGCGTTCGTGATGTTAGTCGTGAGTTCCTATTGTTAAGCAGTGCTATGGTTGACATGTGAATCTGGCTTTATGCATGATCGGGACTCATTTCTGACATCTGAGGCTGTCAAATTATTGCAATGACCAAAAGCATTTAATCAATTAAAACTGCGTACTATCTTATGCTCTGCGCCTCAAATCTGCAAATGTAGCTGCTTCACATACATTTTTCTTCATAAGTATTACAAAATCTACGATTCTGACCTTCTGCTACTGTTGCGGACTCCGAACTTAGATTAAGAATTGTATATATTATTATGTTTGAAATGTTGCGGACTCCGAACTTAGATTAAGAATTGTATATATTATTATGTTTGTAAATTAGTAGTCAGGCTAGGATACGTAGAATAAGGTTGTTTTGGTATCGCAATAGTTCACTAGTTAATAAATAAAGTGTTAGACAAAGATAGATAGCGAGCGAGAAGCAATAGGTGCTCTCCGATCGGTAAAGCTAGGTTATTAAACAGTAAGAAATTGTGTGAGCTAGACAACAGTATCTCTATCCCTTTCTACATTGTAATTGGCTAAGTAACAAATTGATAGGATTGCACTACGCAATAGTAGAATAGGAAATATGTCAGGGCCCACTGTATATAAACAGCCGATTTTTGGGCAAAATCATGCAGTAGCAATCCGACCTCCATAGCGAAAAGACCTAAGGAATAAAAGGAACGAACTATCGAAGGAATTATCATTGTTTCATTGGGAAGAATCCACACTACGGTCCACCACAGCCTCTTCGAGCCGGATTCTAACCCCGGGTTGAGGTCTCAAGCATGGTGGTAACAAGAAGCCAAATCGACGCGGCAGAGGAGCGACGCGACGAAGAACGGCCGCAACTAGAACGCGAGTTGCAAGAAATGTTACCTACGGCGAGTGACCTACATCGCATCGAAATGGAACGTCAGAGAAGATTGTCACTGGATCCGCCGACGTCACCGGCGCCACGTACTGCAGAGGTTGCCCATACCTCTAGGGTACCGCACACGGAGGGCAGACTAAGGAGATCCCCCGTGCGGTCCGTACGGTCAGTACGATCGACCGCCAGTACTGTCACCAGAACGCGGATGGCAGAATTGGAAGCGGCAGAGAAGCTCGCCGCCTTGAAGAAGAAAGAGATAGCGATAGAAGCGGAGCTGATAGAGAAGAGACTAGCCGTCGACCTAGCGGCTATGCAAGATGAACGAGAAAGCATACATGAAGACGCCATTACCGACCACCAGCAAAAGGTGGACGCCTGGTTCCAGACCCACGCCCTCACCTCACGGGGGGAGAAACGGGGTGCAACGAAAGCGAGTAATGCAAAGGACGAACGACAGCTGCGGTTCACCGTGCGGGAGAGATCGACCACTCCTATCCGATCGAGGAGTAACATCGACGCCCTAACGGAGGCTATGGAGAAGATAGCGCGACCGCGGGTCAAGTGCCCTGACCTACCTGCATTCACCGGTACGCCAAGCGAGTGGTTGGCATTCAAGGCAGCTTTCCGGGACTCTACAGATATCTACCAGCTGACGCCGACAGAAAATCTGCAACGACTACGAAGTTGCTTGAAAGGAGAAGCACGTGAACTGGTCGCTGCCCTACTATTCACCGCAAACGAACCTGAAGCTATAATGAAGACTCTGGAGCAATGTTTTGGAAGGCCTGAGATCATCATCGACCGAGCACTGGATGACCTGAAGAAACTACCGAAACCGGGGTCATCGGCGATAGAACTGAACAGTTTCGCCGTCAAGCTACAGAATGTAGTGTGCGTGTTCAAAAGCATTGGCCGACATGGGTATCTCTTCAACCCCATGCTGGCCCGTGAAGCTTTGGACAAACTGAGCCCGCACATTAGGTCACGTTGGTGTGACTATGCGAGTGAGCAGGAAGGGACGACAGACCCAGAGATCGTCACGCTATCGCGCTTCCTTATGCGTGAAGCGGATCGAGCGCTGCGATATAGCTACGCACCGTCTACGAGCAACGCAGCAAGCACGTTCGCAAGAAGGGAATCAAGGCCTGCGATTCTCAACGCGACTAAGAAACGGATGACCGCCATGTACAACGTAACGGAAGAAGAACAACAAGAGCCATGCGCATGTTGCGAGAAAAATCACCGCCTGCTAGAATGCCCGAAGTACAAATCCCTGCCAACTGATCAACGGTGGGAAGTAGTGCGCGGCAAGAAATTGTGTTTCAAATGCGTATCAAAGAAACACCGACGCCAAAACTGCCGAGCCAAACCGTGCGGGGTCAATCAATGCCCGCACCCGCATCACGCTACGCTGCACAGGGAAGACCGCCCGACTACATCTGGGGTGCAGGCAGACAACAGCAGCAGCACGGAGTCTGTTCTGACGGTGGCAACCTCAACCGCCACCAACCAGAAGACAGTGCTGCTGAAGATGTGCCCGGTCACAGTCGTCGGACCGAGCGGAGAGGTCGACACCCACGCCCTCTTCGACGAAGGGGCTACGATCTCTCTGATCGACAGCGAGTTGGCGCAAAGCATTGGCGCAGAGGGTCCGTCGTTGCCACTTCGAATGCAAGGCGTAAACATGACGCAACAGGAACGAAACAGCAAGTTGGTCACCGTACACCTACGAAGCGCCGATAACGTGCTACACCGACTACGAGCACGAACGCTGAAGAATATGAAATTGCTCCGGCAGTCGATTCCAAGTACACTGCTGGAGCAAGAGCATCTTCGGAACTTACGAGAAAATGAAGTTTGCTACGACACAGTGCAACCCGGAGTCCTAGTGGGGGCAGACCACTGGGAGTACATCGTGTCGCAAGAGCTACGAGTTGGCGAACCGAACCAACCAGCCGCGTCACGCACTCGACTCGGCTGGGTGATACATGGAACGATGCCACGACACATGGTCAGAAACCAGGACAGCGTGCTGCATGTCTACACACCCGAACACGGTGTAGACGCGAACGAGCAGCAGAACCAACGCCTCCACGACCTGGTAGAACATCACTTCAGCATTGAAGCTATAGGCGTCGCTCACAAGCCACGCGTGAGTGACGCTGATACAAGAGCGATCAAAATTATTGAAGAAACAACGAAGAAAACTGAGAAAGGCTACGAAGTCGGACTGCCATGGAAGAAAGATGACATGAAGCTACCTCCAAGCTTCAACATGGCACTTCGTCGTCTGCATAAGATTGAGCAGAAAATGGATGCCGATCCCGACTTCGCGAGAGAATACTCTAAGCAAATAGACAACTTACTGCAAAAGGGGTACGCCGAGCCATGCGACGGTACAGAGAAGTCGAGTCCTCTCAGCTGGTACCTACCGCACTTTGCCGTCCAGAATCCGAACAAGCCTGGCAAACAGCGATTGGTATTCGACGCAGCAGCAAGAAGTCATGGAGTCAGTCTGAACGATCATCTTTTGGAAGGGTCAGATCTATTAAAGTCACTGCCCGGAATTCTGTTTCGATTCAGAGAGAAACGCATCGCGGTAACGGCAGACATTCAAGAAATGTTTCTTCAAGTGAAAATACGCCCGCAAGATCAGCCGGCGCAGCAGTTCCTGTGGAGGGGCTCAGACAGAACGAAGCCACCTCAACATTATAAAATGACGAGTATGATCTTCGGCGCCACGAGCTCACCATTCATGGCGCACTACGTTCGAGATCACAACGCGAGAGTGCACGCCCAAACGCACCCACTCGCCTGCGAAGCCATAACACGTGATCACTACATGGACGACTTGGTGGCGAGTTATGACGACAACGATGAAGCCCGCCGTGTCGTGTCAGAATTGCGCACGGTACACGCAGTCGCCGGCTTCATACTGCGAGGTTGGAGCACTAATGAAGATGACGTGCTACAAGAAGTACCTACGGAACTACGTGCGACTACGCCGACACAATTGGGAAGAAACGGGCCCGAAAGCAAGATACTCGGACTCTATTGGAACGCCGAACGAGACGAGTTGGGTTTCAACGTTTCCATGAACCGAGTGCCCAGTGAAGTACGCGCACGAGAACGCGCGCCGACCAAGAGAGAAGCGCTAAGTGCAGTGATGTCCATATACGACCCGCTTGGACTGTTAAGTCACTACACGATACGAGCGAAAATAATACTGCAAAGCTTGTGGAATTTGAAAATGTCGTGGGACGAGCCAATACCTGCAGAAGAGAACGAGCTGTTTGCCGCATGGTTGGGTCATCTCTCCGGTCTCTCCTGCCTCCGACTAGAAAGAAGATACGCTTTGGAAGAGCGGCGAGAGCTAGAGCTACATGTGCTATGCGACGCCAGCGCACAGGCTTACTCTGCGGTAGCCTATTGGCGCGTCGCGCGGCCCGACGGAAGCTACAGTCTCAGTCTCGTGGCTGCCAAAGCTAAGGTGGCACCACGGCGAGCACAGACTATTCCACGCCTAGAACTACAGGCGGCGATCATCGGTGCAAGACTTGCCGACGCGATTAAGAGAGAACATCGAGTCGAAGTAAAGAGAACAACGTATTGGACTGACTCAATGACCGTGATCCACTGGGTACGACACGACGCCCGGCGGTACACTCCCTTCGTCGCGCATCGCCTGGGTGAACTAGCCGAGCTCACCCACAAAGAGGAATGGCGATGGGTGCCCACTAGCGAGAACGTAGCTGACGACGCGACGAGGTTCACGAACACGCCCATCACCGCCAACGACCGGTGGTTTCAAGGGCCAGAATTCTTACGACAACCAGAAGATCAGTGGCCCACAGAAGCATTCAGCGATGAAAATAATGAAGAGGTACTATTGCACGTCACCGAAGACGACAAGACGTGCAACGATTGGTTACCCGACCCCGAGCGCTTCTCCAAATATGAAACCATGGTCAGAGCTGCAGCGCGCGTACTGACATTCATCGATAAATGTCGACGCCGAGCTGCGAAAATGGAACACCGACATATAGAAGAAGCGGAACACGCTTTGATACGACGCGCACAGAAAGAAAGCTTTCGGGACGAGATTGACAGACTGAAGGCATCTCGTCCGCTCAGTAAGGCGAGCCGATTGTTCCGGTTGGACCCGGTGTTGGAAGAGGATGGAATCCTGCGGGTGAAAGGGCGCATTGGAGCTGCTACGGCACCTCTAGAGACGAAGCGACCAATCATCCTCGACGGCCGCCACCGTGTCACACGACTCATCGTGCTGCGGGAACACTGCGCGTCGGGTCATGCTAACAGGGAGCGCGTGACGAATGACCTACGTCAGAGGTATTGGGTCATTCACCTACGACCCACGGTGCGCACTATTGAAAAATACTGCGCGCTCTGCAAAGTAAGAAAAACGAAGCCACAGATTCCAGCGACGGGAGACTTACCACGCGCCCGACTCGAGCCGTTCCAGCGCCCCTTTTCCAACTGTGGGGTGGACTACTTCGGCCCTATGATCGTAAGGGTCGGAAGACGCCGAGAGAAGAGATGGGGTGCCCTATACACGTGCCTCACGACTCGCGCATTGCATCTGGAGATCGTAAACTCACTATCTACGAGCTCTGCAATCATGGCGCTTCGACGGATGGCGGCGCGCAGGGGATGGCCGAGAATAATGTATTCGGACAACGCCACCAACTTCAGAGGAGCGGACAAGGAGCTGAGGAACGCATACAGAGAATGGACGCCTGCGCTGGAAGACGAAGCACTGCGGCATCGTATGGAGTGGCGCTTCATACCGCCTGGCGCGCCGAATCAAGGTGGCGCATGGGAGCGACTAGTGCGATCTGTCAAAACTGCACTAGCCGCCACACTGAACGAGAAGGAGCCGACAGAAGAGGTACTGAGCACTCTGCTGACCGAAGCGGAGTTCTCCATAAACGCAAGACCGCTGACCCACGTCAGCGTGAGCCCCGAAGACCCCGAGGCCCTGACTCCAAACCACTTCTTGTTGGGGTCATCCGACGGCCTACCCCTCACCGGACCGTGCAGTGAGGCCGACCGACGCACCTGGAGGGCCAGCCTAGCACTCGCTGACCACTTTTGGCGACGCTGGGTAAAGGAGTACCTACCTACATTGGTACCCCGTGGCAAACCCACAAGTTATAAGCGGCCGCTTCGGGTTGGAGACATCGTCATCGTCGTCGACCACACACTGCCAAGAAACGTGTGGCCAAGAGGGATCGTCGAACGCACGTACGAGGGACCAGACGGAGGAGTTCGAGTCGCAGACGTCCGAACGAGAACCGGCATCTTCAAGAGACCAGTGAGCAAGATCGTCGTCCTGGTAGAAGAAGAGGCTACGCAGGCTGCGCCGGGGGGAGAAATGTTGCGGACTCCGAACTTAGATTAAGAATTGTATATATTATTATGTTTGTAAATTAGTAGTCAGGCTAGGATACGTAGAATAAGGTTGTTTTGGTATCGCAATAGTTCACTAGTTAATAAATAAAGTGTTAGACAAAGATAGATAGCGAGCGAGAAGCAATAGGTGCTCTCCGATCGGTAAAGCTAGGTTATTAAACAGTAAGAAATTGTGTGAGCTAGACAACAGTATCTCTATCCCTTTCTACATTGTAATTGGCTAAGTAACAAATTGATAGGATTGCACTACGCAATAGTAGAATAGGAAATATGTCAGGGCCCACTGTATATAAACAGCCGATTTTTGGGCAAAATCATGCAGTAGCAATCCGACCTCCATAGCGAAAAGACCTAAGGAATAAAAGGAACGAACTATCGAAGGAATTATCATTGTTTCATTGGGAAGAATCCACACTACGGTCCACCACAGCTACATAGCCTCACAGTAAAGCTATTATAGACTTGTAACAATGCTGACATTCTGCTGAGTTCTGCTACTTGTTCAATTTGCCTACTTAGTCAGCTTTGTAAGCAGTCTTTATGATATGGATAGGTTGTGAAAGTATCTATTAATGTTTGCATTACAGTCACATTAATGAAATTTTTACTATTTTGTATATTACTTGACAAGACTAACGGACATTGAGTGAACACTATCAATTTAGATGTAATGAGAATTACCATGAACGTAAGTACCTAGTTCAATACTGTTTGCCAATAGCTCGTGAATTTAAATGACATCAAGAATGTTTGTCATTGTAACCTCGCAGTTGTTCAAGAATCTTGATTAGTTAATGTCGATGCAGGTAGGGAGCTAGAGAGAAGTTTACAAAAAAGCATAATTATATTCCAACAAACGATCATAAACGTCATGCTGTTGATTATATTATATTTAAATTAATAGTATTCTCCTCTAAACTAAATAATAATTGCAATCAACAATACCATAATGAGGAAAACCAACAGGTAAACCGGTTACATGACTATTTCTTTAAAAGTTTAATATAATATTATGCAAATGTAGCGTTCAGATCAACAGGAAAAGAAATCGAGGCGACCAACGACACCAAATCTTGAAGATAAGGCCACTAATCCGGTCTTGTTAATTTATTTTATTTACGAAACTCGACTCCGACATGCTAATTCAGTCTCAATTATAATTGCAACTGTTACTAAAATAGAGAATACTAAAATTTGCGAGGCGGAATTATCTCGGAAATAAGATTTAATAGGTAAAGCGTGTGATAGTTTCTAACAGGCAAGTGTATACCAAACGTTCAATAAATTACTACAAGACTCGTTAGATTTAGTGTGGAATATAGAACGAAAAAGAGATAGTAAATGCATTAGTGATTTAATTTACGATCAGCGTTCTTGATGGCGATGTGACGGCGTCGCGACTTCGGTCGCAAGCGAAGGGAACCGGTCTGAATCGACTTCAATTAACGAACATCCGGCTAATGGGACCGAGATTGTCGTGATAAAAACGTCACAATACCGTTCAGATTACATACACTCGGGTAATGAACATCGGATAAATTGCAAACGGGTTCCGTGTTTATCACGTTTGCGCTAATTTATCAATTGCTGCCACAGTCTGTGCCTATATAACAAATATGTGCGTAGTCGTAAACAACTTTAACCAGTATAATTGCATGCTAATGAATCAAAAAGCCAGGAGTCATTGGCTCAACAGCCGTGGGCGTTCATAAGTCATGCCTAATTAAATGTCGAGGTTCTTGACTCGATGGTAATATTATTATGATAATAAAGGTAGCGCCGAACCACGAAGTCATTTGTTAAACGTTAAATAACTAAATTGACAGGGCTTGAAACTTTGTCTTCGTAGGTAATACTAATAGTCATAATAATAACATTATAGATGTTAGAAGATTTGAGAGCACAAAATTGGCTTTTTATCTCCGGTGTACATAGCGTCATTCTAGACAGCTAGCGCGTCGAAAGGCCGTTGGCCCGCTTTATACGAGCGTGGGTCGAGTATTATGTGCATGCCGACTGTCGAGGATACAGTTACGTCTAACTAACGTTTCCTATAGACCCACATTGTTTTCAAATCGCGTGTGTTAATTATCCAATTACGCAACTGCATCGCTTCGTCACGAAACCTATTTGTGCCCGCCACAGCCGCCCGCCGACGCTCACTTGCCAAAAGCTATTAATTACCAACGAAGAATAGAATATCTCCGCGGCTAATCCCCCGGAGACGGTTACGGTTACCGACAACGTTGATTAATGTTCGGAGCGTTCGTTTAACTCTCCTTTGTATACGTTTCTCGGTTGTGTAAACGCGAATAACCTTCTTTCGGGTTGCTCGGACGTAAATAGGCTCACATCCGCCGTACAAATAAATAAATTATACGGGCAGTGATATGGCACAGATGCGCTCCACTTGGAACCTTCAAGATGCGTTCGTATGGAAATTGGAAGTGTTTTTCATCGTTAGGCAATAATGGAAAGTGATCGTCGAGGTCGGTTTGGTAATGATCGACAGCGCATTGATGCCAATTAACGGAACTTTTTTACTGGTGGTACATAGCAACACGATCCGTCGAGGTGGAGGTCGGAGGCAAACAATAGAGAATGGAGATGAGATCGCGAGTCGTGGCACGTCGTCGTCGGTTCGGGCTGACATTGTACAGAGCCGAGCGATAGCGGGCGTGCGAAGAATGCCGATGGAAACAACTTTACTGTTGGTTTCCTAGAAGCCGACACGCGTGACGAACCGAGAACCGGTTACACGACACCGCGCAGAAACAATGCATTAGCAATGCTTTTCATTAATTTTAGAGCTGCTCGAAGTAAGCATTCATTTACAAAAACTAGCAATCAGCTCTGAGAACAGCCACGGTGCGGATTACTATGATACAGACAGACGAATATAGTCAATGCACGTGTTTATACAAAAGTTGATAGGTAATCTAAACCTACCAAATAACAAAAACAAACAAGTAGTAAAGAAAAGGCAACCTAAACCAAACAAATACACAGAAAACTAGTACTTTTACAGGATAAAGTGCGTGATTGTATGTTTTCACCTATGAGTTCCCGATATTTCAATGCAGTTGCAAGCGCCATGATGACGAATGAAAGTTAATTAAATTATTTTAAAAACAGACATATCTGTCTGTCCTCTTTCTTTGTGTTTAGCTACGCGCACTATTGGCAATCAATTGATAGTAAAACACACTCACTGTATCACAAAGTTTTTCAGTTTTGATGTGAAAGTACTGATTTAAGTGAATGACCATGAAAGTTTAAAACTAGATCGTATATATACATAGGTTAAGTTGCAATACCGAACCCGTTTATGCTAGGCAAGGCGCATTCTTCAGGCTTTCATTTCAGCGTTGGAGTTTAGAAAGCGATCAAGTACATCTAGAGTACGCCGTGAAATCATTGATAAAATTCGTAAATGCTTGTCATACATAAAACAATGTTAAGCAAACAAAGTAAAATCGCCCAGAAGAACTAATATTCAAAGCCCCTGCATCGTAAAGTGAAGGGTTTAAAATAGGTCACCCGGGAGGCAAATTAAACAACAGTTAGTGAACGAGGGGCAAATGCGGAGCATCCGTCACCGCCTACTATTTATTCCAATACCTACAAACAAAAGATAGACATAATTCTATCTGACTGTACTGTAAAAGTAGTCTAACCATCTGAACAAAGTTTAGAAATTAAATTGGTAACATCAAATAAATTAAGTTTACAGATGGCTTATCGAAATAAGGACAAAAAGCGTTTCTTACTTGTAATGAAATATAGATAACTAGAGATAAAAACATCAGCAAACAAAAACAGACACAGAGACGTTCGCGAATGTTTGAAGGGCATTTGAAGGTGAACATGAAAAATTTATGAATAAAATTTATATTATATTCATATACGTATAATATGTAATTATGATGTTTTGTATATACGAGTATACTGAGAAAAACTTATTTGGATAAGTTATAGTAGGATCTCAGACCAAATAAAAAGTCAAGACAGAATGTTGTGAACAGAGAAGTGAGGCCGGTTTTCCATACATGTGTGCGTGTGTCGGTGTTGCCATGATAATCAAATTACCTTATAATAACGTTACTAATTTAATAACGTAATTAGTATTAATACAACAATAGGGTTCCGATGTAACGTGTCGGCAAAAGTAGTGTCGTTAATTAGGGGAAGGGAATGGAAAAAGTGTTTCAGAAATAACATTACTGGGTATTTAATTTACATGCATTTATTTCTTGTAACTAATTAGTTGCGGATTTTTTTGTGCAATCGAGGAAAAAAGCACAAAGACCACCTGGTGTTAAGCTGTAACCTCTGCCGATACAGTTCGCCACAAGTGGCATAAAGATGTTAAGTCTCATGTGCCTGTAATTTTACCGGAACATAGGAATGTGAACATTAATGCTTGGCGGTAGAAATAGGTATAAATAAATATAAGTCGCCGATTTTAAAATATTCCCATGATAGTTTCTTATTACTTTTCCGAATGATTTCGATCCAATTTTGTTTAATTTTTGGACTCAATTCGGAAAATTAAATAATAATTAACTAGTAACACTGGTAAGAGTGGTAAGTGACCAGTAAAGCGTGAACAGTTAAGAGGGAACTTAAATTTGAATATGAGGTATCAGCAATTATAATTAAAGGTATCAGCTTTCCAACAAAAAATAAAATGATGGAGTTATGAAGTAACAAAGATTTAATCAAATACTGAAATTTACAAAAATAGAATTGAATTGAAAACCTGGTCCTTTTTGAAGTCTGTTGAAAATGGACAGAATGAATGAAATCCATCTTTTAAATTTGCAATTAAACCACTGAACCGATTTTGATAATGATATTGCGTCGTAGGCATCTACGACGCAATATCTGTATTTAAAAAAAATACAGTCCAATTGAGAACCTTCTCTTTTTTTTAAGTCGGTTAAAACACATTGATCAACTATTAAAAAAAAAACTAATAGCAATACGTTGTGTATTATCACCCAATAATAGGGTAAACCTTATAGGCTTAATAACGGCAACACCAATGCCACCACGCCGCAATAGTTCGTTTGACGAGTCAAGGCGTAGTTTCGTTGTACATATGTGTGTGTAATCGTGTTTGTACACGGCGAGGCGTAGTTTTACCGGCCTCACTGCTCTTTACACAACATTCTGTCTTGACTTTTTATTTGGTCTGAGAGTAGGATAAACAAAAGAACGGAATTGAGATGACACAGGTGAAATAAAAATGTATGACGATAACAACTTTAATTTGTAGGTGTTAGGTAGGTATACACATAAACAGGTGTCAATGTTTGTCCACGAAATAGTGTGACAAATTGTGTTATCAAAATGTTAACTTTTCTGCGTATGAGTTTGTATGTGAATGCGATATACAATACACACATACAACAGCAAATGCACAAACATAGCGTTACGATCATGCATTGGGTTGAGATTGTGGGATTTGTGGTGTATTCCCGATGTCCCCATTGGCCATATCCCCATCAATGGGGACAATGGGAATTCAATAAAAAAAAATGTAAAACATTCCCGCTGTCCCCATCGCCTGTATCCCCATCAATGGGGACAGCGGGAATAGAGCAAAAAGTAAAAAATGTTGCCCACTGTCCCCACTGCCTTTGTAGTTATCAATGGGGACATCGGGAATGGAACAAATTGTGAAAATTAATGCCCACTGTCCCCACTGCTCGTCTCACCGTCAATGATAAATAATATAAATAGTTAAAATGTCGTCATCGTTGCGACTACATAATTATTTCATTGTCTCACATACATAAAATACGGGCTTTGACTTACAAACTATTTTACAATTATTTTTAATTACTTTAATATATATAACATAATATAATGGCGATTTTGAAAAAGCAACCATGGCCGCAATTCGCGCAGTTTTTCCGGAAGTGAATGTCCATGGTAGTTATTTTCATTTTAATAAAGCCATATGGAAAAAGGGCGTGAATTAGGACTAACAAATAATAAGAACCTACGTAGCCAAGTTGCTCTTAGTGCTGTCCCTTCGCTGTTACCGGAAGATCGAGTTCTAGAAGGGTGGTTTTATATTACTGACGAAAGCCAAGATGACACCCAAAGCGCAACATTTCGAAATTTATGTTGTCGCAGTGGATTCAACCTAATTTTATAAATGTATGGTGCAGTTTTGGCAAACGCCACTGAACGAACAATGTTGCGGAAGGGTGGCAATGCAAATTGAACAACGCAATCGAAAAAAAATAACCTAGTATTTTAAACTTCTAAGTCCTATATCAGGACGCCGACTTATTTAGCGTTAAAGCCACACAACCTTCAAAACGGTGCAGGAAAAATTCAATCGATATGGACGAATTTATTATTGATTGTCAAACTAAACTAGTTAATTCTTATGTAACTAACTGTAGGGCATTTCCTTGAAAAACTGCGCTAACGTTTTTTTATTATTCCTGTAATTTTAAATAATCGATTAACTATAGCTAATATTTAATCGTGCTTTTATTTTGGCAGTTAAAACTAAATCTATGTCTAGGTTAAAGGTAATTTAGAAAATGATTGATATTTAATTATTAATTTATAGGTTTTAACTCTCCTTACATAGGATAATATACTCACTCGGGGCCATTCTTTTAAACGTTTTTTAAAAATGTGTTAAGTACATACCATATAGTAATATTATTACAATACTTAATTTACATTACGTAGGTGTTGGGCGCTAGCTTGGCAGAGGCGAACCAGTCCAAGCATTTTTGTCGTTTAAGTAATCACAAACTGTGTAGTAAGATTTCTTTATCAAAATATTCTTCACATGCAACTTGAATTTTCTTTCTGTGAGCGTTGTAATATGTTTGGGCAATTTATTATAAAACCGCACACAATTTCCTAAGAAGGACCTTTCATTTGTCTTTGCTAATCTAAAACCTGGCACTGCTATTTTATCTTTATTCCTAGTGTTATAATCGTGAGTGTCACTGTTTGATTTAAATTTGCTCAAATTTTTACGAACATACATAATATTTTCAAATATATACAGACTTGGTAAAGTTAAAATATCAATTTCTTTAAAAATATCTTTCAGGGATTCCCTAGGATCCATTTCATATATGGCTCGAATTGCACGCTTTTGTAAGATAAAGATTGTCTCTATCTCAGCAGCAGCTCCCCACAGCAATATACCATAAGACATAATACTGTGGAAGTACGCGAAATAAACGAGCCTAGCAGTAGCTACGTCTGTTAGCTGTCTTATCTTACGAACTGCATATGCAGCAGAACTAGATTCCAGATATATCATGTATATGTGGATTCCACTGTAAAGTTGAATCCATTTTAATTCCCAGGAAGACTGTCGCATTGTCAAAAGAGAGTTTTTCTAGGCCAAGCTTAATGTTTGGTTCAACATAAGTAACATTTGGTAAAGAAAACTTTAAACATTTGGTCTTTTTTGAATTTAAGAGAAGATTATTAGCCGCGAACCACTTAGAGATCATAGATAACACATTATTTACATGAATAAGTTCACTATCCCTCCTATCTACTTTAAAAATTAGGGAGGTATCATCTGCGAATAAAACTATATCGCAGAAATTTTTAACCATGCAAGGCAGATCATTTATATATGCTAGAAACAGAAAAGGTCCTAAAATTGATCCTTGCGGTACGCCTATTCTTACCAAAGACCCGGAAGAAGTATTGCCATTTATCCTAACCTTCTGTAGCCTGTCTGACAGATATGACTTTATAAGATCCAGAGCTTTTCCACGAATACCATAATGTGAAAGTTTTCGAATCAGAGTGCGGTGCTCTACACAGTCAAATGCCTTAGAAAGGTCACAGAATACGGCAATAGCATCCTGTG